>CM067374.1:75870952-76538452 GCA_034401795.1 Chaetoderma sp. LZ-2023a
TACAATTCGCACAACAACGCTTAGTCCGTCACCAATTATGCGTTCTTGACTAACTTATATGCGTCATTCATGATGTCATTGATAATTGATAATGACGTTATCCTACGCGTCACGTAGTTGATTATGACGTCATATGACGTGAGATGATGGATAGATAAGCTGGAAAGGTCCATAATATTACATGTTGTCAATCGAGAAGTTCGGCACGGTATGATCACTATATTCTGCGGCTGTAGTATTAGAGATATCCTACACCTGCAATCAGTCCTTCTTGGCTTTTTCCCACTGTGTCTTGTCCTCAGCCGAAATCCTTAGCTTCCCCTGGCCCATTCTCGACTTGAGTGTACCGTGTCCTGGTTTCTTGAGGTCACCTCGTAGCATTCTTAGCAGATTTATGCAATGGCGGCCTCTCCTGGCTTTGTATTTGCTGGCTCCGCGTAGGGCGAAGTCCAAGGCTCTATGCGCTGGTGTCTCTTCTTGCATCCTTAGCACATGGCCAAACATGGACCATCTTTGCTGGGCGACTTTTACAGACAGTGGCGACGTATTGCACATCTTGTATGGTTCATCGTTGGGAATTATGCCGTCTGGCCATCGCTGTCCAGTGATGGCGCGTAGGTGTTTGCGGTGACAGGCATCGAGTTTGTCCGGAGATGCCTTTGGAGCTGCCTAGCTGTTACAGTTATACAGAATTAAGGATATGTAGGTTTCAATGTATAAACGTAGCCTTTTTATCAAGGGCATCTTTGTTCTACGAATCCATAGCTTCCAGAAGGACTGGAAAGCTATGGTCCCCATGACACAGCGTGCAGCAATGTCAGCAGTACTGCAAAGCAGTGTGCCCCGGATTTTACCTTTCCTCCATGGTTCGCCTCAACGAAGTGGGTCATCATTTTCTTTTCTGTCATGCTTTGTAGATAGGTATATGTGGGTGAACTCTAGGGCTGCGCGGTTTGGCTTACAGCCATATCGGTTTCGATATGAGTTTTCATATCGGTTTTAACCGAATATCGGTTTTATGGACATGAAACAAAAAATTTAAATATAAAAATTAGCACGAAAACAGAACGTATTTTCACGCCCTGATACATTCGTATCGTTTTACGCCTTTAAAGCTTAATATACCTTATAATATCCATCATCGCGGGAGTGAAATTATTAATTAGACCGCCTAAATATTACGCACAGTTAAATAAACATCGTTTATTTTGTCAAAATTAATCATAAATCAGCAAAACACGTTGCGAAAAGACGTAAATCACGCGATTGTAATTAATTATGATGCAATTATCTCCCCTTTTTCTTTCATTTTCAATTCGGCCGAGGACGAAATCATGCCTTGAAGAAAATATTAACTGTAATATTGCGATCGCGAATTTCATAAGTTAATATGATATTGTGTATAGAAGATAATGTTTTAAAAACGGTTTGAGTAATAATTTTATTTAAAATTATATCCTAATCAGCAAAATGTATTCAGCATTATTGGCGAGATTTTGATGCATTCGGCGATTTAGTGTTGGGACGACTTTGCATTATGTTAATTGGCCGGTGACGTAAATAAAATGGATGCCGTTGTTTAGAAATGTTTTCCCCGATACAAATTTTAATGACAAATTCCCACATTAGTATTGTGTTTTATATTGCAAATTTATCTGAGACTACCAGGGAAAAGACGAGTGGATATTTATTTAATTAATTCGCTGCTTGATTTCTCTCGGCGTACAGCGAGTTACATGGAGTTACACAATATGCGCAATTGGGGCCACGTTCAATTATTAGTTGCCCCGAACATAGCTTAATGGAAAGTATGGCCATTATTATTCATTACGATTTTCATGCTCGTTAGTATCTTTTATTTTTAACAATCCTGATACGAAAAACCGAAAATATGTTCATATTCGGTTTTTCTATATTTATTTTTTATACTCGGTTATGAAACCGTCAGTGCAGGATATCGGTTTTAAATATGGTATCGGTATATCGCGCAGCCCTAGTGAACTCTGTTTTGAATTCATTCATAAAGAGATTCTAAATTTTTAGTTTGCTTGCAGCTATTGGGAGAAGTTCGTCAAGGGGTTTCTTTTCCTCGTCTATGAAGTCCACATCGTAAGCATATTCCATCTCTAGCGTCATACCCAGAATTAACACTGGTGGGGTGGGGTGGAGTGGGGGTGTTTGGTCTTATGGAATATTCCCGCATAGATTTTAATGCAGCAGCAAGGTAACAGGTGAAAAGCACCGGAGATAGACCATCTACCTGCGGGGAGCCGATTGATGTCTCAAACTCTACAGACTTCACTGACTTGACTCGTACTCAGCTCAGTGTCTGCAAAAAACACCACGAATATTACGCATTTTAAAGGAAATTAATATAAATGTGAGTATATTATAATCCGGAGTACAATTTAGTTTATGTTTAACGTTTTGAATACAATCCAGTTTAAAGGATATCTAATCCCATCTCTTGATAGCTATTCAGGTGATCTAACACGCCGGTCATAAACTATCCAGGTAATTTTAAGCCTTTTATCACGCCGCTAAGGAAAGATATTCAGGATTTAGTAGTTAAATGTTGGTACATTTCTACACACTATGATGGCTGTCATGATTTACTTTTCAACCAATCAGAAAATCCCTAGTGTGTCTGCCTCGATATATACGCTCAGTCATAGAGGCGCCAGCTATAATTAGCTCACCTGGCCAGAATGGCCAAGTGAGCATATGCCATGGAGACCGTCCGTCGTCTGTCTAGCCGTCCGTCCATCCGTCTGCCCGTCCGTCCGTCAACGTTTTCCTTCAAACAAAGCCGATAGACCGATTTGGCCGGTGGCCATCTTGGATTTTGGCCGATTTTAGGAAATGGCTTTAAAAATCTTTAAAAAACCGAAACTGCTTGGTGGATTGATTCAAAACTCACGAAATATCATACAGGGCAAGAGCTGAACCAAGTTTGTTCGAAGAAACTTGATTGGCCAAATGGTTCGGCGGCCATCGTGGATGACCTAGTTTTCGTGAAAAACACTTATTCTGCAGACCCGCTGAACGGATCAGGCTGAAATTTTGGGGATATGATTATGGACTAAGGGCCATTAAAGTTTGTTCATGGGAAGTTGATAGGTAAAAAAGATGGGCGCCGTGGACCAATCAAATTTTAGCGTCTTTGGCTGCCATATTCAATCTTTTTATTTGATGGATTTTGAAGCCGAAATTGGTTTTCTTAACTTCGCTTACTTGTCAGTCAGCTGTCATATAGCGATAACCCTATCCGTCTTCTGTATGTCCGTCCATCCATCTGTTTGTCCGTCACCAACATGGCGGCTCATTTTGTTATTTCTTGACGGATGACACCAAACTTGGTCACGTTAATGACGTCATCTAATATCTGTGTTGTGAAAATGAAACTGATAGAACGTCAAATGCCAGAGTTATCACTCCTTAAATATTTGCAGTCTCACTTTCATAGGGCAAATAATGGTTTGTTCCCACCTCTTATCACCATGTCAGATTTTATTGCCAAACTAGATATTAAATTCCAATTAACAGATTAACCTTCCCAATACTGCAGAAATATTTAAGATATGTATTATGTGCTCTGACATCTATGCTCTTAAAAATATTTGAAATGTATTTGATTGAAAGTTGTTGCTGCCTTTGGCAGCAATGAAAGTTGTTGCTGCCTAAGGCAGCAATGACTTTCAGTCAAATTATTTTCTAAATCAACTCCAGCTCACCCTACCCCTGCTGCTAACTCGGTGATTCAGCCAGATGTGCATGTGTTAAATGGATTGTGTGGTGGTGGGGAATAACCTGCTATAAAGACCACCTACCTGCCTTTAGAGACCATTTTCTTCAAATTGTATTTAAACCTCTAGTAACCGTCTGACTGAGTTTTTGCAGACGACATATTCCAAAGGTTATATCGCTGAACGTGATAAATATTTTGAAAATAATTGGACTGAAAGTTGTTGGTGGCTAAAATATTCAACAAGTCAAGAGCTTTTGAAAATTGAAATTATTGGCTGCACTGTTTGCAGCAGTGAGACAGTTAAGAAACCAGCTGTTGTTGGCACTGATATCATCTATTTTCACTTAAACATTGTTCAAAATCACTAATGCAAAAAAAAAAAAACAGTCCAGAGATTGTTGTCAATATCTCGAAAACTAAATCATTTGACTGAAAGTCATTTGAAGTGACACCGATAGATGTAAAACTTAAGTAAGATTAGTTGAAATGCCAATGTTCCAGGTGAGCGATACAGGCCCATTGGGCCTCTTGTTTGGCAAAGCGGTATAAAAGCAATCCTACAGAAAAGCTGTTGATTATTTTGAAAATGAAATTGCACCATCTGCTAGTCAAATTAGTTTGATATTTGTCATTTTTGGCCTGTAGGTGTGAAAGGATGACGCGATTGTTAAATCAAACAAGGATGCCGCGGAATGGAGGAATTCAGTTTTAGTTATTCCCCAAACTCCACCGACACTTCTTCACCCGCGCTAAGATCGATTGATCCCTGAACTCCCTGAATATCAATTTCCAGATAACTATACAGTAGGCTGTTGGATATTTTGAAACTAATTTGACTGAGTGCTGTTGCTGCTTATGGCAACAACAACAACGCCCAGTAATATTAGTTTCAAAATATTTACCATTGTGTTTATTAAATAGTAAAGACATATACTTCGCACAAGAGTGCTTAGTCAGTCATCAATTAAGCGTTCATGACTTAGCTCCGTCATTCATGATTTAATTGATTATGACGTCATCCTACAAGTTACGTAGTTGATTATGACGTCATACGATTGGCTGCGAAACTGGAATCCTCTAGTAAATGTCTCACATGCGCTCTTCATTCCCTATAAGCATCAGTTGTCAGAAAACATGACATTTATCCTTGTGATCTCAATGTCAATACGCTGATTCCTAACGGCAGAGCCAACGATGTAGTCAATATTAATTCCAATTTCCAATAGGGTCAACCAATCATGAAATATAAATTGAGAGGTTTTACTAAATGCAAAACTTATTATTGAAATAGCACAGTTTTGTACCAATGTCGCAGTGAGCTTGACCTTTGATCTTGTGACCTCAATGTCACCATGCACAGGTCTAACCACATAAGCAACCGTTCATCCAGGTTAAGTTCCAATAGAGTAAACCAATCATGAAATATAACTTGGCAAGATTTGCTAAGCACAAAAACTAAACATTGAATAAACAGTTGTGCACCAAGATTACAGAGACATTGTCCTTTGACCTTATGACCTCAATGCCATTATGCGGATTCCTCACAGCATATCCAATCATATATCCAAGCTTAATTCCAACATGGTCAACCAACAATGAAAGACTGAAACATAATATGAGCGGTTTTATTAAGATTAACATTGAAAAACAGTGTTTTGTACCGATGTAACCGCTACCTTGACCTTTGCCATTGTAATCCTAATGCTATCACGATGATTCATAACAGCACAGTCAACCAGGTATTCCAGGCTAGTTCGAAAATTTCAACCATTTCTGAAATATAAGCTGAAAACTTGCTTACGCAGAAACCTAACCTTGAAAAAACTATATGTATTAAAACAGGTCACAATGACCTTGATCTTTGATCTGGTGACCTTGCTGCTATCGGCATCCCGTATCCTCCTGGTATACGCAATCATGTACCAATGTGTTGCTCCATTAGGGCTAACAAATCTCAAAATTTAAGCAAAAACATAGCATTGTTGATGCCGCCCTCGCCGTCCGAAAGGTGATACCTATCTATCGCATCGTGTACCGCAGGTGAGACAAAAACAATGGCACTGGTCACGACAAATGATGACGCCATACACAATTATGGCGTAATAAAAGTAAAATACTACACTTCCTGGTCCATTATATGTGTATGACGACAGACTTAGCAAGCCTATATTAATCGATTCAAACAGGTCAGTGTCAAACTTTCTAGACGCGGTCAATATGGGAATATCATTGTGCTTGATAAGACCTCTCAAGCTAACTCAATACATAGTCCATTCAGACTAAAAGCAGCGCACAACGTAGTTATCATTCAGACTGCCATCGTATCAACATCGGGATATCTGGCAAGGCAGCTTGTAGCAGGTATGCCGGAATAAGTATCAAATCAGATTGCATAATGGATGTTGTTTTGATCCAGAAATAAACGAGTTTGTCTTACCTACAGCGGGGGATTAAGCAAATGCGAGGCCTGTAGCATGTTTTGTAGACGAGCACATTCTGGTTGTGGGTGTTAGAAGGGGCCCTCCCTAGAACTGGGGGTCGGGGCGCTCAACCTAAGAAAATTTGAAATCTTGATATTCTCATAAATCTTTTAGCATATCCCGTGTCCTGACTCCTGAGCACTGAAATATTGGTCGTTGGAGTGGGTAGGTGGCGGGGTGGGTGGGGTTTGGGGTGGTAGCCATCTTAGGGTAAATAATAATCTTAAACTACTTGCAAACAAATGGATAAAAACTAATCTTTCAGGAGATTATGGCAGTATATAGTGTCTACCATGAGGCTCCCTCGTCGCCACAAAAACGTTCACAATTTGTTCTCCCTCTGTGGGCGATCGGCCTCAAAATGCGCGGGGCCCCTAGCATTTGGTACATTTACTAACAGGCTAATCCAGTGTTGCTTACCTAACAGGTAACGCCACACATCTGAGTTGTTATAGGTTTAATGCCGTTTTATCTATAGTCTGACCCAGACCCCTTACCAAACTGCTATATGTGTTTATAGAATAGTTTGATAGTTATAAACAATTGTATATGATATTCGCCGTGCTAATGTGCCCATTTATCGACAAATCACCTAAACGAATGATAATTTATCGACAGTTTGCTTAAGAAACTCGCGCTTATATTAGACATGTTCTACTGTGTTGTTTTTCGAAAAATGTGTGTTCACAGAAAAGTGTATAGCTGGCTGGAGCGGGCCTAATGTGCAGCTCGTAGCTTCGTAAGCCTAAACTATGAGCGCATAGCGCTCAGTCAGAGAACATTAGAATAACATCGTTATCACTAAATTGAGACGATATTTCAAGTCTGCTAAGCTTAGTCTTATTTGAAGCGTCAGAAAAAAGATCAAGAAACGTGACACCAAACGTCTCCAAAAGCACCACAATCGTAGCAATAAGGTAGCTGGTAGGCAGACAAACAAATAACTATCTAAGAGGGAAGACATGGAGAAAGATTTATTAAAAGATGCCTAGACCCCTATCACCCTTTTATCATATGTTCTAAGTTCAATGGAGATAGCATGGCACTGGTGCTCATATGATATCACGAGTGTTCGTAAGTTCATGTGTAAGATCGCTGAAAACAGGAAAAATATCAAAATGCTAATTATCAAAAGTTAGTTCTTGATCAGTCATTTAAAAGATACACTGGTAGGTCGCAAGCTTGTACAGTCCTTTTTCCAGATAATACAGGTTACTGACCCGGTACTGGACCAATACAGAGCCGCATTAACCCGGTATTGGTCCAGTCCCCGCCCAGTAAGGCGTGTTATCGTGCAGGTCTGTATGTTGTATTTGTGGCTTGATTTCCGTTGTTGTTGACATGATAACAATCGCCCACACAATTTATATAACCTCTAATATCTTCTAGTCTTCATAGCGACCTGTTACATTTGACAGTTGTGAGATGGGAGAAACAGCAGTGATATCAGCAGTATTGATCCTGAGTGTGATAACGATTACGATAAGAGGCGAATTCGGGTGAGATGTTGGCACCGGGGAAACGTGCCGAATCATACTCATCTGCAAAAGAATAGAGATAAGGTGCTATTCTTTGAAAAAAGGATGTTGCTCATCAGACCCTAAAAACCTGATGTTGCCCATCAGACTCTAAACTTTCTACACAATTCAATGTTAGTACACTGCAAATTAGTCGAAGCGACAGCTTTACAAATAAAATATGGTCAATATTCAGTGAAATATTACTTGTTGGTTTTAAGGCGCTCCAATATTAGACTACATCGCATTACATGTATTGCAATTGGTATAAATTTGGAAACGCCATGTAACTTCAGGATATGTAGCAAATGTTATACGCTCAGCTTACAGCTTACTAAGTGATCGAGTACGCTTCAGTATTGTTCCCGGCATTTTTGAAGAGCTCTAAAAATGCAGCGCTGTCACTCTATAAATGCTAACATTGATCTACAGCCAGCCATCGCGCTGAACAACTGTTTGCAGTTTCTTTAAAAGATATGCAAGCCATTAATAATAACTCGCTTCTAATGCATCTTTGACGAGGCTAATTAATGTTCTCGGAAATAGGGTCAACCAATTTCAGCCAAAAGTAGAATAGATGAACCCAATCTCTCAGTAGTATGACGACATAATCAAATACGTCACAGGTAGGCTGACGTCACAATTAAAATATTCCATGAATGTCGTATCTAAGTCCATTATGTGTACGAATTGTATGACTTAATAGCCATTCTGTTGAATATTTTGAAACTAAGCTGACTGGGCGCAGTTGCTGCCATAGGCATTGGGAATTGAGATTACGGGAGTTCAGCGTTCGATCGAGCTTAACTAGAGATAGGTAGGGCATCGCTAAAAGTGGATTCATGTATTGGTTCATGTCATGTAGTTAACATTTAAGCACACACGCAGCCGTGCGTGAAGCAAGTACATCGAATGATTCTACTTTTGAGAGTTATGCCGACTTAAAGCTGAACACACATCTTAAAATAGAGATTTGTCCGGGGAAAAATTATTCACTTCCAACTGGGATTTACAAATTGTCACAACGATTATCAATATTAAAATCATCGATTTTGACACCCCATAAAATTCATAGCAAGATGTCATCATGGGAATAATAGATTACTCTGTACGTGCTTTCAAGCTATTAGAAGGCGTCTAATAATGTTACAGGGAAGGGCATCAACTCAGATTCAAGGTTTCTTTTAACAAATAGGCCTACTAGTGGTTCTCTGGCACATCATTAACATGGTGGTGCCTGAATGCGCTGTAGTTAACTATCAATCATCAACTGTAAAATATCATTCACGCGACGAGGTCATACAACAATAATCATTCATGAGATGACGTCACGCCGAGATTGTAACGGAAGTTACATTCCATGGCGAAATTTACTATACCTATTTAGGAATTGGAAAATATGCCAATAATATATTTTATTTTAATTAAATTATACAAAAGCACCAGTTGTCTTGTTTTGACTCTTCTCTGAATGTTTTCCCCTTTAAAGGATGTTTCAAACACATAGCATTAATTTATGTAAAAACCATTCCTTTACGATAACTATTTAATCTAATTTACCTTTCTAGAATACATTTATGCTCAGGGAATGTTGTTGCATATAGGGTTGATAACTGATGGCGTATTTCTGGGTCCACCTGTATGATAAATCCACTTCTAGCTATATCCCACCCATTTCCAGCTAATCTCCGCCCGCGATATTCCCGTTACTCTGAGCTTTTCTTCAGGTGCAGCGGACAAAATTATGCGAGGTATCCTACCATTCCCTCCTTTTCGTAGCAAACACCGAAGAATCTCATCTAACTGCATCAGAACTTTTGAACAGAGGCGTGATGAATGTGGCATTCATTCCTGGGAATAGGTGTCAAGCCGACTAAACAATGGAATAGACCTAGATGTAACACGAGAAGAGTCACAGTGGAGCTACTGGAAGTGATACTGGTCTGCATGGTATCCTAGGAAATTATTAATCTTATCAGAGTTTGGCGCGAACTACACAATTATGCTCAAAATAAGTACAATCAACTTTGAGTATAAAAGATATGTTTACCGAGTCAGAGCGCGGCACATGGCGCACACATGTGCGCCCTGCATAGGTTCAGAAGAGTGAAACCATTATTTGTAAGACACAATTAAGATGCCAGCAAGGACTTCATCAATCCATCTACTGTAGATCAAAGGACCGCCTATATTATATATCATCGGGAGCAAGCATACCTGCAAACAATGAGAAAGAAAGGATGTGGCGAAAGTGTATTGACGCATGGAGAAAACAAAGACCATAATACCCAACTTATCTAATTAATGTGCAGAGCTTGGTACACCGATGCATATATACAAAGCGACTTCAAGGATGAAAGGTCATTCTTATATGTGATGGAAAGGCATACCTCTTCATATCACCTGATGGGAAAAGTACATTAAAGACGACGATTGACATCCTGAAGTCAACACAGGAAGAAACTGATTCAGGAATAGTTATCTTTTGTCCGTATGCCAAGGAACAAGGACACAGCAATATAACAGTCAAGAGTTCAGCCAGCGACATCATCTTCATTATGCTCGACAACATGGTACTACTTAAGGGTGTTATACTTCCATTTGATAGCCGTACAGGTAATAACAAAAAGCTGATTGCCACGGCAGATGTTGCACGTGCACAGAAACACCGCGCTACACTTTTAGGTATCCATGCATATAATGGTTGTGATTCAACAAGTACTTTTGACCGCTCTTGCGTCAACAGCGACTCAAAGCGCTGAAATACTACTCCTATAAAGTAACTCTTGAATGGTCAAGAATTCTCAAAAAAAACTTTTTGTTAAGTGAATGTCCAGTTGCAGGCCAACATAAGGCTATTTTCTGTCAATTTACCACTGGAATTTACAAAATAGGTTTCTGTTATCATAAAATGAATATTTCTTGTACCGTCTTTAATGGCAATATTTTTTTTATTAGTTCGTGTCTATTTACAGGCTAGGAGAATGCTTCTTTTGAAATTTCACGACAAGAATGACTAGCTCATTTATCGAGCCAGTCATTCTAGTGGTAATTTCTCAAAAATAACCTTCTTTAGCCTGCAAATGTTCACTGCAGGTATCATTCTTTCTCGACGTGCTCAACGAAGAGTTAAGTTAGCATGGGAGGTGGTAAAGCAAAAGGGGATGTAAAGTCCATCAATACTGTAGAGAGGATGTCAACGTTTATACAAGTACGTGTTTGATTGGGAAACCCATGGACTTTTCCAGATGACCTCATAAGTGGCCTTGTGAAATCTTATATAGCAAAGTCATCATCAAAGAAGTCGACAAATTAAGACTCTTCATGATAAAGTCGAAGTGTGTAAACGAGCTGCCAAACGCTACTCAATGTTGATATGAAGGCATTGCCCCCATGTAGGAAATATATAGAGCAACATATTCGATTCGAAGCTGCGATATGGAAAAAACACACGCTGCAAAACCAAATATACCTGCACAAACAGATGGCCATGGATGGACGTATATACATGGATAACTCAAGCATCTCTGTGTGGAGCGTGACATTCTAACACACCAAATATTTGAGGTTCTTCAAGAGACACTAAATAACATTGATGGTGTATGACACTATGACTATCACAACGAGGCATAATCTGAAGATGGCAACTCTGATAAGAACGAGTGATAAGAAATCCATAAGTTCAATATGTTCGCACTATATTGTGTTCTGACATTTAGCATGAAATGTCAAGTGAAAACACATTTTGAGATATATATATATATATATATATATATATATATATGGAACATAATGCATAAAACGTGAAAGATCGGCAGAATTTAGGATTTATGAAAATACAGATTTGTTTCTATTTTAATAATCGTAACTTAATGGTTTTCCTCGTGGTGAAGAGACAGACCAAAAATAAACTTTAAATTGTAGAAAAATTTCGATTTACAAGTGGAGATATCGCCGAAATAAGAATATGACTGGTTTAACAAAGGCGGTCATTTTGGATTTATGTAAATACGGATTTAACGGCGGCCATTTTAGATTTATGCAAATTAGGTATAGTGCAAATGAGTTTGTTTATCTCTTGGGAACATGATTTTTCTTGAATAGCTGACCCAAATAGTCTCCAATCCCCAGTCCCTGGCACTAATCTCCCATGGAGTCTATTCAGTACGGCCGTAGATTGCCATGCAAATGATAATTTCGACAATACGAGGTGGGCCTCTTCAGTTTCCGGCCTCCTACAATATGGTCTGAATGAGACTTTAATGACGCCATATAGGCCCACCAAGCAAATAATTTATCGTGAAATACATCATTGTACGAACACGCCTCTCTAATTATAATTCCTTATAACTAACCATTATAGTACTTCAACTGGGACAAATGAAATGTACCAAACATTTTTTAGAATGTCAGCAGCATTATCCAGTCAAATTATATTTAAAATAAACAGCAATAAATATGAGTTTTTAAGCAACTGACTAATGTTTTGACAACATCTTGAATGGATGTTGTTGCTACAACAATTTTCAGTGGCGAACGCCACAGATTGCGCGTGATCACCATGCTGAGTTTACATCACATCGACCAAAGAGACAAAATTATTTTTTAGCCGAAAACCATATACTACAGTACACCTCATAAATGAAAAACAACAACAAAAACATGTACGAATTTGAACACGGTGTAGAAATGTTCTGTTGAATATATTTTAACATATTTGTATTGGAAGACATTGTGCCCTACTCAGGGGTGTAGGAACGTACTTGGCACCAATGGGGCTGAAGTATGGGTGGGGGCAAAACCTAGCAGTTGCTATGGCAATACAATATGGGTGAGACATCTCCACCTGTTCCTACGCCTATGCTACTGTCTTCCAATCAAATTATGTTCAAAATATTTAACATTTCCAATCAAATTATGTTCAAAATATTTAACATTACCCTTTATTTTTGCTTTGGAAACATGTTAAGTTATTACTGAGCTGTAGAGTGATTGAAGTGGGGCGAGGTATTCGTGAATGTCTCATAATCTGTAAGATTGTGTACGTTATTCATTATACACCAAATCTCCTTTA
This sequence comes from Chaetoderma sp. LZ-2023a, assembly GCA_034401795.1. Lineage (NCBI taxonomy): Eukaryota > Metazoa > Mollusca > Caudofoveata > Chaetodermatida > Chaetodermatidae > Chaetoderma > Chaetoderma sp. LZ-2023a. The sequence continues at coordinate 75,883,772 of CM067374.1, forward strand.
AACCTATTGATATATCACCCATATTCACTCATTTCCACGTATTTTTTACCAATCCCCAGTTCCTAGCACTAATCTCCCATGGAGGCTATTCAGTACGCCGGTAGATTGCCATGCAAATAATAATTTAGACAATAATTACACAATATCCCTGCGTCTGTAGCCATAACTATCTAGCCCGGTCAATATGGAGATGAGAATACGATCCTAGAACATGTGTTTGACAACCTTCCTTCCTGCTGGGTCTCCAACATGCAAGCAATAACATTATGCAATATATCAATGGAATGAGTTACAAATGGATAGTAATTGCCTGTGTTCTATAATATATAATTCTGTGTACGTTATTTAACCTTGCATAACACGCTGCACAAGAATAAATATTACCTCGGTGAGTGTGCTCGGAAATGCTTCAAGATGATCAAACAGACAAATTATGTACATTAGCATCGCACGGTCATGCCAAGCGAAAAGCTACTGGTGATGGCATAGTGTTACAATACAATATAGCAATATCAAACTTGAGACATTCGTTTAAAGAGAAGATGTATTGCTCGTCATAAAAGAAGCTTACTTATTCTCGTATGCCTATCCAAAGCTGAACTTCAACAAGTAATAGAAGAAGCCAGTCTCTCAATCAATCATATTACGTTATAATCTATTACGTCAGACATAGGCTGACATCATAATCAGTTACGTCATGAATAACGTCAAGTTGTACGAATTGTATGTCTTTGTCCTTTAATAAATATTATTAGTACCAAAATATTCATGAGCTTACCTTTACAGTCTTCTGGAAATTGAGATTCAGCGAGTGTAGGGATCGATCATTTCCAACACCGGAAAAGCGTGGGCGGAGCTTAGTTAGAGATGGGCTGGGTATGCCTAAAACCATTCTCCCGCCGGCAGAGGGTTAATCCTCCGTGACGTCATAACTTCAGACAGACCGTCTGCAACATAACTAGCCAAAATCACGGCGCGCATGTTTGCTGTGCATCGTTTTAGCCAATCAACACGCGTCGTTACTAAATTGAGCGACCCAATCAAAATCGTCGTTCTATCTACGTTTCGGCGATATGCCCAACTTCTCGGTACGAAACCACGCCTCTTGTATTAGTGTCAATACACGAGCGATGGATACGTAGGCCTAGCGACAATAGCAAGAGGTAATATTTGATAACAATTCGTCGAGATTCTAGTATATTTTAGGTAGTATACATGGCAAGCGCTTGATAATCGGATGTAATCAATGACGCAGCTAGTCGATTTGCTTATTTCCGTGGCTGTTTTGTAGTGACCCTGACAGTCACGCGCTGAATGATGATGCGATCACTGATAAATGGTTTTTTGGGGTTTTTTCTGAGTTACACATTATCAAATGTGGTATACACTGAGTGTGACTTGAAATAATGGATGAAATAATGGATATCATCAGTATTTTAGTGTACGATTCAGGAATCCAGGTAGCTATTTCAGTATTTGACATTTTCCAATTCAATGCAAAAAGCCACAATTTATGTTTTTGTTTTACAAACCGTCGTTTTTCCATATAAATCTAGGAAAAAAATAATGCTGGATCTTAAGGCATTATTTTCAACATTCTTTCCATCTGACAATTTGTGGCAGCCAAGTCCTAATCACTCGATCATTCTGTGTAGTTTTGTTAACCCTTTAATGACCAAACAGGTCATGAGAAAAGCCGATTTGCAGGCCAACAAAACAAATTGGTCTGGCCTAATACAGGAAAGTTGCAGAATTTTTCAAGTAAATCATTTGCTTGCATCCTAAAACCGCAATATACACCAGGACTTTATCCAAGGTGGTGGAGGGTGGGGGCATCCCCCACAACCTCCATTGAGGTAGCATGCTCCCGCCCCACGGCACCCCAATGATTTTTTTGGATTTACACACCTTGTATGAGCTAATGGAAATTGTATAGACTGTATCTGTATTCATTTAAGTTGCCACCCTCCAACCACCACCCCTAATCAAATTGCTGAATGAAACCATGATTTAATCCTATCAATTTCATTTCAAAATGTTCAGCAAAATAGGTATTCAATCAGAAACTTTGCAAACATTTTTGAAAGACTTAATTAAGCTCATAAAGGTTTTCTACAATTGTTTTCCAATACTAAAATTTTATCGAATACTTATATATCCAAATTATATTATATTATATAATTACTACAAACAGACAATGGTTTAAGGATGTCCTCAGTGAGATGTCAAGATTGCATGTCAGTCTACAATTTCAATATACCAATCCATATAGGATAATAGGCCTAGTTGTGATATCAGTATTTGAATAAGAAACATTTAAAATTAGGTTGCGACCACACATTCTGGCTGGAATCATGGAAATTTGATGTTGAAATGCAAAAATTGTGTACTGAAATTTGTGAATTTTGTGTCAAAAGCAAAGGTGTACAGAGAAATATATACATTTTGACAGTTAATATGCATATCTGGCTCAAAGCTCTAAATTAGTAATGGAACAGTTCATCAAATATCAGCCAGGGTCTAAAATGAAGTTGACCTAAAATGCAAGCATATGTGTGAAAATTCAAAGATTTGGTAAGTAAATATGTGGCTTTGTGATTAAAAGCAAATATTTACCCAGAAAAATATTAATTTGGACAGTTAATATACATATATGAGCTCAAAATTTTAAATTTGTCAATGTTAATATAAATATTTTGCTAAATATAGGCTAATGTATAAAATTTAAGTTGGAAATCTGAAAACTCTTGTCTGAAACATGGACATTTTGAATCCTTAATGCACAACTTGACAGGAAACAAGAAAATTTGCAACTATAATGCAGGAATACATGTATGTGTGAAAATGCAAATATTTGATCATGAAATCTGTGAATTTCGGATTATAAACAAGTGTTTACCCAGAAATATATAAATTTTGATAGTTAATATGCATATATTTGGGTTCAAAATGGTAAAAAGAATTTTAAATGACTAGTGATGTGAAAATTTAAGCGGAAAATGTTAAGATTCTGGTCAGAAACATACAACGCCTTTGACAGGAAACAAGAAAATCTGGACTAAAAAGTAACTGCTTTGCTCAGCAACAAAGAATATGTATGCAAAATGCAAAAGTATGAGAATTTAGGCTGGAAATACAAACATTTCTGTATGAAGAATTGATATCTAAGTTCCAAATATTAACATTTTAACAGGAAACATGAACATTTTAGGTAAAGAATGAAAGGAGTTAGGCCCAAAATGGAAAAAACTTGGATAAGAAATGATTATGAATTTTTTAATTTTCTATTAAACAGCGGCGGGTGTGATCGTGAAACGGCTAAATATACAATAAGAATTGGAGGGAGGGTGGGGTGGTGGGGGGGGGGGGGAGGGGTGGCTGTGAGGTAACTTCGCGTCATCAAATGTAATATCATTTGTTTAAAGTGCAAACCGTGGCATGGTTGGTTCATTAACGAATAATGATTTACTTAATGGATTGGTTCATGGTTCATTAACGAATAACGAATGATTTACGTAATGGATTATTTGTAACAGGCGATACGTAGCTTCATCGAGGAAATGAGGTCACCAGACCAGCACCAATAATTGTGCAATGTCAGCGCATCCTGTTTGCATTAATGTGAGAGTTAGCTATTAGGCTATAATTAAAACTCTGCAAAAGTAGGCCTACGTGAGAACATGGCATGCCCTCGCTGACCGCTGTGACTCATTCTGTGTGTTACAAGTGTGTTACAGGGTGCGTGGGAATATGGGATGGATGAGCATGCTGTATTCTGACAGCTGACACAGCCTGTTTCTCGCGCTATTCGATCATAACTAAGCATCTGTTTTATACTATCAGAGTATGACTTTTTAACTTTCACATTACCAATGGTAATATGAAAGTTAAAAATGTCATAATCTCAAAACACAATACTGATGCTCAATTATCACTCAGAATGCAGGAAAACACTTCGCAAAACATCTAATTTCAAAATTTTCCCTGGGGAGGACGCTTGTGTGGCCGGCTTGGGCATTAAAAGGTTAATAAACAGAAACTCAACTTTATGCATATATTATATTATATATCCCATAAAGAGCCATCTTTAATCCAGATTCAGGTCAACTACCACACAGATCACACTCAATACAACTTTTAACCCTTTTAAGCTTTAATGGTCAAGATTTGTCAAGAAAATTATAATTTGTGTTTAGTGAGTGGGTGTCACATCCATTTATATGCCAAGAACAACAACAGGTTCCAGTTAAACTAGCTTCAAAAACATTCAAGCTAGACATAAAGGTGACACTTTGTGATTTCAAGGGTTAAAGAATTAATGTTAGTCCACTACATGCTTAGTTACATGGGTGTTGGAGAACAAAACATTTATATGGAGTCGCTCCAACATAGAAGCCCACACTGGCTATCTTCAGCTAGCTTAATATTGTTGCACCCTGTATGTGCTGTCTTACTGCTGAATTTCTGCAGATCACATTTATTAGATAAAGCTCATTATATGCTTTGTGGTTTCAATGGTTAAAGGATCAATCTCATTCCCCATGGTGTAGGCAACATTTTGTTGAATGGTTTTAACCCTTGAAACCTAAAATTGGTTCAAGAAAATTTCAATTTTCTCTAAGAAAATTTCCATTTGCAGACCAACAGAAGATTGTTTTTGAAGATTTATCACCGGAATGACTGGCTCGATTATCGAGCCAGTCATTCCAGTGGTGAATTTTCAAAAATAGCCTCTTGGTCTGCAAATGGACATTTTCCAGGATCATTGCAGAAGCGGTTTTTGGCCGATGTGAGTGTTAAAGGGTTAAGCCAGTTTGAAGGGTGGGGTGGGGTGCTCTCTATGACAACAACAGCTTCTAGTCGGAATATCTCCAAAGCATTAGTAGTAGTGTCGGAATTAAAATGATACCACCTCCCTCAACTGGCCGCCGTTCAGCGATCCGTGGCGCCCACCGCCCTCTCAATCCCTGGGGCATAGGTTGTTGAGACATGTGGTTGGTGTATGCCTCCAGATGGAGGCCCCCAGGGTTGTTGAGACAGGTGGTTGGTATGCCTCTAGATGGAGGCCCCAGGGATTGAAAGGGCGGTGGGGGCCACGGAACGCCGAACGGCTGCCAGTTGAGGGAGGTTGTAGCATTTTAATTCCGACACCACTACTAGGCAAATGATACCACCGCCCTCTCAATCCATGGGGCATAAGGTTGTGGGGGGCATGACGGATCGCAGCGCGGCTGCCAGGGAGGTAGTATCATTCCGACACTACTACTACCAGGGTCTGAACGCCCATTTAGAGACAAGCCTCTACAGTGATATATCGCCATCAACCACAGGGCTGGCCTCTCTCTATTCTGTGTAGGCTCAGACAAACACGTAGTCTCTGCCAGAGTCGCATCGGCATGATGGGACCACCGATAGGGGCTTCCATCTACCGTGACAACCTGGGAGGAGGCTAAAGTGATTAGGATGTGATCCACAGCAGACTCGAAAATGTTCACATGTTACGCAGAGAATCTGGTGCTGAGCAGGGGTCTCCAGCGGAAAACCATGGCCTACCCTCTCCACCCCATAGAAGTGGCAGACATACTCGATCGCTTCACGTGGCTGAAAGTGGTCGTAAACGTTTCTCCGCAAGGGGTAGAGCCAAAGATTGTACTGCGGGTCATTCCGGAAGTGGGCCCACTTGGCATCCAATATCATGGCAGTCTCAGCGCCCTGTGCCACTGCTGTAGACGCCAGCACAAGCAGTATGATGAGAATCATGGCTATATATGAAGGGTTAAACTGAACAGAGTGAACAAATCGAGAAATATCTGTGCAAGATTGAGCCCTGTGCCATTCGGATCGATAGTGATCTTCATCCCCTCAGGGGCAGGGGCTAGCTGCTTCACTCTGCCGCCGGCTAAGAAACGTAGTTCTAGGACTATATAAGTCATTTGCGGGCTAGTGAGTCCGACTTGCTGAAGCAGTTTAACAGCACCCTTGACTTTGGAGACAAGTGACACACCATCTACCAATAGGGTGCCATCCTGGAGGTTAACAGCTTCTTCTGGTCCATCGAATTGACGATGCAGCAGGAGCTTTCCACCTGTAACCCTGATCCGGTAACCCACCCTCGTCAGGGAGACACCTTCACCTATGTAGGTGAGGAAGGATGATCCCCGATTGTGGAGCTTTCGAACTGTCCCATCCTTTTTCACAACAGTGGAGAGGGGAGTAACCTCTATGTCAATGACTGCAGGAGGCCTATATAGGGGCAACCATGTTTACAGGTACAGTGCTGTACCACACTTCATTCTTCTCCTATATGAACTGCAGGTTTTTTGCCAGGGTCAATAGCAGGCCATCATGGGCCAACCACGGGGCACCGCTCAAATAGGGTTTGACCAGATGAAAGCTGAGGTCATTATTTAGGGTATTGATGTCTGCCACCTCTGTATCCAAGAGCTCAATCAATGGCTCGAGGATGTACTTCCTCTTCGGGAAATCGTACCGAAACACGATCTTGTGGCCATCTATGTAGCGACCCAGGCACTGCTTCGACACATCCTTGAGGTCTGTGAGCAGCTCCACCCCATCACCACCAATGGGGTGGAGGGAGAATGCCTTTGAGTTTGCTTCGTACTGTAGGGCGAATGACTTGCCATCACTCTCTTCTACCTTGGCAGCATCAACTGCGTACACATCTGCCAGGTCAGCAAGACCAGTCGAGTGAGCAAATATGGGTTCCATAGCATGCTATAGGAGGGGTTTAAACAGGACATATAACCATGCCGATTGTCCGACTGCTGCTCTCCGGTGGTGAGAACGTAAGCACACCCTCTCTAGAGGGGAAACGGGTGGTACAGTACCGTGTAGAATGGGTCCTCTTCGAGGTGCCCCAGCGGGGCAAAACATACATACACGCCGATGTGCTACATCAACCTCCGGGCAGTGCACACAGCAGCTCACTGGTAGAAGTTGGCCGGGACGGGATAGAGTATCTCCCAGGTGCCAACAGCAACCTATGGAAAGCTATCAGTCCTAGCCTGTTCACACCTGTAAATCACCTGATTGACAGCCCCTCCATTAACATATATGGCAGCACGGATGGGGTATCGGACGTCCATTTAGAGTTTACCCTCTTATTCCTCATTGACCTGACATGATATCACACCAGGAATATCTGACTTTTGCCGAGATGATGAAGAGACCGCTACAGGGTTGCCCCTTCATGACCCCTGCACAGATGCTCGCACAGCAACAGATCTGTCAACAAGAAGGAGAGCGACTACAGTGGGAGAGCTGGTATCAACAGAATGCGAGCATTGCAAGGAAGTGAAGGAACAGTGAAGGTTCCCGATACTGGCACCCCCTTCTGGAGGAGAGTAAGCGGGATGATGTCTTCACATACAACGATGAGCCAGATGTAGCGGAGACCGCGGACGATGAGGTGGAGACCGCAGATGAGGATGAGCCAGAGAGTAAGCGGGACGATGTCTTAACATACGACGATGAGCCAGATGTAGCCGAGACCGCAGACGATGCAGTGGAGACCGCATATGAGGATGAGCCAGAGAGTAAGCGGGACGATGTCTTCACATACGACAATGAGCCAGATGTAGCCGAGACCGCAGACGAGTATGAGCCAGATGAAAGCCATCCAGCGGCAGACCTACTATCTTGGTCATACGGTGAAGTTCCAGATGGCATGTCTCAGAAAGCTACTGGCACCGGACATAGCGCTGGATGACCTTTGTCTAAGAGACGTCTATCTCAACACCAGCAAGCTGGCACAGTTGGCCAGGCTCTCCAAAATGCACCCTTCTATGACTCATGAGCAGATTCTGCAGGTGATGCCGTTTAAGCCTCCAGATATACTCCAAAATCAGAGTGGCGGAAGCAACCAGAACTATGTCCCCACACCCACCCTGGCGGCTGACGAGGGTGGTACCATCCACGGCTGGCGACTCCAGCAGATAGATACCATCAGACAGAATCTCGTCCATGAGGCAGAAAAGTACAGCAGAATGCGCAGGCGATATAAGACGGCCTACAATGTCCTCGCGCGTGCAACCACTGCTGCGGGTGTGGTTGGAGCCAGTGATGGAGTGGCAGCTGTGGTCACTCGCAATAGGGGTGGGGGCCATCGTCGCCATCCCGCTGGGTGGCGTGGCACTAGCCACCACTGTCTTGGCCACGGGCTTGGGGGTGGCTGCGGCAGATCACAACGGGGCTGGAGAAGCATGCTAAGTATGTGGTGCTGGCACAGAGTATGCTATGGACTGTCGACGAGTCTGTCAGCAAAGCTCTCGAGAATGGCCAGGTGACCGATGAAGAGTACCACCATATATTGAAGGTCAAAGCCCTGTACCGCACGGAGAAACCTAAAATGCGACAGCAATACCTCAAAGGCTCCAGTGGGCGGGTTGATATGGAGGAGTTAAAAAACGAGATGTTACGGCGAGGTTGCCTCGCTGGTCTCTGGAGCCAAGACGACTACAAATAGTGTGCTGCCTGTACGGTAGCTTTAAGAACACCAGTATATGGAAATGAGGTTCTTCCTGCCGCTTCTTTGGCTATCCTCGCTACAGTGGTGAGTGGTGTGGCCGGGCACTGTCTCGGAATAACTCACCCCATCCCAAAGATCGCCCTCAGTGGTGCCTCCTACACTGTTGCCGCCAAGATCATGGCTGGAACACATCTGACTGATACTCCCGATCCTTGTAGAAACCTTTAGCTCGCAGGAGCTGCTCGACGATACTCCCGCCCATGATAAGGTATTCGAGGAAGCAGATCTGTCCCTTGCCAAATCCTAGATAGAGCTTCACCACTGTCGGCTCCTCTGTCAGCTAAGCACCAGAGAGCTGAGCGAGCTCATCTGGTGTCTTCTTCTTGTAGTTCTTCAACTCCCTCCGGAAGACATCATAGTACTTCTCGCATAGCGTGAGCCCGGACATGTTTAAAATGTCTCAATAGAGAGATGAATATTCCTGAGTACCAACCCGGCCACCTGGCAGACGCAGACTGGGAGGATCTTATTAGCTCTCTCGACAGGGGACGCAGACGTTTAACCGCATTGTATACTCAGTGCTTAAACAATGACGTCAACGGTACAGATCGTGAAGCAACTGCCTGAGAGCCAGGCGAGTCTTCAGAAGGTGGAGAACCTGCTGCGAACTAAGACACAGAAGTTACTGACCAAAGCAAAACATCTGGCAGTCCATGTCATCAGTAAAGTCGCGGCGAATGTGGCCGTGGTGAAGATGACAGGGGGGAAATGAGGTTCTTCCTGACGCTTCTTTGGCTATCCTCGCTACAGTGGTGAGTGGTGTGGCCGGGCACTGTCTTGGAATAACTCACCCCATCCCAAAGATCGCCCTCAGTGGTGCCTCCTACACTGTTGCCGCCAAGACCATGGGTGAACGTGTTACACTAATGGAGGCCGCGGTTCTAGGGATAGCAATGAGTGCAATGGCTTAGATCATCGTCGCCTATGTTTAACACCTCTGAATAGTGAGAGATGGATCACGAGACCCCTGCAGCATATGAGGCATGGCGTGGCAGAGGGCAGTGTGTAGCCCATAGTCGAGCATGCGGACTGAGGATCCCCAATGCCCGGGAATGGTGGACCGCCCACAAGGCGTGCCCCTGCAGAGAGGGCCAGTACCCTGAGCACTGCTACCTATTCCATTGGCCGACTGCGTGGTCCTCCTATGCCCAACTATTTCACTGGGAGTATGACTAGTAGGTTTAAGCCGTCTGTATATGACACTATGACTCTGTCACTCACAGACCTAGAAAGCAAGGAACTAGGCGATCTTGCTCACTTGGGCAAGACACGCCTCGGTTCAGAGGACACTGTTGCCCCTATCACCTTCCTAGACTTCGATGAGAAGGGAGACCCGCGAGAGATCCTAGGTACCATCCCAGCCGAGATCTCATTGGGAACACTGATACAGTAGGACAATCGGCCATTAACAAGGCCAAGACTGTATACAAGGCGATGGGCATCAAGGAGAGGGCGACGATGCAAGGTATGCTCGGAGTCGATGAGGCTGGAGCCATCAAGGGTATGCCTGAGTCCTATGCACAGGACCTTGTTAAGGATCTCCTGAAACCACGGAGCCCATTCCGACCGAATGGAGAGAATCTCAAGATAGGCACCCTCGGCCTGAACCATATCACTGTCGATGGCAAACAGGTGCAGGTGCTACCACCAGCTTCCGACTACCAGAGGTGAAGAAGTCAGGGTTATTTGGTTTGCCGTTTAAGACCACAGGATAGTCATGGCTTCCCGTGCATGTATCATGCAGATACTGGATGTACTAGACCCTGTACTGACACAGGCCCTCTACACTATCTTCTCAGCTGCTGCTGGGATTTCATGCTTGACGCCTCCATTGCATCCTTCGTATCCGCCGGAGGTGCAGGATTCCCCACTCTGCAGGTGAAAGAGCTGGTGCAGGAAGTACTGCCATTTAGTCTCCTAGATATAGACGAGGCTACCACCGACCAAGTGCTAACCATCCTCCGCTCGCATGTCTGTACCATTCGACAGTAGGCTGGCCGATGCTGGCCAGGTGGTGCTGATCATTTCCCCGTCAGGACACGGGAAAATCATCTTGCTGCGGGCTCTCCTGACTGAACATCTACACTCTCAATACATCCTTCTGGTGTCTGACTCCGCTGCTGAGGCGGTTGAGAGTAATGATCAATGTTACAATGGCCCAATCACCAAGATGCAGAATCTGCAAGCATTGATGGAGAGGTTGCTGGCAGCCCAACTGAAGGAACCACTTGTTCTAGTTATCGATGACCCTGCAATGGACCAGAAGACAGTCACCTACCTCAGCAACATCACCAGGCACAGCTGGCACACAAAGATAACTGTCTTCATCCTCTTTCAGAAGTACACCCGCAAGATCTCACCGGACATCTGCCACAATGCCTGGTTGCTATACTTCAGCTCCAAGTGTGGACGTGCCCTGCTCGAGACCATATGCGACAGCCTAACCCTCAAGGAGACCAAAGGGGACTTTATCGCAGGTGTACAGAGGGCAGATGAGATGAACCGCTTCATCTTCAGCAACAAGGAGACAGGTGAGCTGTCACACTTCAAGCCATCTCTGGAAAAGGCACCTACAAGCTGAATCTAGCCAGGAACCTAGCCTGTTCTACGCGTCATCGCTGAAAGACTGAGCAGAGACCGTGGAGGGCTCTGCTGCAACTTTTTTTCATTCATCAGAGAGCTGCTTGGTCTCCGCTACTTCGTCCACAGTCTCCGCTACTTCGTCTGCGGTCTCCGCTGCTTGAGGACATTCGTCCGCAGTCTCTGCTGCTACTTTGGCAGTTTCATCAAGTCCGTACTGTCACTTAAACTCTAACCACTGAGGGTCCATGTCTGGGACTCTCTTCCTCTGGTACTACTCATGGAAGACCTTCTTTTCCCATGTGAGCCGGGCATCGTACTTGCGAGTGGGCTTGATGAGGTAGTCCTGGTAGTTATGTGGGAATTTCAGAAATGCTGCCAGATTACTGGCCAATCTCCTGCGCTCGCCTTCGTTGAAGATGTGCTCAACAGCCTCCTTGTAGCCAACAGATACCCCCTCCTGAGTACCCTCTGCATGACCAGTGACGTGGCCCTTCGCTACACCAGCACTGACCTCATCCCTGAAGTAGTTATTTGCTTCAGACGGGATTCTATCGAGTATCTAACGCTCTACCTGGCTATGGAGGCTAAATACAGCAGCCCACTTCCCGACCATTAGTAGATCTTTGGGTTCGACCCTCGCCCTTTGGAAAGCTAGAAAAACAGGACTGTTGGTTTGGGACACAGGTGGTAGGCCGAGTGTCTTGCCCTGGGTGCTGTCAAACTTCTGGTAGAGTATCCGAGTCAGGAGTTCTTTTGTACTACGAGCTGGCACTCCTTCCTATATGGCAGCCAGTATCTCCGCATCAGACGGAGGTGTGACCTTGGCTCGCTCGTGGATAATGTTGATGTCACGAAGCAGTCCTCGGACCCTGTCACAGTGAGACAGTGCACACCATGGCTGTGACTGTCATGCCAACTTGTCCTGCTGCCTATCGACAATCTGCTGGAGAACTTTACCAAACATGGAAGCCGTTTAAAACCTCTATATACCCAGACCTTAAACATGCTGCAGTAATGCAACATCCAGATGGGCCCATTGAACCCATGACATCGCACCTCACTGATCGTCGGAAGGACTGCCTGACGGTCATTCGACCAAGTATACACGATGAGAACCCATTGTCTGCTGCTGGGAAGTGCATTGACTTTGCAATTTCGGCACAGATCCACGAGATCAAGAGCATGACACTCGAGTTCAAGCTTCAGAGCACAATATAACAGATGGTAGAGCTCCCGCAGGTTCTGAACAGGTGGGAGATCGTCTGGAGCAACAGCACCGTGGACGCCACCTATGTGAACAATGAGTACCGAGTCTGAGGTCCGCTGGCTCATGGCCCAACCTTCTATGCGAAGGGAAAGGGGTACTGCACTGTGGGGTGCAATAAGGGGTTTATGGAATTCGAACTATGGGCAGGTGTCGAGAAGCCCGTGGCAGTCCCACACTTAACCCTCCTCGAGAACACACACGTGAATCCGGCTGCCATGCAGGTTAGGCCGTTACTCCGGGTGTACACTGATCAGCTCGCAGATGCGACGATGAATGCTCCAAGACTTCATGTCTGGCATGATGAGAATGACCAGGAGCTGAAGCAAACGGGTTCCAAACAGCGGATCAAGCATGTGGAGCGAGAACACCAGCAGGTCCACGCCACAGCTAACCAATGGGTAGAGCTGACATTGCATCGTGGTGCATCGGACTGTATCACTGTTGCGGTCCTGGTTCAGAAGGCAAGAGCAATCTAGCAGGTGGATAAGCTAGACGACTTCAAACTCGTGGTTGCTGGGACCAATGTTCTTGGTTAGGTACGCAAGCTGGCTGATTGCCAACTCTACAGACAGAAAACTAAGTCATATGCACTTCTGCGCCTAACCAGTGGAAGTGACGACCTTGAGTCGGCACTCGAGGGCCGTCACCACCTCGGGGGCAGGGACATCCCACCTAATCAGTGCATCGCAAACCTCATAGCTGGGACTCACTCATTAGGTGTGATGGTACTTTACTTTGGCTATGCTACGGTATGTGTGTCAAACACATCAGGTATTCAGTTTGAGCGTGCATAGAGCATGACTCCCGCCGTGGTCCCCACTGCAGCTGCCACCACTACTATAAGCCCTGCTGTCTTCTGACCTGTCGATGCTTCATAGTCGAGCATTGGCTCAGATACAGCCTCCTAGTACTCACCGAGACTCTCATCTGCCTCTTTGAGGCTCTGGTTGGCCTGAGTTCGGAGTTGTCGTTGGCGTACCTCCCTCTGGCGCATATGTTCGAGGACTTTGCTGTACTCAAACTTCTCCTTAGACAGCTTCTCCATCGCCTGGTTATGATGCTCACGCTCGACCCCTGCCACCTTCTTGTCGGCGAAGCTGAGTCCCCAGTTCGCTATGGCAAATACGCCTGCATTCAAGATTGCGGATGCCATGCTATAGACTACAGTTTAAAGCTACTATGTAGCTGCAGTGGGAACCATGGCGACGCGATGTATGAACCAGAGGCTGATCAGTCAAGGATGATGATGAGGACTATGAGGAGGAAGCAGACGACCACGATGTAGCGGAGCCCGCGGGTGAGTATGATGCGGAGACCGTGCCTGAATCCTGCAAGCTAGTACACAGACTGAAAGGAATCTATCACACTTAGGTAAAAGGTTTTATCGGGCCGCTGGCAGCAGCTTGGGCTCTGATTGCTCTGTTCACAATGAAGGATGGCGAGATGGTCCGCAAGATCGCCAACAATGCTCTCCATGGGGTGAAGAAGATTTCTGAAGCCATACCAGCCATCGCCTCAGGAGTAGGTACGTTCTTCGGAGTCACAGGCCCTTGGCTACCATACATTGCCATGGCACCGATTTAGCCCATACTATATAAGGATGACACCTGGTCAAGTCCCTTAACTGGCAAGCCTTGGTGGAAAAGCTACCCTTCAGTGATGGCACCAGCGCTGCAGAGATTAGACAGCAGTGTTCACAAGTATTCGAAGAGGTGTTCAATGATGGCCGGATGAACGACGGTCATCTGTTTGCCTGTCTGGAGTTTGCCCAGGCCATACGTAATAGAACAGAAGTCGACGTCAGTGATGAAATGTAGGAGTTCATCAACCGCCTCTCTTGAGGAGCTCTACTACCAGCCTGATGGATATTATCGCGAGCCTCACCAGTTACTCGAGTTCGCACGTCGCAAGGGCCACAAGTTCACATTGGAGGCGGTTAGCCAGTGGCTCAGCCACCAGGCGATGTGGCAGATATACAGACCCTGTCCATGGCACATCAGGTGTGCACATTTCGATGAACCTGTTCCGAACAGAGTTCACCAGGCAGATGTTCTATTCCTTCCACATGCCAGAGTCTGCCGTTCCAGCAAGGGAACATGTAAGACCTACAAGTACGTCCTCTCCATCGTCGATGTCGCCAGTAGGTACAAGGCTGCTGTACCGCTTTCAGATAAGTCTGCGTGGGAGGTGGCCCAAGCATTCAGCAGTGTCTATGATGATCTGGAAAAGCCGCTCCAGTGGCCAGAATTGTTACAGGTGGATCAAGGTAAGGAGATCATGGGCGAGACAGCAGCCCTCATGTGGAAACATGGTGTGGCAATCGTCGAGCGCTGGAACCAGACTCTGGCAGAAAGACTGTTCACACATCAGTATGCTCAGGAGATGGCGTGTCCTGATGATCGCTCCAGGTTGTGGGTGAAAGGTTTGCCCACGGTGTTAGAGAGATCCAATATTGAGGTTACTTGGTTAACTGGTAAGAAGCCAGTAGAGGCTATCCAACGCTCCTCTGTTGCCCCACCATCCACAGGAGTGAACAAGGGAGAGGAGTGCCTACCACCTGATGCTCTGGTTCAGTACCTGTATGAGCATGGTGAGCTGGAAGGTGGACGATGGCGTACAACTGACCCTAACTGGTCGATAGATGTTCACAGGCTTGACAGGTATGTGGAGGCGGATGGGCAGCCTACATTGTACTACCATGCTAGCGGTCCCAGGCGACCGTTTGTGCGAGAGGAGCTTCGGCTAGTCCCCACAGATACACAGCTGCCACCATCCGGAGTGCTTAAGCCCACTGCTGTCTATTCATGAGGGATATTGGCTCTATTGGCTCGGTATGGACACCATCTGGCAGCACATGGCACTTATCATAGTAAACGGAGTCCGAATTTTTCCTGCGCATACGTCAACATATCCTGGTTGCGCATGGGTAGGCCTCGGTTTTTAGCTCAGTCCATCCCACCATGTAGGGCGCTGTAGAACCTCTGCCAAGAGACCTCATTCTGCCGCTTTGACATTCCCTTAGCCAAGCATAGTAGTAGCATTTGGAGCAGAGAGCAATGCCACGAGAGCCTTTGAACTCGAGCTTGAACAGTCCCGGAGTCCATCCAGACCATTTGTCCCAAGCTAGCCAGTCTCGCTTATGAGCCTGGTACTCTGCTCGCATCTCAGTGTGAATGACGTCGTCGAGGTCGGAGCCTGCTATAGCGATATACGCGAAGTCAGTGTCCATCTGCAGGTACTCAAAGCTGTCACAAGCTACGTAGCGATCAAGGAAGTCGTAGTAGAACTCCAGAATTCGCAGCTTCGCGAGCTCATAAACGGCTATCCACACCTGGAAGGGCCTTCGAATAGTGATTCTCGGCTTGCGACTCTGGAGCTCATATGACTCACCGATCTCCTCGAGATCTTCGAACCATGCACTACGCAGGGACTTGTCTACCACACATTCATCCTTTGTGAAGCTGGTGTTGCTATGGCATTCTAGGGCCTCGATGAGCTTCCCGTAGGCACTGTTGCCAAGGAGTTTGAAGAGATCTGCCAAGAGCGCTTTGCTCTTATCTACATCTCCCGAGGGCAGGGCTCTGCAACATTCTCCATGAACCACTCGAATGGGCGCTTGGCCTCATAGTCTATGGTGTGGTATACAGCAGTGATCTCCAGGCCATGGATTATATACCACTTGAGGATCGGGGCGTACAGCAGCCGCTTCTTGCCAGAGAGGGAGCCAACCAGCTTCTGGGTGGTGGGCCGCTTCCTCCCTGTTCGCCCTAGATGTGCCAGCATCTCAGATGAGATTGCCTCTACCGGGATCTCGCGGTTTTTCCTCGAACTTTGCCCACAGAGCCTTGGGGACCTCTAGATCCACCTCAGCAAACCCAAACCAGCTGTCTGCTAGGAGAGCCTCTTTAAAGCTAGCTACCCCCACTGGCACCGGACGAATGGCACACTGTCTTCTTACCACATGGCATCTCTTTGGCCATTGGTGACAGGTACAGAGCATTTGCGTCGTAGCCAAGTAGACGTTGGCAGACACGCTCACTCTGGCGGATTCGAGTCACGCCGGCCTCATGGCATCTGGTGAACACAATGCTGGGACCGCCAACAATAGCATCCTTTAGCATCTCGTAGGCTTCCTTGTCCAGTGAATAGAGGCTAACATTCGGCATGTGCTGAGTGGTTCCACGTAGGAGGTACTGCAGTGATAGACCTGGGAGAGACACCGCGTGTTTGAGGATGTCTATTTCTCGTTCTGTGTAGAACTCCCGCATCTGCTCTAGGGCTTCGATGAATGGACTGATGTACAGGTGGTTGTAGTATCGCAGCCAGTCGGCGAATGTCCGCATTCCATGCTCGCTGAATGTCTGGTTACAGTGTTCCCACTCTGTTCGCATCAAGAGGTAGCCACCCTTGAGCTTAGATGTCCATGCTGAGTAGTCAGGAAGCCCTGGATAGTTGAACTTCTCATGTGTGTCAAACCATTCATACAGGAGCCAGCTCTTCTGCTGTGTACACCTGAGCTTTGACCCATACCTCATACGAGACTCCTGGGCCGAGGTAGTTCAGCACATCGAGAAACCATAGCTCAGGTGTTATGAGGAACATGGTCTGACTAGCCTTCTTGGCGACTTTCACTGTACCTGTTCTCTCAGTCAGCTCATCGACAAAGTATTTCTTGATGAGGTTCATGTCATACCGCCCAGAGTTGAACCCCAGTACAGGCACTTGGTCACACCACTCGTTGATCAGTCACTGCTGTCACTTTGGGAGCTTGTCCAGGTCTGTCGGTATGTACTGTGCCCTAACCCTTGTCCGGATTAGATATGCTCGCCATTGGATCTCCAGCATGAACTCTCTGATCAGTTCTTTGGGGTCAGAATTGCAGAGGTGAGTGGGCTCACTCGTGGCGTCATCTAAGGAGCAGCCAACTGACACAGAGATAAGTATGTGAGTACTCTCGATCGTGAGAGTCTCCATAGGATGAGTCTTGATACCATCTAGTAGCACTTCGAAGTCGTAAACTATGAAATGTGGATATGGGACAGTCCGAACTCGGTTAGGGATGGCTGGACACCATTTCATACAGCACTCCCATTGTACCACAAGCATGCATCCAGATGCTCTCAGCTTCTCCTCTCTCAGGACTGTCTTGCGGTATCTTTGTTCGGCATCCTCACCTCGCTGGTGTTGTGGACACCCATGCCAGACACAGCCATGGAACTGGTAAATTGGTGTAGGTGGTCGGATCATAACCATCTACGGGAGCGCCCTTGATCCAACGCTCACCACCGTGCCCACACTCTACATGGTGTATGTGTAGGCCGCTGTTTCTTGACTCATACTCGATCCAACGAGTAGCCACTGAACTGGATGGTTGGGATGGATAGAAGGCTTTCTCATATGCAGACTGTGGTGCCTCAACCTTCTCGTCAGGACACATGATTGTTGTTTTGCCGCTTGTACAGTGATCAGTGTGGTGTTGAAGATTACATGCCTGTGTAAACCTCTGCTGACAGTGACTGCAGACTAATGTATGTGCTAGCTTGGAGATGTTCTTGATATAGAAGGCATGGTGGTCCCACACTCTGATGGTCATGGTGTCACGGTAGTGAGCCGCCTGCCTGATCATGTGCCAGGTGCCCTCCTCTGTTGGTTCATACACACGAATCCCGATCTTGGCGAAGAACTCTACCTTGTCCAGCTGATCCAACGAGGTCTTGTGGACATCAGGTACTGTCTTGCCGTAGAACTGTGTGGCAAGCTCTCGTGCAGGAGCTGTACTTCTATCAGCTCGCACTCCTCGGTGGACTGCTAGACATCTCCAGAGACACATGTTGTCCCTGTAGGTGTCGAGGGCAGTCTTACTCTTCTTCTGTCGTAGCCAGTCTGGGAGGGGGCCTGTCCCAAGCAGAGGTTGGTGGTCGATGACAGCCCTGACCACAACATTGATTGATCGAATGAAAGCCCACTTGGTGTTGGGTCGATCGATATTGTCTGTGTCGAGGCGGGCTTGCTCTCTTGCTGCCACCCAGTCCTGAGCTGCTCCTATCATGTTCAGCCACGGGCTCCATGGATCATTCTTGTGGAAGAGCATCACCCTACTGTCTTCGATGTGACGGATGCGATAGGTATGGGTGTAGCGGAGGTAGAAGGCGTTCTGGACAGTCTGCTGGATCTTTTGCATGATCTGGCCTGTGAGGTCTCCTTCTAGACCTCTGAAGAATGCCCAGCGTACTGACTGGCATCCTCTGTCCTCTGTATCCCGTTCGCCAAGACACTGGTCGAGAATGTGTTCGCCTTCTCACCTTATGCTCCGGGCTAAGGGTTCAGACCTTGGCCCCCTTATGCTCCGGGCTGGGTTCAGACCTTGGCATCGCTTAGCGATCATGCGTCAGAGAGTTAGGCGCTCCACTGGATGGGCCTCTATCTGCCTCGCTACAGCCTTGGCTCGCAAGCTAGCAGTCACCACCTCGTCCAACTGACGAAGCTCACGTATCCGCTGCGCTTTCTTGTGGGGATTCCAAGGATCATCTTTGGTAAGCACTGGAAACCTTCCCATCTTCATTGTTCGGGAGAGTCGCTTCTGCCACCCCTGGGCACGGACCTGTCCGATCATCTGGAGCAGGTCGGCTTTCTTGGTCTTAGAGTAGCCTCTAAGGCTGAATTGCTTTACAATAGCGCAAAGCTGTGCAACAGTACTCATGGTGTATATCCCTGTGGATGCCTGTCTCTAAATGGGCGTTCAGGCCCTATTATGTGAGGTGATCAGTACCTGTGGGCGGATGCCTGTCTGGCCGTTCAGACCTATTATGTGTGGTGCTGGCGATCAGTACCTGTGGGTGGTGTCCCTGTGGATGCCTGTCGCTAAGGGGGCGTTCAGATCCTATTATGCATAGCGATCAGTACCGTGGGTGGTGTATAATCCTGTGGATGCCTGTCTGGGTGTTCAGACCCTATTATGTGTGGCGATCAGTACCTGCAGGTGGTGTATATCCCTGTGGATGCCTGTCTCTCAATGGGCATTCATACCCTATTATGTGTGGTGCTGGCAATCAGTACCTGTAGGTGGTGTATATCCCTGTGGATGCTTGTCTCTAAGTGGCCGTTCAGACCCTATTATGTGTGGTGCTGGCGATCAGTACCTGTGGGTGGATGCCTGTCTCTAATTGGGCGTTCAGACCCTATCAAGTGTGGTACTGGCGATCAGTACCTGAGGGGGGGGGGGGGGTGTATATCCCTGTGGGTGCCTGTCTCTAAATGGGCGTTCAGGTGTGTGTGGGGAGGCGGTGTGCATGCATGTCCCCCTGGATAGGATAGTACACACGCGTGTATAAAGCCCTATGAGAGCGGTATGGCTAAGTCTCTAAGAACGCGTAGTACACATGTGCACGCGTCAGATTCACGTGTCAGTATTGTGAGAGAGTATATGCTTATATTGTACCGAGAAATCACTTTATTCTCGTCGTTCTTGGTACCGATCAAGACCGGAATGAAGCGAGAACTTCAAAACTGTTTACCATTTTAAAATCGGACCAGAAATGGCCGATTTATCCACAAGTGCTAATAGTGAGATTTGAACCTGTGATTTTAAGTTTGCTAATAAACACAAAACGAGGATACCCCACATTAACTACCTCCGCCATGTATGCATTAGTAATTATAGCTGATAAGTTATGTGTTCTCATTGCTGTATTGCTGTATCCCTCAAGATCTTGACGTCACTTCGAGATGACGCAGTAATAGCAATTTTACAACTCATGCTCAGAGATAAGATTACTAAGAGGTGAGATTTTAGTGGTGTTGCGGTGGGTCAATCAATAGAGTTATTGAATTGCATAGGATTCCAAGGCTGCAGACTGGGGTTCAAATCCGCTCAAAAGACCTCGCTAGAACTTACCTGAAATTTCGAAACTAGGTAAGACACTAGGGCCAGGGTAATATGACCAGATTAGATAAAGATCCAATGCGACACCCCCCCCCACCCCATTGCGGGGTCAAATCACCACACACACACACACACACGCACGCACGCACGCACACACACAGTTCCCATCTCCATACACCGTCCACGAAAATCACATGTCTCAACAACCCTAAGTCCCCAGGGATTAAGAGGGCAGTGGGGGCCACTGATCGCTGAACAGCTGCCAATTGAGGGCGGTGGTATCATTTTGCATAGTAGTACTGTCGGAGTTAAAATGATACTACCTCCCTCAACTGGCAGCCGTTTGCCGATCTGTGGCCCCCACTGCCCTCTCAATCCCTGGGGCCTCAATCTAGAGGCATACCAACCACCTGTCTCAACAACCCTGGGGGCCTCCATCTAGAGGCATACACCAACCACATGTCTCAACAACCTATGACCCAGGGATTGAGAGGGTGGCGGGGGCCACGGATCGCCGAACGGCGGCCAGTTGAGGGAGGTGGTATCATTTTAATTCCGACACTACTACTACATTGAACCTCTGCAGCTGCAGTACGAAAATTGGTGTCTTACACTCGTAAGCGATTGTTCGATCAGGATGTACACACACGAACGTGTAGTGGAACGGGAGCCTTAAGATCTTCCAACATATATGTTGCTACATTGTGATCAAAGTTTATTAGGCAAAGAAAAAGCGTTTAAAATTCGTGCAAATAGTTGAAGCGACGAGAGCCTCCGTGGTTTGCGCGTAAGGTTTACGTTAGTGACAGATGACTGTCAAAATCGACCGAAAACCGTAACGCACATTTTCATTGGCCGAGTGAAAACTACTTTCCGGGGCTGTGAGCGGACTTTTCTGGGAGAAAACAACCAGAGGTAATGTACAATAAATTACAACGTAATTAGTACGGTCCGATGGTGTTGCGAGAATGACCTAAAACCGGATTCCTATATTGGGTTGCTATGGACAGCAGCCGAATAACGTCGTTGATCAACTGGTATTCGTGAGTATCAAGATGAAACCCTGACCATTGTCAGAAAGTGAGAAAAGGCTCATACGTCAAATATTTTATCATAACATACCAATCTTAGCACTGAATGTTTTTATCGAGATAACAGCTCTAATAACGCATGTTCTGGACTGGTATCAAACCAGTTCCTGACCGTATTGGCACAGTGTTGGTCCAGTAACGGCCCAGTAACTTGCATCATCAGTGAATAATTCAGTACGGTGTTCGGTTGCTATATGTCGACTGTAGACCAACGCAAGTCCACATACCTCTACAACACACGTTCCTGCCCGCAATGGGTATGCGCACGCTCATCTCCAGCTAAGCTCCGCCCACGCTTTGTCCGCCTTGAATCTCAGTATCCGGAGAAGCATACAGGTAAGCTGTTGAATATGTTGACCCTAATTTGGCTGATTGCTGTTGCTGCCAACAGTGCCCAGTCAAATTAGTTTCAAAATATTCAAGAGAATGTTTATTTAATAGTAAAGACATACAATTCGTACAGCTTGACGGAATAGTAGGTGTTTATGACGGACTTAATTACGTTACTGAATATTACGTCAAATGATTAATCGACAGGTTGGATTAATCAATGGAGGCGTCCAGGTTTAGCTTACCGCCCATCTCTAGCTAAGCTCCACCCACACTGGCCTCGCTCGTGTTGGGATCGATCGATCCTGAACTCCCTTAGTATCAATTTCCAGAAAACTATACAAGTAAGCTGCTGAATAGTTTGAAACTAATCTGCCTGGGTGTTGCCTATGGCAGCAACAGCACCCAGTCAAATTAGTTTCAAAATATTGGGCAAAATCTTTATTACATGGCAACGGCATACAATTCGTACAAATTGTCGGACTATTAAGCGTTTAAGACGGACTAAATCTGCCATTCATGTTGTAATTGATTATGTCATCCTACACGTCGCATAGTTGATTATGACGTCACATGATGGATGAATAAACTGGAAAGGTAAATAGATTATGACATAATTAAGCATACACGTGACGTTACTAATTATAACATCATATGATTGATCGATTGCGTCTAAACAGTCTAAACTGGCTTCACTTCTCGCATGCATCGGCGATACATAGAGCATGCGTCAAGATACCTCCGTGAAAGGTAGAACTGACTTGTTTATTCCAAAGGAATGGGAAGAATTGAAGACACACAGGGCTGTCGATGTCAATCGTGATTAGTAGTTCGATTATGGATAATTGTACACAGATGTCGGCTATATTTAGAAGAATGTTTATGTTTATTAGCATAGCTTATTATCCGGAAGATGTTCAGTTCTAAATTTAAAAATATCAATAAACACACAAAGGTCAGTTAACTTTGTTAACCTTTTGCCCATTAAAGGTCCAACGTTTCTGTAACGCGCCAATATACAATTTGCGCCGTTGACTATCTGAGAGAGACCAATATTAAATTCAGTATCGGCGCGCCCGTTGACCAACACACAGAGACCAATAATGAATTCGATATCGGCGCGTTCATTGGTCTACAGAGCGTGGACCAGTATATAATTTGATACCGGCAGCGACGTCATACTTAAAAAGCCCATGGCAGCAATAGCGTCCAGTCAAATTATTTTCAAAATATTCAACAGCGTCTTAATTAAATAGTAGAGAAATACATTTCCTACAACGTGTCGGACTATTAAGAGTTAAAGACGGGCCAAATAGACTCATTTATGACGTAATGATTATGACGTCATCCTACACGCCTCTTACTGATTATGACGTCATATGATAGATGGATACTCTGGAAAGGTGAATTAGACAAAGGTGTTGGTGCCTTAGTCAACAACAACTTACAGCCGAATTGGACTTCAAATCTGCAGCAAGTTTCGAGTGAAAAGTATGCTGACTATTTTAGAATATTTAGATTAAAAGCTGTTGCAGCAACAATTTTCAGTCAAATTTGTATCAAATCTGAAGCAAGCAGTAATTGTATTACCTACTAATTATATTGACTATAATTTTACTGTTGCTGTCACCGATAGCAACAACTTTCAAGCAAATTATTGTCAAATTATATAACAGCTTTCTCGTATTTTCTCCTGGAAATTGACACACTTAAGCTGCGCAATTATTGAAATACAGGCTGCCGAATGTACTGCCGTGAATACATACCACGTGCTTACGCTTCCTGCCTGTACAGACAATAGACTCAATGGATATGGCATCCAATATTTACAACCATAGATTTAGTGTGTACTTGCTTGATCGTTAATGACCCTCTCAAATGCGGAATTTCAGAGTTCAGTATTTTCTCACCGGATGCATAGTCTCCAAAATAATGTTTTGTTACTAAACCTATCACGTAGTCAAATAAAGTGTCTGATTAATATAATCAATACAATTTTATTTCTGATAAAGTATGTAAATTTGCGTCTGTTCAATTTCTCTTCAAATCACCAAAATATAATTTGGTCATTTTTGAAGGCTATATATGCAGCTGATTGTCTGCGTCAGCCAGTTAGTGAATACCCGGTCATGCGCAATTACGATTTACGGACCTCATGTCGCCGGCGGTCACGACACCTATCCCCAGTGTGAGGGTATGCGCATGATCCATCTAGCCAATATATCCTAACCTATAGTTACGAATACGGAGTCAGGGCTTTGCATGCTGGGTAGAATTTCACGCTGGGTATCATTGCATGCTGATTAAAATTGAACAAAATCAACAGGCATCTCATATCTCGTGCACATATTCTCTGTTTAATGAGAAACGAGAACCTTAAAATAATATATCGCAGCTACATATTATCATGACATCTTATAGCGACAATCGTCAAGATATTGTATCTTAAATGTCGTCAATACCCTATTCAAGTTATTCCAACATCTAAAGTCAGCAATATCTTGTTGACCAACAGCGAAATATCACTAAACATATAACCCTGATAACGCAGCTTACTGGGCCGATACCGGGCCGATACTGGAAGTATCGGCACGGTATCGGCCCAGTATGCTGCGTTATCTGGGAAGTCATATATTACAGAGGTAAAACATAAAACAGGTATAATAATTGTACTTGGATTTTAATCCAACTTCCAATTAGAAATGAAATCGAAATGTCTAGGAAGAGAAGTTGTTCTAGTAAATGCTAATATTCTAACTATGATTAGCAAAAAGATAACAGCGCATTAACCACTTGTCGTGCAGCGGCCAACATTGCTGAATATTGCTGAACATTTTGAGTGAGTGCCTAATAATTTGACTCGCTGAATCTTACTGAATTTATTGAACAGCAACAGCAACCATCAACGGTAACAGTGATATCAGATGGCCTTAAATCTATCGATTCAAAACATGTTATTAAACAACTATGCAGGCGTAATATGATCAGCCACCACTATCGTGCTCCACACTCAGTGGGGCAACTGGACAAATTATTCATCCGTTTTTCAACCCATTCTCTTATTTGTTTGTTCGTCTTTCTGTACCTCTATAACGTACCATCTACGAACAAACATCACATAGATATAGAAATGGTTAACATACAGCGTTAACAGTGTTATTGCATAACGTGCTTAAATATCACTCCAAGATAGCGCGCATGTTCAATCTTATTCTCAATACAGATGTTGGTGAGCGTGACCTTTAAAATATCACTGCGAATTACGACCACTGTTTGTCATTATGGAAATACCAGTATGGAAATACTGTTATACTGGATCAGTCCAGTTTAATACACCAAGTCAATGACGGTATGTTGTTGTTGTTGTTGTTGTACGGATAATCCTCCTCTTGATAAGAGCACCCGCGTAATGTGGTTAACAGACCGAAATTAACATCAGAATGTTTAACTGTATATAATGCAACACAGAAACATCTAGAAAGTCAACTTATTTACAGGTCATGCAGACCCCGTTATATAACAAAAGAAGATGTAGATTTAAACACATGATGAATGGCAAGTTAGATTAATTGGTGTGGAAGTAGATTAACGTGTAAGTAAAACGCTAAGCCAACTTACTGCGTTAGTGTATGGAAATAGCTCAGTATATGCCAACATAATGATATGGTTATATAATATTTTTTTATAGACTATTACTATTTATATAAAATTTCATATCAAAAGTGCTAATTTTCGTACCTTCCGAAAACGAAACTCGAACACCCGAAGACAAGGCGTATGACGTAATATCAGGGACCTGCGTACGACAGAGAATTGACTCGCTAACATTCCGACAGCTCGCTTGCGTGTTGGTGATTATTTGATGCGCCAAGATTTTGGATATTACGGCTCAAATTGGTGAGAACCCAGCATATACATTATTATATTACCTTTTAAATACAAATACAAATATCCCGTGTTGTGTGGTTTAGCGTATTAATACAGCAAATCAGTTTCAATGGAAATGAAATGTATTTCCGTGATTCTGATAGTTGTTGCACTTCTATTTCATGAACGCCAAAAGCTAGTTGTAATGGCTATAAAACACGTTTTACTCTTCCTATGCACCAATACACTTATATATAATAACCCCTCTTATGTCACCAGTGCCTCAAAATGATACTTAACTCTTTCACCATCAAATGCCCGAAAAAGTATGGGGCCTATCTTTTAAAGTATTTAACATATTATGTTAAATATTTTGCAATTAATTTGACTGGAAGCCAAATAAATATATGTTGCTGCAACAGGTTCTAGTCAAGTTTAGCTGCAAAATATTTAACCCTTCCTCTGTGGTTGCCGTGGGAATGCTGAAAGGATTAAATTAATTAACCCATTAATGGTCAAGATTTTCAGAAAATTAGAATTTTTGCTCAGTAATTCAGAAGGTTCCGGATTCTGCAATGAGCTTTGGAAAAATGTGCGTTTGTAGGTCAAGAGAAGACCATTTTTGAAAGTTTACCACTGCAATGACAGGCTCACCTCCAAATGGACATTGACCAAGCAAAGCTTTCAATTTACATGACCAATCAATCTTGTTTTGCAGCCAAGTTGACGAGAGACCATCTTGGATTTTGGCCGATTTTTAGAAACCTCTTTAAAAATCTCCAAAGCCACTTGGGGGATTAATTCAAAACTCATGAAATAGCATCTAGTATTAAAATGTAAATTGCATGGTAGTCATACAAGTCAGCTGTTTTTAACAAAGTTTTCACAGAAAGTATGTGCTGTATTGAGAAATATCCTTTTGCTGCCCATAAGAAGATTAGTTTTGAAAATTTATCACTGGAATGACCGACTCGATTATCGAGCCGGACATGCCAGTGGTCCATTAAAAAATGGGCTTCTCTTGGCCTGTAAATGGACATTCAATAAGCAGATCTGTCGATATTCTTGACCAAATGTAGTTATTAAAGAGTTAACAGGCAAAAGTGGTCTAAAGAACATCTAAAATCTTGTTTGGTAACTGTTCATTCACAAACCAAGATTAATTTTTAATGTTTACCACCGGAATCACTGACTTGATGTTATCATGCCACTCATTCCATTGTTAAATCTTTAAAAATGGTTTCTTAGTCAGTAAACCAACATTCACAAGATAGATCTAGAGGCCTGCTTTTTCCAGCTGGATCACCAAAGGGTTAAAGTGTCTGTGAGAGAGAGAGAGAGAGAGAGAGAGAGAGAGAGAGAGAGAGGGAGGTGTACTATATACTTTATTATATATGATACGTTCCTGAATCTGTTGTCTTTTTATTCAATTTTACAGTGTCTGGCATTCTTCAAGGAACTATATATATGATACTGTAGCAGATTTGCAACTTCATGATCTCTATTCTGTTTTCAAATAGTTTGTCATGCTCCAGTTTTATCAATACTTTATCAAAGGTTTCAAGTTTTATAGTTCGACAGTCAGGTTATATTCAACATTAAGAGTTTGCTATCGTGATGTTACAACCTTACCTCTCTCATTAGTATAGCGTTGGCGATTTATTTAACATGTTTTGTTAATATATCACAGATATTCTCTGTGTTTTGGTTCACAAAACATGCTATTTACATCGTAACTTACAAATTCCAATTGTCATTTTCGATCATAACTAAACCGGATGTGACCCAGTTGTCTGGCGTTCCGATGTTTGCCGACTTATTCAAATGTTGTAATATAGTATATTTTTTAGGATTAATATATAATTCTATCATATTCTAGCCGTATTTAATAATTTGCATCTATCAAACTGATTTATTCATCTCGTATAAGTTGTATACGTTTGTCTAATTTATCTCCGTAATTTATTCATGACGTCATTCTCCAAAATCTTATAAATAGCACCGTTCAGCCAATAGTCGGGGAGTTGGCTTGATTTCAGCAAGTCACCGATCTTTGATCTGACGCTCCGCCGCATGTTGACGTTTATTACCACTTACGTACTTTAGGTACGGTAATGTATTGAGGGTTTATTCACCGCATTGTACGCGGTAATAATAGGCATATTGCAGGCGTTACCGCTGCATATTATTATTAAGGTACGATGTATATTACGTGGTAGGTTATCGTCTGCCGTCACCGCATCTTACCGAACCGGCCTGCGGTGACAGGGGGCGTAGCCTAGCCGCAAATATTGTGATAAACTAATTTCTAGTATTGGATTCTTCTGATTATTAATTAATCAGAACGGTAGATATATCTTCCCATTCTTGAATGTGTGGAGTATAATTTCCATTTCTCATGAACCAGATTAATAGAATTTAGATGTCCCCGGGCTGTGGGAGATTTCCCCTGTCAAATGACGTCATATGTAAACAAACCGTAGTATTTTTACTACACATTCCAGTCATGTTTCCGGTCGCTGTTTAGTGAGCGTATTGTAAATAAACATCAGTCTTTTTAATTCCATCTTGTCAATTTCTTGCTCAGTAGCACCAAGAGCTGCTGGCAATTATCCCTTTACCCTCAATCCTAGAATATTAGTGTCTGAACCTGGTATTGGAGGACAGTCAGAGGCTATCGTATGGAACACAACGAGGCGATGGTCAACTGCGACACGCATGTACTTTACACTACACGCATATTCACGTCATAATCAAGGCACAGTTGTGTGGTTTAATTGCCGTTTCGGCTTAAAGTTAACCACACTATTTCAATCATTTCAGTGGATTCGGCTCAAAGTGAATGTATTACCGACCTTTATGGAGTTAATTGCCGTCTCGGCTTAAGATTAACTTGAAGGCCCGGCTAATTACTAATCATTGCCGTTTCTTTGTACAAACCATACACCGACGTGTACACACCAGAGCGTTAATACCTGTGTGATTAATTGCCGTTTCGGCTTTTCACTCTAAATAATCCCTCTCACACCATCTCACACATACGTCACAGTTCAAATCTGATGTTTTCCATCTGAAGCATCCCTTGGCTAGGTTAGGAAGGTCAGGGTCGCTACAATACTATACTTCAATATGCTTACTTTCACATCGCCAATAACAAATGATAAAGGACTGACAAGAAGAAGTGGACAATATATTTAAATAATTTAATCAAAACAATTTTCTTTCTTCTAGGATTTCTAAATGATGTTTGGTGTTATTGTATGTGTTCATTAGTAATAAGTCCTATCACATTCACATGACTGTAAATAAATCACAATCCATGCATTTTTATATCCCAGACTTTGTTTTCTCATATACGTTTTAGCTGCGACTGTCTCAAAAACTGGTGCTCCGATTTGGCTCAAACTTTAACATGAAGAAACTTGCCGTCATAGAGGATTTCCAGTATTGTCCAGGATCCGTATAAAAGAACCTGGATTCCGATCAAATTCTGAATCTGTGGATATCTCGATCGGAAACTACTGGTCTGATTTGGCTAAACTTTAACACATGAGAGGGTGTGACCATACATTAGGATTCCACAACCTGATGTGTAATCCGAAAAACATCCAGAAAAATGCGAAACAATCTGGACTCGCGATTAGTATAAGTCTGCCTGTCTTTGTCTGTCAATTTTTTTACATTCCTGGCAAGGATGCGAAAATCGCAACTGGAGCTCGTCCTCATGTGTTTTTAAAAACTAGGATGGGATATTGCATCGGTCAGTCAGTCTGTCTGTCCATCCATCTGTCTATCTCATCTGAAACCTATTGGTGGAATTCAATCAAATTTGTTATGTGAGTTACCCATAATATTGAGATGACGTTTACATTAGGCTCCAATCACATGGTGGGGATGGGTGGAGGGGGGGGGGTGTCGCAGAAAGTCAAAGTTGGTGGAATTCATCCAAATTTGGTATGTTAATTACCCATTTGGTTGCGGGTTACAAGACAATGTTTACATTAGGAACTAAAAAGTGCAGTCGATGGCATGCCATCGCAAATCCCCAACCGTTCACCACTTCGAACTTTACCCTCACTTTGACCCAAAACACAATAAGTTCCTTGAAATGTAGTTTCAATGGGTATGGGTTTCACTTTTGTATAAATTTAATTTTTGACTCACAAGCCCCACCCCTTGAGCCCCACCCCTGGGGATCATAACAAAATCTCAAGTATCATGCACATCCTTGGCCATATGTGTAATTATACCCAAAGTTTCAAGTTTCTATCTGAAATGGTCTAGGTGGAGTTGCATTACAATCGATAATTACTGGCCAATTTTGACTTTTTTTGCACTTCCTTGCCCATAGGTATAATCATCACCAACGTTTCAAGTTTCTATCTTAAACAGTCTAGAAGGAGATGCGTTAAAATGAATAAGTGCACAGCCGGCCGACACGCACGCACGCACACAGGTCGCATCACATAATCCCAACCTTTTCTTCGAAAAGCGTGGGGATAACTAGATTGATCGGTCGACGACGCGTCATCACAAATCCCCACGTTAAGCGCCTTGAACTTTTGACCCCCCCCCCCCCTCCCCACACCTCGGCGGCTGAGCCAAATGTAAATGTCATTTTGCAATCATATCGGTAATTCACATAGCAAGTTTGGTTAAATTTCGTTGAATAGTGTCAGAGGAGTTGCATTACAATCAATTTCATGACCTTTTGACAGACAGACCCCCCCCCACCCCATCCCATACACCCGTGGGCGCGGCCAAATGTAAATGTGCTCATTAACTCCACATTGATATGGGTAACTGACATACTTAATTTGGTTGGATTCTGTCAAACAGTGTCAGAGGAGTTGCGTTACAATCAATTTCATGACCTTTTGACCCCATCCCCCCACCCGTGGGGGCGGAACCAAATGTAAAGATGCTCACCCACTGCACAGCGGAAAATTAACCCACTGAATGCGTCTGGCATGCGGCAAACCACAATGACATATACGCATGCCATTTTACGTAGCAGCAGCTGATCCTGTCTATGACAACAGCAACATAATCCAGTCAAATTAGTTTTAAAAATATTAAAATAAGAGCTTTCTTGTGTAGTTTTAATATAATCGAGATGCTGGAATTTCAGTTGACCTAGTTTGCCGAGATCTTTGTTGAATGACAGAAGATTGACATTTACGACGTAATTTGGCAATGCACATTATGTTCTTTCCCACGCATTAGACTACTTGTGTTGGGTGGGTATGTAGGATATATATAATATATATAAAGATTTTACTACGAATGTAGTTGATGGTCTATGATTGTATTATAAGAACTTTGAGTTCGCGAAAATTGCTTGTCTGTTAGAACAAGTCGCCTCTTATGACAGCGCCTCAACGTTATATCACTCAGCTGTTTCAGGCAAGCTCAGCCGATCCCCTGAAATGACGTCACGCGCCAAGGCCGTTCTCATTTCGTTTTTCAGCGAGTCGGCGCAGGATCGTCGAATTTAAAATAAATCCGAATAATATCTTCTAATAACACATTCTATTTCATTCTTTAATGCCCAATGTTGTATATGAAAGCCACTTTCAATGACATTGTACTTCTTCTTTAAGTCTGCTACAGTTGTCGCTTACTTTGAAAATATTGGATGATATACCAGCAATTTAGCTGTTTACTTGTCAGCATGTGCCACGAAAAAATACTCTTGTTCACAGAAATTGCCCTCATATGTAGGAAGATTGAAAAATGTATTTCTGAACCCTTTCACTGATCATATGATTGGCTTTACAGAAATACATTTTACTTTTCCATTTAATGGCCATTTAAACATTATAAAATGCCCCCACCACCCCCACCCCACCCGCCTTGCCTTTTGGGCAGTAAAGAGTTAATTACAGTAATTACACTAAGCGTGACGTGACTAGCCTGACGTGACTTGCGTGACTAAGCTTGAGCGAGTTTTTACACACGATACATGCAGATCTAAATATTACTGCTGCCATCAATGACTTAATGTGAAGAAAACCGACTGAAAATCCAGTGAATACGAGTTGGGCTGTTTGGCTGATGAATAATGCACTCCATGACCCTAACTTTCAGTAGATGAAATCTGTGAACTAGAGGTTAGAATTGAAAATTTCTTAGATATTTATAAACTGGAGACATCACTTTAGCTTAAAATATCCATTCTCTTAATTATTTTTCAAAACATTTACCCGATGTGCACTCAGTTGAATGGCTGATATACTAATATTTATTTCATTTCATTACATCTAGGCACACAATTTAAGCCTCTAAAGGTATTTAATTATTACAATATTATTTTGAACCATTCTGCTATGAATATGCACCTTTAATGTCGCACAATATTATGAAAATAACCCTAACCCTAACACTAACCCTAACCCTAACCCTAACTCTAACACTAACACTAACCCTAACCCTAACCCTAACACTAACCCTAACCCTAACCCTAACCCTAACACTAACCCTAACCCTAACACTAACCCTAACCCTAACACTAACCCTAACACTAACCCTAACACTAACCCTAACCCTAACCCTAACCCTAACCCTAACCCTAACACTAACCCTAACCCTAACCCTAGGATCCGTGACTCAATATGACATCATAATTGATAGCGAACACTCCACCACGAAGCTGAAACAGTTCATCAAGTGTAGGAATTGTATGTCTGATGGATTTACTATTTAATAAACATTCAGTTGAATAGGCATAGACCATTGGCAGCAACAGCACCCAGTCAAATTAGTTTCAAAATATGCAATAGGGTGGGAGGGAGGGAGAGCGCGCGAGAGAGAGAGGGGGAGGCTGGGAGGGAGGGAGTGGGGAGAGGAAGGGATATAGGGGGAGAGGATGATTGGCGAGAAACGGGGAGGGGGGGGGGGGGGGGTGGAGAGAGAGAAAGAGAGAGAGAGCAACACCATCACTCCTTAATATAGCTTGCTGTTTGTCATCAATGTTAAAGGTGATTATTTACACCAAAATGCTTGGAAAAAAAATTGTTAAAATTGTATATACTTTTAGACGCGTAAATTGTGTGCTTAGATGTCATGAAACGAAATAAATCCTAACATATAATGATTTTATTACTTATAAATTAACATAATTTTTTAAGTTGTGAAGTTGAAATAGAGACACGAGTCCCTAATTCAATTGTATAGCCAACAATGTATTAGTTTATACAGAATGGAATCGTATTATTTCGCTTCGTTACATTGAGGTACAAAATTTATACCTCTAAAAGTATACAATTTTAACAATTTTATTGGCAAGAATTTTGCTGTGAGTGTGCACCTGTAACTTGTGTGTAGCGGAGTTTAGCAGCATGTGGTTATTAAATTATAACGGAACTTATTCGAGAATTAAACAATATGCATATACATAGACGTGCTTCTAAATAGTCGCCATCTGTTTAAAGTTAGCGATAATATACATGTTAATTACGAGTGGTTTTAACAACTTAGAATGCTTTTAATCCTGCTCTTCGGTGATATATCTTATTTACCGCCACACTAAGCTATTTAGCGGGACGCTATTACCATGATGCCGCTTTACGAGCTATACAGCTATAGATAGCTTATGATAATAATAGCAGTTTCCAAGACTAATTTTGGATATCATCCGGAACTGGCGGATCTGGGTCTGGAGGGGTGTGGTTGGGTTGGGTGAGGATATTTGGAGTACGCGTGTGCTTGATTCCGTGCGTGCGTGAGTGCGCGCATCGGTGTTGGGTTGGGTGTGCGAGGGTGGTGGTGGCGGTGTGTGGCGGTGGGGTAGGGTGAGTGTCATTCTACCACACTGTGAAAATACACAATAATCCTGTTGAGTTGTAGGCAAAGCTTTGACACAAAATAATGATGTTTATCAACCAGACTGTAGGAAGCGGATTCTCAGTGCATTTCATTCTCCCATTGCCAGGGGCGAACCTCGGACCTCCGCCATTGGGATGACACGTGTATCCAAGACCCCGACCCACGAAATTGAACCCACCCATAATATAATCCTAGATCCGTCTCACAAATCTGCATTTGAGGAAATGAAATTAGATCACAATAGCATGCCATTTAAGTAAACCAACAGTCAAAATCAACAAATCAAAACATAGACATTTTGTGAATATGGGCTCGACAAACTAGCTACCTTACGGTTCCCAAATATTGCGTGCAGATGACTGTCGACCTGGGGCGCCTGATCCAACTTCGCAATGTTTTGTGACGTCATCTCTGTTATGAATATTCATTATATCGTCATCGTATCGCAATCATATCAATTACTCATAGGAATCCAATATGTATGCTGCCCAACTGTAGCGGATGATCTAAAACTGTTATGCAATTCACCTTTCCAGTTTATCCATCCATAATATCACGTTATAATCAACCAAGTTACGTCTTGAATGATTCGAAATAGTCCAACGAATTATATGTCTTTGCTATTTAATAAACACTCTGTCGAATATTTTAAAATAATTTGACTGGGCGCTGTTTCTGCCATAGTTTCAAAATATTCAACAGCCTACTTGCATAGTTTTCTGGAAATTGATGGTCATGGAATTCAGAAATCGATCGATTCCAACACGAGCGTGGTGTGGGTGGAGCGTTGATAGATATGGGCGGGGCATAGGTAAAACTGGAAAGGTTCATTCTCAACAAGAACTTCAGTGTATGCTTGACATCATTTTTCAATATTCAGCTCGTGATTGATGCATAGTTCATCCAGGAGAAGTCGGCTATTCTCATTAATTCCATTCCCAAATGAGCTTCAGTAGAATCAGCAATATGGCATCACGGTATAACTGTAGTATCAGTACCTCCAATGGTAACACATCTGGGATTGACCGCACTGCCTCTCATGAGTCAAGAGTGAGTGTGCAGGAACGGAAATCTTACGCAAGGAGTACTCTGTACAGCCTAACTGGAACATGATTGTCTTCATAGAACAAATGGGCTAGCACCTCGAAAGACTATCGCATATTGATACCGTACGTCGTCCATCGTCTCGTCTCATGTATAAATTGGAGATATTTGTTATCAAAAAGCAGCAGCTAAACATTCTCAAAAGGTTTTTCATTGACACTCTTATTAGGATACCGGCCCTTCCAGTCAGCACTGGCAAATGTGCTGTTTATATACTACTTGACGCTAGACCACTAACAGCTGTTACACTTCATACACGACAGTTCTCACTATTAGGAAGAATTCTTGTGAGCAACAATGAAGTACTCAATAGCATCCTAGTTCGGCAAACAACATTGAAAGACAAGAATTCCAGGAGCTAGTTCATACATGTTCCTAAACCTCTGGAAAGACATGATCTTCATACAATAGAGAATCTAATTCTGAATTGACCAACCATGGCTGTATAGAAAGCGGCTTTTAGACGTGCCGTCGACACTCATTGGAATATTATCCTAGGTATGGAATGAACGTCAAAAAGTACGCTAATAATCTGATGTATCAATTGGCAAACAACATTTATCAGTTGAGTCGAAAATGATATACAAGATATCGGACGAAGCGTCATCAAAGCAAGACTTGCAACGGGGACTTATCTTGTTCAATTCACATGTTTAATCAGAATGCTGTCAATCCTACTTGTCCTCTAGGTCAAGATGATAGTGAGAATTACTCACACTTTCTCTTACATTGTGGAGCCTTATGTCAGCACAAACACCGCTATATGTCACGGCTTAAGCTCATGATTGTTGAACTTGGGGTTATAACCCGACTTAACCTTGCCAAGGATAATAAACTAATTCTCCAGCTTATCATCGACTGCACCACGCTGGTCTCAACTGGGTGCCAGCCAAACAACACATACATACTATACCGCATTGAACGTCTTGCCAGAAGACTTTGCTATGATTGCACCGTGGTCGGTGCTTTCTATTTAAAGAAGAAGTGCAATGACATTGAAAGTGGCTTTCATATACAATATTGGGCATTAAAGAATGAAATAGAATGTGTTATTAGAAGATATTATTCGGATTTATTTTAAATTCGGTGATCCAGCGCCGACTCGCTGAAAAACGAAATGAGAACGGCCTTGGCGCGTGACGTCATTTCAGGGGATCCGCTGAGCTTGCCTGAAACAGCTGAGTGATATAACGTTGACGCTCTGTCATATAAAGGCGACTTGTTCTAACAGACAAGCAATTTTCGCGAACTCAAAGATTATTATAATACAATCATAGACCATCAACTACATTTGCAGTAATATCTTTATATATATTATATATCCTACACACCCACCCAACACAAGTACATTGCCAAATTACGTCGTAAATAGCAATCCTCTGTCATTCAACAAAGATCTCAGCAAACTAGGTCAACTGTCTGTTGGCGCTTAACTCTTGAAATTCCAGCATCTCGATTATAAGAAAACTACACAAGAAAGCTCTTATTTAATATTTTTTAAACTAATTTGACTGGATTATGTTGCTGTTGTCATAGACAGCACCAACTCCTAGTCAAACTAATTCCAAAAATATTCAACAGCAGGGAATGTGTACAGGTGTGAGTTAATTGAATACAATCACTGCCTACACAATTTCTTGGGGTGGCGGTAGTAGTAGTAGTAGTAGTAGTAGTAGTAGTAGTAGTAGTAGTAGTAGTAGTAGTAGCAGCATCCATAGCCGTTACTACTACTACTACTACTACTACTACTACTACTACTACTACTACTACTACTACTACTACTACTACTACTGCTGCTGCTGCTGCTGCTGCTACGTAAAATGGCATGCGTATATGTCATTGTGGTTTGCCGCATGCCAGACGCATTCAGTGTGTTAATTTTCCGCTGCGCAGTGGGTGAGCACCTTTACATTTGGTTCCGCCCCCACAGGTGGGGGTTGGGGGCAAAAGGTCATGAAATTTATTGTAACGCAACTCCTCCGACACTGTTTGACAGAATCCAACCAAATTAAGCATGTCAGTTACCCATATCAATGTGGAGTTAATGAGCACATTTACATTTGGCCCCGCCCACGGGTGTATGGGATGGGGGTAGGGGGCTGTCAAAAGGTCATGAAATTGATTGTAATGCAACTCCTCTGACACTATTCAACGAAATTCAACCAAACTTGGTATGTGAATTACCCATATGATTGAAAAATGACATTTACATTTGGCTCCGCCGCCGAGGTGTGGGGGGTGTCAAAAGTTCAAGGCGCTGAACGTGGGGATTTGTGATGACGCGTCGTGGACCGATCAATCGGGGTAAAAACGTCAAAATTAGCCTGTAATTATCGATTGTAATGCAACTCCTCCTAGACCATTTCAAATAGAAACTTAAAACTTTGGGGATGATTGCACATATGGACAAGGATGTGCATGACACTTTTGAAATTTTGTTATGATCCCCAGGGGTGGGGCTCAAGGGGTGGGGATTGTGAGTCAAAAATTAAATTTATCCAAAAGTGGTCATGTCGCATTTCATTTTGAAACCCATTACCCATAAACTACATTTCAAGGAACGTATTGTGTTTTGGGTAAAAGTGAGGGTAAAGCTCGAAGTGGTGAACGGTTGGGGATTTGCGATGGCATGCCATCGACTGCACATTTTAGTTCGTAATGTAAACATTGTCTTGTAACCCGCAACCAAATGGGTAATTAACATACCAAATTTGGTTGAATTCCACCAACTTTGACTTTCTGCGAACCCCCCCCCCCCCCCTCCACCCAGCCCCACCATGTGATTGGAGCCTAATGTAAACGTCATCTCAATATTATGGGTAACTCACATAACAAATTTGATTGAATTCCACCAATAGGTTTCAGATGGATGGATAGACAGACTGACTTACCGATGCAATATCCCATCCTAGTTTTTAAAAACACATGAGGACGAGCTCCAGTTGCGATTTTGGCATCTTTGTCAGGAATGTAAAATTGACAGACAAAGACAGGCAGACTTATACTAATCGCTAGTCCAGATTGTTTCACATTTTTCTGGATGTTTTTCGGATTACACATCAGGTTGTGGAATCCTAATGTATGGTCACACCCTTTCATGTGTTAAAGTTGTAGCCAAATCAGACCAGCAGTTTCCGATCGAGATATCCACAGATTCAGAAATTGATCGGAATCCAGGTTCTTTTATACGGATCCTGGACAATACTGGAAATCCTATTTGACGGCAAGTTTCTTCATGTTAAAATTTGAGCCAAATCGGAGCAGCAGTTTTTGAGACAGTCGCAGCTAAGACGTATATGAGAAAACAAAGCCTGGGATATAGAAATGCATGGAATGTGATTTATTTATAGTCATGTGAATGTGATAGTACTTATTACTAATGAACACATACAATAACACCAAACACCAACAAACATCATTTAGAAATCCTAGAAGAAAGAACATTGTTTTGATTAAATTATTTAAATATATTGTTCACTTCTTCTGAGCTGTCAGTCCTTTATCATTTGTTATTGGCGATGTGGAAGTAAGCACATTGAAGTATAGTACAATATATATAGTTCCTTGAAGAATGTCAGACACACTGTAAAATTGAATAAAAAGACAACAGATTCAGGAACGTATCATATATAATAAAGTATATAGTACACACCTCCCTCCTCCCAGCCTCTCTCTCTCTCTCTCTCTCTCTCTCTCTCCCTCCCTCTCTCTCCCCCTCCCCCCCCTCCTCCCCTCCCCCCCCCTCTCTCTCTCTCGCTCTCTCTCTCTCTCCTCTCTCTCTCTCTCTCTCTCTCATCTCTCTCTCTCTCTCTCTCTCTCTCTCTCTCTCTCTCTCTCTCTCTCTCTCTCTCAGACACTTTACCCCTTTGGTGATCCAGCTGGAAAAAGCAGGCCTCTAGATCTATCTTGTGAATGTTGGTTTACTGACTAAGAAACCATTTTTAAAGATTTAACAATGGAATGAGTGGCATGATAACATCAAGTCAGTGATTCCGGTGGTAAACTTTAAGAATTAATCTTGGCTTGTAAATGAACAGTTACCAAACAAGATTTTAGATGTACTTTAGACCAATTTTGCCTGTTAACTCTTTAATAACTACATTTGGTCAAGAATATTGACATATCTACTTATTGAATGTCCATTTGCAGGCCAAGAGAAGCCTATTTCTTTTTTTAATGGACCACTGGCATGTCCGGCTCGATAATCGAGTCGGTCATTCCAGTGATAAATTTTCAAAACTAATCTTCTTATGGGCGGCAAAAGGATATTTCTCATTACAGCACATACTTTCTGTCAAAACCTTGTTCAAAACAGCTGACTTGTATGACTACCATGCAATTTAAATTTTAATACTAGATGCTATTTCATGAGTTTTGAATTAATCCCCCAAGTTGTTTCGGAGATTTTTAAAGAGGTTTCTAAAAAATCGGCAAAAATCCAAGACGGCCTCTCGTCAAATTGGCTGCAAA
Organism: Chaetoderma sp. LZ-2023a; assembly: GCA_034401795.1. Classification (NCBI taxonomy): domain Eukaryota; kingdom Metazoa; phylum Mollusca; class Caudofoveata; order Chaetodermatida; family Chaetodermatidae; genus Chaetoderma; species Chaetoderma sp. LZ-2023a. Next base: position 75,922,741 of record CM067374.1, read on the forward strand.
ACAAGATTGATTGGTCAGGAAAATTGAAAGCTTTGCCTGGTGAATGTCCATTTACAGGTGAGCCTGTCATTGCAGTGGTTCAAAAATGGTCTTCTCTTGACCTACAAACGCACATTTTTCCAAAGCTCATTGCAGAATCCGGAACCTTCTGAATTACTGAGCAAAAATTCTAATTTTCTGAAAATCTTGACCGTTAATGGGTTAATTAATTTAATCCTTTCAGCATTCCCACGGCAACCACAGAGGAAGTGTTAAATATTTTGCAGCTAAACTTGACTAGAACCTGTTGCAGCAACATATATTTATTTGGCTTCCAGTCAAATTAATTGCAAAATATTTAACGTAATATGTTAAATACTTTAAAAGATAGGCCCCATACTTTTTCAGGCATTTGTCGGTGAAAGGGTTAAGTATCATTTTGAGGCACTGGTGACATAAGAGGGGTTATTATATATAAGTGTATTGGTGCATAGGAAGAGTAAAACTTGTTTTATAGCCATTACAACTAGCTTTTGACGTTCATGAAATAGAAGTGCAACAACTATCAGAATCACGGAAATACATTTCATTTCCACTGAAACTGATTTGCTGTATTAATACGCTAAACCACACAACACGGGATATTTGTATTTGTATTTAAAAGGTAATATAATAATGTATATGCTGGGTTCTCACCAATTTGAGCCGTAATATCCAAAATCTTGGCGCATTAAATGATCACCAACACGCAAGCGAGCTGTCAGAATGTTAGCGAGTCAATTTTCAGTCGTACGCAGGTCTGATATTACGTCATACTCCTTGTCTTCGGGTGTTCGAGTTTCGTTTTCGGAAGGTACGAAAATTAGCACTTTTGATATGAAATGTTATATAAATAGTAATAGTCTATAAAAATATTATATAACCATATCATTATGTTGGCATATACTGAGTTATTTCCATACGCTAACGCAGTAAGTTGGCTTAGTGTTTTACTTACACTTTAAGTAAACTTAAGATACACATATAATGACCCATGCATTGTGCATACATGTATGTGCAGAGAAAAACTGAAAACAAGTGTTGTGTACAGTAGAAAACAACGAATACATATAGGGGATGTAAGAAGACATATCGAAACAAAAAAGTGGGTCATGTTTGGGCATATCAGACAAAATATCTGAAGAATACAATCATTTATCTATATAAAATAGATGAGATGAGAATATAAAAAGGCAAAAGAAGACTATGCTTAAAAAAGAAGTGGCATAGACTTAAAACATCAACACATCTTAACCGTGCTATCAGGGCAGTTTTAGGCTTCAATATCTTGAACAGACAGACAAATCATAAGAAGAAGTCTATCACTAAGTCCTAGAAAGAAATGCATGGTTGCAAAAGAATCAGGTGAAGGTTTTTATCGTTGACTTGCTTGTAGATGTTGTCACAGTCAGTGATGTAGCAGTAAAAACTTACCTGCAAAAGTATTATTTAGTCATGGGTATCAAGAAATGGTATGTACATGTAGCATTTAAATTTGAGGAGATCCATCTTCCAAATGTACTCGAGCTCAGAAACTCCTTAAAGTGTTTGCCTAGCAATCTATTATGCCATCAGAACTTCATATTCTGAATGCAATATACTAGACGTACAGACTTCATAAATTACGATCATGCCAGTATAGCAAAGTTCCAGCTTCTGGTTTGATAATCATATCTTCTAAAAAAAGATAACTGCTGCTGCTCCTCAGGTTGTGATCCTCAAATATATGAATTTCATGAAAGCTACAACACAGAACTTGCTGAATATGATGATTTCTTACAGTACACCAGCCACATGGATGCAGTAGAAAGAAGTCAATCGCATACTCAAGCACTGTAATCAATTCTACGATGACAGTTCTGGATTTTGTTGACAACCTATATGCATATTGCACAAGATGAGGTATCATTAACCTACTGGAATCAGACCCAAGTTACACTCTTTAACAACGTGTAGGTTTGTTAAATTTGGTTTCACAGAAACATTTCAATCTAAATGAAGTTATCAGTAACAAAATGCAACATAAGACAACGTCATCAATACTTTCTAGCTCACCTGGCCTGAAAGGCCAAGTGAGCTTATGCCATGGCATCCGTCCGTCGTCCATCCATTGTCTGTCGTGCGTTGCCCACCATCTGTCCGTCCATCGTTGTCAAATTGAATTAGAGGCATGAGTCCCTAATTAAAATTCACAACTAATCCTGCGAAATATATCTATATGAAAGGAAATCATCCTATGTTAAAATTTATTTGGTTTCATTGCATTGGGGTACACAATTTTAGCTTCTAAAGGTATTTAATCTCAACAATCTTATTTTCAAGCATTTTGGTGTGAATATGCACCTTTAAGAATACATTATTGTATAAATCCTGATGCGGTAATGGACTTTTCTAATTTTAGCTATGCCCCGCCTATCTCTAGCTAAGCTCCATCCATACCTCGATCGTGCTGGAATCGATCGATCCCCGAACGCCCTGACTCAATTTCCAGAAAACTATACACGTTAGCTGTTAAATATTTTGATACTAATTTGACTGGGTGCTGTTGCTGCCTATGGCACCAACATCGCCCAGTCAAATTAGTTTTAAAATATTCAACAGAATGTTTATTAAATGGTAAATACATACAATCATACAACGTATCGGACTATTATGCGGTAAGGACAGACTATAATTATGACGTCATTCTACACGTCACGTAGTTGATTATGACGTCATATGATGGATGGATAAACTTGGAAAGGTCCATTATTATCCTGTTCATTGTAGGACATTTGTTAATGAAGGGATCGGATCCGTTACTTATCTGATGTCATAAACGATTACGTCACAATCAAAATGTTTTAGCTCCGTCACAAAAATCTATGTATTTGATGAATTTACAATTTAATAAATATTCAACTGTTGAATATTTTGAAACCAATTTAACTGGAACCTGTTGTTGCCATAGGGTATACATATCATGAGGGTCGTAGTAGTTGTCGCTATCATGAAAAGCACGTTGTTACTAATATGATGTAATTTGTTCTTTATCTCCCTTTGAAGAGCTCGCTTCGCATATATTAGTATTTGCGATGTCAGCCTTCAAACACACAATTCTGGACTCATATGTTGCTGAGGTAATTTGGTCCAATTTGTTTGTGGTTGAGCTTAACGACATCATTAAATTTGATATCTCAGATGTTTAATAATTGTGTGCAGACGGGTGCTTAGACCGGTAGAATCACCATCCTCCCGCATCCCACCAAGGCGGCTTCTTTATTGCGTAAATATATTACTATCTCACGTTTGCTAATAGTAATATCCCGTATAGTATGCTTACGAGTCACCTTACACTCTGCCGAATAGGTGGTGGTTTTGTTGTTGTTACTGTTGTTGGAGGTGGTGGTGAGTAGAGTGGCTATGCAATAAACAGCTTCTCTGATTGGCTGACAGCTTGATGACGTCATCAGAATTTGAATTAGGCCACGGCCACTTATGACGTTATCAGGCTCTCAGCTAACAAGCATCATTCTAAACCCTAGTGATCCTAAGATTCAGGAATCGTTCATAAGCTTAATTAGCTACTTATAGTTCTTGTTAAATTAGTGTTCGTTCGCAGAATTTAATGTACAGTGGGAGACTGTTAGCATTTTATCAGTAAACCGTATACAAGTTCTTTCAGATATAATTGAATGTCTTGATAATGCCTTTTAAAATCTGTTACTTGAAGACCTTTTAATTTGAGCATAATTCAACATTCAGAATTTATTTCTGATTCATGTTCAAGAATATGAAAAATGCCACTTTCCTGAACGAGTAAACGGCAATGGCCTATACGGATAACACATATTATAACACATTCTGGTCATATGTAAAATAAATATGATTGATTTATGAAAACATTAAGTTCCTGGACAAAGTGGTTAACTCTCTGACTGCTGTAAGCCACCAGATAATAAATTTATGGGCAATAACTCCGAACATACTGAGTATTTTGGAAACACTTTGACTGAAATTTGTTGGTGGCTTAGCCACCAACAACTTTCAGTCAATTTGTTTTCAAAATATTCAGCATATCCCGAGTTAAGCACAGTGGAAAATGTAGTCTGTAGAAATTCATCTGACACAAAGTTAATGAACTCACGTTAACGGTAACGAAATGTGCATGACTTAGATGAAAAACTTTTATCCATTAAACTGCCTTCTATATTTATGAGCAGTATATTGCCAGGTTCCATTAGCAGCTGCATATAGACTATAGCATATGCTGCACCTGCTCATCCGGGTGTTTGATTGATAACACGTGACTAACAGGAGGCACATCAAAGAATATGCCAATACAGGTGTTTAGTGAATGTCAAACTGTAAAACATCAACATATAGCCAGGTAGAAGTTAACACCTGATGAAAAGCAATATAATTATACAGTTAGTACGTAGTAAATCAGTCATCAGTTTTACAAGTGCACCAAGTTTCAAGCCATATAGCGTCCTCTACAGTCAGGTCGTACTAAAACAATATTGGGTAGGGGGTGGGGGGTGGGGGGGGGTACATTCATTGCAATGAAATCAAATGTTTTAACGTATTCGAAGAGTGATCGCCAATGTCATTCACAAGGATTGATGAATCTGGATTAATCTGTCACTCAATTACCTGAGGTACGGCCATAATGAATTATGTCACGTGTAGGGTGGCGTCGCTATCATAATGTGTAATGAATGACGTAGCGAAGTCCGTCATGAACTTTTAAACGTCTGTCATGTGTATGAATTGTATGTCTTTATTGCTTAATAACCATTCTGTTGAATATTTTTAAAACTAATTTGACTTGGTGCTGCTGCTGCCATAGGCAACAGCACCCAGTCAAATTAGTTTCAAAATATTCAACAGGTTACCTGTAGTGTTACCTTGATATTGGGATTCCGGAATTCCGTGTTCGATGGATCCCAACACGGGCAATGCTTGGACGGAAATGGGCTGAGCACGTCAGGAAATGGATCCATCTGCTGTATCACAAAGATATCCTACCCAGGAACTTAATCAGGGGGAGCAATAATCTATGTGTACCTGATCATGTACATTTGGCTATTAGAGATTATGCAAGCTCGTAATACCGACTATTATCTCGTGCTTCCGCTATTGATATGAGCTAAACTTAGATACAGTTGAGTGGACGACGGTAATTCCCTCTTCAAGCTGCTATAAAATAACTCTTACATGCAATCGTAATAGTCATGTGACAATCATGAAGCAGAGCTGTAGAATATTTTGAAAATTGTATGGCTGAACCTTTTATTCAAATCAATATATTCAATAGAATAGACTACATCCGCTTAATACATTTTCTTGACGCATCCTCTGCTACTAAATCTTGGCTGTAGGGTTGAACATGTCACCTGTAGTGGACCTTTCCAGTTTTATCTATGCCCTGCCCACCTCTAGCGAAGCTCCACCCACACCTCGCTCGTGTTGGGATAGATCTATCCCCCCCCCCAATGCCTGACTCAATTTCCTGAAAACTATACAGGTAAGCCGTTGAATATTTTGTAACTGATTTGTCTATGGCGCCCAGTCAAATTAGTTTCAAAATATTCAACAGAGTGTATATTAAATGGTAACAGACATACAATTCGTACAACGTGTCGAGCTATTAAGCGTTAAAGACGGACTATATTGAATAATGCATGACGTAATGATAATGATGTCATCATACGCGCCACTTAGCTGATCATGACGTCAGATGATATATGGATACTCTGGAAAAGTGAATTGCAAGGCATACAAATCTAAGCTACGTAAGATCTATGTGTGGATATCGCCAATGTGATTTAGAGATGGCAGGCGCCATATTCCCAACAATAAAATACTCATGCACTCACTCTTGCTCATGTAGCTGATGTTCGGTAGACCAAAATCCGATAAAAACGTTAGTGCGTAGATCCCGGAAATGATCTAATCATTGCCATATTCTAAATACACAGTATGCGCTTTAATGAGTGTATTCCTTTTCGTCAATTCGCTGTGGTGTAGAGAATAAAGGAATCCAAACTGTCACTTAAATAACCGACGTCATAGTGAATGAATGACGTCACATGTAGGTTGAGGTCACAATCAATTACGTCTTGAATGCCGTATCGAAGTCCCTCCTAAGCGAGTCCGTCGAGTTATACGAATTGTATGTATTTACTATTTAATACCCATTCTGATAGGCAGCAACAGCACCCAGTCAAATTAGTTTCAAAATATTCAACAGGTTACCTGTAAAGTTTTCTTGCAATTGAGATTCAGGGAGTTCAGGGTTTGATCAATTCCAGCATGGACAAAGTGTGGGCGGAGGTTAGCTAGAAATGGGCGGGCATAGCTAAAACTGGATTCCTCCATTGAATATAGTATTAGATTCATTAGTACTCAAGTATCTGACGTCATATATCAGAATTCGTAACTTGTTGACTGACATCACAATCAAATGGCGTAGGTGGGACAGGAAAGGATCAAAGGCCCGACAGTGACGGCTTAAATTGGCCGTTCCAGCGTATCCATCCATCATCTGACATCGTATAACGTCATAATCAGCTCAGTGCGTGTATGATGACGTCACAATCATTACGTCACAAAGGGTTCCATATAGACCGTCATCAAATCTCAAAGCGTCCGACACGTACATTGTATGTCTTTGTAAATATTTGCTATTTAATAAACATGCTGTTGAATATTATGAAACTAATTTGACTGGACGCTGTTTCTGCCTTAGGCAGCAACAGCACCAAGTCAAATTAGATTCAAAATATTCAACAGCTTACCTGTATAATTCTTTTGGAAATTGAATGTCAGGGTGTTCAGAGATTGATCGATCCCAACACGAGCGAGGTGTGGGTGGAGCTTAGCTAGAGATGGGTGGGGCATAGCTAAAACCGGAAAGGTCCATTGGATTAGAAGACATTGCTGCCCAAAGCATCAATGTCTTCTAATCCAATTATGTTCAAAATATTCAACAGAACAGTTCTTACGTGGCGTTCAAAATCGTACTAACTAGCGTGTTTCTGTTTTTGTTTTGGAAACATGCAATGTTGTTCCTGAGCTGTGCTGTATTTCTCGCATTACATTCATCGCTGTGACACAGGCCTATATGCATAGGCAATAAGGTGTTTTCCGTCATTCGTTTGTTTGTCCATCCTTGTTTTCAAACACGTATTTCAGTTACCATGGATGTAAACGTCGTCCAGTTCAGATAATAGATGAAATCCAGTCTGGCAATTAATCTTATGACGTCATCGTCAACTACGTCACATGTAGGTTGACGTCATAATCAATTACGTTATGAATGGTGTAAAGTCCGTCAAAACTCTTCATAGACCCTCAAATTGTACGAATTGTATGTATGTACTATATTTAAAGACACAGTCTGTTGAATATTTTGAAGCTAATTTGACTGGGAGTTGTTGCTGCAATAAGCAGCAACAGCGCCAAGTCAAATTAGTTTCCAAAATATTCAGCATCTTACCTTTATAGTTTTCTGGAAATCGAGATTCCGGGAGTTCATAGTTCGATCGATCCCAACACGGAAAAAGCGTGGTTAGAGATGGGCGGGGCATAGCTAAAAGTGGGTGTACCCATAATCTTTTAAGCGCGTATATTAAGGGATCTCAGAGCCTGATAAATGTGGTGAGGAATCTTTAATTCGAGCTTAACCAGTTAAACATTGAAATTCTCAATTTCAGGACAACTATGTAAGAATGTTGTTGGATATTTTAATTTCACTGAAACCTGGTACTGACCTAGCAACAGCTCCCAGTCAATTTTCTTTCAGAATAGCCAACAGAATATTTCTGTATGTATTAACGAATTTATCATTTCTGGTCTGTAATGATTAAACGGTCAAAAGCTATTCAAACCATCATAACAGGATAGTCTATTATGATTTATTAAAGGGTCGTCATCGGGGGTGCCAATAATTGATCACAAGAGCAGTTTAGCTTTTAATACAAGTTAGCTATAATTGAGAGATCCGATGTGTTACTCGAGTACCACCACTTGTCTTAACCATTTAATGGCTGAATTTTTGTTAAGAAAAGTTAAATATTTGCTTATTGAATGTCCATTTGCAGCCCAAGAGAAGACTATTTTTGAAAAGTTGCCACTGGAATTACTGGCTCGGCCACCGAGCCGAGCCAGTCATTTCAGTGCTAATTTTTCAAAAATAATGTTCTACCACTGTAGAGGCTCATTTAGGCGGGCTTCCTCGTGAAAGGGTTTAGGAACCAGATGGCTTCTCGACAAAGTGCCATGCTTTACAGATCATTTATCTCGTATTTAGCCGTGTTTGATTTTATCGTTGGGCATTGTACAGTATGCTCTACGTAGGGATCGGATGGACAATACTTGGGCAAAAGCCAAAGTAAAAGATCTCCAAACACGAAAGAAAACATAGAAATAATCGTTTGCATGAGGAAGACCACTGCCAAGAAGCGTATTAACAACCGGATTCATTCACACTATCGCAGTCAGCTTTGTTTTACAAGCTAACCAAATAGTATAGGATAAAAATAACTAATAATTCAAAAAGTCACGGTAGGTATCTGCCGAAAATAGCTCCACGTGTCAAGCACGCCAATAGTACGTTACAACAGATATATCTTTAGAACCATTACCGGTTTTCTAATAAATGTGTTATTTATTTAGGTATTTCGCCTACCACTAGATTTATATTTGGCAGAAGAGAACGAATAACAATCCTGACAGAGTGGTTTAAGTAGGTAATCCTATGTGCATTGATTAATAAATAAAGAAAACTTGATAAATCGAGCCCCAAGTTAATGATTGGGGAGATTACTGATACTGAGCCTCACAATCATAGATATCGTATATATACTGGCTAGATAGCTTATGTGCATACCCTCACTCAGGGGCGGATCCAGGAGGTCATTTGCCGGGAAGGGGGGGGGGGGGGGGGGCACCCAAAATTTCAAAGGCGTAGCTCTTGAAAATGGGCTCACTCCGCTACCAGCAGGTAAGTAAAAAAAATTAACAATCCTGCCGGTGGAGTGGGGTGGTGGCACGTGCCCCGGAGTGTCCCCCACCCTTGGATCCGCCACTGCAGTGAGTCACTACGGGGCTAGTTGTCGCAAATGCCGGTCCCGTGAGTTCAGTAAATCGCAATTGCGTATGACCTGGTATTCACTAACTGGCTGACGCAGACGATCAGATGCATATATAGCCTTCACAAATGACTAAATTATTTTTTGGTAATTTGAAGAGAAATTGAACAGACGCAAATTTAAATATATTTTTTCAGAAATAAAATTATATTGTCTATATTTATCTCACACTTTATTCGACTACATAATAGGTTTAGTAATAAAAACATTATTTTGGAGACTATGCACTCGGGGGAGAAAATACTGAACTCTGAAATGCCGCTTTTGAGAGGGGCATGGGCGATCTAGCTAATATATATGATATCTATGCCCACAATAGTGTCAAACCTTTTCTACTCCTGAAGGCTCGTCTTTGTTTCATCGCTTCAATGGAGGGATCCGATCTCTCACTCAAGTATGTAACGTCATACACAATTACATCACATGTAGGTTGACATCACTATACATAGTGACGTATCTAGCTCCGTCAGGAACATTAACATAGTTACCTTTAAATTGGGATTCTAATCACTGAGGGTTTAAAGCATATAAATTGACACATATGCAAAGTGGGCCGATCTTAGCTAGAAATGGGCGTGGCATAGCTAGGAATGGATCCCTCAGTTAGAGCTATTTCTGACTTGAGGAATCTTAGATTTAATACTTTATCTCTCAATTTCTTTCGTATAGAGATATGGCAGAAGTTTCTATATTTAGATAATTTAAAATATACTATAAGTATTGTGAAAGTTGTTGCTTATATATAAGTATTACTCTGAAGCACTTGCGATAATAGTAATAGTACATATTGTAACTAGAATTCTCTCGATGGAGATGCTGACTCACGTCTTTGCGGTCTCTCCTGATAATGAACTTAGTGACCCCGTGACCTATATAGTTGACCTCAAACTGGAATAAATCATAAACTCGTAGTATGAAGGCGTGTGCTATATCTGATGATTCTACCGTCTAGAGTTATGGTAAAAGATGTGTATTCCGGTGTGCTTTGTCTTGAAACTCAACGACCTCCTAGCCACCTATAATATGAATGCACGTGCTCAATTGTGTGATACTACCTACTTGCGTTACTGATTTAAGGCCAAAATGTGTATTTCGCGATACACTTAGTGACCTGTGACCTAGATATTTGACCCTTTGACCTGAAACTAAAATCGTTTTCAAGCCACTTAAAATAGGAATGTATGTGTCAGATTTAGTGATTCTAATTGGTTGCGCTCCCGATTTATGAATAAAATGTGCATTTCGGGATGCACTTAGTGACCCCGTGACCTAGATATTTGAACTTTTGACCTCCCACAAATTGTTGGGTCTATCCAATCACGATATGAATGGATCTTACCACTTTGATGAGTCTACCTTCTTGTAGGCCCTATTGCAGAGTTATCGATGAAAATGTGTATTCCTGTATACACTAATTGACCCCGTGACCTCGATATTTGACCTTTTGACCACAAACTACATTTTTTTCTAGCCACTCCTAATATGAATTAATGTCTATCACATAGGATTCTGGAGATATGGCTTGGACCGACTGACCGACGGACCTGATCGACCGACAGACAGACAGACAGACAGACAGACAGACAGACAGGCAGGCAGGCAGGCAGGCAGGCAGGCAGGCAGGCAGACAGACAGACGCACAGACAGACAGACAGAGTAATGAGTAGAATAGGGAAGTTCACGTCGTAGCATGCTTAAGGGCTAGCCTGATATCGGATCATTGGGATGTCCGGGGTACGTGCCAGTGCCACCATAAGGAATATGAAATTCTACGTTTGATTTATCACATTTTGATGAAGTTTAGTACCTCAATTCGGTGGGTCATGACCACGCCACCCACAACGACACCACCCTCTAGATCCAGCCATGATACGTGTGCGGTTCTTTTGACCTAGCAAACATAATGCTCTAGCTCGAACAATCCCCTGTCTGCTAAGTGCAAACACTTGATGCACCTTCCATCATTGCTAATGCTCTTGTACGCATTGATGTGGCTAACAGCAATGCCTGACAGCTGACTGATGAATAGGACGTGATGTGTAAATTCAGCGGCCTCTTCGGGTGTTCGGATCATTAGTCTCGCTGAGTCGAGTAAATGACCGCTTACTCAATTAGTTCCTAAACACACGGAATATATACTGCATTTCTGATGCAATATTATTAGAGATGTTCCAACGTACCACAAATACACACGCAACATCCGAAATTACCATATAGGGCAGTTCTAATCGTTTCCTTTTAGGTGTTTTTTTTAGAAATTTCACATTATCTAAGTGATTGTTGATCACTGCTCATTATTATACTTTAATTAAGCGTCCTGCGCATTCCATGTAAGCTACTATTAAATGAAGGAATCCAGTTTTAGCTACGCCTCGCCCATCACTAGTTAAACACCACCCACACTTCGCCCGTATTGGGATCGATTGATCGCTGAACTCTGACTATCAATTTCCAGAAAACTATACAGTTAAGCTGCTGAACATTGTGAAACTAATTTACCTGGGTGCTGTTGCTGCCTACGGCAGCATCAGCGCCCAGTCAAATTAGTTTCAAAATATTCACCAGCATGTTTAAATAGTAAAGACAGTATGCAATTTGTACAGCAAGGCTTAATCCATCATCAAGTAAGCGTTCGTGACGAACTTATCTATGTCACTCATGAGGTCGTTGATTATGACGTCATCCTACACGTCACGTACGTCACTCCCAGCAGTTCAAACGTTCAATTACATTGGAATTAAAGGTGCATATTCACACCAAAATACTTCAAAATAAAACTGTTAAAATTATATACTTCTAGAGGACTAAATTGTGTGAGTAGATGTAAGGAAACGATATAAACCAGGTTAAAATATGATGATTTCATTTCGTGTAAATTAATATAATTGTTGGTAACTTGAATTAGAGACACGAGTTCCTGACTCAATTTCACTACTAAAATTTATATTAATTTATACTAAATGAAACCATCACATGTTATGATTTACTTCGTTTCATTACATTTGGGAACACGAATTAAGCTTCTAAAAGTATAGAACAATTTAATTTTCAAGTATTTGGGTGTGTATATTTAAGCTGTAAATAACCTTTTGCCTATGTCCTAACATGTGTTATCAAAGGTTCATAATAGTATTACGGACTTCTGGTGTTATTGGAGTAATAGACCTTAGACCCAAAATAGCTTTTTCTATTGCATTGTGCTAGGAAACAAGAGCCGGATGATACAATGACTGCTCTTCGTTGTAGGATGGCTGTTTTACGCTGAATTGATAGATACCCAGATTATTGGCTCACGATTATTTAATTATTGCGTGCGCTCACGCACGCACGCGCGCACACACGCACGCACGCACACACGCACGCACGTACGCACGCACACGAAATGACAAATTCTTTACAATCTAAGGAATATTCTATTGAATAATTTGAATCTAATTTGATTATGACAACAACAGGCGTTAGGCATGTTTCCATGTTTACTTCTTTTGAAATAGATTTCGATTTGATTTAAACATATTTTATTGTAACAGAGAGAGAGAGAGAGAGAGAGGGAGGGAGGGAGGGAGGGAGGGAGGGAGGGAGAGAGAGATGGGGGCGCGGGAGGGTGGCGGGAAGATGATCTAAACAGATTGGAAAAGAATAGAAAAGAAAAGAACAGCTCCTTCAAACAATTACCTGGCGGATATAATACGTTAAACAATACTAATAAACAAATTAACAGAACATATTCGTGGTTATTTCTTACCGTCGTCATTTACAACACCCCCGCCCCACAACCCCACCATCCCATCCACCCAACCCAACACCCAGAGACACGGTGATTTCAAGGATACAGGGTTAAACAGAAGATATATCGGTGGTGTGTTCAGTGTATGTTTATTCCAAATATAATTTGTACAATTTCTATACAGTGGGCACAAAAATCGTGTGACATACGCGCGTGTGTGTGCGCGAGCGAGCGAGCGCGCATGCGTGGGTGTGTGCGCATGTGCGTATGCAAGATTGTTTAGACCAGATTTATAGACCGTTACGTATAAGATAGCGATTATCATGATGATTACGGTATGTAATCACGTAGATGATGTCTGGTGTGGGGATGTCAGTACACGCGTGCACACTTAGCACACTAATGACGATGTTAGTGCGTGGCACAGCAAGCAGCCAACACAAATTACAAGCCAGGTTTAAAGATTTTGTTTCACGATTTGGTTTTAATTTGGGAATTCTCGAGCACCTGTTGTTATGGGTTACTGATAAACTAACCGATAATTTTGACATTTCCGTTTCGTTAAGCTTGGGTTTTTTCCCAATCTCCCATTGACACACCTCTCGGAGACAATCTCGGAATAATAAATACTATTCAGTGTGTTAGTACTTCCGGAGGCTATATCAATAAACTCTCGGAGACTCTTAGTTGGTACACATTGCATAGATATGCTACATATCTATAGTATATACCCTGATTGTCTGCCGGCTGATTTCTGGAGACTACATTCCCCATGGGGTTTAACTCTGGATGAGCTGAATATTTTGAAAACAATTTGACTAAAAGTTGTTGGTGGCTAAACAGGATTTTTTACAAGTTGCCCATGCACACTTTTAAATATAGATCGACCTCTACCATAACAAGAGGTTGAGCGAGTGCAACTTCCAGAAAAAGAAATGGCTATAATGAAAATAGTTACTCACATGTCCGAAAATCAATTATTTCTGCTTAAAATCTGACTACAAACCTGCAACCTCTCCGTATTTTCTTCAGTAATGGCGGATACGAATGTACGTTCTATGTTAGTAGTCACGTGTCAATAGATGACGTCATCTTGAAATTATACGTGCTGTTACAACTTGCCCATGTTACAATTGGTCCCGGTCTCCCATACAGCCGGTCGAAATAAGATTAAACATAAAACGATTATTGTAACTGTTGCTCTCATCACCGGTTACATATGAAAGCCAGATATAACGTGAACGGTAAATAAATCATCCCGAAAGGTAAGAAAAACTGCGTTCTTGTATTAGTCCGGGAGAGCGCACGATATGTTTACGAGAAAGCGGCAAAAAATGAATACGGTACAGCATAAAACCTGCCTATAATGCACACCTGATGTAGCATTATTTTTTGTTCCTTATGTAGCATCAATAAGCGATCACTAAAGACGCATGGTCGCTTACACCTTTGACCCCCCCCCCCACCCCCAACCCCACCCCCACCCCCACCACATACTAGATACGATAAGTTTTTTCTGATATTAAGGAATCTTATGTTGAATATTCGGAAAGTAATTTGACTGAGAGATGTTCCAGTTAAATTAGGTTGAAATTATCCTACATCCTCCTCTATTGTTATCTTGAAATTGAGACACTGGACTTTCAAGGTAAAACCATTGAAACCACTAAGCTGTAATAAATCATGTGATTAGTCCTCCTGCCAAAATGGCGGTTCTCTTAGATGAGTTGTCTTTCAAAAGCAGTCGGCCTTTACAAACATTTTTCAGTGTATTGAAAGAGACTCAGACGTGGCTAAATCTTTATGATTATGATACATGCTAAGCATAGATCCACGGAATAGATCTTTAGCAAGATCACGTCTAGATGTTTGTTTGGAAGTTTGTTATGATGGAAACCTGATGGTCGGCTATACACTGATAGACGCCTGTGGTTTTATCAATGTTTGATAATTTCAGTAAACGATTTATGGAGCAGATACTCTACGCACTGATATTATTTCTAATCGCGTTACCTCTACCATTGTCGAGTCTGAAGAGGCACTGATCAGGAAACGCGTGTTTGCTCAGAATGCACCTTTCCAGTTTATCCACCTATCATATAACGTCATAATAAACTACGTGCTGTGTAGGATGACGTCATAATCAATGACGCCATGAATGGCGTAATTAAGTGCGTCACAAACGCATAATTGGTGAAGGGCTAAAGCGTTGTTGTAGGAATTGTATATCTTTACGATTTAATAAAGATGTTGTTGAATATTTGGAAACTAATTTCTCTGTTTGCTGTGCTGCCATTCAATAACTTATCTGTCTAGTTTTCTAAAACATTCGATCGATTCCAACACGAGCGAGATGTGGGCGGAGCTTAGCTAGAGCTGGGCGGGGCATAGCTAAAACTGATACGGTCCATTATGGTCATTATACCACTACATTAAGCCGACTGTCCCATTAGTAGAGCTTTAGGATCACTGGCCAAATTTAATAGTTGTCGTAGTTGACAGGCTGTGTTTAGATACTCCCATGTGCAAGTAAGATTGTTGGCTACAATTACAAAGCACACGGCCGAAATGTTCGGGCCATTAAAATTATTTTAATGATGTTTTATGGCCTGTACTTTGTTCATTATTACAATAATTTGTCAATGACGCATTTCAAAATGCAATGCTTTAAACTGGAGCAATGACGCATTTCAAAATGCAATGCTTTAAACTGGAGTAATGACGCATTTCAAAATGCAATGCTTTAAACTGGAGTAATGACGCATTTCAAAATGCAATGCTTTAAACTGGAGTAATGACGCATTTCAAAATGCAATGCTTTAAACTGGAGAAATGACGCATTTCAAAATGCAATGCTTTAAACTGGAGTAATGACGCATTTAATGGGCCTTTCCAGTTTTAGCTCATCTCCCCCCATGTAAACTCCACCCATCTTTCGCTCGTGTTGGGATCGATCGATCCCTGCACTCCATAACTATGAATTTCCAGAAAACTACACAGGTAAGCTGTTGAATATTTTGAAATTATGACAGCAACAGCGCCAGTCAAACTAGTTTCAAAATGTTCAACAGAATATTTATTAAATAGTAAAGACATACAGTTCGTACAACAATGCTTAGTCCGTCTTCAATTAAGCGTTCGTGACGTAGTTATCTACGTTCATTGATTACGACGTCATCCTACGCGTCACGTAGTTAATTATGACGTAATATGATGGATAGATGACGTGGAAAGATGTATTATCTAACACCCATCGGTCGAGTAACTCTATTGATCTGGTGTTTTACTAGTCAGCATATGCCGACCTCTAATTTGACTTCCCGCCCTCCCTATATTTCTGGATTTTGTCATGAGAAAGATTAACGCAAGAAGAAAAAAACAATTAGGCAGAAATTATGCTGAATATCTTGAGAATAATTTGATTGAGACATGTTGCTGCATTAGGAAAGAAGCTGTTATCAGAAAATTTGCTTTCAAAATGTTCAACATATTTACTTTCATCAAATCTATGCTTTATTAATTAAATATTTAGAGATTTGTTCATCTCAAAAATTCAAATATTCAATGTCCATTTTCTTCACAAAGTCGCTGTGCGCTGAGAACATTGTGGGCGGGTGTGTGTACCCGCAAAGTATTGTGTGTGGGTGCTGAGCGACTGCGAGTGTGCGCGTGTATGGGTAGGAAACCCACGCATTTATCTAGTGCCTACGCTGTAACAAGATTAACAACAGCTTTCAGCAAGTCCACTACCCCCAACAGCTAGTAACTCGGTGCTAGCAAATTAAGGCTAAAACTCAAGGCGTAGAATTCACATGAGCTAAATAGTGTAGCTGTTATCTAACTTTCTCTGGCATGTTCCCTAATGGACCCCTCAGACATCGATGATATATGAAGGCAGAGTAAACATAATGACAGCTATCCGTTCTTGTTCTATGAAGTGCCACATTAGGAATGGTGGCTCAATCATTAGAGCTAAGACCAGCAAAGTCCTGCCAAGCCGTCTCTAGAGGTACAATTTCCTATTGCCACAAATAGTGGGGTTTCTAGTACACAGGACGGTGACAGAATATTCGTTTTAGTAAACAATACATGTATGGTCGCCGTCACACGTGATACTCAATCTGCAGTAGCACTTTAGCAATTGTGTGACAGAAACAACGAATATTGTATGATCATGTAAGAAAGATTGTGTTTCATATTTTGAAACTAATTTGACTGGGAGCTGTTGCAGCCTATATATAGGTTATAAAGGGTTAATGAAAACACATGTTCTCGTGAAGCAATCTTTAACCTTTAAGGTGGCTGGATAACACATGCTTGACCCTGTAAATATTAGCTGTTATCTGTGCGAGTCAGAGATGCACAACTTAGAAGGCACGGCTTAATGACATACCTAACGCATCCAAATGTCTACTGAGTGCTAATGAATCGGTACATGAAATGGTGATATTTGCGACTGACACATTTATATAAGTAGTGAGTAAATGTTCTGGACTTATGCAGTGCTGAATAAATGTTGCTATAGGCAAGTGAAGCCCTGAGATAGCGCTTAACAGCACCGTGATATGAATCATTATGCACCCGTATAGCACCTGTATTGACTCATAAACCACTGCCACTTACGATTCTTAACCTTCATCATTATCGTACACGATATTCTGAATGTGACAACGTTGTTATAGGCGGTTGCTATATAAGACAGTCCAATCATACTCAGCAACATGTTCACCAGCCGTTCAATAGCTGGCTGCGAGGATTAACATTTTCACATTATTGCGATAATGGCTAAATGAGAATCCATCTAGTAGTGCAATTCAGGGCGACGCACTCGAGTATCCCAATGGAAATGCGTCATCAGGTTAATTGCATAAATTGACAAATATATCCACAAATGTAACTTGACTTAAGTAATCGGGTGCAGCTCAGAAGAGAGGAATGAGCCGTTCCAGTTTTAGCTATGCCTCGCCCACCTCTGGCTAAACTCCACCCACAATTCGCCATGATGGGATTGATCGATCCACGAATCAACTATCAATTTTCTGAAAACTATACAGGTAAGCCGTGGAATATAAACTAATTTGGCTGGGTGCTGTTGCTGCCAGAATATTTATCAAATAGTAAAGCCATACAATTCGTACAACAACGCATAGTCCGTCTTTCAAATATGACGTCATATAATGGATGGATAAAGTGGAAAGGTCCGTTACCAGACGATACTGATCAGAGGAAAAGCTAACGAGTGGCGCTTTTATTTATTTATGACGACGATGATGATGATGATGATGATGATGATGATGATGATGATGATGATGATGATGTGGTTTTGCAAGCCTAATTTGGAGACATAGTTTATTCCAATTTGCATCGGATATATAAGTTTGTCAATCAAATATTATTTTAAAATAGTTATATTTGAATCAATATGGTGTCTAATATGGGATCCTCTCTGTGACTCAAGTATCTGACGAGATAATCAAATACGTCACGCGTAGGCCAACGTCACAATCATGATGACGCATTATAACGTCGTCAACAAGCTCGAAACCTCCGACAAATGTGCAAATTCTATATCATAGATGAATTAATAATTTAATAAACATTCTGTAAAATATTTTGAAACTAGTTTGACTGGAAGCTGGAGCACACCCAATCAAACTAGTTTTAAAATATTCAACAGCGTGCCTGTATAGTTACCTTGAAATCTTTATCCTGGTATTTCAGAGTTCAATGTATATAAATTGATTCCAACACACGTACAAAGTGGGTGGAGCTTAGCTAGAAATGGGCGGGCCAAAGCTAGAAATGGATCCCTATCTTGTTCAACGATACCTTAGACACACTCATTACCATGGCCATAGTGGCAGGTGATTCGTCATTTACTTGTGTATGGCTGACTGGACATTGCTCAGATTTCAAACCAAATTTCAATTACCATTTGTCTATGTCAGGACTAATCCAATTACATGTGCAAGGATTCCAGACTTCAGAATGCTTCAATAATGAGACCATAGTCCATATTACGCCCACGACTGGCGCTAGCAATAGATACTACGATTATGTCCAATCGTTTGTCTTCCATTGAAGGGCAAGTGTCTCACTTACAAGGCAAAAATACAAGAAAGTTGTCGAATATTTTAAAACTAAAATGACTATAACCTATTGTTGCTGCAGCAACAGCTCCCAGTGAAATTTCTTTCAAAATGAACGTCTAGCATACCCATGCAATAGTATACTTACATAACTCGTATGACGTGTTGGATGACGGCAGCTGAAATTAC
This sequence comes from Chaetoderma sp. LZ-2023a, assembly GCA_034401795.1. Lineage (NCBI taxonomy): Eukaryota > Metazoa > Mollusca > Caudofoveata > Chaetodermatida > Chaetodermatidae > Chaetoderma > Chaetoderma sp. LZ-2023a. The sequence goes on from CM067374.1 coordinate 75,941,901, forward strand.
GAAAATGATAATCCTGGCAAACATCGTGAATAGTAAGAGTTGCTGTCTTAAAGTTCAAAACAACCAGGCCTCGAAATTAGTCGAAACGATTTCCTAAATGCGAAATTGTTCTTTTTTTAAATATGTATTTGATAGCATATGCATGAACTATTTGGCATTTAATTGTTTTCTTTAATGAGTTCACGCAATAAAAAATTTAGTTATCTATTAAAATTATGTTTAAATTTCACTGTGCATATTAACCTATACATGATATAACTAGCCGACGAGGAAAGGCATATCCACTAACTATCTTATTGCTGATTAACTTCCTAGGTTCATTCTCAGGATAGAAACACGTGCTTTTCCCTTTTTAATAAAGTTTAGCCCTATATATTAGTCTTAAAATATCTTTTTACGCCAATGTGCCAGAACGACATTAAATGGTTAGTTGTGTATTTACAAAAGTTCTTGTTCCGGTGTATGTTCAACTGGGTTACTTCCGCGTTCTCCTGTAAAGCGCGAGTGAATACTGCGCCTCCCGTTCCAAACTGTTCAGCACATTCTCCAAATAGCCACAATCTCAGAGGCACCAGCTCACCTTCGCTTCTAGTGTTGAAATATTCTTCAACTGCTAGCAGGTAGCGCTGCTGGCAACGCGTGAATATCCGTTAGCAACTCGCCGTAGAGGTAGTTTTATCTAGATCTCGGTAAAATGGATGTTAAATATAGAAGGTATGAGCAACACGGACTCACTATGCATAAGAATAGACGTTCCGCGGTGATTAATGACAAAAGCCTTTACGATTGCCAGCATTATTCCTTAGTATAACCCGGGTAAGAGGCAATTGATATTGAGAAACTCTCTTCTTAATAATATGAATCAATAATTGAACGATTTGAAAGCTGAAATCTCAGATTCACAATTTCAAGGTAAACTGTATTTTGAACCTAATTTGACAGAGGAATGCTGCTGTCACAGGCAGCATCATCTCTCAGTCAAATTAGTTCCAGAATATTCAACCGAATGTTTATTAAATCATAAATGAATTGGCGAATTATGCCTTAAAGGGGATAACTGACACAGGTGACGACAAGCATGCACGTGACACACGGGCTGGTGAAATGGCGATCGCTTTAGCAACTCTCTCGGTGGAAGTTGTTGCTAGCTTAGAGTCTGTCACGCTAGAGAATTAATCTGAAGTAGTTCTAATCAATCACAAATTTTCATGTTACTAGTGTAAGCATTCACACTTAGATAGATAGATAGATAGATAGATAGATAGATAGATAGATAAATAGATAGATAGATAGATAGATAGATAGATAGATAGATAGATAGATAGATAGATAGATAGATAGATAGATAGATAGATAGATAGATAGATAGATAGATAGATAGATAGAGAGATAGATAGATGGATGGATGGATGGATGGAGGAATGGATGGATGGATCTATCTATCTATCTATCTATCTATCTATCTATCTATCTATCTATCTATCTATCTATCTATCTATCTATCTATCTAAATCTATCTATCTATCGTTACATATGTGACTTGGTGGCTGCCGATCGTCGCGTGAAACCCCCACCCCACCCTCCAAACCGTCCCCCCACCCCACCCCACCCCCCCCCCCCTTCCACACACACACCTCCGCATGTCGGATAGTGGTGCTGCTGTCGTGGGTGTGGGTGGGTTAAGGGGGTGTGGGTGGGTGGATGGATCATCGCGGAAGCTCGCGGTGTATCCCTCTAGTTCCAGGTTGTCGGACGGGCGGCGGTCCGACGTGGTCTGGTCAGCCATTGGGAGTCTCCATGGCCAGTTCTTCCTGATAGCTCTCGGTCATTCTCAGGGCTTACAATGGCGTTCCACGGGCGATCCTTTGGGGCTCCTCCATAAAACTTTGCTGGCTGGATGGGCCAGTCGCCTCCTTGGAGACGTGCGGGTCCAGTCGGGCATCCTGACACTGCATGCTTGCAGTTGTTGTTGTTGTTGTTGTTGGGTGTTCGGGCCGCTCCTGGTAGGTGGTGTGCCAGGCTCATCCTCGCCGTTGTCGAAGGGTGCGCGGTCGCAGACGGGAGCCGTCATCGTCGTGGTATCGGTGCTTGTGTAGTCGCAGAGACGGAATCGGGCATCGATGCTGACTCACATGGTTTCTGTGTCCTCCCTGGTCGGCGGGTCCTTTCCTCGAAAGAGAGGGAGGGGCGGGTTACCCGGCGGGGAGAGAGGTGTTTGCGGGGTGTATCTGAGGTACGTGTAATGGAGGAATGCACCGCGTGGGGCTCTTTTTACCACAGGCGGTTTTAGATCTCTCCTACCAGCGTCCAAGTTAAGAGATTCTCTCTCGGGGCGCTAATGTGACAAAGAGCACAAATGGGGTAGAGAGAGTCACGAGGCAGAGTTCTTAGTTTAGTTTAGAGGCCTCTTGTGCTGTATTTTCAGACGTGTGGGTGGGGTGGCAAGAGGTAGCTGTCTCTCAGTTGCTAACCTAACTGGATCGGAATTATACTCAGGATGGGGTGGGATGGTAGAAACAGCGGAAATTCTCCCGTTTGTCGATTAATCACTAGTGGTTGCTATTTTCCTTAATCAGTCGTGAAAAAGTCATTTGGTACGGCCTGATAGGCGGCGTTCACAAGTACCTGGTCAGCTAGACCTTCCTGTTACCAAACCACACATAGCAGCTGCTCATTTCAACGTTGTTTCAAACCCTCGTGTGTCAACAGCGCATCACAGAGCCTCACAGCGCCTCACAGCGCTTAACATGCTACGAAAATCAATTAATGGTCAACATTTTAAAAAGAAAATTTAAACTTACACTCAGGGAGTATCCATTTGGAGGCCAGTAGAATACTATATTTTTCTTGTACATTCGTCAATGTAATTTACAAAAATAACTTTAGTCAGTGACCATTTGCAAGTGGTAAATTTGCAAAAAAAAAAGTAGTCTTCTCTTGGCATACAAATGGACTTTTCTTAAGACTGTTGCACAGGCCATTTTACAGACATGGCTATTAAAGTGACACCATAGAAATTAAAAGAGAAATAGAAAGAGATTATATGCTTAGGGCGTACATGATACAATTTTCAGTAGAAGAGTGACGAATAGCCGTAGATTTGATTGAACTCGAGAATGATGATGTCATCAAAATTTTATTTAGGCCACGCCTCCTTCTTCCCGCCAACATATACCCGAATCTAATTGGTAGAGAGAACATCCTTTGTTCTTCCTCGACAAATCAGATTCGAGTATTTTTTGGCAGGGAAAAAATGGGGCATGGCCTAATTCAATTATTGATGACGTAATCATTCTCTTAGATCAACGTCCATATCTTCGCTGTTTTCAGAGATGTATATGGGGTGGCATGTTCCGATGATTGTCAGCTGTAATGAGGTTCGAAGTCATTAGTGGGCGCGGCCGAGATCACGTGACACGTGTAGGGCAATCAGATCTACAGTCATATTGTCGCCCTGCTCAGAGCACATGGCATCTCTAAGACAATCAGATCTACGGTCATATCCTCGCCATGGTCAGATTTTTGGTGGCATTTATGCCAGTTGCAAGGCCTAATGACCTGTGAAAGGGGCGTGGTCTAGTGGGGCGGGGGCATGGCCTAATGACGCCCATATCGCCGCACTGGTCAGATCACGTGACACATCTAGGCCAATCAGATGTGCAGCCACATCGTCGACCTGGTCATGGTTATTGACGGCATCTATGCCCGTTGCGGGGCCTAATGACCCTGTGAATGGGGCATAGCCTAAGGTCTGCCGACAGGGTCTAATGACATCCTTCACGGGTCAGATCACCCTTGTGAGGTTTATTCATGCCATCTTGCTCGTTTACGGGACTAATGACTCATAAAAGCGGCATGGCCTAATGTCTGGGGGCGTAGCCTAATAAGGACCATATCATCACACTAGTAAAGCCATCCATAGCGCCACCCGGGGGTGGGGGTGGGGGAGGGGGTTAGCTCGTTTCTATCATTGTCAGGCCTAATGACCCCATGAAAAGGGGCGTAGTCTAAAGTCGGGGCGTGCCCTAATTCAAATATTGATGACATCATCAATCTCCTGACCAATCAGATCGACGTCCATATTACCACACTGGCTTTGAAGGCTGCTAGGCGTAATGAGTCGGGTCCTATGCATGAAAACGATTCCCGTTAAATTTTATAACCTTTCTATTCATAATTTTACTTTAAGATGATTCAAGCTTCAAACGCTCTATAGGTCGTGGCGTTGTTGCTGAATATTTTGAAACCAATTGAGTCGAGGGCTGCCGCTTCCATACCGAAGCAATTACATTCTCTATGACGCTCAAGGGCAATGAGGTTCAGGGTTGCGACGGTAAATCGTCATTTAATAAAGTTGTCAAATATTTTGAAAGCTAACTCGTCTGAAGGGTCTTTAACCCATGTTGATTTAGAGTGATGAGATTCGGGGAGATTAATTTCATCTGTCTAAATTGTACTATTAACGCGTATAATGCACGTTTAAGCTATCTCAACTTCGTGTTGTTGCTCTTGGACTCGTTAGTGTTCGTCGTAGATGGTCATCAACTCGAAGATGGCTTGTTTAATCCTCAACTAGTGCTAGCCATAATAGCCTATACTTATGCATTAATCGTCGGATCGTATACTCTCCACAAAAGCTTAGTGATTGTTTACAAATATTTTAGGCTCTTAGATGTCTTTGTAAGTTATGCCATCCTATAACGTCCTAGAAGCGAATTTGAAATTACTCTCATACCCTCAGCCAATCAGAGGTCTATGGCGCGTGAGTGAGAGCTCCAGCAGCATCTAAGTGAGAGAGGCTAGCTGAGCAATGACGTGCCCAAGATCGCACATTCAAACGTTGAGCTGTTTTTGGGGGAAAATTTCTTGTTTGTTGTTTTCAAAATTACTTCATAAATACGATTTCTAAAAGGTGGACATCAATACTAAATACATGGTGTGGCATTGTGAGCAACGGCCGCTATTCGAGGGGGAAGTCGTGCAAAAATGGTATTTACAGCCTCTGAAAGTCCACCCAGTCAATGGCATCACGCAAACATTGCCATGTCCCGTCTTTTGAGAAAACCTGTCTACAACGTGGGTACTCCCAGTGGTCCAGCGCGCGCAGGAGAAGCAAATCATCCCTTTAACTTTTCCTAGCCTGCACGTTCATATTGCTGTCTGTCGAGGTAACCATAGTATGGCCTGAGGTGGCTTTTACTGGTTCCTGGTCAGCTAGACCTTCACGTTACTTGGCCACATATGCCATAAAGCTGAAATAGTTTGTCAGTTGTACAAATTGTATATTCTAATATGTAATAAACATTCTGTTGAATATTTTGAAACTAATCTGACTTAGAACTGGTGTAATGACTCAGAATACACAGTTGGGCATGGATTCCGATAAGTAACCAGTTGAGACATGACATTGTATGGTGACCCTGTCATATGGAAAGTTTCTGTTTATCTATGCGTCAATGAGGTGGATGGTGGCGAGTGGAGGGGAAGTGGGTGTTACTCAGTGTGCTTGTTAAAATTTGAGTTAACACATTTTCAATAAGTACTTTTTGAGAGTGATGTAGCTGCTGCCATGCTCTCGGGTACGAGGCTCGACCAAACTGACGCGAGGACAGGGGGAGGCACGAAGCTCACCTGGTATAACATCTCTCAGACGTGTCATAGAGTTATGAGTTATTATAATTAAGATAGAGTTATTTCGGGTCCAGTCGGGTGTAATGGGTTATGAAAATGTAGATTTACTCGAAAACTGTCAAATAAAATTTTATAAAGTGCTACTAAAGCTGAAGCAAAGTACGCCAAACTCCGTGGTTATGCAAATTCCCTCTAAAAATAATAGTCCAGTGCAATATGATCTGATATTGGGCAAGCCTAGTTAATGCTGGATATAGACAAGTTTCATCACGCCTCTACTTTTAGGCATTAGAATACATGCAAACAAATAATATACAGATCAAATGGATAAATAATATTAAAATGATTCTTGACTCAGCGGGACAGGATCACGTGGTTAGTTTAGAAAATATTAACCAAAAAGAATCTGTTAGACGAACCCATCAACGCCTAGAGAATACATATATGGACAAGTAGAAATATGATATTAACGCATCGAGCAGCTTAATATTTTGCGTATTAATAAAACAGGAATTTAAATTTGTATGATACCGGTGAATATGTCATACGGTCCGGTGGGTGGTTCTTCTGGGGATTTAGCTCGCCATCGCCTCAGCCCGCGTACCGACCGGGACCTTCCTTCTAGCGGAGATGGGTGGAATGGATGACACAATGCTGTATTCTATTACTGATGACTCGTTTACTGAACTTTCTTAATCCTATAGTTTACACATATAATTCCAAATTCTAGTCATGTGTCGCTTACCTATTCTAAACCTATTCTAATTAACTACAATCGATTCCTAAGAGAGGAGTAGTATAATAAAATATAATAAAGTTAACCTTAAGAACTTATCTGTAACTAACAAACCAGCTAACTACCAGCTAACTACATTCTAACAGTCTCGCTACTCACTAGCCGTCACTAGCGGTCAGAGACCGCTGTCGAAGTATGTCCGAGTCCGCAATCGCTCACTAACTAACTGTCCCTAACTGTAACTCTAACTTTAACTCCTGTCGTCAACATTCGTCCACACTTAAATATGATGCTGTCGTTATGTCAACAAATGAGTGTGTGTGCATTAAGTGATGGCGGGCATGTATGCGCATGAATGTGACCTAAACGTATAATTAACTAATTTAACTATTAATAATTTACATATATAATACAATCGTATAACACCATATTACAACATAGTTACATTGAATTACAAGAGTTATACTCTGAACGTGTCCATTCCGACTAATTACTTATTGTTCCATTGCGGGCGTGTTACTGGGCGTGCCCGTCATTCAACGTATTCCGTAGTCGTGTCGTCGCGTGTGCGTGTCTGGGCGCGGCTGTTGTCAAGCATCTTCGTGCGTTCGTGTGTACGTTCCTGATACAGGTGCGTCTGTTTATTCGTGGGTCTCTTTGACCGTCCATTTGTGTTGGTGTGCCCGTGTGGGGGTGTCCCTGTACCATATTTGAAACACACCTAACAAAATTAGGCATATATGCTTTAATACTATGCCATTTTAGAATACTAACCCATCACTTAGCAATGATACTAAACGCTGGGTAGGAACTGACAGAATGGAGAGTATGCGAAATATGCAATGTCCTAGAAGCTGAAATACAGTTCTTAGTTGTATGCCCAAGATATGAAATAGGAAGAATTAAATTTGACTATTATAAAAGAAATTATACTGATGATAATATTCTGGTGAAGATTTTGAAATCGAGTCACACGATGGGCTGTGCGTGCGTGCGTGTGTGCGTGCGTGCGTGCGTGCGTGCGTGAGTGCGTGCGTGAGTGCGTGCGTGTGTCTGTCTGTATGTATGTCTGTCTGTCTGTCTGTCTGTCTGTCTGTCTGTCTTTACATTGATAAAAAAGCATTGGCACAGGAATTTGATTAAAAATTTCTTTACCTAAATTTGTCCTATCGAGACCAAGTTTAGATTTACTTAGAGTGGTCCACCCTTGAGATTAGTTGGGGTAAAGTGAACTTAATCAGTAGGTCGCTTTAACAGGTAAAGGCTGGGATTGATCCTACATTAGAGATAAATCGCACTCACGAATGCACACACACACGCACGCACGCACGCACGTTTGCACGCACGCACGCACGCACATCTGAATGAATGCACGAGTGCACGCAATAATACATGCGCACAGTAATACATGCACGAATGCACGCAATAATGCATGAGCATGAGCGTGTGTGTGTGTGTGTGTGTGTGTGTGTATGTGTGTGTGTGTGTGTGTGTGTGTGTGTGTGTGTGTGTGTGTGTGTGTGTGTGTGTGTGTGTGTGTGTGCGCGCGTGCGTGCGCACGCGCGTGAGAGAGGGAGAGAGGAGGGGTGGGAGGGAGGGGGAGAGAGAGATGTAGCGGCTGACATATGTTCAGCAAAATTGACGTATCTAAGCAGAGCCACCGCTCTTGAACGTAATTAAGTTAAGATCGTGTACGTCCAAGCATGTGTAACGCATACATATATATTCGGTTTTTAGGAAAAGGGCTCACCTGGAAGCTTGTCTCAGGCCTGCTCGTCATATGGTTACTGCTTATTAGAGGGTTGCGGTAGTTGTAACGTGTATGAGATCATTTGAATTGTGGGAGTAGATTAGACATTCCGGTGAATTGAATGTTTTAGCATTTACAGAGCTTTGTGATGTGTATTTTGAAAGCGTTTTGACAAAATGGCACCAACGCTGCAGCATTGGCAACCATGCAGATTTCATCTGATCTAATTCAGCATACCATCGATAACTATTCATAGAAAAGAAAACATAGTATTTTGTAATGTTATGAATGGAAAAGTTATGAATGAAAATCATTTTCATTCATAGAGGCCTGGTGCCATTCAAAGTCAGGGTGGCGATATGGTCGTCGATCTGACTGGTCGAGAGAATGATGATGCCATCAATATTGGAATTAGACCATGCCCTCTCCCCCACCCCTCCACCCCACCCCCCCCCCCCCCCCCCCCGCCAACAAATTCTTGAATCTGATTTGCCGAGGGAGAACAGAGGCGTTTCTCTCAACCAATCAGATTCGAGTCATCATTCTCTCGTTCAATCAAATCTGCGGCCATTACGTTGTTCTTCTACTATTTCTTAGTACCTGTCCAGCAATCCGCGTTCTCAGGATTGAACCATAGTGGCATACAATAAAATGCTTTGAGGAACGCCCACAGCAGCGTGAAAGGGTTAATGGGTTTAATGTGTTTAACCTAACCAAACTGGTTGAGGGTGTTAGTCCCATGCCTAACAGATAAAACTGGTGGGTCGGGTAGCGGAGAGGCTCCACATACCACTAGCATTACATTTTAATCCACGATACGTGAGCAGGTCAATGCCGCATCTTTTGAGACTGGGCAGACTGGAACGTCCTGCTTTAACTAATGCAGCAGAGGCTTTCAGGTTGGCGAGTCCCAACATATCCAGACATTGCACAGATAAGGGAAATAGAGGAGCGGGCCAGAGGGGTCGAAAGTGTCAAACCTAATCCTCATATTTACTCAAATACTAGCTGACTTGTTACTGTTTTTACTATTATTATTATTTTTATTATTATTATTATTATTATTATTATTATTATTATTATTATTATTATTATTATTATCAAGTTATTATGTGATGCGACTGTGTCGGTGTGTCGGCTCGCCTGCATGTATGATCCGTACGTCAGTCAAAAAATCTTTGTCCGGGCCATATGTCATCTTCCTAGTGGACATATTCGGTATAGACGAAGTCTCATGATTTCGCTTCTTCCCTAACCCTAGCCCTTGCCACTCTGATGGCAGGGTTATCAATTTTCAAAATAAAGCCGAGGAGCTGGTGCTTCATTCTCTAGGCAGGTTTGGTGGAAGCTGCTGCAGTCATAAACAACAACATCGTCCGCCAAATTTGCTGTATATTGTGCGTCGGTTTCTCTGCTTTAAATATAATAGAAGATAGAATATTGCTATCGGTGTGGTAGGTGTTAACAAATTTAGGAGAGCTATGCCACGTATGAAATGAACCAAAATAGACGGTCCTTATCAGATCTCAATTAGCTTGAACATTCATCTGATATTCCTTTTTCTCAGTGACCATATCAGATGTCGACAGCCCACCACAAAATACTTATTATCTTCAGTCATACCCACCAACAACTTTGTCACTCGAATACTGCCATGTTGTTGTTGAGCACCCCTCCCCTCCCATGCCCTCCCACCCCAACTCCCAATGGACCATATTAAAAGCCCTGTATTTACAATAAATATTCTAGATGGAAGACAATTACAAAATATTATGAAGATCGTTTATATGTAGAACACTCTAGGGCAATCATAACAAAATGGTACAAAAAATATATGTTCTACGTCCTGTGTTTACGCCTATACAGACGTTATTATTATATTATAGTTTGTATCAGCTGTCACCTCAGGTATTGTAATGTCTTGTTTTATGTGTAGGGGGTCCATCGATTCATGGGCTCTGCCTTTGATGGACTGCCCAACTGTAATGTATATATTCTATATATTAAGCATGAAATAAATAATCTTGAATCTTGAATCTAGGCGTACAAGGTGTAATTTGCATCCACCTCAATCCACGGGGATGGGAATCAACCCCACCCCCTCCACCTCACCTGCCCCTGCAATCATGGGCGCCAGAACCAAAACACCCCACCACCCGCACCCACACACACATTATTTGTCCAATTTATTAGAAATACCATCTGAAATGGCTTCTCAGAGTCTAATTTTCCAAATTTACACAGGGAAAGCCTCCCCCCCCCCAAAGGACCCCCCCCCCTACTTTTTCAGAGCACCGTCACGCCTAAATCTTTCCTCGGTTGTACCACAAATGGGCTCTCCATGCTTGTAGTTTTCCACAAATTTTTCCCAACCTCCACCCTGCTCCCAAAGGGGGTGGAGTTGGGTGGTGGGGTGGAAGGTTGCATTCATGCTATAAGGGGTTGGGGTGGTGGTGTTGGTGGAGTGAATTCCCTTGCTTTGAATCCCTTTCGGCATCCAAATATTGAATCGTCGTCATCAAGCACCAGCTCTGTTAAGCTTGATTCACATTAACAGCTCTTGTGTCAATTTAACCGTGTAATGGTCTAGCCGGTTAAATTGACCTCTGCAATGGTCTTAATGACTGTCCATCTTCCGATCAAGAAAAATGATTTTTGAAAATCTACCACTGGAATGACTGGCTCGGTAACAGAGCCAGTTGTTACGATGATACATTTTCAAAAAATAGTTTTCTCTTGCAATGCACACTTGGTAGGCAGGAATATGGGTTGTTTTTTGTTCATTAGCCCAAAAAGAGCACCCTTGAGAAATATTCATTGCAGGACAACATGCGCAAAGGTTTGTGGATTTTCTAGACACAGCAGTGGTCACACGAAGATTTGCAGGAAAACAATCACTTATTTTTGTAAATTCAAGTTGCAAATTAAAAATAAATAGTCTTCTAGTATCCTGCAGATGGACATTCGCGTGGCAAATATTTCAATTCTCCTCAAAATTCTCGACCATTAAAGAGTTAATCGATATAGATCTTATTTTGATCGCATTGAACAGCTGTTGACGCAAGATCGCTTAATTAAAACACGAGTTAAAATGCCATCACGTATTAGTAACCGCTCGTTCTACATCGGTTTCGTCCAGACGGCTAAGGCGCGTGGATTGAACAGTCTAGGGGCCCGTGATGGCACTTTGGCAATTAGAAATTTTTTGAACTAATTTCATACTGTTGTCGTTGACACACCCACCCAAGTTCACCCAGTGCCGATAGTGCTGCAATGCATTTCTGCAGTCACTATATATATATATATATATATATATATATATATATATATATATATATATATATATATATATATATATATATATATATATATATATATATATATATATATATATATATATATATATATATATATATATATATATATATATATGTGCCTATGATGCAATAACCGCACAAATCCGTTTCATCATCCGTCCATCAAAGACAGCCATCATCATCATCCGTCCATCAAAGACAGCCATCATTGACAACCCCACCCTACCCCCATCCTCAGTTCTTCGCGTATGTTGTGACTTTCAGCAGACAGCGAGGAGCTGCTAAGAGTTTGATGACGTAATAAAAATGTTTGCTTCCAACATAAGATGCTCCTAGTATTCATATACTCCAATGCTACATACATGGTAACAACTCATGTTTGATATTATTAATGAACAACTTGCATTTTCAAAGTAAGTGAGATATGAGTATATTCCATTTTTAGACATAAACCACATTTGTAAGACTCTTCCTTTGGCAATTGACTTCAAGTGCATCGTATTTAAATACCGTTATCTACTTATCCATATGAAAATTTTCAAGGTATGTGTTAATATTAAAAAATGGACGCAGGGATTAACAAATACTGTTGAATGTTAGGTTAACTCATATAATTCTATATATGAACTAATATATATCAGCAGGTAGAATACAAATTTATAGATTTCCATCACTTTAATAAAATATTCACTGACAGTAGGAAAAGTGTCTTTCTGGCCTTGAGACAGACAAAGTAAGATAGACACGCGTGTCTTAAATGACATTAGAAGCAGACTGGATATACTAATACTAATAATTGACTGTATTGTCAATGATGTTATTGCTTTAATTGTGTTATATTAACCCCCAATGAGCCACTGGCCAGGGGTATTAGTACCATTTAGTGGTATCATACTAATCTAATACAGAGCTGCATAATCCAGCCAATAAAATAGATATTTTCATATTAACCCTTTAATGCCTTTGTCTGGAAAATCAAGACATTTGTTTTCCGAATGTCCATTTTCAGGCGAAGATTATTCTTGAAAATTCTATAACAGGAATGGCTGGTTAAAATGTCAAAATTAGTCTTCACTTAGCCTGCAAATGGACATTTGGTAAGCAAATATCTTGATTTTCCACATAAACTTTAGGCATTAAAGGGTTAATATTTATGTTATTGCCTAAGTTATGCAGCTCTGTATTAGGTTGTTTTGGAGTGTGGGTTGCGACTTGTAAATCTTTAATTATTTTAGAATTTAGATATTTAGATCAGATTAGACCCCACTACTACCACTCGACCAAAGCTATGTGAACAGCCCAAGTGCCCCCTACCCCCCCCCCCCCCCCACCCCGTGAGGGGCGCCATAGGCGCTCCAGCCTAGGGCCCCACACAGCCTTAGTCCGCCCCTGTCGATATGGCATAGTAAAACGTTAGAGTCGCTGGAAATAAATACGTCAGCATGATGAAGCGGCATTCGGCAGACCTAAGGGAATCTTTCATACATTGCCAAGACATTCTGAGGTAATTCCCGCTTCTATTGACCAGCTCCAAATATATAAGATGTGGTGTCTGTCGTAGCAATATGGCGACGTAGTCTTAGAAATAACAGTTGGTCATATGACATTCCAAGATACCTACCCCCAATATGATTGGGTTCTAGGTGCCGTTTAGTTCCAAGTTTTTATTGTTTTCACACATATTTCAAATTGATCCGATTCCGACTTAACGGACCTATCCCAACGTCACACCCACCATGCGCGCACGCACGCACGCACGCACGCACGCACGCACGCACGCACGCACGCACGCACGCACGCACGCACGCACGCACGCACATGTACGCACGCACATACACCCGGCTCCTTAGAGGCACCCATATATAATTATTAGACAGCCCCCCCACCCCACCCCACCCCTCCCCCCCCCCATGTAACGATCATAATGCTCAGAAGTGAACTGCGTGACTACACTTTTAAAGCGAAATTTGAAAGGTTTATACGCCTGTCAGTATAATGTGACGACTATAGCTTCTTTGACAAATACATGATTCGTTTTCTAACTGAACATGTACGTACACCTTTAACCCTGAATTATCAAAATCAAAATTTCAACGTAACAATACAGGAAAGCTGTTGAATAGTTTAACCTACGCTGACATGAACCTGTGGTTGTATAGGCAGCAACAACTCCCAGGCAATTTGGTTTCAAAATATTCAGGTGGATATTTATTAAGTTGGAAATGGGTTTTCGAATTCGGCCTTTCGCGGCGACAAAAATTATTAAAGTATTACATGCACTCACATTCAAACAAGCAAGCCCAAACCCTGTACACGCATTGCATTAACACGAGTCATGTAATATGTTCGGCGACTGTGAAACACGATGAAATATCTTCACGCAAATCATTCATGGGACCGTGTAGGGTGGGAGAATTTGCCTTCAATCATGATTATAGGAGATAAATCGGAACGGGTGGGGGTTCAGGGTGGGAGTGTCGAACCCACTCCTTGGTCACAGACTGACATTTCTTTCCTTGTGAACAAGGTAGTGTGACATTACTGCCAATAGAATCCGCAGAATGCACCACCTAATGTTCATAGTTCACACGATGGAAGGCGAAAGACCCACGGACTCACACGGCTGTGATAATATTTACCCGTGGAGGATGAGGAGATGGTGGTGGAGGAGGGGTTGAGGAGGGGAGGAGGAGGAGGTGGTGGATGAGGAGGAGGTGATGGTGTTGGAGGAGGAGAGGAATACGTTGAGAGAAGGAGAGGGTGGAGGAGGAGAAGAAGAAGGTGGGGGGGTGAGGAGAAGGAGGAGGATATTTTGACATACATAGAATCAGTGTTTTTTCTACATTAACTATAACTGGTACTGCTATTCCTACTCTAACTTCAGAATACTTATAACATTGATGTATGAAATAAGTGGATACATATTTACACGTATCTAGAATTCAGAATGGTAGCTCCAGAACAACGAATGAAAATGAACTCGCATACTGACGCGCAGTGCCGTTTTGGGACGGAACCCCGCGCATGTCTCTATATAATCGATTGCTATCCGTGTACTACAAGAGGTCAAGAACAGAAATCTGCTGCTCCTTTATTCCCAATTGCCTCTTCTAGTGTTTGTAGATCTAAGAAAACTTAGAGATCAGAATGATATGACCATAGTCATACGATATGGCAACTATGCGTGTTAGCTTAGACGAGTACTCTAGAAAGACAAACATTGTTGAGGGGCAATGGGAACCGAGCCAATAGCACTTGGTGCTGGTAACACGTTTTAGTCAAAAGACGTGATCACTGTACGTTGTAAAGTATCTACTCATATTGTATTAAATTTATAAATATGATGCTAGCAATTCCTGAACTGTATTGAATTATAAAATGGCATGTGTGTGTGTGTGTGTGTGTGTGTGTGTGTGTGTGTGTGGGTGGGTGGGTGGGTGGGTGTGTGTGTGTGTGTGTGCCGAAAAGAATAAGTTAAAGTGTTATGGTACCCATATTGACTAGTGGTCAAATGAGCTGCTTGGAAGTGCTATTGAGCCAGTATGTTAGAACTGGGCATTGGTCTTAAATGAAAGGTCCAGCTTTCGGAAGAGAATGTTGGACAGGGGAAGAATACAGTTGTGGCTATGCCCAACCCATCGCTAGCTAAGCTCCACCCACACTCTGTCCGTGTTGGAATCGATAGATCCATGCACTCTTTGAATTTCAGTTTCCAGAATACTATATAGGTAAGCTGTTGAATATTTTAAAACTAACCCGACTGGGTGCTGTTTCTGCCTATGGCAGCAGCAGTGCCCAGTCAAATTAGTCTCAAAATATTCAACAGCATGTTTATTAAATAGTACGGACATACAATTCGTCCAGAAAAGACGGTCCATGTCTGGCCATGTGCTAAGGATGCCAGAAGTCACACCAGCAAAAAGAGCCTTGGAATTCGCCTTACTCGGAGCCAGCGAATACAAAGCCATGAGAGGACGTCATTGCATAAATCTGATAAGCGTGCTATCAGGTGACCTCGAGAAAGCAGGAGTCGGTACACACAAGTCAAGAATGGACCTGAGGAAGTTAAGGATTTCGGCTGAGGACAAGACAGTGGGCAAAAGCGAAGAAGGACTGATTGCTACTACTACATCCGCAGAATACAGTAATTATACATACCTACATACATACCTACATAACTACCTACATACATACATACATACATACATACATACATACATACATACATACATACATACATACATACATACATACATACATACATACATACATACATACATACATACATACATGTATGATACGATATGAATCGTCAGTGTGTCAGTATATCAGACATGTGAAAGCTGGTCGGCCAATCCTTGACTTATAGTCTTGGTGCGGTGGTCCAGTGGAAAGATGCCTGGTTGCTGATGCTATGCGGAGTTGCAGAATGGCGGTTCGATCCCCCGACCGGGAGATGGTGATCAACAAATTAAACTAACGGGTGCATCACTGTCGGCTAAGTTAGCACATGGAAATTGAAGCCGCACGTTGCCAGTGCGTCAATAAAATAAAAATACATATACTGCCAGAGCCGTGCTGGAGTCAGAGTATAATAGGCATAAAAGCCTAGGATTGATTGTGGCAGATGCATCCACAGATAGTCCCATATAAATCGTCAGTATGTCAGTATATCGGACATGTGAAAGCTGGTCGGCCAATCCTTGACTTTTAGTCTTGGTGCGGTGGTCCGGTGGAAAGATGCCTGGTTGCTGATGCTATGCGGAGTTGCAGAATGGCGGTGCGATCCCCCGACCGGGAGATGGTGATCAACAAATTAAACTAACGGGTGCATGACTGTCGGCTAAGTTAGCACATGGAAATTGAAGCCGCACGTTGCCAGTGCGTCAATAAAATAAAAATACATATACTGCCAGAGCCGTGCTGGAGTCAGAGTACAATAGGCGTAAAAGCCTAGGATTGATTGTGACAGATGCATCCACAGATAGTCCCATATGAATCGTCAGTGTGTCAGTATATCAGACATGTGAAAGCTGGTCGGCCAATCCTTGACTTTTTAGTCTTGGTGCGGTGATCCAGTGGAAAGATGCCTGGTTGCTGATGCTATGCGGAGTTGCAGAATTGCGGTTCGATCCCCCGACCGGGAGATGGTGATCAACAAATTAAACTAACGGGTGCATCACTGTCGGCTAAGTTAGCACATGGAAATTGAAGCCGCACGTTGCCAGTGCGTCAATAAAATAAAAATACATATACTGCCAGAGCCGTGCTGGAGTCAGAGTACAATAGGCGTAAAAGCCTAGGATTGATTGTGGCAGATGCATCCACAGATAGTCCCATATGAATCGTCAGTGTGTCAGTATATCAGACATGTGAAAGCTGGTCGGCCAATCTTTGACTTTTTAGTCTTGGTGCGGTGGTCCAGTGGAAAGATGCCTGGTTGCTGATGCTATGCGGAGTTGCAGAATGGCGGTTCGATCCCCCGACCGGGAGATGGTGATCAACAAATTAAACTAACATGTGCATCACTGTCGGCTAAGTTAGCACATGGAAATTGAAGCCGCACGTTGCCAGTGCGTCAATAAAATAAAAATACATACATGTATTATACGATATGAATCGTCAGTTTGTCAGTATATCAGACATGTGAAAGCTGGTCGGCCAATTCTTGACTTTTAGTCTTGGTGCGGTGGTCCAGTGGAAAGATGCCTGGTTGCTGATGCTATGCGGAGTTGCAGAATGGCGGTTCGATCCCCCGACCGGGAGATGGTGATCAACAAATTAAACTAATGGGTGCATGACTGTCGGCTAAGTTAGCACATGGAAATTGAAGCCGCACGTTGCCAGTGCGTCAATAAAATAAAAATACATACATACATACATACATGTATGATACGATATAAATCGTCAGTGTGTCAGTATATCAGACATGTGAAAGCTGGTCGGCCAATTCTTGACTTTTAGTCTTGGTGCGGTGGTCCAGTGGAAAGATGCCTGGTTGCTGATGCTATGCGGAGTTGCAGAATCGCGGTTCGATCCCCCGACCGGGAGATGGTGATCAACAAATTAAACTAACGGGTGCATCACTGTCGGCTAAGTTAGCACATGGAAATTGAAGCCGCACGTTGCCAGTGCGTCAATAAAAAAAAAAAAATACATATACTGCCAGAGCCGTGCTGGAGTCAGAGTACAATAGGCGTAAAAGCCTAGGAATGATTGTGACAGATGCATCCACAGATAGTCCCATATGAATCGTCAGTGTGTCAGTATATCAGACATGTGAAAGCTGGTCGGCCAAAGCCAGTGCGTCAATAAAATAAAAATACATATACTGCCAGAGCCATGGTGGAGTCAGAGTACAATAGGCGTAAAAGCCTAGGATTGAATTGTGGCAGGTGCATCCACAGATAGTCCCATATGAATCGTCAGTGTGTCAGTATATCAGACATGTGAAAACTGGTCGGCCAATCCTTGACTTTTAGTCGTGGTGCGGTGGTCCAGTGGAAAGATACTTGGTTGCTGATGCTATGCGGAGTTGCAGAATGGTGGTTCGATCCCCCGACCGGGAGATGGTGATCAACAAATTAAACTAACGGGTGCATCACTGTCGGCTAAGTTAGCACATGGAAATTGAAGCCGCACGTTGCCAGTGCGTCAATAAAATAAAAATACATATACTGCCAGAGCCGTGCTGGAGTCAGAGTATAATAGGCATAAAAGCCTAGGATTGATTGTGGCAGATGCATCCACAGATAGTCCCATATAAATCGTCAGTATGTCAGTATATCGGACATGTGAAAGCTGGTCGGCCAATCCTTGACTTTTAGTCTTGGTGCGGTGGTCCGGTGGAAAGATGCCTGGTTGCTGATGCTATGCGGAGTTGCAGAATGGCGGTGCGATCCCCCGACCGGGAGATGGTGATCAACAAATTAAACTAACGGGTGCATGACTGTCGGCTAAGTTAGCACATGGAAATTGAAGCCGCACGTTGCCAGTGCGTCAATAAAATAAAAATACATATACTGCCAGAGCCGTGCTGGAGTCAGAGTACAATAGGCGTAAAAGCCTAGGATTGATTGTGACAGATGCATCCACAGATAGTCCCATATGAATCGTCAGTGTGTCAGTATATCAGACATGTGAAAGCTGGTCGGCCAATCCTTAACTTTTTAGTCTTGGTGCGGTGATCCAGTGGAAAGATGCCTGGTTGCTGATGCTATGCGGAGTTGCAGAATTGCGGTTCGATCCCCCGACCGGGAGATGGTGATCAACAAATTAAACTAACGGGTGCATCACTGTCGGCTAAGTTAGCACATGGAAATTGAAGCCGCACGTTGCCAGTGCGTCAATAAAATAAAAATACATATACTGCCAGAGCCGTGCTGGAGTCAGAGTACAATAGGCGTAAAAGCCTAGGATTGATTGTGGCAGATGCATCCACAGATAGTCCCATATGAATCGTCAGTGTGTCAGTATATCAGACATGTGAAAGCTGGTCGGCCAATCCTTGACTTTTTAGTCTTGGTGCGGTGGTCCAGTGGAAAGATGCCTGGTTGCTGATGCTATGCGGAGTTGCAGAATCGCGGTTCGATCCCCCGACCGGGAGATGGTGATCAACAAATTAAACTAACGGGTGCATCACTGTCGGCTAAGTTAGCACATGGAAATTGAAGCCGCACGTTGCCAGTGCGTCAATAAAATAAAAATACATATACTGCCAGAGTCGTGCTGGAGTCAGAGTACAATAGGCGTAAAAGCCTAGGATTGATTGTGACAGATGCATCCACAGATATGCCGACCATATGAATCGTCAGTGTGTCAGTATATCAGACATGTGAAAGCTGGTCGGCCAATCTTTGACTTTTTAGTCTTGGTGCGGTGGTCCAGTGGAAAGATGCCTGGTTGCTGATGCTATGCGGAGTTGCAGAATGGCGGTTCGATCCCCCGACCAGGAGATGGTGATCAACAAATTAAACTAACATGTGCATCACTGTCGGCTAAGTTAGCACATGGAAATTGAAGCCGCACGTTGCCAGTGCGTCAATAAAATAAAAATACATACATACATACATACATGTATGATACGATATAAATCGTCAGTGTGTCAGTATATCAGACATGTGAAAGCTGGTCGGCCAATTCTTGACTTTTAGTCTTGGTGCGGTGGTCCAGTGGAAAGATGCCTGGTTGCTGATGCTATGCGGAGTTGCAGAATGGCGGTTCGATCCCCCGACCGGGAGATGGTGATCAACAAATTAAACTAATGGGTGCATGACTGTCGGCTAAGTTAGCACATGGAAATTGAAGCCACACGTTGCCAGTGCGTCAATAAAATAAAAATACATATACTGCCAGAGCCGTGCTGGAGTCAGAGTACAATAGGCGTAAAAGCCTAGGATTGATTGTGGCAGATGCATCCACAGATAGTCCCATATGAATCGTCAGTGTGTCAGTATATCGGACATGTGAAAGCTGGTCGGCCAATCCTTGACTTTTAGTCTTGGTGCGGTGGTCCGGTGGAAAGATGCCTGGTTGCTGATGCTATGCGGAGTTGCAGAATGGCGGTTCGATCCCCCGACCGGGAGATGGTGATCAACAAATTAAACTAATGGGTGCATGACTGTCGGCTAAGTTAGCACATGGAAATTGAAGCCGCACGTTGCCAGTGCGTCAATAAAATAAAAATACATACATACATACATACATGTATGATACGATATAAATCGTCAGTGTGTCAGTATATCAGACATGTGAAAGCTGGTCGGCCAATTCTTGACTTTTAGTCTTGGTGCGGTGGTCCAGTGGAAAGATGCCTGGTTGCTGATGCTATGCGGAGTTGCAGAATGGCGGTTCGATCCCCCGACCGGGAGATGGTGATCAACAAATTAAACTAACGGGTGCATCACTGTCGGCTAAGTTAGCACATGGAAATTGAAGCCGCACGTTGCCAGTGTGTCAATAAAATAAAAATACATATACTGCCAGAGCCGTGCTGGAGTCAGAGTACAATAGGCGTAAAAGCCTAGGATTGATTGTGACAGATGCATCCACAGATAGTCCCATATGAATCGTCAGTGTGTCAGTATATCAGACATGTGAAAGCTGGTCGGCCAATCCTTGACTTTTTAGTCTTGGTGCGGTGGTCCAGTGGAAAGATGCCTGGTTGCTGATGCTATGCGGAGTTGCAGAATTGCGGTTCGATCCACCGACCGGGAGATGGTGATCAACAAATTAAACTAACGGGTGCATCACTGTCGGCTAAGTTAGCACATGGAAATTGAAGCCGCACGTTGCCAGTGCGTCAATAAAATAAAAATACATATACTGCCAGAGCCGTCCTGGAGTCAGAGTACAATAGGCGTAAAAGCCTAGGATTGATTGTGGCAGATGCATCCACAGATAGTCCCATATGAATCGTCAGTGTGTCAGTATATCAGACATGTGAAAGCTGGTCGGCCAATCCTTGACTTTTTAGTCTTGGTGCGGTGGTCCAGTGGAAAGATGCCTGGTTGCTGATGCTAGGCAGAGTTGCAGAATGGCGGTTCGATCCCCCCACCGGGAGATGGTGATCAACAAATTAAACTAACGGGTGCATCACTGTCGGCTAAGTTAGCACATGGAAATTGAAGCCGCACGTTGCCAGTGCGTCAATAAAATAAAAATACATATACTGCCAGAGTCGTGCTGGAGTCAGAGTACAATAGGCGTAAAAGCCTAGGATTGATTGTGACAGATGCATCCACAGATATGCCGACCATATGAATCGTCAGTGTGTCAGTATATCAGACATGTGAAAGCTGGTCGGTCAATCTTTGACTTTTTAGTCTTGGTGCGGTGGTCCAGTGGAAAGATGCCTGGTTGCTGATGCTATGCGGAGTTGCAGAATGGCGGTTCGATCCCCCGACCGGGAGATGGTGATCAACAAATTAAACTAACATGTGCATCACTGTCGGCTAAGTTAGCACATGGAAATTGAAGCCGCACGTTGCCAGTGCATCAATAAAATAAAAATACATACATACATACATACATACATACATGTATGATACGATATGAAGCGTCAGTGTGTCAGTATATCAGACATGTGAAAGCTGGTCGACCAATCCTTGACTTTTTAGTCTTGGTGCGGTGGTCCAGTGGAAAGATGCCTGGTTGCTGATGCTATGCGGAGTTGCAGAATGGCGGTTCGATCCCCCGACCGGGAGATGGTGATCAACAAATTAAACTAACGGGTGCATCACTGTCGGCTAAGTTAGCACATGGAAATTGAAGCTGCACGTTGCCAGTGCGTCAATAAAATAAAAATACATATACTGCCAGAGCCGTGCTGGAGTCAGAGTACAATAGGCGTAAAAGCCTAGGATTGATTGTGACAGATGCATCCACAGATAGTCCCATATGAATCGTCAGTGTGTCAGTATATCAGACATGTGAAAGCTGGTCGGCCAATCCTTGACTTTTTAGTCTTGGTGCGGTGGTCCAGTGGAAAGATGCCTGGTTGCTGATGCTATGTGGACTTGCAGAATGGCGGTTCGATCCCCCGACCGGGAGATGGTGATCAACAAATTAAACTAACGGGTGCATCACTGTCGGCTAAGTTAGCACATGGAAATTGAAGCCGCACATTGCCAGTGCGTCAATAAAATAAAAATACATATACTGCCAGAGCCGTCAGAGTACAATAGGCGTAAAAGCCTAGGATTGATTGGGACAGATGCATCCACATTGTACTCTGAGTACAATAGGCGTAAAAGCCTAGGATTGAATTATTGCCCTCACTCCATATAAGGGAAAAGAGAGTTGCAGAATGGCAGTTCGATCCCCCGGTCGGGAGATGGTGATCAACAAATTAAACTAATGGGTGCATGACTGTCGGCTAAGTTAGCACATGGAAATTGAAGCCGCACGTTGCCAGTGCGTCAATAAAATAAAAATACATATACTGCCAGAGCCGTGCTGGAGTCAGAGTACAATAGGCGTAAAAGCCTAGGATTGAATTGTGGCAGGTGCATCCACAGATAGTCCCATATGAATCGTCAGTGTGTCAGTATATCAGACATGTGAAAGCTGGTCGGCCAAAGCCAGTGCGTCAATAAAATAAAAATACATATACTGCCAGAGCCATGGTGGAGTCAGAGTACAATAGGCGTAAAAGCCTAGGATTGAATTGTGGCAGGTGCATCCACAGATAGTCCCATATGAATCGCCAGTGTGTCAGTATATCAGACATGTGAAAACTGGTCGGCCAATCCTTGACTTTTAGTCTTGGTGCGGTGGTCCAGTGGAAAGATGCCTGGTTGCTGATGCTATGCGGAGTTGCAGAATGGTGGTTCGATCCCCCGACCGGGAGATGGTGATCAACAAATTAAACTAATGGGTGCATGACTGTCGGCTAAGTTAGCACATGGAAATTGAAGCCGCACGTTGCCAGTGCGTCAATAAAATAAAAATACATACATACATACATGTATGATACGATATGAAGCGTGAGTGTGTCAGTATATCAGACATGTGAAAGCTGGTCGGCCAATCCTTGACTTTTTAGTCTTGGTGCGGTGGTCCAGTGGAAAGATGCCTGGTTGCTGATGCTATGCGGAGTTGCCGAATGGTGGTTCGATCCCCCGACCGGGAGATGGTGATCAACAAATTAAACTAACGGGTGCATCACTGTCGGCTAAGTTAGCACATGGAAATTGAAGCCGCACGTTGCCAGTGCGTCAATAAAATAAAAATACATATATTGCCAGAGCCGTGCTGGAGTCGGAGTACAATAGGCGTAAAAGCCTAGGATTGATTGTGGCAGATGCATCCACAGATAGTCCCATATGAATCGTCAGTGTGTCAGTATATCAGACATGTGAAAGCTGGTCGGCCAATCCTTGACTTTTAGTCTTGGTGCAGTGGTCCAGTGGAAAGATGCCTGGTTGCTGATGCTATGCGGAGTTGCAGAATGGCGGTTCGATCCCCCGGTCAGGAGATGGTGATCAACAAATTAAACTAATGGGTGCATGACTGTCGGCTAAGTTAGCACATGGAAATTGAAGCCGCACGTTGCCAGTGCGTCAATAAAATAAAAATACATATACTGCCAGAGCCGTGCTGGAGTCAGAGTAAAATAGGCGTAAAAGCCTAGGATTGAATTGTGGCAGGTGCATCCACAGATAGTCCCATATGAATCGTCAGTGTGTCAGTATATCAGACATGTGAAAGCTGGTCGGCCAATCCTTGACTGTTTAGTCTTGGTGCGGTGGTCCAGTGGAAAGATGCCTGGTTGCTGATGCTATGCAGACTTGCAGAATGGCGGTTCGATCCCCCGACCGGGAGATGGTGATCAACAATTAAACTAACGGGTGCATCACTGTCGGCTAAGTTAGCACATGGAAATTGAAGCCGCACGTTGCCAGTGCGTCAATAAAATAAAAATACATACATACATACATACATACATGTATGATACGATATGAAGCGTCAGTGTGTCAGTATATCAGACATGTGAAAGCTGGTCGACCAATCCTTGACTTTTTAGTCTTGGTGCGGTGGTCCAGTGGAAAGATGCCTGGTTGCTGATGCTATGCAGACTTGCAGAATGGCGGTTCGATCCCCCGACCGGGAGATGGTGATCGACAAATTAAACTAATGGGTGCATCACTGTCGGCTAAGTTAGCACATGGAAATTGAAGCCGCACGTTGCCAGTGCGTCAATAAAATAAAAATACATACATACATACATACATACATGTATGATACGATATGAAGCGTCAGTGTGTCAGTATATCAGACATGTGAAAGCTGGTCGACCAATCCTTGACTTTTTAGTCTTGGTGCGGTGGTCCAGTGGAAAGATGCCTGGTTGCTGATGCTATGCGGAGTTGCAGAATGGCAGTTCGATCCCCCGACCGGGAGATGGTGATCAACAAATTAAACTAACGGGTGCATCACTGTCGGCTAAGTTAGCACATGGAAATTGAAGCCGCACGTTGCCAGTTCGTCAATAAAATAAAAATACATATACTGCCAGAGCCGTCAGAGTACAATAGGCGTAAAAGCCTAGGATTGAGTGTGACAGATGCATCCACATTGTACTCTGAGTACAATAGGCGTAAAAGCCTAGGATTGAATTATTGCCCTCACTCCATATAAGGGAAAAGAGAGTTGCAGAATGGCAGTTCGATCCCCCGGTCGGGAGATGGTGATCAACAAATTAATCTAATGGGTGCATGACTGTCGGCTAAGTTAGCACATGGAAATTGAAGCCGCACGTTGCCAGTGCGTCAATAAAATAAAAATACATATACTGCCAGAGCCGTGCTGGAGTCAGAGTACAATAGGCGTAAAAGCCTAGGATTGAATTGTGGCAGGTGCATCCACAGATAGTCCCATATGAATCGTCAGTGTGTCAGTATATCAGACATGTGAAAGCTGGTCGGCCAAAGCCAGTGCGTCAATAAAATAAAAATACATATACTGCCAGAGCCATGGTGGAGTCAGAGTACAATAGGCGTAAAAGCTTAGGATTGAATTGTGGCAGGTGCATCCACAGATAGTCCCATATGAATCGCCAGTGTGTCAGTATATCAGACATGTGAAAACTGGTCGGCCAATCCTTGACTGTTTAGTCTTGGTGCGGTGGTCCAGTGGAAAGATGCCTGGTTGCTGATGCTATGCAGACTTGCAGAATGGCGGTTCGATCCCCCGACCGGGAGATGGTGATCAACAAATTAAACTAATGGGTGCATCACTGTCGGCTAAGTTAGCACAGGGAAATTGAAGCCGCACGTTGCCAGTGCGTCAATAAAATAAAAATACATATACTGCCAGAGCCGTCAGAGTACAATAGGCGTAAAAGCCTAGGATTGATTGTTACAGATGCATCCACATTGTACTCTGAGAACAATAGGCGTAAAAGCCTAGGATTGAATTATTGCCCTCACTCCATATAAGGGAAAAGAGAGTTGCAGAATGGCAGTTCGATCCCCCGGTCGGGAGATGGTGATCAACAAAGTAAACTAATGGGTGCATGACTGTCGGCTAAGTTAGCACATGGAAATTGAAGCCGCACGTTGCCAGTGCGTCAATAAAATAAAAATACATATACTGCCAGAGCCGTGCTGGAGTCAGAGTAAAATAGGCGTAAAAGCCTAGGATTGAATTGTGGCAGGTGCATCCACAGATAGTCCCATATGAATCGTCAGTGTGTCAGTATATCAGACATGTGAAAACTGGTCGGCCAATCCTTGACTTTTAGTCTTGGTGCGGTGGTCGAGTTGAAAGATGCCTGGTTGCTGATGCTATGCGGAGTTGCAGAATGGCGGTTCGATCCCCCGACCGGGAGATGGTGATCGACAAATTAAACTAATGGGTGCATCACTGTCGGCTAAGTTAGCACATGGAAATTGAAGCCGCACGTTGCCAGTGCGTCAATAAAATAAAAATACATACATACATACATACATACATACATACATGTATGATACGATATGAAGCGTCAGTGTGTCAGTATATCAGACATGTGAAAGCTGGTCGACCAATCCTTGACTTTTTAGTCTTGGTGCGGTGGTCCAGTGGAAAGATGCCTGGTTGCTGATGCTATGCGGAGTTGCAGAATGGCGGTTCGATCCCCCGACCGGGAGATGGTGATCAACAAATTAAACTAACGGGTGCATCACTGTCGGCTAAGTTAGCACATGAAAATTGAAGCCGCACGTTGCCAGTGCGTCAATAAAATAAAAATACATATACTGCCAGAGCCGTGCTGGAGTCAGAGTACAATAGGCGTAAAAGCCTAGGATTGATTGTGACAGATGCATCCACAGATAGTCCCATATGAATCGTCAGTGTGTCAGTATATCAGACATGTGAAAGCTGGTCGGCCAATCCTTGACTTTTTAGTCTTGGTGCGGTGGTCCAGTGGAAAGATGCCTGGTTGCTGATGATATGCGGACTTGCCGAATGGCGGTTCGATCCCCCGACCGGGAGATGGTGATCAACAAATTAAACTAACGGGTGCATCACTGTCGGCTAAGTTAGCACAAGGAAATTGAAGCCGCACGTTGCCAGTTCGTCAATAAAATAAAAATACATATACTGCCAGAGCCGTCAGAGTACAATAGGCGTAAAAGCCTAGGATTGAGTGTGACAGATGCATCCACATTGTACTCTGAGTACAATAGGCGTAAAAGCCTAGGATTGAATTATTGCCCTCACTCCATATAAGGGAAAAGAGAGTTGCAAAATGGCAGTTCGATCCCCCGGTCGGGAGATGGTGATCAACAAATTAAACTAATGGGTGCATGACTGTCGGCTAAGTTAGCACATGGAAATTGAAGCCGCACGTTGCCAGTGCGTCAATAAAATAAAAATACATATACTGCCAGAGTCGTGCTGGAGTCAGAGTACAATAGGCGTAAAAGCCTAGGATTGATTGTGACAGATGCATCCACAGATATGCCGACCATATGAATCGTCAGTGTGTCAGTATATCAGACATGTGAAAGCTGGTCGGCCAATCTTTGACTTTTTAGTCTTGGTGCGGTGGTCCAGTGGAAAGATGCCTGGTTGCTGATGCTATGCGGAGTTGCAGAATGGCGGTTCGATCCCCCGACCGGGAGATGGTGATCAACAAATTAAACTAACATGTGCATCACTGTCGGCTAAGTTAGCACATGGAAATTGAAGCCGCACGTTGCCAGTGCGTCAATAAAATAAAAATACATACATGTATTATACGATATGAATCGTCAGTTTGTCAGTATATCAGACATGTGAAAGCTGGTCGGCCAATTCTTGACTTTTAGTCTTGGTGCGGTGGTCCAGTGGAAAGATGCCTGGTTGCTGATGCTATGCGGAGTTGCAGAATGGCGGTTCGATCCCCCGACCGGGAGATGGTGATCAACAAATTAAACTAATGGGTGCATGACTGTCGGCTAAGTTAGCACATGGAAATTGAAGCCACACGTTGCCAGTGCGTCAATAAAATAAAAATACATATACTGCCAGAGCCGTGCTGGAGTCAGAGTACAATAGGCGTAAAAGCCTAGGATTGATTGTGGCAGATGCATCCACAGATAGTCCCATATGAATCGTCAGTGTGTCAGTATATCGGACATGTGAAAGCTGGTCGGCCAATCCTTGACTTTTAGTCTTGGTGCGGTGGTCCGGTGGAAAGATGCCTGGTTGCTGATGCTATGCGGAGTTGCAGAATGGCGGTTCGATCCCCCGACCGGGAGATGGTGATCAACAAATTAAACTAATGGGTGCATGACTGTCGGCTAAGTTAGCACATGGAAATTGAAGCCGCACGTTGCCAGTGCGTCAATAAAATAAAAATACATACATACATACATACATACATGTATGATACGATATAAATCGTCAGTGTGTCAGTATATCAGACATGTGAAAGCTGGTCGGCCAATTCTTGACTTTTAGTCTTGGTGCGGTGGTCCAGTGGAAAGATGCCTGGTTGCTGATGCTATGCGGAGTTGCAGAATGGCGGTTCGATCCCCCGACCGGGAGATGGTGATCAACAAATTAAACTAACGGGTGCATCACTGTCGGCTAAGTTAGCACATGGAAATTGAAGCTGCACGTTGCCAGTGCGTCAATAAAATAAAAATACATATACTGCCAGAGCCGTGCTGGAGTCAGAGTACAATAGGCGTAAAAGCCTAGGATTGATTGTGACAGATGCATCCACAGATAGTCCCATATGAATCGTCAGTGTGTCAGTATATCAGACATGTGAAAGCTGGTCGGCCAATCCTTGACTTTTTAGTCTTGGTGCGGTGGTCCAGTGGAAAGATGCCTGGTTGCTGATGCTATGCGGAGTTGCAGAATTGCGGTTCGATCCACCGACCGGGAGATGGTGATCAACAAATTAAACTAACGGGTGCATCACTGTCGGCTAAGTTAGCACATGGAAATTGAAGCCGCACGTTGCCAGTGCGTCAATAAAATAAAAATACATATACTGCCAGAGCCGTCCTGGAGTCAGAGTACAATAGGCGTAAAAGCCTAGGATTGATTGTGGCAGATGCATCCACAGATAGTCCCATATGAATCGTCAGTGTGTCAGTATATCAGACATGTGAAAGCTGGTCGGCCAATCCTTGACTTTTTAGTCTTGGTGCGGTGGTCCAGTGGAAAGATGCCTGGTTGCTGATGCTAGGCAGAGTTGCAGAATGGCGGTTCGATCCCCCCACCGGGAGATGGTGATCAACAAATTAAACTAACGGGTGCATCACTGTCGGCTAAGTTAGCACATGGAAATTGAAGCCGCACGTTGCCAGTGCGTCAATAAAATAAAAATACATATACTGCCAGAGTCGTGCTGGAGTCAGAGTACAATAGGCGTAAAAGCCTAGGATTGATTGTGACAGATGCATCCACAGATATGCCGACCATATGAATCGTCAGTGTGTCAGTATATCAGACATGTGAAAGCTGGTCGGCCAATCTTTGACTTTTTAGTCTTGGTGCGGTGGTCCAGTGGAAAGATGCCTGGTTGCTGATGCTATGCGGAGTTGCAGAATGGCGGTTCGATCCCCCGACCGGGAGATGGTGATCAACAAATTAAACTAACGGGTGCATCACTGTCGGCTAAGTTAGCACATGGAAATTGAAGCCGCACGTTGCCAGTGCGTCAATAAAATAAAAATACATATACTGCCAGAGCCGTGCTGGAGTCAGAGTACAATAGGCGTAAAAGCCTAGGATTGATTGTGACAGATGCATCCACAGATAGTCCCATATGAATCGTCAGTGTGTCAGTATATCAGACATGTGAAAGCTGGTCGGCCAATCCTTGACTTTTTAGTCTTGGTGCGGTGGTCCAGTGGAAAGATGCCTGGTTGCTGATGATATGCGGACTTGCCGAATGGCGGTTCGATCCCCCGACCGGGAGATGGTGATCAACAAATTAAACTAACGGGTGCATCACTGTCGGCTAAGTTAGCACAAGGAAATTGAAGCCGCACGTTGCCAGTTCGTCAATAAAATAAAAATACATATACTGCCAGAGCCGTCAGAGTACAATAGGCGTAAAAGCCTAGGATTGAGTGTGACAGATGCATCCACATTGTACTCTGAGTACAATAGGCGTAAAAGCCTAGGATTGAATTATTGCCCTCACTCCATATAAGGGAAAAGAGAGTTGCAAAATGGCAGTTCGATCCCCCGGTCGGGAGATGGTGATCAACAAATTAAACTAATGGGTGCATGACTGTCGGCTAAGTTAGCACATGGAAATTGAAGCCGCACGTTGCCAGTGCGTCAATAAAATAAAAATACATATACTGCCAGAGCCGTGCTGGAGTCAGAGTACAATAGGCGTAAAAGCCTAGGATTGATTGTGACAGATGCATCCACAGATATGCCGACCATATGAATCGTCAGTGTGTCAGTATATCAGACATGTGAAAGCTGGTCGGCCAAAGCCAGTGCGTCAATAAAATAAAAATACATATACTGCCAGAGCCGTGCTGGAGTCAGAGTACAATAGGCGTAAAAGCCTAGGATTGATTGTGGCAGATGCATCCACAGATAGTCCCATATGAATCGTCAGTGTGTCAGTATATCGGACATGTGAAAGCTGGTCGGCCAATCCTTGACTTTTAGTCTTGGTGCGGTGGTCCGGTGGAAAGATGCCTGGTTGCTGATGCTATGCGGAGTTGCAGAATGGCGGTTCGATCCCCCGACCGGGAGATGGTGATCAACAAATTAAACTAATGGGTGCATGACTGTCGGCTAAGTTAGCACATGGAAATTGAAGCCGCACGTTGCCAGTGCGTCAATAAAATAAAAATACATACATACATACATACATACATGTATGATACGATATAAATCGTCAGTGTGTCAGTATATCAGACATGTGAAAGCTGGTCGGCCAATTCTTGACTTTTAGTCTTGGTGCGGTGGTCCAGTGGAAAGATGCCTGGTTGCTGATGCTATGCGGAGTTGCAGAATGGCGGTTCGATCCCCCGACCGGGAGATGGTGATCAACAAATTAAACTAACGGGTGCATCACTGTCGGCTAAGTTAGCACATGGAAATTGAAGCTGCACGTTGCCAGTGCGTCAATAAAATAAAAATACATATACTGCCAGAGCCGTGCTGGAGTCAGAGTACAATAGGCGTAAAAGCCTAGGATTGATTGTGACAGATGCATCCACAGATAGTCCCATATGAATCGTCAGTGTGTCAGTATATCAGACATGTGAAAGCTGGTCGGCCAATCCTTGACTTTTTAGTCTTGGTGCGGTGGTCCAGTGGAAAGATGCCTGGTTGCTGATGCTATGCGGAGTTGCAGAATTGCGGTTCGATCCACCGACCGGGAGATGGTGATCAACAAATTAAACTAACGGGTGCATCACTGTCGGCTAAGTTAGCACATGGAAATTGAAGCCGCACGTTGCCAGTGCGTCAATAAAATAAAAATACATATACTGCCAGAGCCGTCCTGGAGTCAGAGTACAATAGGCGTAAAAGCCTAGGATTGATTGTGGCAGATGCATCCACAGATAGTCCCATATGAATCGTCAGTGTGTCAGTATATCAGACATGTGAAAGCTGGTCGGCCAATCCTTGACTTTTTAGTCTTGGTGCGGTGGTCCAGTGGAAAGATGCCTGGTTGCTGATGCTAGGCAGAGTTGCAGAATGGCGGTTCGATCCCCCCACCGGGAGATGGTGATCAACAAATTAAACTAACGGGTGCATCACTGTCGGCTAAGTTAGCACATGGAAATTGAAGCCGCACGTTGCCAGTGCGTCAATAAAATAAAAATACATATACTGCCAGAGTCGTGCTGGAGTCAGAGTACAATAGGCGTAAAAGCCTAGGATTGATTGTGACAGATGCATCCACAGATATGCCGACCATATGAATCGTCAGTGTGTCAGTATATCAGACATGTGAAAGCTGGTCGGCCAATCTTTGACTTTTTAGTCTTGGTGCGGTGGTCCAGTGGAAAGATGCCTGGTTGCTGATGCTATGCGGAGTTGCAGAATGGCGGTTCGATCCCCCGACCGGGAGATGGTGATCAACAAATTAAACTAACATGTGCATCACTGTCGGCTAAGTTAGCACATGGAAATTGAAGCCGCACGTTGCCAGTGCGTCAATAAAATAAAAATACATACATACATACATACATACATACATGTATGATACGATATGAAGCGTCAGTGTGTCAGTATATCAGACATGTGAAAGCTGGTCGACCAATCCTTGACTTTTTAGTCTTGGTGCGGTGGTCCAGTGGAAAGATGCCTGGTTGCTGATGCTATGCGGAGTTGCAGAATGGCGGTTCGATCCCCCGACCGGGAGATGGTGATCAACAAATTAAACTAACGGGTGCATCACTGTCGGCTAAGTTAGCACATGGAAATTGAAGCCGCACGTTGCCAGTGCGTCAATAAAATAAAAATACATATACTGCCAGAGCCGTGCTGGAGTCAGAGTACAATAGGCGTAAAAGCCTAGGATTGATTGTGACAGATGCATCCACAGATAGTCCCATATGAATCATCAGTGTGTCAGTATATCAGACATGTGAAAGCTGGTCGGCCAATCCTTGACTTTTTAGTCTTGGTGCGGTGGTCCAGTGGAAAGATGCCTGGTTGCTGATGCTATGCGGAGTTGCAGAATGGCGGTTCGATCCCCCGACCGGGAGATGGTGATCAACAAATTAAACTAACGGGTGCATCACTGTCGGCTAAGTTAGCACATGGAAATTGAAGCCGCACATTGCCAGTGCGTCAATAAAATAAAAATACATATACTGCCAGAGCCGTCAGAGTACAATAGGCGTAAAAGCCTAGGATTGATTGGGACAGATGCATCCACATTGTACTCTGAGTACAATAGGCGTAAAAGCCTAGGATTGAATTATTGCCCTCACTCCATATAAGGGAAAAGAGAGTTGCAGAATGGCAGTTCGATCCCCCGGTCGGGAGATGGTGATCAACAAATTAAACTAATGGGTGCATGACTGTCGGCTAAGTTAGCACATGGAAATTGAAGCCGCACGTTGCCAGTGCGTCAATAAAAGAAAAATACATACATACATACATGTATGATACGATATGAAGCGTGAGTGTGTCAGTATATCAGACATGTGAAAGCTGGTCGGCCAATCCTTGACTTTTAGTCTTGGTGCGGTGGTCCAGTGGAAAGATGCCTGGTTGCTGATGCTATGCGGAGTTGCAGAATGGCGGTTTGATCCCCCGGTCAGGAGATGGTGATCAACAAATTAAACTAATGGGTGCATGACTGTCGGCTAAGTTAGCACATGGAAATTTAAGCCGCACGTTGCCAGTGCGTCAATAAAATAAAAATACATATACTGCCAGAGCCGTGCTGGAGTCAGAGTAAAATAGGCGTAAAATCCTAGGATTGAATTGTGGCAGGTGCATCCACAGATAGTCCCATATGAATCGTCAGTGTGTTAGTATATCAGCCATGTGAAAGCTGGTCGGCCAAAGCCAGTGCGTCAATAAAATAAAAATACATATACTGCCAGAGCCATGGTGGAGTCAGACTACAATAGGCGTAAAAGCCTAGGATTGAATTGTGGCAGGTGCATCCACAGATAGTCCCATATGAATCGTCAGTGTGTCAGTATATCAGACATGTGAAAACTGGTTGGCCAATCCTTGACTTTTGGTCTTTGTGCGGTGGTCCAGTTGAAAGATGCCTGGTTGCTGATGCTATGCGGAGTTGCAGAATGGCGGTTCGATCCCCCGACCGGGAGATGGTGATCGACAAATTAAACTAATGGGTGCATCACTGTCGGCTAAGTTAGCACATGGAAATTGAAGCCGCACGTTTCCAGTGCGTCAATAAAATAAAAATACATACATCCATACATACATACATGTATGATACGATATGAAGCGTCAGTGTGTCAGTATATCAGACATGTGAAAGCTGGTCGGCCAATCCTTGACTTTTTAGTCTTGGTGCGGTTGTCCAGTGGAAAGATGCCTGGTTGCTGATGCTATGCGGAGTTGCAGAATGGCGGTTCGATCCCCCCGACCGGGAGATGGTGATCAACAAATTAAACTAACGGGTGCATCACTGTCGGCTAAGTTAGCACATGGAAATTGAAGCCGCACGTTGGCAGTGCGTCAATAAAATAAAAATACATATACTGCCAGAGCCGTGCTCGAGTCAGAGTACAATAGGCCTAAAAGCCTAGGATTGATTGTGACAGATGCATCCACAGATAGTCCCATATGAATCGTCAGTGTGTCAGTATATCAGACATGTGAAAGCTGGTCGGCCAATCCTTGACTTTTTAGTCTTGGTGCGGTGGTCCAGTGGAAAGATGCCTGGTTGCTGATGCTATGCGGAGTTGCAGAATGGCGGTTCGATCCCCCGACCAGGAGATGGTGATCAACAAATTAAACTAACGGGTGCATCACTGTCGGCTAAGTTAGCACATGGAAATTGAACCCGCACGTTGCCAGTGCGTCAATAAAATAAAAATACATATACTGCCAGAGCCGTGCTGGAGTCAGAGTACAATAGGCGTAAAAGCCTAGGATTGAATTGTGGCAGGTGCATCCACAGATAGTCCCATATGAATCGTCAGTGTGTCAGTATATCAGACATGTGAAAGCTGGTCGGCCAAAGCCAGTGCGTCAATAAAATAAAAATACATATACTGCCAGAGCCATGGTGGAGTCAGAGTACAATAGGCGTAAAAGCCTAGGATTGAATTGTGGCAGGTGCATCCACAGATAGTCCCATATGAATCGTCAGTGTGTCAGTATATCAGACATGTGAAAACTGGTCGGCCAATCCTTGACTTTTAGTCGTGGTGCGGTGGTCCAGTGGAAAGATGCCTGGTTGCTGATGCTATGCGGAGTTGCAGAATGGTGGTTCGATCCCCCGACCGGGAGATGGTGATCAACAAATTAAACTAATGGGTGCATGACTGTCGGCTAAGTTAGCACATGGAAATTGAAGCCGCACGTTGCCAGTGCGTCAATAAAATAAAAATACATACATACATACATACATACATGTATGATACGATATGAAGCGTCAGTGTGTCAGTATATCAGACATGTGAAAGCTGGTCGGCCAATCCTTGACTTTTTAGTCTTGGTGCGTTGGTCCAGTGGAAAGATGCCTGGTTGCTGATGCTATGCGCAGTTGCAGAATGGTGGTTCGATTCCCCGACCGGGAGATGCTGATCAACAAATTAAACTAATGGGTGCATCACTGTCGGCTAAGTTAGCACATGGAAATTGAAGCCGCACGTTGCCAGTGCGTCAATAAAATAAAAATACATATACTGCCAGAGCCGTGCTGGAGTCAGAGTACAATAGGCGTAAAAGCCTAGGATTGAATTGTGGCGGGTGCATCCACAGATAGTCCCATATGAATCGTCAGTGTGTCAGTATATCAGACATGTGAAAGCTGGTCGGCCAATCCTTGACTCTTAGTCTTGGTGCGGTGGTCAAGTGGAAAGATGCCTGGTTGCTGATGCTATGCGGAGTTGCAGAATGGTGGTTCGATCCCCCGACCGGGAGATGGTGATCAACAAATTAAACTAATGGGTGCATGACTGTCGGCTAAGTTAGCACATGGAAATTGAAGCCGCACGTTGCCAGTGCGTCAATAAAATAAAAATACATACATACATACATACATGTATGATACGATATGAAGCGTCAGTGTGTCAGTATATCAGACATGTGAAAGCTGGTCGGCCAATCCTTGACTTTTTAGTCTTGGTGCGGTGGTCCAGTGGAAAGATGCCTGGTTGCTGATGCTATGCGCAGTTGCAGAATGGTGGTTCGATTCCCCGACCGGGAGATGCTGATCAACAAATTAAACTAATGGGTGCATCACTGTCGGCTAAGTTAGCACATGGAAATTGAAGCCGCACGTTGCCAGTGCGTCAATAAAATAAAAATACATATACTGCCAGAGCCGTGCTGGAGTCAGAGTACAATAGGCGTAAAAGCCTAGGATTGAATTGTGGCGGGTGCATCCACAGATAGTCCCATATGAATCGTCAGTGTGTCAGTATATCAGACATGTGAAAGCTGGTCGGCCAATCCTTGACTTTTTAGTCTTGGTGCGGTGGTCCAGTGGAAAGATGCCTGGTTGCTGATGCTAGGCAGAGTTGCAGAATGGCGGTTCGATCCCCCCACCGGGAGATGGTGATCAACAAATTAAACTAACGGGTGCATCACTGTCGGCTAAGTTAGCACATGGAAATTGAAGCCGCACGTTGCCAGTGCGTCAATAAAATAAAAATACATATACTGCCAGAGTCGTGCTGGAGTCAGAGTACAATAGGCGTAAAAGCCTAGGATTGATTGTGACAGATGCATCCACAGATATGCCGACCATATGAATCGTCAGTGTGTCAGTATATCAGACATGTGAAAGCTGGTCGGCCAATCTTTGACTTTTTAGTCTTGGTGCGGTGGTCCAGTGGAAAGATGCCTGGTTGCTGATGCTATGCGGAGTTGCAGAATGGCGGTTCGATCCCCCGACCGGGAGATGGTGATCAACAAATTAAACTAACATGTGCATCACTGTCGGCTAAGTTAGCACATGGAAATTGAAGCCGCACGTTGCCAGTGCGTCAATAAAATAAAAATACATACATACATACATACATACATACATGTATGATACGATATGAAGCGTCAGTGTGTCAGTATATCAGACATGTGAAAGCTGGTCGACCAATCCTTGACTTTTTAGTCTTGGTGCGGTGGTCCAGTGGAAAGATGCCTGGTTGCTGATGCTATGCGGAGTTGCAGAATGGCGGTTCGATCCCCCGACCGGGAGATGGTGATCAACAAATTAAACTAACGGGTGCATCACTGTCGGCTAAGTTAGCACATGGAAATTGAAGCCGCACGTTGCCAGTGCGTCAATAAAATAAAAATACATATACTGCCAGAGCCGTGCTGGAGTCAGAGTACAATAGGCGTAAAAGCCTAGGATTGATTGTGACAGATGCATCCACAGATAGTCCCATATGAATCATCAGTGTGTCAGTATATCAGACATGTGAAAGCTGGTCGGCCAATCCTTGACTTTTTAGTCTTGGTGCGGTGGTCCAGTGGAAAGATGCCTGGTTGCTGATGCTATGCGGAGTTGCAGAATGGCGGTTCGATCCCCCGACCGGGAGATGGTGATCAACAAATTAAACTAACGGGTGCATCACTGTCGGCTAAGTTAGCACATGGAAATTGAAGCCGCACATTGCCAGTGCGTCAATAAAATAAAAATACATATACTGCCAGAGCCGTCAGAGTACAATAGGCGTAAAAGCCTAGGATTGATTGGGACAGATGCATCCACATTGTACTCTGAGTACAATAGGCGTAAAAGCCTAGGATTGAATTATTGCCCTCACTCCATATAAGGGAAAAGAGAGTTGCAGAATGGCAGTTCGATCCCCCGGTCGGGAGATGGTGATCAACAAATTAAACTAATGGGTGCATGACTGTCGGCTAAGTTAGCACATGGAAATTGAAGCCGCACGTTGCCAGTGCGTCAATAAAAGAAAAATACATACATACATACATGTATGATACGATATGAAGCGTGAGTGTGTCAGTATATCAGACATGTGAAAGCTGGTCGGCCAATCCTTGACTTTTAGTCTTGGTGCGGTGGTCCAGTGGAAAGATGCCTGGTTGCTGATGCTATGCGGAGTTGCAGAATGGCGGTTCGATCCCCCGGTCAGGAGATGGTGATCAACAAATTAAACTAATGGGTGCATGACTGTCGGCTAAGTTAGCACATGGAAATTTAAGCCACACGTTGCCAGTGCGTCAATAAAATAAAAATACATATACTGCCAGAGCCGTGCTGGAGTCAGAGTAAAATAGGCGTAAAATCCTAGGATTGAATTGTGGCAGGTGCATCCACAGATAGTCCCATATGAATCGTCAGTGTGTTAGTATATCAGCCATGTGAAAGCTGGTCGGCCAAAGCCAGTGCGTCAATAAAATAAAAATACATATACTGCCAGAGCCATGGTGGAGTCAGACTACAATAGGCGTAAAAGCCTAGGATTGAATTGTGGCAGGTGCATCCACAGATAGTCCCATATGAATCGTCAGTGTGTCAGTATATCAGACATGTGAAAACTGGTTGGCCAATCCTTGACTTTTGGTCTTTGTGCGGTGGTCCAGTTGAAAGATGCCTGGTTGCTGATGCTATGCGGAGTTGCAGAATGGCGGTTCGATCCCCCGACCGGGAGATGGTGATCGACAAATTAAACTAATGGGTGCATCACTGTCGGCTAAGTTAGCACATGGAAATTGAAGCCGCACGTTTCCAGTGCGTCAATAAAATAAAAATACATACATCCATACATACATACATACATACATACATACATACATACATACATGTATGATACGATATGAAGCGTCAGTGTGTCAGTATATCAGACATGTGAAAGCTGGTCGGCCAATCCTTGACTTTTTAGTCTTGGTGCGGTTGTCCAGTGGAAAAATGCCTGGTTGCTGATGCTATGCGGAGTTGCAGAATGGCGGTTCGATCCCCCCGACCGGGAGATGGTGATCAACAAATTAAACTAACGGGTGCATCACTGTCGGCTAAGTTAGCACATGGAAATTGAAGCCGCACGTTGGCAGTGCGTCAATAAAATAAAAATACATATACTGCCAGAGCCGTGCTGGAGTCAGAGTACAATAGGCCTAAAAGCCTAGGATTGATTGTGACAGATGCATCCACAGATAGTCCCATATGAATCGTCAGTGTGTCAGTATATCAGACATGTGAAAGCTGGTCGGCCAATCCTTGACTTTTTAGTCTTGGTGCGGTGGTCCAGTGGAAAGATGCCTGGTTGCTGATGCTATGCGGAGTTGCAGAATGGCGGTTCGATCCCCCGACCAGGAGATGGTGATCAACAAATTAAACTAACGGGTGCATCACTGTCGGCTAAGTTAGCACATGGAAATTGAACCCGCACGTTGCCAGTGCGTCAATAAAATAAAAATACATATACTGCCAGAGCCGTGCTGGAGTCAGAGTACAATAGGCGTAAAAGCCTAGGATTGAATTGTGGCAGGTGCATCCACAGATAGTCCCATATGAATCGTCAGTGTGTCAGTATATCAGACATGTGAAAGCTGGTCGGCCAAAGCCAGTGCGTCAATAAAATAAAAATACATATACTGCCAGAGCCATGGTGGAGTCAGAGTACAATAGGCGTAAAAGCCTAGGATTGAATTGTGGCAGGTGCATCCACAGATAGTCCCATATGAATCGTCAGTGTGTCAGTATATCAGACATGTGAAAACTGGTCGGCCAATCCTTGACTTTTAGTCGTGGTGCGGTGGTCCAGTGGAAAGATGCCTGGTTGCTGATGCTATGCGGAGTTGCAGAATGGTGGTTCGATCCCCCGACCGGGAGATGGTGATCAACAAATTAAACTAATGGGTGCATGACTGTCGGCTAAGTTAGCACATGGAAATTGAAGCCGCACGTTGCCAGTGCGTCAATAAAATAAAAATACATACATACATACATACATACATGTATGATACGATATGAAGCGTCAGTGTGTCAGTATATCAGACATGTGAAAGCTGGTCGGCCAATCCTTGACTTTTTAGTCTTGGTGCGTTGGTCCAGTGGAAAGATGCCTGGTTGCTGATGCTATGCGCAGTTGCAGAATGGTGGTTCGATTCCCCGACCGGGAGATGCTGATCAACAAATTAAACTAATGGGTGCATCACTGTCGGCTAAGTTAGCACATGGAAATTGAAGCCGCACGTTGCCAGTGCGTCAATAAAATAAAAATACATATACTGCCAGAGCCGTGCTGGAGTCAGAGTACAATAGGCGTAAAAGCCTAGGATTGAATTGTGGCGGGTGCATCCACAGATAGTCCCATATGAATCGTCAGTGTGTCAGTATATCAGACATGTGAAAGCTGGTCGGCCAATCCTTGACTCTTAGTCTTGGTGCGGTGGTCAAGTGGAAAGATGCCTGGTTGCTGATGCTATGCGGAGTTGCAGAATGGTGGTTCGATCCCCCGACCGGGAGATGGTGATCAACAAATTAAACTAATGGGTGCATGACTGTCGGCTAAGTTAGCACATGGAAATTGAAGCCGCACGTTGCCAGTGCGTCAATAAAATAAAAATACATACATACATACATACATGTATGATACGATATGAAGCGTCAGTGTGTCAGTATATCAGACATGTGAAAGCTGGTCGGCCAATCCTTGACTTTTTAGTCTTGGTGCGGTGGTCCAGTGGAAAGATGCCTGGTTGCTGATGCTATGCGCAGTTGCAGAATGGTGGTTCGATTCCCCGACCGGGAGATGCTGATCAACAAATTAAACTAATGGGTGCATCACT
Source organism: Chaetoderma sp. LZ-2023a (assembly GCA_034401795.1). Taxonomy (NCBI): domain Eukaryota; kingdom Metazoa; phylum Mollusca; class Caudofoveata; order Chaetodermatida; family Chaetodermatidae; genus Chaetoderma; species Chaetoderma sp. LZ-2023a. The sequence continues at coordinate 75,981,718 of CM067374.1, forward strand.
GTCGGCTAAGTTAGCACATGGAAATTGAAGCCGCACGTTGCCAGTGCGTCAATAAAATAAAAATACATATACTGCCAGAGCCGTGCTGGAGTCAGAGTACAATAGGCGTAAAAGCCTAGGATTGAATTGTGGCGGGTGCATCCACAGATAGTCCCATATGAATCGTCAGTGTGTCAGTATATCAGACATGTGAAAACTGGTCGGCCAATCCTTGACTTTTAGTCTTGGTGCGGTGGTCCAGTGGAAAGATGCCTGGTTGCTGATGCTATGCGGAGTTGCACAATGGCAGTTCGATCCCCCGGTCGGGAGATGGTGATCAACAAATTAAACTAATGGGTCGACTGTCGGCTAAGTTAGCACATGGAAATTGAAGCCGCACGTTGTCAGTGCGTCAATAAAATAAAAATACATACATACATACATACAATTCGTACAACATGACGGACTATTAAGCGTTTAAGACGGACTAAATCGAGTCATTCATGACGTAATTGATTATGTTAGCCTACACGTCATGTAATTGATTGTAACGTAATATGATTGATGGATAAACTTGATTCCCACAGTGCCAGAGTAGTTAATGAAAACGCATTTAAATAGGTAACTATAGGATCACAATCTATTCACAAAATGGCTAAATGCAGTGTTTAAAAAGCATAGGCCTACATAAATTGTGTTTCAGGCGTTGCCGTTATACACGTGCGTGGTGATGTATGTGTAAACTTGCATCTGTATTTCATATGAACTCACAACTTGTATTTCTATTATTATTCTGTATGACAATTTAAATGACCGCATAAGCCATTCACATCCTCTCTGTCTTTTGTACCTTGTACTAACATTAAAGTCGCTTCGGCTGGGTGTTTAAGAATGCATACATTTCTGGCTCACGTACTGTTGCAAAATAATGTAAAATGAGACTATAGTCCGCATCTTTGAAGGCTGTTGGTAAGCTACAAATGGATGAATCCACTTTTAGCTATGCCCCACCCATCTCCAGCTAGGCTCCACTCACAATTTGCTCGTGTTGGGGTCGATTGATCCCTGCATTCCCTGAATCTCAATTTCCAAACAACTATGTAGGTAAGCTGTTGAATATTTTGTAACTATTTCCCTATGGCAGCATTAGCGCCAAGTTAAATTAGTTTCAAAATACTCAACATAATGTTTATTAAATAGTAAATACATATAATTCGTACAGCTTGACAGACTATTAAGCGTGAGTGAGGTAGGGCCTAATTACGTCATTCATGACGGAGTCGATTATGACATCAGCCTGCATGTGACGTAGTTGGTTTTGACGTCATATGATTAATCTATTATTATTTATCTATTAATCTAGTTCTTCTAAATTTTAATCATCGATTTCACCATTATCGTCGAGGTTTTCACTGCTCATGGCATGTGTTCACACATTTCATATCATCATCTACACACAATCAAGATATGTTGTATTTCCAAAAACGCTGGTCCCGGTTGCAGAAGAGTACTGTGATGAATGGTATCTCCAGTCTTTCCTGTGTGCTCTGCCACATCGTGTTAACAACTTGAGATCCCAATTAGTCAGACCTTAAGACAAGCTCGCGCACAGAAAACACCGGAAATACCATTCATGCCAGCAATACCTCGGTCATTAGCATCGAGACAAATTTGTTCAAATGAAAAGTCAGAGGCCATTGAAATTTAAAACCACCAACCAACCATAATGCGAGGCGAAGCCTACCATATACCAGCGGTCTACCATGCAATGTCGTCACGTGACCTCACAAGAGCTAACCAGAGTGACGTATCCAGCGACCGTCAGTTGTAGTGCTGAAGAGAGAGAGCTGGGCACGAAAGCGTATTAAAAGTATCAGAGATTGACATGATCAACGTCACCACATAGACAGTGGCAACTTATGGTAACCCTATTTTTTGGTAATTCGAATGGCTCTATCATTCTTGTCAAGTACCAAAAAATAGGGTGACCATAAGTTGCCACTGTCTGTGTGGTGACGTTGTCCATTAGCTACTGACATGGTGAACGAAAGCTTCTAGTTATGAAGGACAGAATGCAGATAACTGGTGGGAAAATGTATTTAGGTGGTGCAAGCCAGACACCAAAACATAAAGATAAAAGTTTGAAAAGCCATTTTCTCGACAATCCTCCGTGTAAAAGTTAGAAAAAACATCTAAAATTGGACTTGAAATTACATGTTAGGTATTTGGCCCGATTTGTGTCATACATAATAAAACCGCATTAGAAACTGCCACTAAATAAATGACTTCGGAAATGGAAGGGGCAATGCAGTAGCGCCAGAATAGTGTAATTGTTGTCCCTTATTAGTATACTATTGCTCCATAGTTGCCATTCCATTAATAATCCGTAAACTGTTAATTGAAGATGGATAAACATGGTGTAGCACGGATCGACCGGTCGAGTACGGACATACCAGCCAAGCTGGTTACGGGCCGACCGTCCTGAATTCGTTCCTATAAGCGCGCCCCACCTGGGTAGAGCAATAAGCCTGTATAAGCCTATACGAGAGGTTAGAACGTTAGAACGCGTGGTGCGCATGCGCGAACCTGTCGCTGTTTCGACGATACACGAGCGAGTGATACTTTTAGTGTACCGAATTGGTACTCTTTAATTGTTATAAATTACTTGTTCCCGTCCCTTCTGGTATGAATCAGTACCAGAATTGGACGGGCTTTTCAAAACTATAAACCGTTTTAAAATCGGTACAGAAATGGCCGATTTCTCCCTGTAAATTATGCTCAAAATATAGAAGTGGCGTCGTAATCGCGTATTATATATATATATATATATATATATATATATATATATATATATATATATATATATATATATATATATATATATATATATATATATATATATATATATATATATATATATATATATATATATATATATATATATATATATATATATATATATATATATATATATATATATATATATATATATATATATATATATATATATATATATATATATATATATATATATATATATATATATATATATATATATATATATATATATATAGTTAAGTAATCAGTGATTTGTGTAACACGTGACTCACTACGTCATCTTCACATCTATGTCTATCACGATATTTAGATAATTGTGTACACGTCACAAGATTACAGCGTGCCGATCAGTCGGGAACTGCCCAAAATATGGGAACCTGACGAAACAACCGAAGACAGATTTATACATCATCTCGGTGTCAAGAGGTTTTCCGATCAGCCCGCACCAAAGCAGTTCCAGTCTCATCGCTTTAAGAAGTTCAGAACTTAAATATGTTCCTATTTTAATTACCATCTATAAGGCACTGTTCTTATACTTATACTTACTTATACTTATCATATACTACCACTTAGCCTGTAGGTAGATAATACAGTAAATGCATTGCACCTTATAAGTTTCTAAGATAGGCAATGTTTACTGCAGAGCACCTGTTGTGCATAGGTTCTTGTATATACCAAAAGGTAGTCCAATATATATCTAATTGGTTTTTAAAGCTATTTAAGCTTGGGTAATTTACGACAGTTTCAGGTAACCCATTCCAGTTGTTGGCGATACGAGTTGAAAAGAAATGCTGTCTTATGGTTTTATTTGCCCGCTTTTTGGATAATTTCAGGCTATGACCACGGATTTTGGCTTTGTTATCTAATTCAAGATACTTGCTTTGAATACTATAAATATTATATAGATGTTTGTATGATTCAATCATATCCCCCTTGCACGTCGATAGTATAATGATTGGAGCTTCAAATGTTTAAGTCTATCAGGATAGCTGCGAGATCTTAGATAAGGCACCATTTTTGTTGCTCTTCTTTGTACAGATTCGAGGGTTTCACAATCTTTAATGAACATGGGGTACCATGCGCCATTGCCATATTCCAGGATTGGCCTTACAAGCGAAGTGTACAATTTTACTAACGTTGGTGCATCCAAATAGGTATAAGATCGTCTGATTAATCCTAAAATTGTGTTAGCCTTATTTGCCTGTGTCTTACAATGTTCACTAAATTTCAGCTGATTATCAATGTTAATACCGAGATCCTTAACGACAATATCTTCATTTAGTTTGACTTGTGTACCCACTTTGTTTGCATAATATGGATACTTCTTGTTATTTGATCCTAAATGCATTACACTACACTTTTCTGGCTTTAAAAGAATTTGCCATGTGCAACACCAATCTTCTATATTGTTCAGATCATCTTGAAGTTCTGATGCATCTGTTATGGAGCGTATTTCTCTATGAATTGTTGTATCATCTGCAAACATGTGAATGGGTGAGTTTATATTTTCATGCAGGTCATTTACATAACAAATGAAAAGAAGTGGGCCCAGAACACTACCCCGAGGGACCCCACTGAGAACTTGCGCTACTTTAAAGTGTGTACCATTCACTACCACTAGTTGTTTTCTATTACATAAGAACCCTCTTATCCAAATTTAAGACCATTCCCTGAATACCATATTTCTCAAGTTTGAGTAGAAGTCGCTCGTATGGTACAGTGTCGAATGCCTTAGCAAAATCTAAATAGAGAGCATCAATCTGCCCGTTATGATCTAAGACATCTGTCCAAATATCTAGAATGGAAATGAGTTGTGTGACACATGAGCGTCCCCTAATAAATCCATGCTGGTCTTTAGTTATCAGATTGTTAGTTTCCAAATGGGTTACTAAATGGTCTTTTATTAGGGATACCAGTATTTTACACACAACTGATGTCAGACTAATAGGACGATAATTGTTTGCGGAATGCCTTTTTTAAATAAAGGTGATACATGAGCCAGTTTCCAAAGTGATGGTAAATTTCCCTGCTTCAGCGAGTTTCTAAAGAGGTGAAGAAGGGGGTAGGCTATGAGGCTGTTTAGTTCTTTCAAAATACGTGGATTTATCCCATCAGGGCCAGCAGATCTATTCGTATTGATACCTTCCAATTTTTTTAACACCATGTCTTCTGTAATTAAGATCTCATTTAGAATTGTGGAATATTGTCTGTAGCTAAAGCTGGGCAGATGGGACATATCCTCGTGCGTAAAGACTGAAGTAAAAAATGTTTTTAAGAGATCAGCCTTTTCAGAATCTGAATTTGTAAGGGTTCCATTTGGTTTCTTTAGGTCACATACAGAATTTTTTGTTTTCAGTTTAGATTTAGCATAATGAAAGAAAGCTTTCGGGTTACATTTTGATTCGGTTGCTATTTTTTGTTCAAAATTTCGCTTTACTTTCCTACATTCCTTTTTTGTATGATTTCTGATTTTTTGGTAATACAAATAGTCAGTATTGTCACGTGATTTTTTCCATTTTTGAAAGGCAAGTCTCTTCTGTTTTAGAGTTTCAAAGACAGTTTTGGTTAGGTAAATTGATTTTTTTTCTTGCATTAATTTTAGATATTGGAGCAAATGTATCAGTTAGCATTTTAATTTCATTCAATATTTCACACCAATCATGCTCAATGTCAGCAGATAATTTAGATGTCCAGTCAATATTTGCAGCATCTGCACGCATACCATCATAATCACCTCTATTGAAAATGTAGTGAGGGTTTTGCAAGATGGTATTTATATAACAATTGAAAGTAAAGCTTATGCTTGCATGGTGGCTCTTTCCTATAGGTGCACTTATGATTATATGTTCTTGCGGTGAGCCCTAGCGGGCCCGTCATGTAATTCTACGTGACGTAGAGCGGCGATGTTCTTCGGTGGATAACTCACCGGATCTGCCAGCCACGCCGAAAAGTGGATCTTCAACCACCACACTGCATGTCGTGTGTGTCCTGATTTATGTTTCGATCGCAGCCAAGTAAACTTTGTCCGGTGCACCACAAGAGCTATTTGGCACACCCTGCACCGTTAAGCTTTAATATGCACAGGCATAATTACAATTATATTAATAACCCTTCCTGTTAATGGGTTACCTTAGCTTACTTAACTTACCGTCATCGGACGGGAACTTTCATTACTACCGTATTATTATGTAGAACTTACTAGCTATTCAGTAGACATTGCTTATACTGTGTTTTACAGTCCTGAGTGTGTACCTCTTCCGTTCTGGACCAGTTTATAGGAACCCTGTCTTACGGGAAATTTACATGCGGAGACGTATCCAGCTTTCAGAGAACGTGTCAACTCACGTCACAAGTATAGTGACGTCTCAGTTTCGGTAACATAGTAGCCCGTTATATAGGTATGGCTACTGGGTATTCAAGTAACTATACAATATATCTTTAATTACATCTTTAATTATTATAATTTATTACCGTAAAAAGGTACTGATGACCAATAGGTACCGTACCGGTCCTCGGACCGCATCTTATAATTTCTTTTACTGTTTATAGTTATCCTTATTTACTGTAAGGTGCTTTAACTAACCGCACCGTATTAGGTCTATCAACCTGTATTACCACTGTTTTAATCTAATCATATACTGTTACCCTTTTGTACTTGGTTAGTTAGGTATATGGCCAGCGCCCATCTTGTTGATATGTTTTGCTTATTTGTAGAAAACCTAGGACTGCAGTGCATTAGGAAATACTATACAGCAACATTTATATTTGCATCACTTTCTCCCGCCATCAACAATTTTACACTGAGGTCGCTGTCCGTGCTATAACTCTGTTTAACCCGGCATGCTACCGACTAAACCTGACTATTCGACTAAACCTGACTATTCAGCTCGATAGGATAGGTTTAATGTGATTAGAGACAATTTCATCATTAGGAGACACATAGTGTACGCCTCTTTTCCGGTTGTTGTGGTAATTTAGCCCCGCACCACAGCAAGGTTGTGTTAAATTGGCCAATATACCTATAAGGCCTCACATCTATAAGTTAATGTCTCTTTACATGTTCCACTAAGCCTGATGGCTTCTTAATTGTTTGGATATCCCTACCCCCACCGTGGGCTGATCCGACTCTTGGAAACTATCAGAGGTTTCCGAGCGGTGATTACCAAGGTACGGTGTCACATACACCCGGCCCCCACCCCACCCCACCCCACCCCCTGTATTTTAGGATACGTAGTAGTTAGTTATCCTTGCCAATAAAGGAAGCACTGCGAACACATTATTATTATTATTTTATATTTTTTAAGAATATTGCCCCGCACTGCAGTGCATAGGGCAGCTTGAGCTTAAACCTAACGTCAGGTCAATAATACTTAACCCCATAGGACTTGGTGACGGATAAGATGCGCATCTCCACCCAACTCATTAAAATGTCTGGGCAAGATGTTGGAATCTGCCACGCCCTCACGGGAAGGACATTTGCAGTGGAGATAGGTCAGCAATAAAGATCTGCTTGTGACAATTTCACAGCACATTGGTTGAATAAAAGAGTGGCTCCGTTTGGCCAACACGTTTCCTCCGTTTCGGCAGTGAGGGCATTTTCCTGTAATAGAGGCCCGCGTGAGGCACTCACCTCTCGCAAAGATATCCAGTGATGGCGGCCTACACGAGGTTACTACTTCTCACCACAATTTTTATAGCATCTAGAAGTAATGCCCGCGTGAAGCACCATGCCTTTCGCCACTTAATTAGTGATCTTGTACTCGGGAGCCTCCTTTGCGGGGGTACCACTGCGGACTCAAGGGTCTGTGCGGTACCTCCGGTATATCCACGTGTAGCGGTTCATAAGCTGTCTCTATGTTATGTATTATTCAAAGGCTCATTGTTATCTAGCGAACTTTACTGTTTGTATAGGTTATATTTTCTTAGTTATTATTTTTAGACTTATCACAAATCCTTGTAAGTCCATAGTTTCAAAATTGCTATGGACAGGCGTACTGGTGATACCAATTCGTGGGCTGACACCGTTCAACTTAATGTTAGCGGCAATAGTCGCACGGCCCAACCAGAACAATTGAGTTCCACCGGCCTGAGGAGCTGGTCTTTGTTGATCACAGGACTGCGTCGCACGGGATCTGATACCCCGAGACCGGGAGCTAACCAGCCATCTCGTTCGTCGTGCACATGTGGTGCGGCAACCCCACATCACACACAGGAATGGCCTGATGCAACCCCGTGAGCTACAAGTGAAGCCTGATGTGGGGCTCGAAGAACATCATGAAGCAAACTCACGCCCACACCTTTCAGCGAGCGCAGCTCTATTTCTCCATTTAGTAACAACCCCCTCGATCAAGAGGTGGCGTCATACGATGGATACAACGCTCGCGTGCTCACCGACTATGTAAATTCCAGCAGTGCAGAATCACCACCACCGCATCTACAACAGTTCTCGCCTATCAGTGAGGGGACATTCCACAATGCCTCACAAGCGGGAACTGAATTCCGTACTAATTCAGACGTCCCCGATAGGCCAATACCATCAGGGCTGGATCGTGGACGATCTTGACCAAGACCTAGATATGGGCAAACCTATTATCCTTCACAAAGTTACCGTTCACCTGTGACATCAGTAGGTGATATGTGGCAGGGTGACCACCATAATTTACAATATCCTATGCCTTCCCCGATAAATATACCACCTTATTTTCAGGGAACGTCACAACATTAAAGAGAGGAATCAGCACCTCCGTTCCATCATTACATCAGTCACGCCACACACCACACCCGTCAGCCTACAGCACCACCACCGGTTGAGGAATGTCTGCAACAACCCAAAGAATGCCCGCATCATCTACACAACACACCGCCTCCTGTCCATAGACCAACACCGGTCTATGGATCCGCATCAGGGCGGATGTCAGCAAACTCATGCACGCATATAAACCATCATCATTCTCAGGATAGGCATCCTCATCGTTATCAGCAACACCAACGGGAAACACCAACACCTATATGTCGACCCGCATCAGCATTCTCCTCAGTCTCACAACTACCATCACCACCAGGCTTTGCATCACACAGTTCTTCACGTAGGCCTGGCTGAGTCATTCTTTCCCCTGAATTTGTCGGGGAGAATGACTGGGCCAGCTACAAAGTTCAGTTTGAAATAATTAGTCCGACAAATGGATGGAATGATGACAAATGGGGGAATATCTTGCCGCAAAACTTTTGGGAAAAGCACCCCAAGTTCTCGTGGACCTCGGGAACGACTACACACCTACATACACACAACTAGAAAGAGCGTTGTTGGAACAGTTCGGCGAGACCACCCTAGGGGAGACCATCATCTTCAATTGAAAAATCTCAGACAATGCACAGGAGAGACCTTACCGGAGTTAGCAAGCCGCATCCGGAGACTTTTCACCCGCGCTTACCCCAGAACCAACATTGAAGGCGTTACCCATCTGCATTTAGACATGTTCATTGATGCGGTAAGCAGTGAACCCGCTCTCAAGGAGAAATTATTTCTCGCTGACCATGGTAGCTTATCCCAATAAACGGCTACCATGGTACGGATCGAAAGCTTCATGGAGTGGGAAAAAGCCAATCTACGTCAACTGCACCCCAACAATGAATTGGACAGTACTAACCTCGCCACATCAGCTGACAACCATACCACACCCACCACGACATTAACCACAGGTACATGCACACAAGAAGAACCACAACAAACACAACACTCCAATCAGAATCGCACGCCTAGAGGAAGGGGGCATGGCCCCAGAGGAGGCCACAATGGAGCCCGGGGACGCAGCAATCAGCACAATAACAGCCATCGTTCTAACATGCATGGAAGAATAGATGAGATTAATAAGCAAATCTCCGCACTCACCAATCTTGTAACGGTACTCTAGGACCGCAAGCACAACCAACACTGCACCGTCACCGAACACATGTTTCGGATACGGTCAGCCGGGCCATTGGAGGGAACAGTGAACTAACCCACCTCCGTCTACCACACTGACCGCTGACCATAGAACACCACAGCCTGATCAGCCATCAAACCCCTAAGGGCAACGATTGGAGAGTCACCTCGGTGCCTGTTCTTACAATCTGACTCAACTACGGCCTCCGTCCAACAACGTCCGGTGGCCAACCATCATCGACAGGCATCAGCATTCTCACGCACACCCATACGCACGGCTTCATATATGTCAGTGCCTACGATGCCTCCCACATCAGCAGCACTGCCATCCCCCTCTTGCGGACAAAGTGACCCCGCAATGTCTGCACATAACAAACCTTCTTTCCTATGTAAAACGGCAGTGGTAGGTTGTAGCACCTCCGCTGAAACAACGTTTCTGCAAGCACCATGTCCCGCCATCAAGACACTGGACTCTCAGTGTCCCTTGGTGGTATGCAATACACCAACCCACACCGCATCATCTCCCGCATCTATAGACAGCAGCGGTATGGGAGAAACTATCCACTCCGCATCATGGATTCGTAAACGACGATGCTGTCGCCAATATGAGCGAATTCCTCGATGTCACTGCTTCTGTGCATCCACTAAACATATAATGATGTGCTGTAAGAAGTGGCTCGCGCTGGTAGCGCTAATCCGTGATTGCGAAAATCCCAAATCGCACCTCTGTCTATATGAACACCGCACATACTGAAACAGCAACAACTCCATCACCACTGCTACCACCAGCTCCGTCTTCACCAAAGCACTCACAGCAGCGGCGACGACAGGCTGGCCCCTTCCTCACTTAGCCATCAGCAACATTAAGGGAAGCCAACCAAAAGCAAGCCGACTACATACAGAATGATTCCACTCTGCAACCACTTTCACAGACGGCATCATTGGAGACACTTCCACAGGTGTGCCGAAAAGTTATCTACAAGTGTGCCTGTCTGTTTAGAGGTATTTCCACAAGTGCCACCATTGACACTGGGGCTTCCATCACCGTTTTCAACAAGCGCTTGTATGAGAGCATCCCACCTCATAGGAAGCTAACCCTTGTGCCTACAAACATCTTCTTACAGACAGGTACGGGAGCCGATGTGCCCGCGACTGGAGTAGTTAATCTTGTCATATAAATAGAGGAGATGCAATTCATACAGCGAGTTGTTATCGCCTCTATTCTAAATGATACCCTTCTTAGCTCTGACTTTCTCAGTGCCACCGAAGCCATAATACACTCCAAACAACAAGAACTCAACATACACGCCCGACGAATACCTCTTGGACTGGAGTCATCATTATATGACACGTGTGCACTAATATTTTCAAGTACAGCTAGAGTTGAGCCGGGACAAGAACAAATCTTATGGGCCACCACACCACAGTTAGGAGACAACACACACATCACGATGCTGGAACCCGACCCCGACTACATGATCACTTCACAATGCGCAGGTCCCCGTATGATCGTGGACACCACCAATAAAGAACACATTCCTTTTATAGTGTTCAATGGCACAGCGGACCCTATAACTCTTTGAACCAGGAGTCCGTTGTGGCCACTTGGTGGATGTGATTTCTTTGGAAACACCAACACACAGCACCGCACCCACAGACATGACTGATGATTTACCGGAACATCTACATGATTTGTACTTACGTGCCACAGTAGGTTTACAGCCATCTAAAAAATGACATGTACGGACATTACTTTATAAGTATCGTGATAGTTTTTCATCAGGATACATGGATCTCGGAGAAACTCATCTTGTGTGACAGTCCATCGACACAGGAAATAATCACCCAGTGCGATAATTGGTAGGGCGTCTCCCTATTCATAAGGAAGCGGAGGCACATCAACAAGTAAACAACATGTTGCGGACCGGTATTATTGAACCATCAGCACTCCCCTTGGCCAGCCCTACTAGCGGGAAAAAAGGACAGATCCTTGCAGTTTTGGATCAGCTACCACCGCCATAATGATCTTAGTGCTAAAGACACATATCCTTTACCTAGGGTAGATCAGGCCTTGGATTCCTTGTCCGGAGCCAATTGGTTTTGTACCCTTGATTTAGCTAGTGGCTATTGACAAGTGACCATGGACGCTTCGTGACATGGAAAAGACCGCATTCATATGTAGGGATGGTCTTTTTCAATTCCGCAAGATGCCCTATGGCTTGTGCAACGCTCCTGGAACTTTCGAGCGTCTCATTGAGCAGGTATTAACTACCCTGCAATGGGAAATCTGTCTATGTTACATCGACGACGTAATCATCTTTGGTCCCACGTTTGAGCAAACATTAACAAATTTGGACACCGTTCTATCACACTTCCGCACGGCCAATTTGAAACTCAAACCAAAGAAAAGTCATCTCTTCAGACAGAGCATCGAGTTCCTAGGACACGTCACATCCGGTGATGGAGTGGCTACTCAGTGGTCAAAAACAAAGGCAGTAGCAGAGTGGCCAATGCCCTATTCAGTCACAGAAACTCGGAGTTTTCCCGGTCTTTGCCAATACATTCATCATTTCAGTGAGATCGCTTCACCCCTTTATAAGATAACTGAAAAAGATCGACCATTCGAGTGGACGAGTGATTGTGAAGGTTCCTGCAGGGCATTGAAGGAACTCTTGACGACCACCCCGATTCTTGCTCATCCTAATCCAAACCTCGATTTCATCTTGGAAACTGATGCATCAGCTTACGCTATTGGCACGGTTCTATCTCAGGTCATAGAGGATGGAACGGAGCCGGTACTGGGTTATGGTTCGTGTACATTAAACAAAACAGAAAAAATATACGCAACCACGAAGCGAGAACTACTTGCGGTGGTACATTTCGTCAAGTATTATAAATACTTTCTGTATGGGCGCCCATTTACTCTCCGTACAGACTATGGCCCACTATGCTGGCTCAGAAACCTTAAAAATCCGGAGGGCCAGGTAGCGAGATGGCAGGAATCCCTGCAGGTCTATAAATTTAACGTTGTTCACCGTCCCGGCAAATTGCATGGAAATGTCGATGTCTTAAGCAGAATCTAGCAAGGAGAGGAACACGAAGAGGCCGCAACCGTGACACAATCTACACAGCCATCTCCGGAGTTCCCTGAATTATGGTGTGCAGAATGGAATCCGGAGAAAGTCGCACATGAACAAGCAGCAGACGCGCATACACGACATATATATGTGTAGATCCAGGAGGGGGTACGTCCTCCCAGGGAATCTCTAACACCACTATCTCCAACGACCAAATATTACTACCAGCGGTTTGAAGAATGTCATATCAACAACAACGTTCTTTACATCAATAACCATCTGGTGATCCTGGACAGTTATCGGAATAACGTCTTACAACAACTACATTATAACACCGTGTATCTAGCCGTGGAAAGAACGGTGATATGAATTAAACAGAGATTCCACTGGATCTGGATTCACGATATTGTGAAGGCATGGGTTGCCAAATGTATCCCATGCCAAAGGCACGCTGTTGGCCAGCACCATTTTGCACCACTGCAAATAAAAATTGTTGGTGCACTGTGGCAGCGAGTGGCTGTTGATGTGCTCGGACCCTTGAATACAACGGATGATGGAAACAAGTACATCCTCATATTACAAGATTATTTTACGAAGTGGGTGGGAGCATTTGCTTTGCCGGACCAAGAGGCATCCAGCATAGTGGAGGTCCTGGCAAGTAATGTGTTCTACCGTTTCGGTATGCCCTATGAACTACACTCCGATCTCGGAAGTTATTTTGGGAGCCAGCTCATATCAAAGCTCTGCAAATTGTTTCACATCGTCAAGACCAGAACTACACTATATTACCCCAGGAGTGACGGTATGGTAGACCATTTCAACCGCACCGTGGCGGAAATGTTGACGAAGGAAACACGCCTTGATTGTAGAGATTGGGATTTACGCCTCCCATATGTACTCATGGCTTATCACACTTCAGTAAATTCCAGCACGGGTTACACCACGGCTCGGTTGATGTTAGGCCGTGAATTAGCCTTACACCTGGATCTGGCTATGCCCCAGATACCAGGAGAGACAAATTCACCTTCTCTCTATGTTGAACACTTGCGGCAGTGGATAGAACAGGCACATGAGTTGGTGAGAGAAACTTTATCCACTGCACACCGACGGCAAAGGACATGGTATGACCGGATGGTGCATGGAAATCCATATGAAGCAGGAAGGATGGTGTGGGTACACGATTCACGACGATCGGCAAACGTGCCAAGTAAACTGAGTTACCAGTGGAAAGGCCCCTATGTGGTAGTAGGTAAGACGGCGGACATGCTTCGGATGGCCTGACCTCAGTCATCCACTTTGATCGGCTTAAACCATGTCCCACAGTTAGCGCAGAGCACCGCAGTGCCAGTTCAGCCCGCCTTCTACCAAGCCAGGGGTCCGGTGAACGAACGGCTAACGCTGCGGACGATGATAAGATACGTACTCGCCCTCTCCCTCTTCAGCACGGGTCTACTCGATCTGGGAAGTCATATTTGAAGAACTTCTCGTCTGTATTGTCCAAGGGGGGCAGATGGAAGGATTGTTCCACCGACCTCTTCCCACTCCCACCCACTTCATGCTATACCACCCATTATAGATTTACCACAAGCGGAAGCTGAGGCTGACCCAAGCCATGCTTCCTGTGGGGTGGAACATGTAATGAATAGCATAGAAGTGAAGAGACCAGATGAGGCCTTGGCATGTCTAGAACAGCAGAACCGTACAACTCGGTGTACCCGACCACACCCCAAAATCGCCGGACCACTCTCCAACCAAGCGACACCCATACCCACAGTCGCACCACCACCCCCAGCCCCCTCTTCTATGCACCAAGTTCGGACATCACCGGCTCAGTCCACTTCACACTCCACTCGTCGTCTGTTGATCGTAAATCTTCAGATATGAGAGAGACTGCTGTTACAGAGGAGGTGGGATCCCGCACCGCACCGCCCAACGATACCACCCCTACCCCACCCCCAGCCCCACCCCTGGTGGAGGATGCTTGGCAGCCCACCCGCTCGGAAAACACAGCTATCTTTCTGGATTCAGTAACTTTGATTTGCGCAGCAATAGATTTGTTTAAACCACACATCAAATTCTATGCAGTTTTACTGTCCTATTTTGGATTAAGAACACAACTTCTTTACCGTGTTACATATATTTAATGCACGGACCGGTAAAGCCGCATCAAAAATCTGACAGTATAATTACAAAGAGAACTTCAAAGATTCTCTTACCTACGTTCCAGCCCATAATCGACACAGGCTGAGAACTACCTATTTACAGACACTAATGGTCGCATGTATATAAGAACTCGCTCTATATAGGGACGCTATTTCAGAAAGACACGTATACATCAGCAGCATTTTTCGGCAATTGACAATAAATGATATCTAAGTTTCCAATCAACCACGTGTTTTCAAGAGCCATGTGACTTTCACTTCTATTAAAGATTGTCAATAAGGTTGCGCGAAATATCTTCAGTAATTCTTGCAACGTTGGCTATATTGCTGATTATCATGAGAACAATTTGATTGAAAGTTGTTTTGTCAACGATTTTCTGTCAAATCGTTATCAAATCTTTATCTAGTGACAATTGTATTATATGTTCAATAAACTTGCTATTCATATATTTGTTGTCACTTGCACCATAGTGTGCAACTACTATTGAACTATGTTAGGCACTACTGTGCGTTCACCATGGAAGCGGACAGAAGAATGACTAGTATTAGCGTTACGAGAATGGTTTTATATGAACAACTGCGCACCGGCGAAGACAATAGAGTCTGAAATAATGGGGCCAGCAAATATCTATCTAAAATGACGGCTACGGTTCTAGTTAGTTAAAGTGTCCATAAAGTAACAATAGTCATAAATTTAGATAGGATATGTATCTTTTAAGAATAGATGAGAACTTTAAGACGCTACACGAATGAGATTTGCCGAATTCTCGCAACTCCCACCCACCCCACCCCACCCCACCCCACCCCACCCCACCCCACCCCACCCCACCCCACCCCACCCCACTCACCCACACGCACGCACGTACTCACGCACAGTTATCTTTGTTTTGATTAGAACAAAAAATATTTTTACATCGGGGTCATCTAATTCTCAAATTCCTAATTTCAAAGTAACTATAGAAAAGCTGTTGAATATTTGCAAGCTAATTTAACTGGGTGCTGTTTCTGCCTATGACAGAAACATCGCCAAGTCAGATTGGTTTGTAAAATATTCAACAGAATTGTTTTCCATAATTGTAAATTTATCAAAGTCATACAATTCGTACACTTGGCAAATCTTTCAACGTTCATGACGGAGATAGATAGACTGCAGTTAACTTGTAACGTAATTGATTATGACGTCAGATACTTGAGTGACAGATTGGATCCATTCATTGTGGCTAGATATGAAGTCAATTTGTTTACAGGCTATTCATCTTACTGCATATTTAGATCAGTACTCTGAAGGCAGCTTTCAGGATATTCAAGATGGATCTGGGCAATGATGAATAGTGATGATATTTTGACACACATGTACACTAATAGCTTATGCGTTGGCGCGTGTACGTCACACGCGTGTTTCTGGAAAATTCCAAACAAGCCACCACAATTTAGTTATGAAAAGATATTCTGAACACATCTTAAAATAGTTTCCTTAGGAAAGTGCTTTTGACCAGAAGTTATTAATTATCTGCGAATGTTCTATAATTACAGGCTTTTAATCAAGTTATACTAAAATATGGCTTTATAATGCTAGCATATGTCGCTCGTGTCGGATTAATGTCTTGTAGATGTTAATTCTTTCGACACTGAAATCTAATTATATTTCAATTTAAACACAGTCTTTCACAGACATACTGGTAAGCCGATAAAAATTGTATCTAAATTTACGAGAATCTATTGCTGCCCAAGATGCCAATGGATTCTAGTGGAGGTTGCTTTTAATAGGTATAAACGAACCATGTACCGCCAGGAACATCTGATTTGTAGGGTTCAAGGAGATAAGCTATGTATCTTGGAGGGATGGACATGTGTTCAGAGTAGATGTTGATGCAATGGTCTGGAGTACTATACTGTTGTTAATTTGTTACAGGAATGTAAACATACTCACGAGAGCGGGTAATGGCACAATAACAGCTGCAGCAGGTGGACGGCGAGCTGAAGGGAGAATATTCCTAACCCTTACAGACCAGAAAAGGAGGAATCCAGTTTTATCTCTAGCTAAACTCCGCAACACGTTTTCCCGGTGTTGAGATCAATCGATCACAGCACTCTCTCAATCTTAATTTCCAGAAGGCTATACAGGTAATCTGTTGAATATTTTTAGACTACTTTGACTGGGTGCTGTTGCTGCCTATGACAGCAATAGCGCCCAGTTAAATTAGTTTCAAAATACTCAACAGCATGTTTATTAAATAGTAAAGTACAATTTTTTTAAGTTGATGGAATATTACACGTTTATGAGGGACTAAAACGCGTCATTCATGGCGTAATTGATTATGACGTCATCCGACATGTGACGTAGTTATATATGACGTCATATGATTGATCGATAAACTGAATTCCTCTATTGTTTATGTTGTCAGGGACATAATTAGTTTATATCATTTGAAAATAAATTGACTTGAACGGTTGTTACCTATGCCAGCAACAGGTTTCAGTCCGATTAGTTTGAAAATATTCACAAACTTTCTTGTATAGGTCTCTTGAATTTGAAACATTGGAATGGCATAGGTTATACCCTGATAACGCAGCTTAGTGGCCCGGTACAGAAGCAATGTCAGACCAACGCGGCCCGGTATTGGCCCAATAACGGGGCCGTAACACGCGTTATTAGGAAAGGATGAACTACATTAGCTATAAATATGAAGTATTTGCTTATCACACCGTCTGTCCATCTCTTGTTCACCGTGTTTATCTGAGCAACGTGGTGAACAAATCTAATGCACATTTACAAAATCCTTAGTTGTCAGGGGTGTTTTTGTTCTGAGCACAGGATTACGTTCCGGACATATTAGTGTAGTAGAATTAGAATCAGGCCAGGAGAAAATTCGGTTAGAAATGTGTTTGGTGTCATTTGTTGCAGTAACATATTCAGAATCACATCTTCAAAATTCCCAATGACCCCATTTGGCCCAAAAATTTGCAAGGATTTGAAATATGGCCCTTTTCCGTTTAGTTAAATTGGGAGTAATGTTAAGGAAATAAATTTCCTAAATTCTCTTAATTAAGTCGATAATAAGTAAGATTGCTTAAATTTTACTAAAATATTGAACAATATATGTAGATTATTTTAGCATTGAGGTGTATGTGAAATTCACTTCCATTTGTAATGAAGGTATGTACAATTGAAGACTAATGCTTGCTGTTTACAGTGCTGTAATATTTCGACTGACGAGCAAGCAACACACTACAAGTTATCAGCATGTGGAATTTGGGATGGCGAGTTATTAACCTAATTCATGAATCCATTACCTCACTCAATCATATGACGTCATAATCAACTACGTGGCGTGTATGCTGACATCATAATCATGACGTCATGAATGATTCGATTAAGCCCATCTTTAACGCTTAATAGTCCGACGCAATGTACGAATTGTATGTTTTTGCCATTTAAGAAACATGTTGTTGAATATTTTGAAACTAATTTGACTGAGTGTTGTTCAGCATCCAGTCAAATTAGTTTCAATAGCTTGCTTACCTGTATAGTTTTCTGGAAATTGATAGTCAGGGAGTTCAGCGATCGATCGATCCCAACACGAGCGAGGTGTGGGTGGAGCTTAGATTGAGACGGGCGGGCCATAGCTAAAAGGGGAAAGGTCTATTGCAGTGACACAAGACAAATTTGGGAATGGTTCCAGATGCACAATGGCGGAGGTCCAGAACTTCGGTCTCTGGTAAGTAAATTGACAGCAAGTGATGGTGATGGCATCAACTGCGATGCAATTTAGAAGCTTGGCATTGCGATGCAATGATGTAAGGACAACCAAGCTGTGAGTGATGCAACCAGTAATAGAAGGCATATGGTGCGCATGGTGAATGACTTAAAGCCAGGAATAAAACTAGAAAATAACGTGTTTCAAATCGATCCATCACTTTTGTTCATGCGCTGTACTGCATGGCGCAAAGAAATATTAAATCATTCATTATATATGAGATGACATCAATTCCCACTCTATTTAAAGATTATTTCATGAGAAAGATAGACAAATCTGAGCTAGCTATGACACTCCAAATAGTCTTGACGAATCAGATTTTGAAAGAAGGAACTCCCAATTTGCAGCAGGTAATTGATAGTAGATGGCTGCTGCACTACCTGGTGTGGGGAAAAAATATAACATACTCACAGGTCATGGAACAGTACAGCCACGTTCTCAGAAATAAATATGATACGTGCCGCAACGTGTTTGATGGGTAGGAAACCTAAAGACCACGAACACAAACGTCGTCAATCTGAGAAAATCTCAGCCGATGTTTTGATACAGTTACCCCTAAGGATTGCAAAGATCAGGAGGCATTTCTGCCCAATGAACGAAACAATTTATTGCCTTCCTTGCAAAGCACCTTCAATTCCATGGTCATAGTTTAAAATCAAGCAATAGAAATGCGGACCGACTAATCATGTCAACACCGTTGGAATTTGCCTGTAATGGACAGTTCGTAGTTATTGTTGCAGAAGACACTGCCATATGTTGTATCACTGGGACATTGCTATGGCTGATATAATGATCAGAAAGGAAAGCAGTCGCTCAAAGTCAGGACAGATGCACAGAATGAAGGAAGCATATGGTAGCGTGCATACAGATAACAGAGAGACACAAACCATGTTTCATACATACATGCTTGGAGTGGTTGTTACAAGTCAGCAACATATGCTCAACGAAATGCATACCCATTGAAACAGCTGAAATTACGTCACCAGTTAGCTAACGTCGCAATCAAGTGATAATAACCCGTTTCGCAGATGACCGATTTTAACCACGTGACTCGTGCGAACTTTCGAAGCGCATTGCATTGTGGGAGCGTTTGGGGGCAGTGCGTATTAAAATGGCGTCGGCCAGTAACGTCAATCCAGCTGTAAATGACACCCCTGCATGAGGTGTACACTTGTTGCAGTGCTATGTACATGGAACCTTCCCCTGATAACGCAGCTTACTGGGCCGATACCAGGCCGATACTTTCAGTATCGGCCCGGTATCGGCCCAGCATCGGCCCAGTAAGCTGCGTTATCTGGGTCCCTATATAACTGTAAACACTGTATATTTATAAAATCTATTCACTGTTAATGCTCTAAACTTTATTACTGTGTGTCTTGTATAATATAATATCGAGTCTGTCATTTCATGTCTGGCCATGTCTATCTGTATGTAGATTTTACGCCAATAAATATTCTGATTCTGATCCGTCGCTTGTAGCAATGGGCAATGGCTATATCGTCTTTCTCCCCCCCCCCACCCCCCCCCCCCCCACCCCTATGAATGAATAGGGGAGAGATTCCACGACACGTATTTTAAAGCGAATACAATTATATTGAGATACTTAACTAAAATATACACGTACCCTACTCATATATTAGATACAAATAGACTGAAATAAACTGAAAATGAACGCTAAATACGCATTCCGGGGAGAGACTGACTAACAGTATTAGCCGCCGACGATCTTTCAGCGCTGACATTATTGCCAGATTTTAAAATATAATTGTTGAGTTTGCTTCACAAAACATGCATCTTAAATGCACTATTTATTTAAAATTAAATTATTAAAAACTATATTTTAATTATGCAGCTTTTTTCGTCATGGCGCGTAAAGCGGATTTCCCAAATAGATTGACGAACAGTATATAGGACAGGATTAGCCTACCATCTTAAAAGCATAAATGCCGTGAAAAGGGGTTCTTTTCAGACTTTTGGGGTCCTAAACAGAAAAAAGGGGCTTGGAATATTTTTGGCGAAAATTTGAACATTTAAGCAAATTTAGGGGGGGAGATTGACGAACAGTATACGCACGACGGCGCTATCAAACGTGTGTATTATTGCCTGATTTTTCAATGAATTGCATTGATTATATAGGAGGGAGCGGGGGGGGGGGGGGGGGGGGTCTCCAGCGCATTTCAAATAAATTACTTCGGAAAATCGTGTATTATTGCCTGATTCGTCAATGAGTTGTGTTGATTATACAGGGGGAGCGTTCTCCAGCCAATTTCAAATAAATTATTTTAAAAACGATCTTAAATCACCTGAAATGATTGATTTTTAAACATCAAATAGCTAGAGGATGTCTTAGGAAGACTTGAGCCAAGAATGACGAAATTTCGACAATTATTTATTCATATATTGCCATAGATAGTTAATAAATAATAATGTGTGTTTGGGTGGGGTGTTGTTGCTAGTGTGGGGGAGGGGGGGGGGGGGGGCGGTAGAATAATCAAGCTTTCAGGAATGACTGTTCTGATGGGTCATACTATAATCGTGTAGGTGTCTGTTTTGTAAATAATATATATGTAGTGTCCATGAATGGGTGGGTAGGTGGGGTGGGGTGTTACATATTCACGAAGCATACCTAACGCATACCTTGTGTAAAGTAGATAATCAGCTATGGTCCAATCACAATGCTGCATTTGTTAGTTACACTTAATCATTATGCATGTTCCTATGCTTAAGTATGTTTCATGAATCCAGCCCGGGGCCATAAGCTGCATGGGTGGGGCAAGGGAGATTTTCGGAGAAGGCCAATTCTGTTTAACCCTTTAACCCTAAAATTCTCAAAGAAAATGTCCATTTGCAGACAAAGAC
The DNA here is from genome assembly GCA_034401795.1 of Chaetoderma sp. LZ-2023a. Lineage (NCBI taxonomy): Eukaryota > Metazoa > Mollusca > Caudofoveata > Chaetodermatida > Chaetodermatidae > Chaetoderma > Chaetoderma sp. LZ-2023a. The sequence goes on from CM067374.1 coordinate 76,003,313, forward strand.
AAGAGCATTTTTGAAAATTTACCACTGATAAATGGTAAATTTTCAAAAATATTCTTCCCTTTGTCTGCAAATAGACATTTCTCAAGACCACTGCAGAAGTCATTTTTGGCTGATATGAGCATAAAACCATACATTCACGTGCATTTCTTTATGCCCGCACGATCGACTGCCCCCAAACAGTCCCATAGTGCAATGCGCGCGATACGCGGTAAACAAAGATGGCGGTATCTGCGTCACGGGTTATGTATCAGCTTTTCAAGAAGATCTTGGTGGCAATAGTATAATCACAAATAAAGGGAAAATACAACAACTAAATCGTTTGTTCTCTAGTTCCTTTACAAATGAGTACATTACTACTATGCCAACCATTACAGCAGAGACCATAACATCAATAAATAATAGTACACTATCCGTTGATGACGTCGAAAAAACCTTGCAAATTTCGAAAGCAAATAAATCGGTTTGGCCTGATGATTTTCACCAGCATTCTTACACAAACTAAAAGGTGCACTATCAAAAAGTCTATTTTCCAACACAGCATTATTACAAGGTGGTATTCCTTCTCACCACAAAAAGTGCCAACGTTATACTTGTACATAAACAAGGATCAAAGAGGGAACCCGCCAATTATAGACTCAGTTACAACTAAGGTACGTGAGAATTTATTCAGAGGCAAATTGATAGAGTAGCCTACATGAAGAAAAGTAAAATAACTACAGAATACCAACATGGCTTCTTAGGCTGTTAGAGTTAACTGTAACACAAATAGTGAAAGTTATAAGGGCATGGACGAATGCTTTGGATAATAAGAAGTCAATTCTCCTTCCCAGAGTATCCATCTTTTAATCAGACGTCATATGACGTCATAATCTGCTAAGGGTACGTGTATGATGACGTCAGAATCATTACGTCATAAATGATTCTATTTGGCCCGTCTTTAACGCTTTATAGTCCGACACGTTGTACGAATTGTATGTATTTGCTATTTAATAAACATGCTGTTGAATATTTTGAAACTAATTTGACTGGGCGCTGTTGCTGCCCTAGGCAACAACAGCACCCAGTCGAATTAGTTTCAAAATATTCAACAGCTTATCTGCATAGTTTTCTGGAAATTTATAGGCAGGGAGTTCAGAGTTCGATCGATTCGAAGACGAGTGTGGTGTGTGTGGAACTTAGATAGAGATGGGCGGGGCATGGCTAAAACTGGAAAGGTCCATTGATGCAACCTATCTGACTTGACTTTTGACTCTATGCCTCACACGCGATTGTTATCTCTGAGGGAACTCTTAGCATTGGCAAATCATTTCTGAGAGAAAGAAAGCAGATAGTGAGGCAGCCTAAAATTGGGCCAGAGTCGTAGGTAGTGTCCGGCAGGACAATGTATTGTATTGTATTGTTTTGTTTTGTTTTGTTTTGTTTTGTTTTGTTTTGTTTTCTTTTGTTTTGTATTGTATTGTATTGTATTGTATTGTATTGTATTGTATTGTATTCTGTTACATCCGGATCGATAAATGGGGAGGTTATAGAGTTCCCCTTTTTGACTAGGGCCCGTGCTTTTCTTAATCTATGTAAATGATATCCCAATAGACATCGAATCCAGACTCTATATTTTTGCAGACGACGCCATAAACTATTCAATGAATTGGATGAATCCAGTTTTAGCTATGCCCGACCAGTCTCTAGCTAAGCTCCGGCCACTCTTCACCCATGTTGGGATCGATTAATCCCAGAAAACTATACGTGTAAGCTGCTGAATTTTTTGAAACTAATTTGACTGGGTGCTGTTGATGCCTATAGCAGCAACAGCGCACAGTCAAATAAGTTTCAAAATATTCAACAGAATGTTTATTAAATAGTAAACACATACAATTCGTACAGCCTAACGGACTAGTCAAGGTCTATGACGGACAATTTCTGTTAATTATGCTTGTGGATTGTGACACTGGATTATGATGTCAATCTATATGTGATGTAGTTGATAATGGCGGCAATACTTGACTAATAGACTGGTAATAGTGAAACGCTGCAAAAAGATTTAGAAGCGGTTAAAATCTGGTGCAACTAGGCAATTAAGGCCCAATGCAAAAAAGCTTAATTAGCTATATGCATTAGGCCTAACACAAGCGCCACTACATTTGCATATACGGACTATTTGAAAACAACAAACCAGTAGGAGAAGAGGGAGACATATCACATACATATAAAAAACATCATATCAAACACCAACCGAAAGACAGGTCTTATATGGGGAACATTTCACAACATGTAGCCTACTAAATGCATGTGTAAACCGCTGCAGTGAAGGTTTAATGTAGTCTCGTCTGGAGAACGCACACACGCAAGCACGCTCGCGCACACATCAACCCACCTACCGACCCATGCACGCACGTACGCACGCACACACGCGCACAATTGCAATCACAATATCCTCTTTCCCTTACAGAGCGACGGTAAAAACTAAAAAGTGATATCACAAACAAATATGTCATCAATTTGGCAGATTTCTGATAAAATCAGCCACAACACCCACTCTAGTGTTATTTAAACCCGTCAACGAAATAGTAAGTAATTAATATTATCACCACAACAAAACAACCTTACAATAACTCATACTTAGCAGTAGCATATTCATACTCGCCTCTGGTGAGTTCTGCAATTGCAAGAATCGCTATAATGTCTGAATCAACCCCTGTCAGTCTGTTTATCTATATTCCTAAACAAAAGTCAAATACCCTTATGGGCCGCTCCCTTATGGGTTGTACTCATGGCCATACCTTACCAGAAACCAGCAAACAACAAAGTTTTTGCCCCACGAAAACCAGCTAAAACATGTCCAACAAATTGCCAACAACTATGGTGGCTCACCAACCATGAAAAATGTCAACCACCAAAAACACCACGAAACCGCCAAAAGCAACCAATACCGTCACGTACCATCTTGACCCCAGAAACTGCCAAAACAACCAATTAGAACAACCTTTGCTCACAAACTGCCAATGACCACCCTGACTCCAAAAACATTCCAGAGCCATCTTGATCCAAAATGACCAAAACTAAACTTGGCCCACAAACTGCCAAAACCTCAAACACCCACCTAAACCATCAATATGTGGCCAATTTGATCATGTGACCGGAAGTCACGTTACTCCTGGGTCAGGATGTATATACGGAAGTGAGTCCCACATCTCAGATCATTCGAGGCGGCTGCTTGCTGCATAGTGATTACTATTCAGGACTACTTAATTGGAGAACCAGGTTCGCGCCTGAGCTGTGCACTACATCAGCATCGTTGGAACCATGGACAATCTCCATCGCTCCTTGCCTCTCTCCATCCAGGAGCATACATGGATACCAGTGGGAAGCTGGGGGAAGTTACCAATAATAGAATGAACCGAAACCAGCCTAGATATGGCATGAATGGAAGCTAGATTCCAGGACTCGATAGACACTAACCAAACCAATAGCTTTTCATCTCAGATCATTCAGACTTTTGGATCTGACAATAGCAGGCCACGCATCAGGCAATAATTCACTCTGCTGAATCAGTATCTAGACCGTGTCATTATTCCCACTCATATCTCAAGGAACTGCTAGGGCTAATCTTCCTGCTATTGAAACAGAATAGGTAGCATGTTCACTGGAATCAGTAGACTCTGAGCCCTTTCTTGAACCATATGCTACCATGTTATAAACCACCAAAGGACACCCCGCCCCCCCCCCCGCCCCCGCCCCCCGCCCCCCCCCCCCCCCAGACAACCACTGGAGTTCATACCATGGATCATCTACATCGGTCCAGCGTAATCTCATGCTTCTATTCCACACAGTAAAATGCTACATAGCAGTAGATTGGAAAAGATTTAGACACATTATAAGTAACAACAGAGTTCTCAGGTTCACAATGGATATTATTGGTGTAATGAAATTCGGAGTCTGTCGCTCCTCCCCGGAGCATGCTGTGGACGGAAGCCGCGATCGTATCTCCACTATACAGGTGCTGGGTGGCTGGTGGTGGAGGGGGGGGGGGGGGGAGTTACCGCAAATACTTACTCTCTTTGCATTGAACAGGATTTGATTCTGTATAACCTTGACCCACATGCCAGCTGGGTTTATATTAGAGCAATTATAAAATATCTGAATAATTCACGTTTCCTTATTAGTGCACCATTGGGAACCATGTTTACATTTTTCCAGTACAAAATTGTCCGGGATTGACGAATCTGAAAACAGTTTCAGACTCGGCTAAGTATCAAATGAGTTATTTATGATTGAAGATTCTTCGATCAGCGTGCGATGGAGCGTGTCCATTTCCAGTAAATATTCTTCTCATGTACACGCTGTTCACGTGTTTGACTTCCTGCCACATCCCTCACATACTGATTAGCTTCCTCATCTTGAGAATCACGCCTTTTTGAAAACATAGGCGAGCAGATAAAAGGAGATGTCTCGCAGTCTATGTGTGAACATTTTAAAGTAACTTTCAACACTGAAGACAACCCAAATCATTTGCATTTCTGAGTCCGAAAAAACGTCAGTTTTTCTCGTGATAACGGTTCGATCTCGCCTGCCCTCTACGTGGTCCATTTGTTAGCCGCCAGTTCATCAGAAATTTAAGAAGTATCTAATCTGCGTTCCCAGCTGATTTTCGAGGGGAACGTGTAATCTTATCCAGTTCCGGTCATTCAGAAATGTAGATGTCTCCGCTAGGTAACCTGTTGTGTTCTTGATAAATTATTGTTTGTACTCGATACGTCAGTGGGTCAAAGTGACCAAAGACCATCTCTTCGTTATTGAAACGAGTAATTATTAGTCTTCTCAGTTCTTCACTGAACTCGCAATCTTCAGTGAATGCTGTATTACCACTAAAGAAGACTTTTCTCGAACAGATTTATATATGTCGCTGCATCTGGAAAGTTGTGCAGCATTATAAACACAGACGATTGTATCCGGTACTTAACATATTCATTCGCTCCTGTTTCTGTGTTTTAATCCCAAAACCAGTAAAGAAATAACTTCCTGAAATCTGCTCAAACCAGTACCATGGGAAGAAGGACTTTTCAGGTGCACTGTTCTGTCCTCTGTGCATAGCGCCAGGGGGAAAATCGACGTTATTACAGAAGTGCCAGTTTTACTATTACCGGTCTCAAATTATCTCCAGATATCATTCAGTATAGTGGATTCTCGACATGGAAGCTCGCTTCCCCAATCTCCTTTGGAAGCCTAGTAGCGTACAATGAATTGCGCCCATCTCGGCTAGTGGAACATTGATTCCTGCCACAAATAGAGAGACCTTCGGGTATGCTTACACACATCCAGTTATGCTGCGAATTTCTACATCTGTAACCGAACCTGGGGAAAAATTGAGTTCTTCTCAATCCTTTTTGAGATCCTTTATGAATCTGTCTCGTATTCTTCTAAATGTGAGTGTTGGTAGGTTGAGTTCTTTAGGTCGTTCATTATGTGATAGGTTATGCATACCATGAATATGGTTAGTGTGCTACCTTTAGACGTTTTCTATCACATTTACATGTTTTAGGAAGGGCCACAAACTACATTGGCATATTCGATATGAGTCTTGACAAGGGATTTAACCCTTCTTGTGTCAACTGCGCCTCAAAGCGCTCAAAATACTACATTTGCATGCCCCAATCTGTTTCTAGTTCTGATGAAGGTATTGGATGTATGCGAGGTGTATCTGTCACCATAGAGTATTGTATTTGTGGATTGTTTCTGCCAAAATGTAAGATGTGTGTTTTGTTGATATTAAATTCTAGTTGCCATGTCTGAGACCACTCGCATGCTGTGTCTATGTTTTCTTGGATAGTAGCTATTGATGGGTTGTTATATTTTTTGCATCATCTGCGAATATTTTACAGCTACATGTGAGTGATTCTCGTAGATTGTTTATATATTAGAAAAAGATGCAGTTCTCATAACACTTACTTGTGGTAAATCAATAGTAACAACATCTGCCCAGTCTGACGTTGCATCATTGATGCATACTCTTTGTTTTCTATTGGTTAGGTAGTTTTCTATCCTCTTGACTACATTTTTCCCTATGCTGTAGCTTCCCAAATTTGATTGGAGTCTTTTTTGTTGTACTGTATCGAATGCATTGTAGAACTCCAAGTATATGGCATCGACATGTTATTTTGTATCTAGTTTAGTCCCATTGCCTTCGAGATATTCTAGTAGTTGAGATTTACATACTCGGTTATGTCTGAAATCGTGCTGGCATGAAATGAAAAGGTTGGCCGATTCTTAAAAGTTTATAATACTATCCATAACAAATGGCTCAAGGATCTTGCACACGGTACAGTTAATAAGATGAATTGGTCTATAGGTGTTTGGAATATTTTTGGAACCTTTCTTCTATATGCAGCAAATATTTGCGAATTTCAAGATGTTTAGTAGTAACCTTCTTCTAGAGATTTGTTGAAAATGATGCACAAATGCATACTAATTTTCTTGGCTACTGTGATTAGTATTGTCACTGGTATTTCGTCTGGGTTATTGATTTTATTAAGATATAGGCCTTTCATTTTTTTTCCTATAGCCATATGTGTTATTATTATATTGTCTGAAGTAGGGGTGTCAGCTCTATTGATGATGGTTGGAATAGCATGTAAATCCTCAGAAGTGAAAATACTCGAGAAAAAGATATTGAGAATATTTGATTTTTCCTTGTCATCTGTGCTAATGGTGCCAGTATCTTGGTTATATAGATCGTTGATTGACTCATGTAGGACTGTTATGCTTTTTGCGTAGTTCCAAAAGGTGTTACGGTTATTTTTGCTTTCAGATGCCACTTTTTGTTTGAGTTACTGTTTTGCTTTTCTGATCGCCTTAATGTTCCCAAGTACTTTTAAATCTGGCCTTTCTAGTTGCCTGTAGGACCTGATTTCTTATTCAGCAGTATTCTTCATAGGTCATCTCACTAGCGTTTTCTAGGTATGTTTAGGTGACATCAACAAATTGTATTCTGCTATTGCAGCGGTTGCAGCGGTTGGCAATAGGCCTCACCAGCCTTTACTGCCATGCCAAATGATGATGATGATGATGATGATTGGTCTTTTCCATTTATTGTTCTAATAATCATAAATGTCTCCCCCGATATGAAAACCCTAAAGTTGGCCTTGACACATCAAGACCTGATAATACACAACATTGTTACTATTATGAGTGTAGGTATCTGCCATCAAAGGCCGAACTAAACATGGAGTGCTATGATTTGTTCACAAACAACTATGTAATGGGAAAAGGGGAGGTATAGCTTTTTACAGTAACGGAAAGGTAAAGGGAGAGGAATACAAAGTGGAAGTGACGTTCCAGTGGGAAATATGGGTGAAGATTAGGATGACAGATACGGAAACCCTGCTAGTAGGGTGTCTATACAGGGACCTAGGGTGTCTATACAGGAACCTAGGTAGCAATGGAGAAAATGCAGAGGAGTTGCAGAACATGATAAACAGAGTAACCTATATGAAAGAGTTTGAACATCTACTCATCATAGGGAATTTCAATTACCACAACTTTAATTGGACAGACAGGTCCACGAGAGATGACATGGTAAGCGAATCATTTGTGGAATGCATAAGAGATTGCTTTTTATATCAACACATCAAAAAACCGACTCTGGTTCGACATGGTAATGAACCAAGTTTACTGGATCTAATCTTCACTAAAGATGAAGCAATAGATGAGATTGACCACCAAAGCCCATTAGGGGCCAGTAATCATAGTGTGCTAGTTTTTTATTGAAAGAACCAAAGACAAAATTAGATGGAACTTTTAAAGGGGGATTATGCAGCTATGATTGCCAAACTAGATCTGAACTAGGAGCCATTATTGGTGTCTGAGGACCCAAACCAACTTGTGGATACCCTAATGCAGTACCTAAACACCGAATGAAAATGTATGCCTAAAATTAGAAATGGAAATGCGAACAAAAGACATCATCAAATTCAAATTTGCGAGGGGAAATGTGCGAAGATTAGGAAAAACACAGGTGTTGGCAGACATTTATGGAGACGAGAGACCAAAAACGTTATAGGGAATATACACGAGAAAGAAACCAATTGAAACAGCTAATCCGAAAGACAAAATGACAAAGAGAACATGAGATAGCCAGGAACACCAAATCAGATCACACACAGTTTTGGAAATATGTAAATGCCAAAAGAAAGACAAAGACACGGATACCAGAGTTACAAATACAAACCGACAAAGTGGCTGTTGAGGATATTGAGAAGGCAAATGTACTTACAGAGCTCTTCACCAGTGTCTTCGCCCGGGAGCCCAAAAGAGTATTGCCAGAATTAGAGGAAAGAATAGTTGAACAAAGGTTCCAGAACAAATCGTACTCAGAAGTCGAGGTATGGAAGCTTTTCAAGATGCTGGATAAGAAAATGTCCCCTGGTCCTGATGGAATACACCAAAAGGTCCACACTTACTAAACCCATGAGCATTATCTTCAATAAGTCAAGGCAACTGCATGTAGTGCATATGTATCAATTGAAATTAGCTCACATTCTACAATATACAAGAAGAGAAAGAGATCTGAACCCAGTAATTATAGACATGTGAGTCTGACCAGCATACTGTGCAAACTGATGGAAAAATTGACAAGGGCAGAAATAATTAAGCATATGCAAACAAACAAATCTTTTGGCAAGAGCAGTTTGGTTTCATGAATGGGTGGTCCACAGCAATCCAATTACTATAATGAGGTGTTGGATGATTGTACGGCCATATTAGACAATAGAGGAAGTATTGATGCACTCTTTATTGACTTCATGAAGGCATTTTACACTGTATCTCATCGGTGCTTGATGCTGAAACTTAGGTGATACTGCATAAGCAATCAGATGGTCATATGGGTGGAAAACCCCTCTCACATAGGAGTCATTGTGTTATTGTCAATGGACAGCCCTTTTTGTTATCGATGCATTATATATTAATGACTTACCAGACTGGGTCGAGGCATCAACATATTTATTAGCAGAGGACACCAATATCTATAAGCAAACAAAAGGAGAGGGTGATGCAAAGAATCTACAAGCTGACCTAGACTGCCTACAGAGATGATTGGATAAATGGCTGTTAAGGTTCCACCCAGACAAATGTAATGTGCTGATGGTAGAAGGCAGAGGAAAACAAGAAGGGACATGCAGCAGGTCATAGCACATGTGTGGTAAAAATGGGTCCAAAACAATCCTTGAAAATATAGAACAAGAGAAAGACATTGGAGTAATAGTAGATAAAAAGACGAAACTTCTGTGGTCACATAAGATCACAAGTCAACAAAGCAAACAGTATCATGGCGTGATCAAGAGATTCTTTACACATCTAGATGAGGGTATTTCCAGGCATGGGTGAGGATTCACCTAGAATATGCAGTGAGTGTATGGAGGCCATACCCAAGGAAGGACAGCGAGGCTATCGAAAATGTACTAATACGTTCATCTAAGCAAGTACCTTCACTTAGCAACCTCAGCTATGAAGAGAGACGCATGCGCCTGAAGCTACCATCTATGTGTTACAGAAGGTTTAGAGGGGACATGATTGAAGTGTACACGATACAGCATGGCATCTATGACCCAAATGTAACTGATAACCTATTGGAAGTAGAAAGCAACATATGCACCAGAGGCCATGACCTGTGGTTGGCCAAGCACCGTAGTAGGGTTAATGTACGGAAACATCAATTTACAAATCATGTAAATGACATATGGAATACACTCCTTGAGGATATCATGCATGCCAAATGGGCTTTGCTTTTGAAGTAGCAGTAGATATAATTTTGGGAAAACGAGAAATTCAAATACGATCACCCTGCGCCATACGATATACCAGGAAGTAAGATATGCAGAATGGTCATGAAGGAAAATATGTTTCTGTATGGTACGTTGTAGGGCCAATACTGGCATGAATACAACAAGTGAGAGAGTGCGCTAAGATGACTTGATATGAATGTTCTGATGCTGATGATAGATTTAAAACCATCAGCAATTGGAGATTGGATACAGTTCTTTCCATGTGATTCTAGTCTTTCACATGATCAAGGATTGTTTGAGGGGCTATGTTTTAGATGGTGGAACACAAAAATACTTTGAATTGTTGGTAACTTGGTTTCGATAATATCTGATGTTACACAGTCTTCGTATTTCCGTGCTAAAATGGCTCTCCTTGATCCTTTTGCCGTTAAGAATTCACGTGGAGGAATTTCATCGCTGAAATTTACCCTCAACCATCTTGAAAAAGAATTTGAGGCGAAGCTGTTTGCACCTGTCCTGCAGTGATGTGAGGTTGTGATCATGTAGCATCTGGGTGACACATCCTGTGATTCTGGTTTTGTAGTCACCAGTGATAAACCTGACTGCTTGGCGTTGTATTCTCTCTAGCTTGTTGATATCAGTTTTTAGATATGGGTCCCAAATAACTGCGCCACACATGGGTAGTGATCTGACGAGTGCTTGGTATGCCAGTTTTCTTGCAGGGCACTGAAAAGTTCCTTAGATTCTTGTTGAGGAAACCTAGTGTGGCACTGACTTTTGCAGTGATGGTGCTAATGTGGGTTGTCCATTTGAGGTCATTATAGAATTTGAGGCCAAGATAGTGGTTGCTAGCGACTTGCTTTAAGATGCTGTTGCTAAGGCTGTAGTAGTGCTGTGACTTGTTCAGGACACTTAGGATATAGCACTACTTTGCGTTGATCTGCATACCCCAATCTGGAACCAAGATGAGGTGGACATAGAGGCTATATACTTAAGTTTACTTATGCTTACTTATGTTGTTTCTGACCACAGGCTTATGCCTTGATGATCAGATCTTCATCATGATACTGTGCACTTTCTCTTCCTGTTTCTATCGGCGCTGTATAGTCATATACTAATGGCTGATCCAGTATTTGTCTAGGCAGGCCTTGAAGCTATTTACCGACGGAGTTTCTACAACATACTGAGGTCATTTACTCCAGACTTTGGAGACATGGACTGGAAAATAGTTTCTGCAGACCTCTAGTTTTGCCCTCAACTGGAAAAAATTTGTATCATGTCCCCTGGCCTCTTCTCTATCAATAATCTTGTCTCTTAGCTTAAGTATAGATCCTACTTCTTCATCGTATACACCATGCAGAAGTTTGTATGCTTCCATCATGTCACCGTGAACTTTGTGAAATGCCAGTGTAGGAAGTGTCAGTCTTTTCAGCCTTCCCTCATACTTAAGATCCCTTAGACCTGATATCTGTTTTTGGTTGCTCTCCTCTGCACATTTTCTATGAGTGTTATCACTGACTTCTTGTACAGCTGCAGCATAGTCGAGATGGCTCCTTACCATTGCCGTGTATAGGGGAATGAGGTTTTTCTCATTTAAGTTGGTATATTCTCGACTAATAATTGCAAACATACTATTTGCTTTGTTCACCCTTTCTGTTATATGTCTTTCGAAGTTTAATGTTTCGTCTATGACCACTCCAATGTGTTTTTCTGCCTTGGATTGCACGATTTCATGGGGGTTTTTCCATCGGCGATGATATGGTAGTTCCTAGCACATGTATTTGTTAGGCCAAAACTAATTTTTACACATTTGTCTGGATGAAAGTGGAGAAGCCAGATATTTGACCACTCTGTTAGCTCATTCGATCAAGTCTGCCTGTAGTGCAGCATTGTCCTCTGGACTTAGTATAGTCCGGACAATCTTCGTGTCATTTGCAAAGAGATTATTAGCATCTGAAATGACTTGACCAGGTAAGTCATTTATGTAAATGACAAAGAGCAATGGGCCCAAAACGCTCCCCTGAGGGATTCCACTAGTAACATCCATACCAGCCCGAGTCCATAGACACATCCTAAGACATCCTATATAAGACGTAATATCACACAGAGATGGTTATCTGTAAGATCTATGTGTATCCGACGGACGGGAATTGCAGAACAGAACAATTTTTGCTTCTATTTTTCAACGCACATAGTTAAATATATATAAGTGCGGTAAACAACAATCATGCTACGGTGCGATTATTACATGTAAGAATAACTATTTTGCTACGGTGTGTATGCTCATCTATAGATCTCGGAATCTGTTAAACTGATAAATATAGGATTAGGAATCAACTCCGGAAGGAGGTCCATATCAAGGGTCTGCGGTCTGATAGACGAAATTTACTCAACACAACAGCAACAAAATAAATTATCTCCCTTTTACCAATATGGAAGACAGAGAAATAACTCAATATAGTCCAGGCGAATTTCAGGACGTATGTTTGAGAATAGAATCTAAACAGATCGTGAAAGAGGTGCAGTTTGCCGTGGATCACGTAGCAGTTTCAGATACATTGGAATCTAGTGATGACATCGTGTATTTAAACATTAGAACGAAGGAAAGGCGGAGCTATTGTGTACAGCTGTCATTCCAAGGGTTTCGGGTAAGGCTAGTTAACCGTAATATACACCAGTGAGGTTTTTCTCGAGTCTCATGTGATTTCGAGCGTTGGTTATTTTGACGTTCTCACTTACAACTGTATCTATTGATGTCTGTCTCAAGATTCAATATTATTTATTTGCTTCTTGGATACCAATTTACAGACATTTTTTTATCACATTCAATGTTCATCCTAATGGGTAATGGAGATGGAACAAGAGACAGAGTTCTTTCAGAGAACATAATGAATTATGTTGTCTCTAAGTAGTACTCTGAGTAATTTTAATGAAAGTAATGGAGTGGAATTGTATAATAATAATAATAATAATAATAATAATAATAATGCTTTACAACAAAATTTTCGCAATGGGAGGAGCCATCAACCACTACAATACCAAGAGAATACCAAGAGAAAGTAAAAAGTAAGCGCCAAGCATTCGACCGGTTTAGAAAGACACGTGATGAAACTCACTATAATGAATATGCAAAGTACAGAAACCAACTAAAATGGGAAGTAAGGAAAGCAAAGCGGAATTTTGAAAGAGACATCGCTAGGAAGTCCAAAATTAATGCTAAAGCATTCTTCAGCTACGTAAATTCCGAGTTAAAAACATCATCAGGTAGCGCAGATTTGAAACATGAAGATGGTACAATCACCAGAACGGATGCAGAAAAGGCAGACGAACTCAACATCTACTTTGCCAGTGTATTTACACGTGAAGACCTAACCACAATACCCCAGCTCAACAGTAGAGATCCCAGCAGTACATTAAGCAATTTTATCATCAAGGAAGAGGATATCAAGAAAAGGTTGGATAGCCTGCTAGTGTCAAAGTCACAAGGACCCGATGGGCTTCATCCAAGAGTCCTGAAGGAAATGAGCCATTGTCCGGCCACTAGCGATACTGTTCAACAGATCTTTACGCGATAGAACCCTCCCTCAGGAATGGAAAAATGGTCAAGTAACCCCTATTTTCAAGAAAGGCAGTAAATCATCAGCCAGCAATTACAGACGTGCAAGCCTGACTTCAGTTGTATGTAAAGTCATGGAGCGGTTCATTAGAGATAAGCTCATGAATCATATGTCAAACTCTATTTCTGACTGTCAGCATGGCTTCCTAAGTGGACGATCCTGTATCACACAATTGTTAGAAACATTAGATTATTGTACTGACATCGTAGATCAAGGAGGAGCAGTCGACGTGATATACCTTGACTTCGCCAAAGCGTTTGATACCGTCCCACACCAGAGATTGCTTAGCAAATTAAAGAGCTACGGTGTCAGTGGAGATGCCTTGGGCTGGATTCAAGACTTTTTGAGTAACAGAAGGCAGAAAGTTGTCGTTAATAGCTCTAGCTCAAAATGGGCTCCAGTCCTCAGTGGAATCCCTTAAGGCAGTGTGCTGGGGCCGGCATTATTCGTCTGCTACATTAATGACATGCCCGAAGTAGTAAGCAGTATGATAAAGCTCTGCAGATGATACTAAGCTCTACTCAAAGATAGCTTCAGAAGAGGACCATCAGCAGCTACAGACAGATCTCAACAATCTAAAAGACTGGGCAAATACTTGGCAACTACGCTTTAACGCATCCAAGTGCAAAACCATGCACTTGGGTAGATGCAATAAGAAACAGCCGTACAGCATGAATGAAAATGGTCAAAGCATAACACTTGGCGAAACAATTTGTGAAAAAGATCTGGGCGTTTTTGTTGACAATGGACTGAAGTTTAACAGCCATGCAGAGACAGCAGTAAACAAAGCCAATAAAATCGTTGGGATGATTAGAAGGTCATTCGACTTCCTAGATCCTGTCACATTCGTACTGCTCTTCAAAAGCCTTGTACGACCCCACCTAGAATATGGAAACGTGGTATGGTCTCCACTGTACAAAAAAGACGTGCTGTTACTTGAAAATATCCAGCGACAAAGATGATCCCAGGGCTAAGTGATTTACCATATGAAGATAGACTCAGAACACTCAAACTACCAAGTCTAGTATTTAGGCGGCTTCGCGGGGACCTTATTCGAGGCTTTCAAATACACGCATAATATGTACGACGTCAATCGGGAGCATCTACTGCCATCAGATGCAGGTGATCGCACAAGAGGTAACAGTTACAAGCTCACCAAACAACGCTTCTGCAGTGATACCAGAAAGAGGTTCTTTAGCATACGAGTGAACAAGCATTGGAATAGCCTACCTGATCACATAGTGACAGCTCAAACACTCAACGCCTTCAAAGGAAGGATTGATAAGCACTACCGAGAGAACCTCTACACAATTCAGTTCCCGATCTCACCCATCCGCACCCAATCAGTTAAACAGGTTAATGAAACCCAGGTTCAAGAAGAAAGTTAAAATCTGTTACAGGCTTACTAGCCTAACCATCAGAAGAGGATATGTATATGTATAATACCAGGAACAATATGCAAACCATTTACCTTATCAGAGCATGTAAGACTATCTAACAGCTTCAAGTTTCTAAATAATCTGCACAATTCAAACTACCCAAGTCAAACAAACTATGTTGACAAAACTAAAAACTCAACAGTTAACCCTATGTGTGCTAAAACTGTAACTACCAGTAACATACAGAATTCCAGGCATATATTATGCAAATCAAAGGAAGCACCCTCTATACAAACACAACAAAATAAGTTAAAAGTATTTTATACAAATGCTGACTCTATCATAAATAAACGACGAACTTTTAATAATGGTTCTTGATACACAGCCAGATATCATTGTATTAACAGAAGTACTTCCCAAACACTTCAGGTTCAAGGTGTATAAAGAGGAATTACAAATTGATGGATATTCCTTATTTGTAAATGCAGAAGACTATAGCAGCCTGGGGAAAGTAAACCGGGGTGTGTGTATATATATACGCTCAGTATTGAATCCAGTAGAGGCTCTATTAACAATAGATGACCTACCAGATGAAATAGTGGTAGTGGAAATTAGGCTAAAACAAAGAGACAAATTGCTAATAATCGGAACATACAGAAGTCCAAATTCAAATGAAATAAATGATAACAGATTACTGGATACAATTAAAAGATCTGTTCAAAGCAAGCATTCAGATTTACTACTAATAGGTGACTATAATTATCCTGAAATTGCCTGGGAGATAGAACCACAAATTAGTAAACCATCAATAAGAGCATCTAAATTTCTTGAAGCAGTATCTGACGCTTTTCTCTACCAACATGTTACCATTCCGACCCGTTATCGTCCAAATAATGAACCTAGTACTTTAGATTTAGTCTTCACAAATGCACAGTATATGTTTGAAAATATTTCTACTTTTCCTGGCTTGGGAAAAAGTGACCATATCTGTTTTACTTTTAATTTGATATGCTACACCAAAATAACTCAAAGTAAGGTTACAAAATTCTTATATGACAAAGGAGATTATGAAGGGTTATGTAGGGAATTGGACAAGAATTGGGAGACGCAATTTGAAGGACTGTCACTGGATCAATGCTGGGTGAAGTTAAAAGAGAGTATAAGTCAAGCAATGCCAATATATATACCGCACAAAAAAATAATTCCCTCAAACAAACATAGACCACCATGGCTAAATAGACAATTACTTAGGTTAATAAGAAAAAAAGAAAAGTACTGGAAAACATATTTGGGCACACAAGAGACACATCATTATAACAAATATGCGCGTGTGATAAATCAAGTAAAAGCACAATGTAAAAAGTCAGTCAGGCTCTTTGAAAGAAACATCGCGACTAACATTAAAAAGAACCCTAAATCATTTTGGCGCTATGTCAATAATAAACTAAAAACAAAAGAAAGTGTGGGAGATCTTGAAGACATAAATGGTAACCTTACTGTAACAGACCAAGATAAAGCAGAATTATTAAATCAACTTTTTTCTAGTATATTTACCCAAGAAAATATAACTATTATTCCCATTATGAAATTTAAAACCGAAACCAATGCATTGAGCAACATTAAAGTGAATCTGGATACTGTGAAAGAAAAACTAGGCAACTTAAAGCAAAACAAATCCCCAGGACCTGATGGTTTACATCCTCGGCTACTCAAAGAATTAAAGGATGTCATAGCAAGGCCCTTGACACTTATATACCAAAAATCATTAGACACAGGTTCAGTGCCAACAGATTGGAAATATGCCCATGTCATACCCATACATAAGAAGGGGTCAAAAAGACAACCAAATAACTATAGACCGGTTAGCCTTACTTCCATTTCCTGTAAGGTACTGGAGAGCATTGTGAGGGACAAGGTAGTAGCCCACATGATAAATAACAGTTTTTTTACTGAATATCAACATGGTTTCATGGCTGGTCGATCTACAGTTACACAATTATTAGAAGTGTTAGAGGCCTGGACGACTGCTCTAGACAGGGGTGAAGATATAGATGTCCTGTATCTTGATTTCATGAAGGCATTTGACACAGTGCCTCATAAACGCCTTCTAAGTAAATTAAGCCAATACAAAATTTCAGGTAATCTAAACTGGCTAAGATCCTTTTTAACAAATCGCCAACAGAGGGTTGTAGTAAATGGAGCCTTTTCGTCATGGACACCTGTTTTGAGTGGAGTTCGACAGGGCAGTGTACTCGGTCCAGTACTTTTCACTATTTTTATCAATGACATGCCATCTGTGATTGAATCTGACATTTCTTTATTTGCGGATGATACTAAAGCTTATAGAACCATAACACATGCAGATGATTGTAAAGAACTACAAGACCTTAACTCACTGCAGCAGTGGTCAGAAACATGGCAGGTCCGATTTAATCCTCAAAAATGTTCTGTAATGCACATAGGCCATAATCACTTTAATACTTCCTATCAAATGATAGATGATGGGAAAACCCTAAAATTACATGACGAAAATATAATCAATGACCTAGGCGTGTCAATAGATACAAAACTAACATTTGAGAGCCATATAGAGAAGATAACTTCCAACGCTAATAAAATGACAGGCATAATATGGCATACATTCCAATATATAGATGAAGACCTGTTCATGAAACTTTATCCAACATTAATACGCTCTCACCTGGAGTATGCTGTCCCTGTATGGTCACAAAACACATGGAAACAAGCAGAAAAACTTGAAAAAATTCAGAGACGAGCTACGAAAATGGTGCCCAACTTAAAAAATCTAAATTACCAGGCAAGATTAGAATATTTAGAACTACCAAGTCTACTATACAGAAGAATAAGAGGGGATCTTATAAATGTATATAAGTACATGCATAACCTGTATACTGTGGACTCGAGAAAACTTCTAATTATCCGTCCAAGAAAGAGAACTAGAGGTCATAAATTTACATTACTAAAACCAAGAGCAAATACATCCCTTAGACAAAGCTTGTTCTCTAACCGTGTCATAGACTGGTGGAACTCCCTGACGCCTGAAGTTGTTGAAGCTCCATCTCTAAATAGTTTTAAAACCAGACTAGATAAACTATTTATTCAACATCCTGTATACTATAATTATAGAGCTCTAGATAAACCATGTAATCCAAAAATGACTATTGGATAATGTAGCTCATCACCAAATTTATTGAATTAGCTGATAATAGGATACAATGTCCTAAAAAGCTGTACATGTTATGATTATGATTTACATACTTCCAATACAGGTTGTCCGGGGGGGGTCATGCATGCAAATTACCCCAGCTCAACCCATAGGTTGCTATTTAGTAGTAGCACTTGTTGAAGTGCGTCAGATTGAAGGAAGCAGTAGTCACGATAGCTGTAATAGTGCATTATGGTGTAGTAGTAGTGGGTGGTTGTTATGATAATAGCTATGGCAATGATACAGGAGTGTGTGATCTTAGTTATCTTGGCATTGTGTTTTCCAGATCTAGTATGTATTGAGTATACTAGTTTTAATTATGTATTTGTATGATTTTAGTGTTAGTATTTTTTCGCATGTGTGTTTATCTATACTATTCCATGCTTTGACGACACCAACTGAAATTCTACGTTTCCCTGTGTCTGTTCGTGTGTATCTAATGTGGAGATCATGTTTGTTCCTAGTGTTATATGTGTGGATTTCGATGTTGTTTGCAAAGCTGTGGGTTATAGATTTAGGTAGGATTTTGTGATGAAAGGCTCTGGAAATGTTTATCATCTGTGACTTGCCTATGTCTGTGAGTTTAAGAGGTTTTTGTGTTTTGAAGATGTTTTGACCCTTTGCTGTTTTTGAGAACATTTTAATGCATTTTTTCTGCATGCTTTGCAATTTTGTTAATTTGTTTTTTTGTGTGTTAGTCCAGATGGCATTGCAGTATGTTAGGTGTGGAAGGATCAATGTGGAATACAGGGTTTTGATGGTAGCTTGTGTTAGGTATGGCTTTAGTCTTTGAATGACCCCCATGCCTCTTGCTACTTTAGCTGTGACTACCTCAAATTGTTTGCCCCAGGTCAGGTTCTTGTCTAAATAAACTCCTAAGAATTTAGCAAAAGGAGCTTCTTCAATTTCTTTTTTATTAATAGAGATTTTTGGAATACTATTGTTTCTCGATTGTATAGACTTTGAAAATAGCATGTAGTTTGTTTTATCAACATTTAATGATAGCTTGTTTACTTTGAACCAGTTAATAACTTCTTCCATTTCTTTATTTACTCTTTCGTATAATATATCTAAGTTTTTGGCGGAGCAAAAGGCATTGGTGTCATCGGCAAACAGCATTAGTGGCAAATTTTTGGCAAGGCATTCATATAGAGTAAAAACAGCAGAGGGCCAAGAATTGACCCCTGAGGAACACCACAGGTTAATTTCCTGTTTTCAGAGCAGGTTGCATTAAATAGCACACATTGTGTTCTATCAGTTAAATAGCTCTGAAACCAGGCAAGTGCACATCCTCGGATTCCGTAATAGGCAAGTCTTCCTAATAATATATTGTGATTGATAGTATCAAAAGCTTTTGAAAGGTCCAAAAAGATGCCAAGTATATGCTCTTTCTTTTCAATTGATTCAATTATTTTTTCTGTCATTTCAACTAGTGCGAGCATTGTTGAGTGTTTCTGGCGGAATCCATACTGTGAAGCATATAAAATTTCCTTTTTTTCTAGATAATTAATTAATCTATTATACATTAATCGCTCCATTAATTTAGAGAAAAGTGGAAGTATTGAGACAGGCCTGTAATTTGTGAAGTTGGACGAGTCTTTTGCTTTATATATTGGAGTGACACGTGCAGATTTTAGTTTTGATGGAAATATGCCTTGTACTAGTGATTGATTGCAGATATGGTTGAGTGGCGTTAGTAAATCAAATATGCAGTGTTTAAATATGCTCAATTTAAACCCATCTGCACAGGCACATTTCGCAGGATTAAGTGAATTATGTATAGTGAAGATTTCTTCATTGTTAACAGGATAAGCAAAAAATGAAGAGGATTGATAAGCGGAAGTATCTGTGAGGTAATCACTGTATTTAATTCCTGATGTAGATATGATATCAGCATTTAGGCTGACGTCAACAAAGGGCTCCGTTTTCCCAACTGACTTGGTTCGTGAATTTGATGATTTGGAAGTTGGGGCCCGGTTTGGCAATTGACTGGGTCAGTGAATTTTACAAACGAAGTTCATGCCAGGTGCCCTGTACCTTTCCTCGGGCTTATATATGGCAGGGTACCACCCAGCAGGCACATGACATCAAACTGGGTCCGTGGAACCACTGACCCGGTCAGTCGCCACGGACCAGAAACACCAAAACGACATTTATACAAATTGGTGAGGCTTGCAGATTGCAATTTCGTGGTAATGTTCTGAACCCTCAAACATTCTAAACTGTGTTAACTTTAGCAATTAATTTGATCATATTTCAATTTAGAATTTAATTTCAGTCTGTAAATTGCAGACGACCGCATTCACCTAATCTGAACACAACCTGAGAAGCTTTGTAGCAACTTCTCATGCCGTATTCGGACTAGGCGCGGCCATCTTGAAATTTACGAACCAGTTTAGTAACAATGAACCGAGTTCAAAACTCGGTTCATGGCTCGACAAACCACAGGCCTTTGAATTTTCGTCCATCCATCCCTCTACCACATATTCCCCCTACTATATTTATAAATATACACAAGGTGTGAAACCTTCATCTGTGGGCACCATTGTCAGGAAGCTGATTGGTTGGTTTGTTGTCAAAATCCGCTGACATCACGTTTCTGACTACAAACCACTGCAAACCAACCAAGCAGCTTTCTGACAATGGTGCCAACAGATGAAGGTTTCATACCTTGTGTATATTATATATAGTAGGAGGGATATGTGGTAGAGGGATGGATGGACAAAAATTCAAAGGCATGTGGACGAACAGCATCAGTAAATCTCCCACTTCTGAAACGTATGAACCACAAACTGCGTCAGTTAATCACGAAGCAGGTCAGTGTGTCTTTGAATAGATAAAGAATTTGCCTGTGCTTTAGGCCTATGCCATAGCGAACAAACATCTTTCAGTGGAAAGAGAAACAATCCTAAGAGACACACAATATAAATCCACTTAAATTCTTAGCCTATCACAATATTGATTTAAAATAGAGATCTAAGGTTGAATCACCAAATTACTCTGGTATGTGTATCTACAACTGATTTCTATGTAAATCAATGCTCTGAGCTACAGTAGGCTGTGTCCCCCACTCAGCTCATATACAGGTGTGATATTGATTCACAATGGAACAACAGCAAAGTTGTCTAATTGGGAATTAACTGATCTAGACGACAAAACAGTTCATTCTGTTATATACGATTATATACTAATATTATGCACTATTTAGTATTTATACTATTACATACTACAATTTAACTGTTTGAAAACACCAACCTTTACGTTATTTTCAACATATTCTGTAGATTTAAATAACAATTATAATTTTAACATTTCTGCAACTTGCAGAACAAAATGTATTCAGTCATCATAGTTCTAACTTCAAAGAGTGAATTAGTTATTTAACCATGTAACACTCAAATTTGTTCATGCAAATTTCAATTATCTCATAGGAAATATCTATTTGCAGATTAAAAGAAGGCTACTTTTGAACATTTATTACTAGAATGACTTGCTTCAGTTATCAAGCTAGTCATTCCAATGGTAAATTTTCAAAGATAGTCTTCTCTTTGTCTGTTATTTAAGTATTTCCCACTACCCTGGGAAATACTGGTATTTCCCAGGAAATTGCCAACTGTATTAAAACCTATATGCTTAAGTAAACTGTTAAATATTTTAAAGGCACTTTGACTGATTTTAGTGAATCTTACCGCAGGTAAATCAGTGTCAAAATATTCAATAAAAATGACATATAGGCTACTATTTGGTAAACTATATGATTATATGATCCATCAACACATCTAATCGCTTTACCGCCCTCTCCCTCCCCCCCCCTCCATTTTTCTTATGGTCAGTTGCGGTTTGACATAGAAGCAATGGTTTTTGGTCGGCTGCAGTGGTTTTACATCGGCTGCAGTAAAGTGCGATGTGTAGCCAGTCGGCCTGCGCCTTGCGTTGTAGCCTCATTGTCGCGCCCAGATGATTGTACAGGTCAGTGACCATTGTACACCGGCAAAGATGTGGCTTATTGTTAAAATCTTTTTTATCGGTCCATCGCACTTGTACTTCACCTTTACTTGGTGGTTTACATGTCTACATTGAATGGCACACCTCTCAGTCCTCTCATGAAGGATTCCACTGAAGGTGCGCTTGATGAGGAGAAAATTTCTTCTGGCAACTTATTGCAATCACATATTACTTTGGATGAAAAGATTTGTTTAGCCAGTTCTGTGTTGCATCTTTATACAATTAGAATGAATGTCCATAAAGGCTTTTTAGTGCACTTGCATTATATAGAGGGATCTGTGTTATAGTATCCATGCAGGTATTTGTATGTCTCCTGTCCTTTAACGTACACATGGGAGTTTCATGGCACAGAGTTTGCACCTTCTCTATCAATTGTTTGTCTTTCATGAGGTGTGGGTTCTTGGTGATTGATCCATATTCTTCACCCCATCCGTCTGTGCACTGCATATGTACATGAATCTGTTCCGAACTACTCTTCAGAAAGAATTATTTGAAATTTGACAGGATCATTGTACACCACCAAAACATGTACTTAATGTAGAAATTTTTGGTCATATATATACCACCATCCATCCATCCCGTACCTCCTGGAAAGCTTGTTTCTGACACCCCTCTCTAGTGTGAGATTAAATGAGAGGATGTACACAACCACCCCGGTATGCATAGTATCATTCCAGTCACTCTATTGGGGACTGGGGAGAGCTAATATTGGTCATGTATTCCTATTATGGCACACCGACGGGGGTATGTCAGCTGATTTTCTCTTATTATTCTAGCAAAAAAATTTGAGGTTGGTTGTTTATATGTCATCAGTGATGAGCATTAGAGAATCATTTAATTCTGCAGAAAATACATTTAAATAACTAGATTGTTCAGTTTTTGACACACCATCACAGCTCACCACATTCACCGCTTTGGGCTTTTTCCAACTCTGGAGGGCGGAGCCAACTGTACATGCTCTCTTGCCCCCTCTCCAACCTCCCCCCCCCCACCTGAGGGTAAATGTCTTCTTGCAGTCTGCAATTATATGGGTAACCAACATATAAAATTTGTTATATTCCATCCAACGTTATCAGAGGAGATGCATACAATCATGGACACACTGGCGGGCCGGCATAATCCCTACTTATGTTTGAAAAATGTAGGGATATTTATATTCTCCAAAATCCTATGTAAAATATACTGACTAGTATGAATGTCTGTTTTGTTTATAACCTTTATACGTACATCATACTGGTTTATTTGTGTTTTACAGGTTGTCAGCCATACTTTTGATTCTATTGATAGTACAATCCAGCCATGCTACTATGAAACAATATATGCCTTATTGGACAGCGTGAGTGAAAGCTATCGGAACTCATTTGGTAATGCCTTGATTCGAAAACTGCAAAGTTTGCCGCGTGACAGTGATGATGACGTAGCTACACCAGATGACGTCCACTGACACCTCTATGATGTCCTTATTAAAACTTAAAAGAATGGTAGGTACTTCTAACCACTATAATTACTCTCGCCCCATAGCGAGAAGAGGGTATTGTAAGCGGGTCTGTCTGTGTCCGTGTGTGTGTGCGTCCGTGTCCGGAGCTGTTACACAGGGTTGCGGCCAATTTACTCATACTCGAGTACACATTTTCAAGTACTTGCATGTGCCGAGTACTCATGCACTCATATGCACTGTCACTCATGTACTTGTACTCAGCCTTTGCAATAGTTGGCCAACATCCTCGTACTTGTACATGTACTCTATGCTTGTACTTTTGAATACATGTACTTATCCATTTTCTGCATAAAGATTTTATTCATACTTTATCATTTTCATTCAAAATTCCAAGCACTGGTTCTCAGGGAACTGATATGAGATTTAGTAAATATTCAAAAACAATGTGACTAAGTTGGTGATACTTGTTCAATATTTTGAAATTAATTTGCTGATAATCTTTTCTCATATTGCGTTGCTTTAAAATTGTTTTAAAATTGAGTTTCTGGATGTTTGCGTTGAAAAGGGCAATTGCTATATGTATGCTTATAAGGAATAAGATAACAAGTACTAAAGCATTTTAACCGTTACACTAATAAAAAAAACTTAAATTTCAAGACTGTCATACAAGAAGCTACCGAATCTTTTAAGCATAAATTGATCAAAAGCCTGCTTGAGCAAAAAACTGCTTCCAGTGAAATTAATTTAATTGTGTTGAAAAGGGCAATTGCTTTAGGTACATTTTGTCTGTTTGATAATATGGAATAATATAAAGCATTTACCCCTTACACTATTGAAACTCTCTTTATCTACCTTTCAAAGCAGTTATACATGTACAGATAAACTGTTACATTCTTTGAAAATAATTTGTCTGTAAACCATAACTGCTGATCCCTCACCTGGGCAATTACACTCGTTGATAAGACACCATTCATGCATGATAGTCCGGACAATGAAATTGGCCAAAGCCCATTATTTCCAGCTTTAATGCTACTTAAATATTTCAAGAATGTAGTTCCGTGTTGAATAATTTGAAAATAATTTGACGGGCAATGATTGCTGTCATAAGCAGTAATGTTTACCAGTCAAATTAATTTCAAACTATGCTACAATATTCATACATCATTTATCTGAAATAATTTATTTCTAATTTAACCCTTCACATATGAGATGAAGACTTACACATGTATTATACATACCAATCATACCAGGAATTCCGCTGATTCTTTATGAAGTAAGACATATTCTGTTGAATATATAGGAAAAAAATATGGCTGGAAGCAATTGCTGCCTACGGTAACAACAGCTTCCAATCAAATTATTTTCAAAATATTCCACTGGATATTTCTTATTGTAATGAATTTGTCATATTGTCTGTAACATTGAAAATAGTAAATAGTGACAGTCTGTGAATTATTTGGAAACTAATTTGGCTGGGAGCTAATGCCGGCAATGGTAGCAACAGCATTCGTTCCAATTATTTCCAAAATATTCAACATGATTCTTCTCTTTTGTAAATAAATAGATGGTAACCCCACTAGAGGGCCCCTATTCACAAAGATGGCTTACACCTTAGAAGAGGCATAACTAGGGCATAAGCCTCCCATGTGACTTAACCCTTTAATGTCTAAATTTGTTCAAAAAATTTACATTTTCTTATTGAATGTCCATTTGCAAGCCAAGAGAAGAGTATTTTGGAAAATTGACCACTAATGTCTGGCCTGTAAATGGACATTACTGGTAACCACTAAAGAGGCCGGTCTTGGCCGGTTTCGTCACAAAAGGGTTAAATGCAACATTCTGATTTGTCTTTTTCTACTTTATGCCAGGGTATGCGCTATGCCCTTTTCATTAATACAGCCCCAGAATTCATATTTTATATTTCCAGTTACACTTACAGAATTCACAGCAACATCGCCCCATATTGTAGACACAAAGGAAATATTGTAGTATGGTTGTTCTCCCCACCCCACCCCCTCAATAGCCACATTGGATGGCAGTTTGGTATTCATATATACTTGTACTCATACTCAAGTATATTTACAATGTACTCGTACCGAACCTCAGTACAACTGCTAAAAAGTACATATATTTTTGTGCTCGTACTTGAGTACTTCGCCAAAGTCCTCGTACACAGCCTCAGTACGGTTGCCTGTGCTCGACCCCCAACCTTGGAGCTATATCTAAAAAACACTGAATATGATTCTGCTCACAACTAATGATTATGAAGTGCAAGAGTATTTCCAGAGATTGACCGTGATCTGGATAAAAGACCTGTATCCGGATTGGATCAAATTCTTGTTCTGTGAATATCTCAGAAACTATTGGTCCAACTTGGCTTAAATTGTAGCAATGGTGCGTGATCATACACTAGGATTCGATTACTTTTGAGTGTCATCCGTAAAAATCTGCAAAATTAAAAAATCCGGAAAAGCTGAACACGTTTTACAGTGTGGCAAAAGCGGGAGGGTTAGGAACTGCGATCTCTGATTAGAGATTGCTCTTGAAACACCAGCGTATCAATTTCAAGACAACTGTTTATAGAAGCTTTTGAATATTTTGAAACTGATTTGACTGGAATCTGTTGCTGCCTCTGTAGAATATTTTTAATTAATTTAACTGGGAGCTGTTATGGTCATAGGCAGTAGTTCAGGTCCCAGTTATTAGTTTCAAATATTCAGCAGAATTTCTTACAACACATAAACACTGCCATTTCCAGTATGTATGAGTTAACGTGTTGAAGGAAATTGTGCCAAATGGGTATCTGATATCTCTAAACTATTGGTGGCACAATGACCATCTTTTTTTGATTGTCTAAGATTAAATCATACATGTATGTCAGCTTTCATGCAATGGAGAAAGGTGTAACAAGTATGTTATTAAAATCTGAAAATGTATTTCTTTAACAAGGTGGTAGAAATATGGAAATATCATGGATTATTTGCGTACACACACACGTATGTTAAATTCTAACACCTGAGTGGTTACTAATAGACTGTAGTGGTCTTGACAAATGTGCATCTGCAGATCAAGAAGACTATTTAAAAAAATTTACCAATCGAATTCCAGTACGTAAATTTTCAAAAATAATCCTCTTGGTCGGCAAATGGATATTTTCTATGACAAAATTTTATTCTTTTAAAATTTGAGAGGTAAAGGGTTATAGCCATAATCAGCTCACCGACCAAGAGATGATTATTATTTTTTTATTTACCACTGGAATGACTGGCTCGGTTATCGAGCCAGTTATTCCAGTGGTCAATTTTCAAAAATAGTCTTCTTGATCTGCAGATGCACATTTGTCAAGACCACTACAGTCTAAGCCATTTTTGCCCGACATGAATGTTAAAGGCTTTAACTTACAGTTAACGCTTTCACCGACAAATGCCAGAAAACGTATGTATTTTTTACGACATAAAAGTTATTCTAGTGAATATTTAAAAATTAATTTGACTGGACGCCATTGTTGCAACGGCTTCCAGTCAAATAAATTTCAAAATATTCAACAGTTGCTGTGTGGTTGCCTTGAAATTAAGATATGGGGAATTGATCCGTAAGAAGGTTAATGGTCTGTTATTTGTCAAGAAATGTGAGATTTTGTTTCTGTAATGATCATTTGAAAGCCAAGTGAAGACTCCTTGAAAATTTATAAAGTTCTGAAGTGATTGACTCCGTTATCATAGCCAGTCATTTCAGTGGTACATTTTCAAAAATAGTCTTCTCTTAGCCTGCAAATAGTCCTTTCTCAAATACATGTACGACTGCCATTTTGCTTGACCATTAAATGGTTAAATACTCACTAAGGACACACCAGAACCATGATGATAGCTGTTTTAGTTTCCTTACATGTACATGTATGCATGGTTTCTCAGAAGGGTCCTTTTGAGTGTGTATACCCCTAAAATGCAACTTGGGAACCCTAAAATTAGTGGCAGAGAAAATCTTGTATAATTGAAAGATACTAATTAGTTTGATAGGTTTTCATACAAAACTAAGCATAACATTTAGCATGGGGCACCCATAATTCATAGCTGAGGTCCCATGGTACTCTCTAATTTTAGCATCGCGGTGAGAAAAACTGCCTGGGGATAACAACTTTCAGTTTGCCCTCACCTCGAGTTTCAGACATTGTCTTCATTTTTTCATGGAGTTATGCCCCGTTTCGACTTATGAAATACGAAAAATATTAGTTTTCCGCACCTTTTTTCGCAGTCTTTCAAGATATTAATCTGAGAATTGCTACATAGCTTTGTTAGGAGAAGTTACAGACCAAGTTCGAGTTTCAGCTGCTTTTGACAATTTTTAATGAGATTTTTGACTCAATCTAAAGATTTATATCACCAGGTAGGGGACATGTATTGCAAAGCAATACTTACAGAATGCTTGTTAACTGTCTATTTGCAGGCCAAGGGAAGGCTATTTTGAAGATTTACCACTGGAATGACTTGGATCGATTATTGAGCCAGTGATTACAGTGGTGACTTTTCAAAAACAGCTCTCTTGGTCTGGAAAGGTCTAGACTACTTCAGAGGCCGGTTTGGGCTGGCTTCATCATGAAAGGGTGAATGAAGTCCGTGAAATTCTTGTTGTGAAATGTTGCACAAAAAATAACATCATCTTAGGATAATAATCACAATTTAACAAGTTTGTGTACTATACTTTATTACAGAAGTTCTGAGACCCGGTGATCACACAGCTATGTGCCTCATTGATTGATGTCAGTATTAGCTATGTCCTTGAGTGCCATAGATATATTGATGGTCGTTGATTTCTAATCCACGAAATAATCTCATCTCCATTGACTAATTGCTGACAGCCAGCTCCATATATATATATATATTATATATTAATTTTAAATTTAATCCAAAGGATGTGGGCGTGTAATACTTGCATATATATATATTTAACCCTTTAACTCTTCTTGTGTCAACACAGCGTTTCAAAGCACTCAAAATACAACTTGATATAGCAATTAAACATTTTGATAGCAATATTTTAGAAAACTATTTTAAAAATAAATTTACCTCTGAAATTTTGGCCGACTTGATCATCAAGAGGGTAACGTTAAAGAAAATTTTTTGCTTAGCCAGTGTCCATTTGAAAGCCAAGGGAAGAGTATTTTTGAAAATTTACCACTGAATGACTGGCTCAGTTACCGAGCCAGTCAGTCCACTGGTAAATATCCAAAAATACTCTTATCTTGGCCTGTAAATAGACATGCCTCAAGAAATAGCTGATTTTGGTTGGTTTTAACTAGAAGGTTTGAAGTTTGAAGGGTTAAGTTGACACAAGAGGGGTTAGCCATTGTAATTCCAATGTAGCAATTTTCAATACAATTACACAGGAAGGCTGTTGAATATATTGAAAGCAATTTTACTGCCATAGACAGTGACAACCCCCAGTCAAATTATTTCATATTATAATGGGTTAATATGTATTCCTTCTAGATGAATGAATTCACTTTTAACCCTTTTTGACCCTCAAAAGAATTTCAACTTTCTCATAGAAAATGTCCATTTGCAGCCCAAGAGGAGACTTTTTGAAAATTTACCACTGGAATGACTGGCTCGGTTATCGAAACCATCGAAATGGACATTTCTCAAGACCACTGCAGAGGCTGTTTTTGGCTGATCTGAGTGTTAAAGAGTTAACTATACCTTGCCCATCGCTAGCTAAGGTCCGCCTATCCTGTGAGCATTTTGGGATTGATTTACATGTGTTATACTTTGAATGCTGAATTACAAAATCCCAATTTCATGATAACAATACAGCTACCGTAAATCGCATTAGTAACTGCATCGTTAATAGAGGTTCAGACATCCTAATTTGTTAGTAGTTTTAAAACAGCAAATGTATCTAATAGAAGTCGCATCCAAATTTCAGCAGTTTGTAAAGAAAACCTTTTTGAGAGAGCTTTTAAATGTTAAATAAAAAGAGATTCTAAACGAAATTTTGCAATAACTTCGCGGAAATACCATCGAAATTACGTCACTTGTATGATACAACTATCAGCGAAAATTTGTATTGTAACGGGTACAAGATATGCGGATCGAATTGAATGTGTAATACTTGGTTACCATCACGTAATGATTATATATATCTGAGTTCCCGAGTCCAGTATACTAGGTCCGTAAAACACAGACAATTCTACCGAGTATTAATCAGCTTCCGCTATAGAACAAGTTTACGTTGTCTCCCAAAGCTGCCCTCATATTTATGTGGATTGTGCAAGTCTACCCAGGTACTAATATTAGCGTCTTCGCGCTACTCACATAGCAACCATTTAGGCGGCCCCAATTAATAATTTCACTCCCGTGATGATGGATATAAGGTATACATTAAATATAGACTGGCGTAAGATCGTAAGAATTTCTAGTGTGAAAATGTGTTCTATCTTCGTCCTATTTTTTGTATAATTTTTCTTGAAATATACCTAATAGGAGGCCCCCCCCCCTTTCTCAGAGGTTTGGATTTAAAGAATTTACAGCCCTTGTCCTATTAGAAGGTGTGGTTACTAATGAGCGTTTTACAGTACAAGTTGTTGAATATTTGGAAACAAATTTGACTGGGCTCTGTTGCTGCTGATACAAGTTTTATATCTAGTTTTTTAAAGTTATTGATTGTGAGGTATATTTCATATATTTCATCCACAAACTCTGGTTAGCCCTTTAATTGCCAAATTTGGTCAAAAAAATTTAATTATTTTCTTACTGAATATCCATTTACAGGTCAAGAGAATAAAAATTTTGAAAATTTACCACTGGAATGACTGGCTCGGTTATCGAGCCAGTCATTCCAGTGGTAAATTTTGAAAAATTATTTTCTCTGGGCCTGTAAATGGACATTCCACAAGATTGTAACAGCGGCGGGTTTTGGCCGGTATGACCATTAAAAGGTTAATTGACAGCACCATATATGGCATGTCTAATGTCATGTTCTTTTCTGCCTTTAGAGAATTTCCTTATTTTTGATAGCGATTGTTTCTCAGCAATTAACTTATATAAATTAACATTATAATAAAATCTCGTCCTGTGAACTTGGCAACTGTTCTAGTGGTTACATAATTTTTGTATTCATTTATTTATTCTTTCCGATTTATTAACCCAGGTTGAAAAAACCCTGATTGCAACTGAAAGAAATGTTCACTTCTTCACTTGCAAAACAGTTATTCCGTCACTCGTCACCAAGTAATATTCTGTTGAATATTTTGAAATTAACTTGACCATGAGTTATTGCTGCTTAAATGGCAGTCAAATTAGTTTCAAAATATTTAACAGTTTTCATGTATGGTTGTCTTGAAATTATGACAACGGAATTTCTAGGGTTAATGAGGTAAAAAAAAAATCTGCCCTGTGGGCGGGGCTTAGAATACACCTTCCGTATCCTCTGCGTGTCGTAAGAGGCGACTAAAGGAGGTAAGGGTGAGGTAACCCTGACAGAAACCTCGAGTGCTGAAGACGGAGGTTCCAGGCCGCACGGCGCACTCTAATAAACCATGGATCCACGCACTTAACGCTTATGATCATGTCGATAGTCACTTACAGGACTGGCGGTATGATCAGCGAACGAAAAGAAGAAGATGAGGTAAAAATGTTTCAAAAATGTTTATTTATTTTTGATTTAAACAAAAATGTCTGCAATTTTAATATTCATTTACTGTTTAAACATTTTAAATCTTTTAACTCTTAAATTCCAGTATCTCAATTTCAAGAAAGCTATGGTGTGTAGAAAGGCCTTGAATATTATGAAAGGAATTTCACTGGAACCTGTTGTGGCCATATACGGCAACAGCTCGCAGTCAAATTAGTTACAATAATATTCAACAAAGTGCTCCTTGTGTCATAATGAATTTGCAATATTTTATTTGTATGCGTCAAATTGTGAATGATTTTGAAGTAATTTTACATTTGTACTTAAGCAGTGTATTGTTTTGTGTATGCAATCTCATCCTTAGATTTGATCAAATTATTAATTTACATGGTCAAGTCGACCAAAACTTGGCATTGCAGCGGTCTTGAGAAATGTCCATTTACAGGCCAAGAGAAGACTACTGTTTCTGAAAATTTACCCCTGGGCCGACTAGCCAAATCATGAAACAAGTAATTACAGTGGTAAAATTTCAAAAATGGTTTGTTAGCCTACAAATGGACATTACCTAAATTTTATGTACAAATCTTGACCAGCAAAATGTTAAGGGCATAAACGATCCAATCATAATATATTATAACATTTATGGAATGCTTAATGCTGCATTGTCAGGGAACCGGTGTATTATACTGTGGTAAAAAAGGCCTTTGATTTTTAATTTTGAATCTTATACAGCATATTTATTAAAGAAACAATCAAGTATATTTATGATTGTGGTGTATATTTTGTCTGTATTCATGAAAAGTATTTCTGTGATTAACATCTAATCTTCCTGTTTTATGTCTTGGAATTCATGAATCCATTTCCTCACTCAATCATATGATGTCATAATCAACTACATGACGTGTATGCTGATGTCATGATCATGACATCATGAATGATGTGATTATGCCCGGCGTTAACGTCCAACACTTACGATTTGTATGTTTTTGCTATTTTAGAAACATACTGTTGAATATTTTGAAACTAATTTGACTGGGCGCTATTGCTACCATACGCAGCAACAGCACCCAGTCAAATTAGTTTCAAAATAGTCAACACCTTACCTGTATAGTTTTCTGGAAGTTGATAGTCAGGAAGTTCAGAGATCGATCGATCCCAATATGAGAGAAGTATGGGTGGAGTTTAGCTAGTGATGGGCGGGGCATAGCTAAAACTGGAAAGGTCCATTATGGGAGTCTTTTCTAAAATTTCTATCCGCAGACTGGTTAGGTGGAAGTTCACAAAATTCAAATATCTTTTGTGTGGCAAAGTTGTCAGCCAGATAAGCTTATGTGTAGGGCTTCAGGGCTTTACCCCTTATCTATGACTTTACAAGTCATGCCAAAATGAAATCCACCGATATTAGTGTGCCCAAATTAAAATCCCACTGGCTGCTATGAACAGTAGATAACTTATTTACAGTCAGTTAAATACTCAGAGGGGGATTCTGTGGCATTTTATGGCCATTCAAAGATCTTGTGGTGCTATTAAAACTAAAATGACTCAAAATCCATCTCTCAGATTTCCAAACTATTTTCTAGGAGCATTGATGAGTCCGGGCCAGATATGTAGTCAGCCCAAATAAGGTAAATCTAAAGCGCTGCCCTTTGGCGGGGCATCTATGGTTCTATCAGTAACATCTTTGCACACAAATTGACTATGTTGCTTGATGACCACAGTAAGCCAAGTTAAATTGTTCATATGTACTAGGTATCTAATAGGTGCATTGTGAACCTTATTATTATTTATTTTATTATATTTTATATATATATATATATATATATATATATATATATATATATATATATATATATATATATATATATATATATATCAAGAGTTGTGTCCCAATTTTCTATTGTATTGGCGCCATTGTGGCACGATTCTTATGGCCATGTCTTCTGACTTGATGGTTGGGCACATTTTCTAATAAGGTATATGAATATCAGTCTGATCATGTCTCGGGGGAGTATAATCCAATGGGCAATGGAGGGATCCAGTTTTAGCTATGCCCTGCCCATCTCTAGCTAAGCTCCACCCACACTGCCCATGTTGGGATCGATTGATCCCTGCACACCGACTCAATTTTCCAAAAACTATACAGGTACATGTAAGCTGTTGAATATTCTGAAACTAATTTGACTGGGTGTGTTAGGCAGCAACAGCGCCCAGTACGGCTGTGCGGTTATCCAGATTTTGAACCGTCTGGATTTTTAAGCATGACGGTTCGAAAACCGGTGATATAATTTAACAACCGTACAACCGTGTATGTTTAAAAATCTGGTTTTATAATAATTGTTTTATGGATATATCATAATATATAACATTGATTGTATAAATTTGCTTTAATTTTATCTATTTGCGAAATAAAATCTGAAATAAAACCATACATGTACCTACGCAGTATCGTAACAGGAGAATGTTGCTAGATCGTATTGCTACATACGTTCAGAAATTATAATCTGCTAGCGTTTTATTAAATTCTATAATACACGCTTGAAAGCATATCATAAGCGATCTAGTGTTTCTGATATCTATGTCTATTATGAATTCTGAACGCGCATCCGGGACTCGAAACCCGGGACGCGATCTAACCTGCCAAGGTAAGTTGAGATCGAATTTGTCTAATCGCTCGGGCGATCAAGAGTAATTTCTCGTGAATGTTCAGGAGCTGGATCGATGTATGTTGGACGATGTAATTAACACTCGATGCAGGTCGATATACATTATTAGCGCCGGAAAATAACTTTTACAGCTTAAAACTGATAGAGTTTTAAACCAAGTCCTTCCAAATCGCACTTATGATCTATATTAAAATATGTATGAATTCCTTTTTCGCAGAAACTGTATGCTAGTAAATAGTATAATACGGCCGAGTTTGATTACACGTATCCGATTAATTAGATCAAAAAATTTGATTTACTACACATATTCAGGCATATACGATATGCAGATTTGTACCACGTGGCAGTATTACAATGTCTGTAACTAAATTTTATATAAGCGTGTGTAAGCGTAGGCTATCGGGAACTAGTCTTTATATTATATACATTTGCATAATGCTTCTCATGAATCTCACTGGTCCCCAAAATGGAGGCTGTGTAACAGTAATTAGGTCTGCCATCTTTCAGAATTTATCACCGGCTCAGTGTTTCCAAGACCAGAAATGACTAACTATCGAGTAGTGTCTTTAGCGAATGCTCTACAAATTTTCTAACTGTAGTTTAGTCATCCAAAAACATATTTTCTACTCCATGAACCGCTTGAATTGGCCACTAAAAGCCACAGTAAATTTGGCAATGTATCTCTCTACGCATTATCCTAGAGGGGGGGTATTGTCTAGGAATCTAATATATGACAGATTGTGCAAGAACTCGAAATGACATATCGCGATGAATTTAAAAGCGCAAAATCTAATGTTTTAAAGCAATTTAAGTAATGATTTCACTATATCCTCTAAAATTGCATCGGATACTATACATGTAGGTACAGATTTAAGTCTGCCACTAAAAACGTTCTGTTTTCGTGGTATTGCGAATTATTATTTTTTCACGAAAACTGAAAATATTTTAGCCAATAAACCAGATTTATGGCCAACACCGTCACCGGTTGTGTTCTTACCAAAACCGCACAGCCCTAGCGTCCAGTCAAAATTGTTTCAAAATATTCAACAGAATATTTATTAAATAGTGATGACATACAATTCGTACAACTTGACAGACTATTAAGTGTTTATGAAAGACTAAATCGTGTCATTTATGATGTAATCAATTATGACGTCAGCCTACATGTGATGTAGTTCATTATAATGTCATGATTGACTGAGAAACTGGATTCATCAATTGATTAATCCCCATATCAAACCGATGATAAAGTTGATTGGTCTAGAATTTGCTGTCATTCTGTACTATTTACCTCTGACTTAACAAATGGAAAGGTTTTGGCCTTGCATATCAGAACAGAAGTGACGAGGTGTTTTTTATAATGCTAGGAATATTCTGTGGGATATTTTGATACTAATTTGACCAGACACTGTTGCTGACATCAACAGCCAACTGCTTCCTGTCAAATTAGTTTCAGTGTTCAGCATCTTTCCTGTATAGTTGTTTTGCAGGTGAGATACTGGAATTTTAAGGGCTTAATGGTTAACTCTCTGTCTCTCTCTCTCTCGCTCGCTCTCTCTCTCTCTCTCTCTCGCTCTCTCTCTCTCTCTCTCTCTCTCTCATATATATATATATATATATATATATATATATATATATATATATACATATATCAGGGCTTCCGAAATGGCCCGATAGTCCGGACATGTCTGGGAAACGTTCTCAATGTCCGGTAGTGTATAAGACCAGCCAGACATCTTGACAGGCTTTTGCGATCACGCAGAGTAAAGAATCAATATTTACAGTCGGAAACATCATCGAAATCACAATACTCCCTTGTGTAAACCCACTCCTATCGAAAAATTCTTTTTATCAAACGGTTAACCATTAAGAGGATCGGATAGAATGCATAATACTCGATCACCATCACGTTATGATCAGATATATATATATATATATATATTAATTTCTGAGTTCCCGAGTCCATTATATCAGGCTTGTAAATCATAGGCGACTCTACCGAGTACTCGTTCTAAATATCGATACTTCTTAATTTGTTAAGTTTAGGCCGCCACTCTAGTAGCTACTAAAGTATGTACTCGAGGCTACCGCTCAAATTAAAGCTTGTATAATTTTTCACCTCCTGTATAGAATAACCTCGAAAAGCATGATAGATGTTCTTAACTTACGTATCTTATCATTGCCAGCACCAAAGCACTTATGTATGAGTTTTTTTATTCATACAGCTACAAACAAGAACCCAACCATATCATATGAATATATGAGGTTTGGCGCACCTCGAGTAATGACCTAAACTCGTCGTTAGCTGATTATATTTTCACTACACCATTTTATGTCAACTTGTGGATTGAATTTGATGTAATAAATGCTGTTTATTAAAGCGTAGGCAATATATAGGCGGTCCCATTTAATAATCTCACTACCATGATGATGGATATGAGCTATACATTAGTCGTAAGACCGCAAGAACTCCTACCATGTCTAGCGTGAAAGTGTGTTCTATTTTCGTGTCAGTGTCTATTACCACTTACCGACTTAGTCATTTTAAAGAATCAGTTTTTCCGGCTGGTAAAAATCTGTTTTGGGAGCCCTGAATTTTATATTTATATATATATATACCCCTGACCTGGCTTTCACAAATTATTAGCCAATAGATTAGCCAACTCCACTTTTTCTTAACCAAATCTTAACTATTTTAGCCAATATAGCCATTTCAACTGAACACTTCATATCACAATGCAAGATTATGTTGAATATTTTGAAGCTAATTTGCATGGGAGCTGTTGCTGCCTTAGGTAAATTAGTTTCAAAATATACAACAGCTGACCTATATGAGTGGTTTAATCTGAGACATTAGGATTGCATGGTTTATTTGGTCACAATTAAAACATGATATTATATATATATATATATATATATATATATATATATATATATATATATATATATATATAGTATTAGTTACATAAATATTTATCTTCAGATGTTCTTCATAATTAATTTTAATGGCTCTCTACTTAGAAACTATGTATAATAATATGATTTTAATCATTAGCCAACTATTTGGCCAATACTACAAGGACCATTTACCTAGGTATTGTATTTATCCCTAATCTTGTCTATTTATAAAGTAATGAAATGAGTGAATAATGTTAATTGTATCTAGAACCGTACTGTTTTATAATGTCTCGGATGATTCTGTAATAATTGTCGTCAGTGTAGCAGAAAGCAAGACAAAGGGATCACTCATTCCATTTGTTGCGGCGTCAGTGATCTTTTGGCTAAATTCTTTTATTGACCACTTTTTTATTCAACAAATATTCTTCAGATTTCGTTGCAACTGTACATAAGTGATCCATGCCGTATGCGCAGAGTTACAATAGACACACGTATTGATGGTTATCCTGTAGAATAGAACTTTTTCCTTTAATTGTCTTCTCAGGAACCAATGGGCTGATTTCAAACATCTTTGGCAGGCAGAATTCTTAATATATATAACATGTAGATCCATAATTGGTCAACCACAGCTGATTGGTATATCTGGCTGGTAGCCATCTTGGAATTTGCGCTATTTGTAAAAACAACTATAAAGTTTTCCGAAACCACTGGGGCGTTTGATGCAAAACCCAGAATAACTCATGTAGACCCAGAATACGTCATGTAGTGCAATAGCTGAAACAAGTTTGTTCTTGAAGAAGATTCAGATTGGCCGATTTTTATGGCAGTCATCATAGATGACTTAGTTTTTGCAGAAATACATGTACCTTCTCTAAAATGGATTGGCCTGAAATTTTGAAAATATGAACATGGACTAAATACCATTCAAGTTTGTTCAAGGGAAGTTTATCGTTTTGGAATTGTCATGGCAGTCCTCAACCAATAAAAATCGAGCATTTGTTAGTTGATGGATTTTGACAGCAAAAATGTGCACATATTTTTTGGCATCTACTGAATACGAATTTAACACAATTGATTCTGATTGCTCGATCAAATTATTCAGACTAAACTATTTAGTCAGTGGATTTTGAATTTTAGTTTAGGTTTCGAAATATCTAAGAGATCTCCGAAGTGTTGGCTGATTGATGTGAAACTTAAGAAACAGTATTATTGAGAAAAAGCTGAAAACGGTTTGTTCAAGAGGAGCTGACCAGTCGATTTATCTAGCGCCTGTCTTAAATGACATAGTTTTCAGAAATATGACATCTCTGGAAACACTGGCATGATTGGTCCGGGAAATATAATTAGAGAAGTTGATACGTGAAAAACAAATCAGTCATCGACCAATCAAAATTTAGCTTTAATGAGCAGCAAGCTGATGGATTTTCACAGCACAAATTTTGGTATATAAGTTTTGGCATCTGCTAAGTCGGAGATTGCCATTTACAATTTGGAGGGTGAAGGTATGCAATCTCTGATTGTGGCATTGCCCTTGTTTGATCTCGGGGTTTATTGACAATGAAGGGGACAGTATGTATGTATGCTTACTGTATTCTGCGGCTGTAGTAGTAGAAACATCCTACAGCTACAATCGGTAACCGAGCCAGTCATTCCAGTGGTAAATTTTCCAAATTAGTCTTCTCTTAGTCTTCAAATGGACATTTTTCATGAGAAAATTGAAATTTTCTTGGATAAATTAGTGGGTTAAGGGGTTAACAGCCAAGGCATTTAATTCCACAGAATTCTTTGTTAAGAATCCACTGTTGAAATGGTGGTCTATCAACTGAGCAATATACAGTAGGTCTGCACCACATGTGTAACCTCAAGATACACAGTAGTTTTTGGCGCTCACACATGTATGACCATTTGCTCTGCATTGATGTTCCCAGTGATTTTTTTAATTTTGTATAACTTATAACGCTTTAAGATGCAGTCTCTGCGCCAGCTACGTGCCAGCTCTGTATATGCGTCTCTGTATCAATCGTACACCGTGCTCCAACTCACATGTGTGCCATAGTATTTAAGTGTAAGCTCTATTAACACTGTAAGATGCATATATTAAAAAGCGACATATTTTTTTTATGCTCCCGAAAAAAATTTCGCGGGAGCATATAGTCCCCGCTTTGTCCGTTCATCTATCCGTTCACCATATATACACCTGTGCAAAAGTTAAGCACCAGCAAAAACAATAGAACGTAGAAACATGATGGTACAACTAGGCTGCCATACTTTTTGTCCCCGCGTTAGCTGACATAATTCCAAGTACGAAATGCACATGCATGCATGACTTCACGCCGCTTGATGTCCGTGCGTGGCGGGAAACAGCACACGTGTTCAGTTATGTAAAAGTCCAGTTTGAGGTGTAGAACATTACATACAGATTTAGGCGACAAGATTAGGAATTTTGTGTTCATGACCGTGGTTTATTTGTACAGAGAGAATTAGCTCTTGATTGGGAACCGCTATGGCAAGACGAAGGTTAAGTGATCGTGTGAAATGGCAAATCATAGGCATGCATACCACTGGTATGTCATGCAGAGAGATTGGCAGACAGATGAACATTAACCATACTGTAATCAGTCGTTTGATTGCAAAACATGGGCAAACTAACGAGGTGAAGGACAGGCCTAGATCTGGAAGACCGAAGAAGACTACTGCCCGTGATGATCCAGCCCTAGTACGCCTTGCTAGGAGATCTCCATTCACCAACAGCAGAGTGCTCAGCCAGCAATGGGAAACGCGCAATAGAGTGTCAATGTCTACCGTCAAAAGGAGACTGTATGCTGCTGGCATGAAAGCTAGGAGACCTGTCAGACGTCCTCTCCTCACTGCACACCACAATGAGGAGCGTCTGAGGTGGTGCAACGAAAGAAGACACTGGAACATGAGATCCTGGAGACGGGTACACTGGTCCGATGAAAGTCGGTTCCTGCTTCATGCCACAGATGGTCGAACTCGTGTATGGAGGTCCAGACGCACGGCGTACGACCAACGTAACATCATGGAAGAAGTTCCATTTGGTGGAGGTTCCGTTATGATATGGGGGTGCATCTCATTTGATTGTAAGCTGGATCTGTTGACTGTACCTGGAACACTAAATGGACAAAGATATCAAGATTCCATACTGGATAGAGTTGTGGTCCCTCATTTTGTAAATCATGCACCTGGAACCCACCCTATATTCATGGATGACAACGCCCGACCACATCGTGCTAGAGCTGTGCATGAATACCTCCGCCAGAATGCCATCGAAACCCTACCATGGCCAGCAAGGAGCCCTGACATGCACCCTATTGAGCATATCTGGGACATTCTGGGAAACATGGTGAGAAGGAGGGATCCTCCTGTGCAGAACCTACAGGAATTAACAGACGCACTCCATCTTGAATGGCAATGAATACCACAATGGCGTATCAGTCGGTTGGTGACCAGCATGAGACGTCGTGTCCAGGCCGTCATCCAGGCACAAGGTGGATATACCCGGTATTAATAATGACAGTCTCAAACTCGTGCACAGATGTTAAACTTCGTTTTCAGACACCGTTGCATTATTACCTCTTGCACTAAGATGGATGGGTACAAAAATGTTTATGCTATTGCTTTCTTCATAGCACATGAATATACCCTCGCATGTGCGTAAAAATAGGGTGGTGCTTAACTTTTGCACAGGTGTATATAAGTTTGTCCGGACATAGGTTCAAGACTTTTTCACATATGGTCACCAAACATGGTATGTGGATGCATCTTAGGGAGGTGTGCGGAGTATGAAAAGTAGGTCAAAAGTATGTCATGCTGACCTATGTTTCATGGTTTACTAAATGTCAGAGAAAATGTTTGTCCGTGTCATAGTTTCAAGACCTTTGCACATATGGTCACCAAACTTGGTATGTGGATGCATCTTAGCGAGGTGTGCAGAGTATGAAAAGTAGGTCATGTGACCTACTTTTTATGGTCGACTGAATATCACAGAAATGTTTGTCCGTGATATAGTTTCAAGACTTTTGCACATGTGCTCACCAAACTTGGTATGTGGAAGCATCTTAGGTAGAAGGTGTGTGGAGTATGAAAAGTAGGTCAAACATAGGTCATGCTGACCTACTCTTCATGGTTGATTGAATATCACAGAAAATGATTTTCCGGACTATAGTTTCAAGACTTTTTCACATATGGTCACCAAACTTGGTATGTGGATGCATCTTAGGGAGAAAGTGTGCACAGTATAAAAAGTAGGTCATGCTGACCTACTTTTCATGTTCGACTGAATATCACAGAAAATGTTTGTCCAGCCCATAGTTTTAAGACTTTTTCACATATGGTCACCAAACTTGGTATGTGCATGCATCGTAGGGAGAAGGTGTGCACAGTATGAAAAGTAGGTCATGCTGACCTACTTTTCATGGTCGACTGAATATCACAGAAAATGTTTCTCTGGGCCATAGTTTCAAGACATTTTCACATATGGTCACCAAACTTGGTATTGATTATTACAGAAAATATCTCTGTTCATTTTGAACATAGTTTTTATATGTATTTTTCATATGGTGCCAAGCAAAGTCTAAGTGTGTTTATTTAGAGAAACTTAGATTTTGCTTTTATTAAGCTATCCTTAACAAATTGTTCGTTAGGGCAAATCCCGCCAGACCAAATGAATGATGGCCGACCGAATCATTCGTACTCCCCAAATTGTGGATTTAACATCATTACCCCAAACCAACAATATTTTAAGGATGGCCTAATATGGTGATATCTCATTGACAATTTCAAGTTTGTTTCTCTGTGTCTGAGCCACAGTTCCAAACCTTTCCCTGAAGCATATGCCTTCAGGGTTATCCATTCAGTTTCTCTGCAGAGTGTGCCTTCAGGGAGCATACATCAATTTATTGATTTGCCTTGTTTATCTAAGGAATATTCTGTTAAATATTTTGAACTGATTTTACTGTCTGGGGATATGGTCGCAACCGCTCAATCATGCATGTCTTTAGCCTTCCCCCCCCCCCCTAACATTGGCTGATTTACTTATATTATAGATGCGATTACCTTAATAATTCAGGGCATATCATCTGAGAGCATCTATATACGCACGCATGTCTAAATAAAAGGTGGCTTTCCATCCCAGACAGAGCACCATTAGCACCCACCCCATCCCGGAGAAGATTTCCTCTTTAGGGTGCTGCCTATGGGATACAAGATGTTCCAGTCAAATTAGTTTTAAAAGTATTCAGCATCTGTCCTGTATCATTGTCTGGAAATTGAGACACTTGCATTTCGCTGTTTACTATGTTAACCGCTGTTACTTCATTGTCATCTCTGACTTCATCTGCCGATGTGGTTAGCTCATTTGTCCAAATGGAGGAATCCAGTTTTAAGCTCCACCCACAGTTCACTCGTGGTGGGATCGATCGATCCCTACGCTCCCTGCCTATCAATTTCCAGGAAACTATACATGTAAGCTGTTGAATATTTTGAAACTAATTAGACTTGGCGTGGTTGCTGCCATAATGGCATGTTTATTAAATAATAAAGACATACAATTCGTACAAGTCTGTCATCAATTAAGCGTTCGTGACGATCCTATCTATGTCATTCATGATGTAATTTATTATGATGTCATCCTATATATCACATAGTTGATTATGACGTCATGATTAATGGATAAACTAAAGGTCTATAATGTGAGCTGCTTGCCATACACACA
The DNA here is from genome assembly GCA_034401795.1 of Chaetoderma sp. LZ-2023a. NCBI lineage: Eukaryota > Metazoa > Mollusca > Caudofoveata > Chaetodermatida > Chaetodermatidae > Chaetoderma > Chaetoderma sp. LZ-2023a. The sequence goes on from CM067374.1 coordinate 76,045,678, forward strand.
ATATTATATTATAATCCTTAGAAGCAGTAGGCTCTGTCTTGCAGCTGTTGCCATTGTGTTATATTTATGCTACATCGTCCCATGATATCAAAAAGCTAAAAAGATGCTTGTATAACTGATTGCATAACAATGGATGGATCCAATCGATCTGTCAGTCCAGTATATCCAATGAGATGATAATCAATTATGTCACATCTAGTAAGATGTCACAATCATAATTGCCAGAGAATAATACCCCCTCATGAAGCTGGAAAAGTATGACAATTGTATCATGTGTATGTGGTTGATGGATTTATTATTTAAGAAACATTCTGTTGAATATCTTGAAACTAATTTGGCAGGGCGCTGTTGCTGCAACAGGCAGCAGCACTACCCAGTAAAATTAGTTTCAAAAGATTCAAAAGCTTACTGAAAATGAGATTCTGAGTGTGTAGGGTTCAAATTATATAAATCGATCCCATCACGCGGAAAATGTGGATGGAGCTTAGCTAGAAATGGGCGTGACATAGCTAGAAATTGATCCCTCTGTTATTGACAATGTTTGTATACACAATCAATTACGTATTTTACATAATTATCAGTAATATGTAGCCCGATGTTCACACACATGTAGAAATCGTGGATCATTTGATCGGACGAAAACGGTGGACATTTGAAAGTGTTGTTTTAAGCTGGTACCACCCAGTGATATTTTCAAAGGTGCCTTAGAAATGAATTGTAAACACAGAGATGTCATGTGTACTAGTGCAACGATGAAGCTATTTACAGGAACATTGTCGGTACCAGTTAGGTAATAGACCTTTCCAGTTTATCCATCCATCTTATGGCGTCATAATCAACTACATGACGTGTAGGGTAACGTCATAATCAATGACGTCATGAATGATGTAGATAAGTTCGTCACGAACGCGTAATTGATGATGGTCTAAGTGTGGTTGTCCGAATTGTATGTCTTTAGATACTATATAATAAACATGTTGTTGTATGGTTTCAAACTAATTTGACTTGGCACTGTTGCTGCCTATGGCAGCCAAATGAGTTTTAAAATATTCAACAGCTTACCTGTATAGTTTTCTGGAAACATTTTTTTTCCGCAACACGGGCGAAGTGTGGGTGGAGCTTAGCTAGAGAGGGTGGGGTATAGCTAAAACGGGATTCCTCCAGTAGGTGTCTAATGAACACTTTTTTTGCTTCGGCTCCATTGATCTGAATTTGTGATAGGCATATGTGTATATATATATATATATATATATATATATATATATATATATATATTTGCTTACTAGAATACGACCAAGTGCTATTGCTAAAATAAAATTCTATAACTAATTGATGATCGTTCTTTAACTGTTTTGTCTTATTTAAAAATGGGTCATCCGATGTATGGCCGTTTAACTCCATTTGATCACCCTTACCCCATAGGTTTTTTGGAAATCGATTCCAACACGAGTGGGGTGTGGACGGGGCTAAGCTGGATATGGGCGGGGAAAAGCTAAAAGGTCCATTGAACTTCTCTCTTCTGATCACTCGCAAAGTTGTGGAATCCTAAAGCATGATCACATCTTTCTTGTGTTATAACTTATAATCAATCCATGAAATTTTACCATTTTATCGCTCCGTTCCGACGGCCAAAGATATTCAGGCATTAGTAGCTACATGCGATACATTCCTGCAGCCTATGATTGCTGTCGTGATGTACTGTTCAACCAATAAGAAAACCCCTAGAGTGTCTACCTTGGTATAGGCGTTCAATCATCTATAGTTTGGCAATGTGACAAAAGCAAACATACGGGTAAGATATTGAATATTTTGCAAATAATTTGACTGGAAGTTGTTGTTGCAACAGGCAGCAACAACTTCCAGTCAACTTAGATTCAAAATAGTATTATTGTTACATAATAAATAATGTAATGCATTGGCACTTTCATGACATCACACACTGTCGCTCGAGGATACAGAATAGTGATGACTCCTCAACATTTAGGCGATGATACAGGATATGGAATCTGTAAACCATAAGTTATTGGTGCAATACACCATTTGAGATGGGATTAACATCCCTTTAAGAGGGAGAAGAGGAACGGTGCGTTATTGTAATATCATGTCTCTTATATGTATACAGTACAACTCATAAATAAGTTGATATTTCCAAAACAAAACAGAAACTAGTTAGTAGGAATGTTGAATGTATTGAAAGACATTGCCTACGCAGCAACGTCTTCCAATCCAACTGATGAATCCAGTATATCAATCAATCATGATGTCATAATCAACTACGTCATGTTGACTGATGTCATAATTAATTGCGTCATGACTTACGTAATTAAGTCCTCATAAACGCTTAATAGTCCGTCAAGTTGTACGAATTGTGTCTACTATTTAATAAACATTCTGGTGAATATTTTGAAACTAATTTCACTTGGTGCAGTTGCTGCCATAGCACCCAGTCAAATAAGATTCAAAATATTCAACAGCTTACCTCTATATTTTTCTGGAAATTGAGATTCAGAGTGCAGGGATCGATCCCAACATGAGCAAAGCGTGAGTGGGACTTAGCTAGAGATGGGCGGGGTATAGTCATCCATTATGTTCAAAATATTCAACAGCAGGCCTATGTTTGATTTTGCTTTGGAAACATCACCTCTTATTTCTGTGGTGTACTGTAGATGCAAGGTGAACTTTCTAAGGAATACTAGAGACCTGGTATGGCGAATTCTCTACACCGTATCACTAAGCAAATATGCTGTCGAATAAATTCAAAATAATTCGACTGAAAGTCAGACGTTCAACGTTGTTAACTAGCGCAATGCTTCTTCCAATCAAATTAAACAGTTTACCTACTAATTGCAACGAATATGGCTTGCTTTCCTCAAATAAATGAAATGCGCACACATGTCCTGAAAAATAACCCAGTTGAAAATTACCCCTTCCAAATATACTCTGTACCACATACAGTACGTAGCATTTACTTGTATTTTGTTGCAAATTCCTATCCTACAATACGTCGCCCGACCAGTGCATGATTGCATTAGAGAACGCGTGGGACGTTGGACCGCTACACAACACAGGAGATTGTAGTGAGCTAAACCGCTGCGTATAATTCCCGGGACAATGCTGTACACAACTCACATGGCGTCCATTCCGGTACACTATATATCTCCTGTAAGCGGCAATGATATAGGAGATGTATAGTGTAGCCGGATGGACTAGCGACCAGGTACAGAATTACCATTTGGTTGCATCCTAATATCCGTTTATGCTGGAATTCATTAAGACCTTATTCGCTACATACCATATTGTATTACAAACATTTATGCTGAAACTGTACAAACAATTACATACATACGCTAACATATAAGATGGTGATTAAGTAGTGTTCATAAATAGGGCATAATGCCATGTGTTAGAAAATCGCGTCACGTAGACGCCACCGATGGATTAAAAATGCAAATTTCTTTTTCACCAGCATACGGTGTTTCTGTGGGTTTCTTGAATAATTGTGCTAAAGTTTTTCGACGTTTGAGGTGCCCATCTCACATACGAAGTCGTCCACGATGTAAAGTTTTATACACACATATATATGCCCCACCTATACATTCTCTATAATGTTGATTGTGCTGAACACTGTTGGTATTTAATACTGATGCGGTACTGAGGAAATGTTTATAACAACATTATCAGCAGTATTCAAGTAGCCAAGCTAGTTGATGCTAAAACGTATCTCACCATTGTGCCCCTCAGTTCGTTTATTTGTGACCCGGAACAGTTCTTTGCATAATTATCTCAGGGAACATTTATTCAGCTTTCCAAACGTTCTTGTCACAGTTCTATGTAGTTCTAATGCCCCGAGTTCTCTATTCCGTTTAGAACGTAACTATCTGTGTTACTTGCTACAGCGGCAGTAAACCACTTACCAATTGTCTTCAACCGTGTTACTCCAATGTTGTCTTTGAGCGCCATTTCACTAGGTCACTTGGTGGAATTCCGAACTTCTTTTTATAGTTATCTGTTTCACGACTGAAGAAATATCCGCAAGTAGCTTTCTCTAGGGTATAGAACGGGGCTACTGAGTTAGCGAGAGATGATTGTCCAGCGGTCGTGGCCAAGATTGGTTGACCACCGCTACTTTTGATGGATCGACGAATCGAGTCGACGTCACACTCATCACGCGTCCTTGTCACGTTGAAATAGCGCGAAAACTTATTCCCAGATAGACCCAACCTTTGCAATCGTAAGTTCTCTAGTCGCTCCCAAGTAATCGTCTTTGGATTCGGGTTGAATGGCAGCGACTGTGGAGTGGCGGCGACTTGTGCACCCGCCATTACAAAATTGTTGTAAGTTATAGTTCTTCGACACTTTTCAGATGGCCGAACAGCTTCCTTTCTTTGTTAGAACTGTTTAGTTGGTATAATCTGGCTATTTAATCCTATACCAAGTTTTTATCTGTTGATCAAATTGCTTTGCAAAAATACTTATTTATTTTTGTGCCGAAGTCGTGTTAGGGCTACTCTTAACAACCTACGTTAATTTCTGACTAAACTGGTGGTTACCGCCGTAAAACCAGACTGCTTGTTTTTTGTATCGCAGTTGGCTTCAGTCCCGAGTCCGATTCGGATGTTATTAACGGGCTCGAGCGGCTTCTAGTTGTTCACAGTTTAAGAAAGCGCGTTGTTATGGCAGATAATCACATGTCGTCAGGCAATGACCCTACTGTAAATTACAGAGCCTATTATGACGTCATCATTATCGGCGTAAAATACAATAGTTTTGGTGACGTAATAACAGGCTTAAGAATAAAGATTATAGAAGAGTATCGATAGCGCTTGGTGCGGGTTAAAAGGTTACTAGATAAGCGGTTTGTGCACGTTATTGATCCAGTCTAATCAAATACCATCACCCTGTTAGTGAACCCGCCTGTCTTTGGGGCCAACATATTGTGATTTTGTAAGAGAGTTGGTCGTCAGACCACATGTCTAACGCTGTCTTAATGAACCGCCATTTTGTGGCCTCTAAACGTATTCTGACTGACTTGTATTCATAGACCACCCTACTTTTGTTACCAACACTTGTTGACACATAGTCGCCGTTTAAAACAGGTTTTATCGTATATCAAACGTTATAGTTCAATAAATAACACAAAATGCACGAGGCTAGCTATCTCGATTAAATAATCCTGGGATTTATTCACTGTATAAAATACGTTTATAATTGACTGGTGTATGTTTTATGCAATTATGCTAACTTGTGTATATTAGCAATCGCGCCCTCACACCCCGCTCTCCCACCATCGCAATCCACCGCCCCGGAGATGAAAAAAGTTAAGCAGGGACCCAATCCGTTACTAAAGACGTATATGCAGTCGCAATCAAATACGTCATATGCTAGCTAATGTCACAATCAAAATGACGTAGGCCTAGCTCTGTCAGGAATATTAGAAGTACGTTGCTAAAGTGTACGAATCGTATAATATGTCTGATGTATTTACATTTTTATTGTCTGACTGCTGCAATACATTCAGAAATAAATCTGGATATGCTGAATATTTTGAAAATAATTTGACTGAAAATTCTTGGTGGTTTAAATGTAGTCTGCAGAAATTCAGCAGGCAGACAGTTAATAAACATTCTGTTGAATATTCCAAAACTAATTTGACGCAGTCTAGCTGCCTTGAAATGTAGATTATGGGAATTTAGGTTTAAAAGTTTTAAATCGATTCCAATAGCAGTGACGGATTCAAATGTCGTTGGGGCGGACCCGGCGTACGCCCGGCCGCCGCCCCGCCCCACCACACCCCCTAAATGTGTCTACAAAACACCTCACCCCTCTTAAAAGGAAACCCTGCCCTGTGCTCTTATACGCTCACAATCACGGAGATCGTTTTTAGTTGGCCTACAGCAGAACGCACGCAATATCTCTGCGCGTTACAAGTCAACTCGGCCAAATCTTAGCTAGCTATCCATCGTCCCATCATCTTGGAAGAATAATTTTTCAACTGAGAGATATGGCCGTGTACCCATTAAGAACAGTGAACACCCATTGGAAAACACGCAAACAACTGACAGAATAATGTAACTGCGCAATGCCTTGTATTTAAAAAAAGATATTGGATATATCCCAGTCATTGGTGGTGCTAAGGAATGGCCACCCGTGACGTAAAATAATAATTTAAGATAATTGTTCAGATAGTTGGCGTTTGTGTGTATGTGGTGAGGACCACGATTCACGCCTTCCGGGTACATATCGACCTAAGCCTAAATGTTTTTTCATGCGAAAATGGAGAACAGATTAATACTTTCATAGCTAACCGAAGGACCATTTTACCCACAGAAATGTAGCAGATGGCTTCTGATAGCATCAAGATGACACCTAGATCACGCTCCTGGGACAACGGCTTCAAAGTTTTATGAATTCATCCATGATATTAATATATATATATATATTCGAATGAAAAACAAAAGAATTTTTGTCACTCAGAAGGCATAAGAAGGCTTCTCAATCATCTAATTTTCTAAATTTCACCCGGGGACGACCCGTGGACCCTTCTGGTGAATGAGAATATACAGCTCCTCTCAGACTCTCCTCATTTACACCCCACCCACCCCTACTAATTGAAATTCCTGGATCCGCCCCTGAACATGCGTAGAAATTGGGCGGAGTTTAGCTAGAAATCAATTCCTGTATATTGTGACGCGTGACCAGGCGATGCGATGGGTCACCCTGGTGACAGGACTGTGGTTGTTTACACCATGTTTTTAAATTTTGTTGATTTGTTAGAAGTTCTCACATGAAAATTGTGATCTAAGAAAAGTCATTTCTATGCTTTATTTCAAATTGTTTATAATTTGTAGAGACGTAGATTAGAATGAATACGATGGCCGCTTCGAAGAGCGTTTCTCCAAAGATTACTATTGTATTGGTTTCATATTTGGCCCATATCGTTGTTAGTAGGACAATGTCTCTAAAATGCCGTCAGTAAATTCTCATCTGGATCAGGATCCGGTTTTATACATCTTCATTAATTTCAGTCTTTAACTATATTTTTCATATTTGTGAAATTCGTAATTTGCGTCTTCTTGGTTATTGAGTAGTCGTATACATAAGAAGTGATGTTAAATGAGAGTACTGACCGACTGGAAGCGTTTTATGGACATGGTTCCATATATTAAATGTATAGCTCTATCAGGCACAGCGCCTTTGAAACATACTCAATTTTATATGCTACCAATACACTGCTGACAGATTACGTCCAAGATTTTTTAGAATCTTGGTTTATGGCCACACCCTTCAGGTGTTAAAAAGTATTCTTCAAGATATACACAGATTCAAAATCTCCGATATGGATCCAAATTCTTTTGTCCAGATCACGGCCAGGGTCTGGGATCCTATTGCACTGCAAGTTCCTACGTTGTGTTGAAGCCTTGACCAAAAGCAGATCAGTTCCGCTTACAAGGCGATGGTCATGAAACAAGTCAAAAATAAAATAAATCAGTATTTGGTTAATTCGTAGTCAAGAAAGTCATGATGATGATGAAGCTTCATTCAATCCATGCATATGTCTAAAAGCAAATAATGCATTTAAACAAAATACCCTAAACCACAATTGTTTGTACCTTCGCGTTGCCTACACGAGGGCATTGTTGCGAGAACACTGTCCTTTACATGTCCATGACGCGCTTACCCGACTTCACACCACATCCTGTAGGTATGATGTATCAACTCGTAACAGTGTCGAGTAGCGTTTGACAGGGGTTTCCGCAGAGGAATACATCCGGATGTTATACATGCTTGCCACCCCCAATGTGGTAGCCTTTGTATATTGTAGGAATCAGCGTGAGACTGTGCCCACACATAGCCAACGTGGAAAGCAGGTCCCTTCTTATGATCCATCAATGCCGCTTCAATCAGAGATATATTGTCTATCTGCATGGTAATTCCTCTTTGTAGATCAAATTTGTCTGAATTCATTCAATTTGTTTGAGGACTGTGTTCTCTCGTATGGCATGACGACATATCGCGCTATTTTACTCATATGGCAACTTTGAATCACTCCGACATGGTGTCTCAGGAAGCATACACAAGCACCTTTCAGTCATCCTACTCTGTTATTAAGAATTTTTGTGAATGTGGAAACGGTCTCACATCCAGTAAATGCTTGCCAGGAAGGCAGAGATTCATATACGTGTTGACCTAACGCCTGACAATTCTGGAATGTAATGTCTATTCCTGCACACACCAATGTCAACCCACACCTTATACACATTCAATATGTGCGTCATCTACATTCAGTCTGTGACAGCCAGATACAGATTAAACAGTGGCATCTGTGTAAACCGTTCTGATAGTAAGGATCTTTCAATGATAGCGCCTTGGCTGCATGGAAAACTATTCTTGTCAATAGTTCTTTTTAGTTTTCATCAGCATGGAGAATATCATTCCAATCTTTCAGAACGGAGATGCAGATATTACTTTGATTTGTCACGCCTTGCTAGAACATATCTATTAAACATCTCGCCTAGACGACATTCTATGTTGCGCAGTTTCAAAATAACCGGACATAATATACAGTATCACTATTCTGACTAAATGTCTTTGTTGTTCACGGGTCACAGTGTATATGACAGCTTGTCCATCTGTTATAAGTGTACTTTCTTCCAGAGGCAGATTATCTGTTGTCCCAGATTTCTCTAGGCACATCATGGTGTCAGACGTGTTACCCATTCTTATAGTTTTCTACGATCAGAAGTTTTTCTTGGTGTACGAGTGATTTTCGTGAATACAAAGGTAAGTGAATACCCCTGTCTCGCCTGGCATGCAACACACAATCTCAAAAAACAACTGCCAGTCTTGAGGCTATTTAGTTGCGTTAGACCAAGCTTGTTTCTGCTTTGATACTTGAACAAAGACTGTTGGTTATTGTGAATTACATCATGAACAAAAGATTTTCACTCGAAAAGCCTACCTTGAATATAATTTACTGCTCCTATCAAAGTTGTGCAGCTTCTCTAGCTGGCGTTACTGGTGTGTCACTCATTATTCGTTTATTCACTTTCCGTTTCAATTTTCATTTTAACAATTTCTGCCCCTGCAGTCATCTAGTTTAAGAAAATACCTGGATTATTGAGCAAGCCAGTGTAAAGAGATAATGTATTGGCAATGCGTGCCTGGGTTCTAGTATGGTGTGGGTGACTATGGCGATAGCAGGAATATGTAAGATTACTGTATTCTGCGGTTATAGTAGCAAAACATCCTATAGCTGCAATCAGTCCTTCTTCATTTTTGCCCACTGTGTCTTTGTGTCTTATCCTCAGCCATATTTCTTAGCTTCCTCAGGTCCATTCTTGACTTGAGTGTACCGAGTCCTGCTTTCTTGAGGTCACCTCGTAGCACGCTTAACAGATTTATGCAATGACGTCCTCTACTGGCTTTGTATTTGCTGGTTCCGAATAGGGCGAATTCCAAGGCTCTCTGTGCTAGTGTCTCTTCTGGCATCCTTAGCACATGGCCAAACATGAACCATCTTTGGTGGGTGACCTTTACAGACAGCGGCGACGTATTACACATCTTGTATAGTGCATCGTTGGAAATTATGCTGCCTGGCCATCGGTGTCCAGTGATGGTGCGTAGGTGTTTGCGGTGGCAGGTGTCAAGTTTGTCTAGAGCTGCCTTTGGAGCTGCCCAGCTGTTACAGTTATACAGCATCAACGATACACAGGTTGCATTGTATAAACGTAGCCTTTTAATCAAGGGCACCTTTGCTCTATGAATCCATAGCTTCCAGAAGGACTGGAAAGCTATGTTTCCCATGATGCAGCGTGCAGCAATGTCAGCAGTACAGCAAAGCAGTGAGCCTAGAATTTTACTTTTCCTCCATGGTTCGCCGCCACGAAGAGGATCGTCATTTTCTTTAGTTGCATGCTTTGTAGATAGGTGGGGGAACTCTGTTTTGGATTCATTCATAAAGAGATTCTCAATCTTTAGTCTGCTTGCAGCTATTGGGAGAAGTTCGTCAAAGGTGGATTCTTTTCCTCATCTAAGAAGTCCACATCATTGACATATTCATCTCTAGGGGCATACCCAGTATTGACACTGGGGTGCGGGGATTGGTCTTGTGGAACTTTCCCGTACGTGTTTCAATGCAGCAGCAAGGTAACAGGTGAAAAGCACCAGAGATAGACCATATCCCTGTGGGAAGCCGATTGATGTCTCAAACTCTACAGACTTCACTGACTTGACTTGTACTCTCAGCTTGGTGTCTGCAAGCAGTAGTCTCACTAGTCCTAGCTCATCTTCATTGCAACTGGCCTGGTGTAGTACATCTAGAATGTGTGAGCGTGTAATTGTGTCGAAGGCTCGTGACATGGCAATGCCAATTTTGTGGAAATCCCAGTGTTTGGACATGACTACCGACACAAGCATGCATTGAGCCCATACAATGTCTGCACAGCTGCGTCCACGTTTGAAGCCAATTTGACATGATCCAGTGAAGTCATCTAGCTTGTCTCGGATGTGGCATAGAGTAAAATTGGATAGGGTTTTCAGTATGCTGTTGAGGAGCACAATGGGCCACAGATTGGCTGAGGGTGCAGGTGGCTTCTTGGGCTTGGGTAGTGCAATAAGGGTGTCTTGGCCTACAACGTCGATGGGAAGGTGGTGCATAAAAGCTGAATTAATTAGGCGTGTGATCGGGTTTGAGATAATGTCACTTGCATATTTGAATAGTTCATTGCTCATGCCATCAGGTCCAGATGCACGCCCACCTTTCAGGCCTTCTCAACTTCTGCTGTTTTAATTGGTGTTAATAATGGCGTGGAGTCTCCTGGGAACTGGTGCCGGGCTCATCATCGTGGTCAGTGAACTGTTCCTTGAACCATTCTCGAATCGCCTCGGCTTTGTCCTGGGCAGTCCCGATAAAGTGTCCTTCAGAGTTGTGTACAGTGAGTGGTGGTGTGTAGTCAATAACTCTCAGGGCCCGGGATGCCCGAAACATTTTGTGACAGTCATCAGTGGCAGTGATTTCATCTATTAGGGTGTCTGCTTGTTAAATTGCAAGATCTTTTAAGCATTTGCTAATGTGGCGCAGAATGTTATTGCGCTCCCGGCATAATTTGGTGATGTCTTCACTTTGGCCACTTTGATAGATGCGCAGCCATAATGCTTTCTGCTCTGCTGACAGTTTTACTACTAGAGGGTCGTCAGTATACCTAGTTCGATTGTTTTTAAGAACACCTATGGTGCTGTTAGCTGTTGATTCCATAGATTTCAGTATTTTGCTTAGGGCTTCGTTCGGATCAGAGCTGACGTCGATGTTAGCTATCTGCTCCCGAGGGCTTTTTTGTATGACATTTGAGTGTCAGTGTCGCTGATGAGCTTGGGTAGGTTGTAGGTAACTCTACCCTCCTGCCTAGTATGGTGGTTATATATCAGGTAGGATCGTTCATCTGAAGGCGTGTAATGACTGGCTTATGGTTAAAATTGAGGTCTGTACCTCTATATGAACGAGCACTCCGAAGTAGGGGTTTTGTTTCTGTCTTGCATAGTATGAAATATCTGATTGAAGACAGCTGTTGTAGCCTTAGAACCTTTTGGGGCATTGCGATCAGCAATGTGTCCGGTCCATGTTGTCCGATGATGGCATGGGTGTTTAAAAGCTGTATTTGTGGCAAATATGCCAGTTGAACTAAGGAATGTCGCCAGTGCATCTCCATTGCTGTTGCATCCCTCTCCATACGATCCCATGCATAAGCCAAGCCCTGAACTTTTGTCTGCGATTCCGGGTTTATCCAGGTTGGAGTTGAAATCTCCGCACACGAACAGTTGCCATCTAGCTGGGATTGTAATGGCTGAGCTCAGTTCTGCATAGAAGGAATCTAATAATGCTGGATTCTCTTTGGCTTTTTCGGTAGTTGGGCCATATGCGTTGACAATGCGACACTTAGTAGTGGTGTGTTATCGTGTGGGTATAGCCAGGTCGATGAATGCAATGCGGTCACTGACATATCCAAAACTAATGACATGGTCCAAGACCCTTGGTCAGATTACGAAGCCGAAACCCCTATATGTGGTATGTTTTTGCTCCATGAGTACTAGCTTATAGCCTGTCTGTAGTTGCTGCTCTGAGTGTTTAGCTACTTTAGTCTCTTGAATGCATGTAATATCGCTGTTATAATTTTCACAGTCTGCACCTAAGGTTTGCCTCTCTGATGTTGCACTCAGACCACGTACATTCCGCGTAGCTATGATAAGCTCCTGGGAAGATCACGTCCTCCGAGGATGTCGAGCACAGTTTCTTGTTTGAAGAGGGTTAGACATGCTCAGAGTTGCCTCTGTATGCGGATGTCAGCCCGCAATCCTTGATGCAGGGATAACAGGGATAATAATCTATTCTAGGATAGTGGCATATCCATGACCAAGAGAGGGTTAATAACGGGCCCATGTGAACACAAGACGCCCGCCTCATCCACCCCTCAGCCCTGCCAGGAGTAGAAGATGGTGTATCAAAAGAACCTGCACATTCACAAACACGTGCAGAGTCCAGCGCTTAAAGTTAAAGTCCAACACTATAGGTCTCATCGAGGAGAGAAGGTAATAAATGTAACTACTGAACCCAGCCACCATTTGCTTAATTCACCTTTCCAGAGTATCCATCTATCATCTGACGTTATATGCAGCTAAGCGGCGTGTCGGATGACGCCATAATCATTACATTATAAATTATTCTATTTGGCCCGTCTTTAACTCTTAATAGTCCGACACGTTTTACGAATTGTGTGTCGCTACTATTTAATAAACATGCTGTTGAATATCACAACATGAGCGAGGTATGGGTGGAGCTTAGCTAGAGAAGGTCGGGACATAACTAAAAATAGAAAGGGCCACTGTGAATACCATCATGGAGCTTCAGGAAGCTGTATGCGAAGGAATTTCGAAAATTAAGCTAAGGCTTGATAAGTTATAACCGAAGAACCTCGAATATCTCGAATTTTTTTTATCTCCGTATATAGCTAGCGTAGTCAAACTCAAGTCTATGTGAGTTAAAATCTGGGGCCGAGCATAACTTAGACATTAGGGCAGCGAAAACTGTGAATTGGCTCAAATTTCAGCCAATTTTCGGTATGAAATTGTGTTCAACGAATTAAATTACTGCAGGGTAGACATTTTATTAACTCAATACTTTATTAACATATTCAGATACCAATCCATCCATATGGGTGAAATTCTGGGGCCGAACATATTTCAGACATAGACTAACTTACCATATGTATACACTTTCAGCTAATTTCTGTATTCAACCACCCAGTAGCGGATTATAATGGGTCAGCGGGGCATTTGCCCATCCCCCCCCCCAACCCCCTCACGGCCCCAGATCTTGACCAGCCCCAACTTTTTCTATCAAAATTTTCTTTCGAGTGAATAATGTGTCTTATACAGTTTCTCTTTTTACAAACGAGAATAGCTGTCTGGGTATGATGTCCAGAGAGCTATTTTCGTTTGTAAAGAGAGAAACTGCATAACAGGATATGTTACAAACTTGACGATTTGTTGTGTTCTGTAGCATAAAATAACTATAGTCATGTATGCCCCCACTCTATTGTATATCAGCACAGAGTGGGACATACATCCCCACACAATTGTGCATTCCATAATTTTTAATGAACAATAAGACTCAGTGGTGGATCCAATGGGGTGGCCCGAGTGGCCCTGGCCACCTCTCTCCACCCACCACACTCCTCCCATTAACTAAAACGTGTTTCCACAAGTCATGAAGATGCCGTGGGAACTTATGGTCCATTGAACCCTGAAGCCATCAAATCTCAATTTCAAGACAATCATACGGGTCTGTAATCTGTTGAATATTTTAAAACTAATTCCACTGGAAGCTGTTGCATCTTTTATGCCTTATCATAAGTAACGCAATATGTTAAGTAATGCAAAATACCAATGAACGTACGTGCATTGCAGAATTACACGTATTCTCTAAGGAAGTGAGGACAAGACCTTAGCTGGTGCAATTTTGAAACTCTAAAAATTGCATCATATTATAATTCCTCAATGGACACATCACATCCGTAGCGGCGTGTAGCATTACTAAGTTATGAAGTTATGAACAGGTTGAAGATTTCTAATGTCTTCTTATTCCTAACTGACTACACTCGCTTACGTCATCGATAAGGCCTGTATGTGTGGTTGCTGCGACAACCAGTCTTACCGCCGACGAAAGTGATGGATACACGCTCGCCTCGTTAGAAGATGAAAGTAACGATATTTTGTCTGTATCCGGGCCTGACCTGACTACTTTATTTCAGAAGATGAAGATAAGCTACGGTGGTCTTCCGTAGATGTCAGAGTAACTTTCTTGAAAACACAAACTCTTGCCTTGTAGTAGAATCACAAGGTGATGCTTTTAATTGCTAGTTTTTAAATATATATTATATTTTCTACAAAAGTGACTTTTACTGTCACAATAACAGTTACAATAGAACTTATTGATTCGATTCAGTTTTCCTACTTGCAACAATTTAAGAACTCGATCTAACGTTTCCCTAACTGACTAGCATTACTCCCAGTCGCTCTGATCTGATATGCTATTCAATTAGTTCTTGCTTTACTGAAAATACATTCAGCAAGAATCTTGTTCGTGGTGCGAGGCGGACCGGACTCTGGATTAAAGTTAAAGTCCACTTTTTATACTTCTCTAGAGCTCTTTACCATGTTCGTTTTGGTTCTTCTTTCCAGAGTTTGGTTCGATGCTCATTGATTGTGACGTCATCCTGACTAATCAAACTCCGATTTTCTCTCTTAGGAAAGGAACACCGAACAAGTTTAGTCGACTCATGAGTGTGGAATTCTATCCGATAACCTCCCCCAAACTTGACAGTGATAGATATTGTTTCGACAATTTTTGTCTGGTTTTCTAATCTTCTTGGCGCCAGACGCTACCACGTCCTCGTCCGGCCCCTTGCTTATTAGGCTTGCGCCTGCATTTTACAAGGGTGCCATGACGTAGTGACCATGTGGCCCATCTGATTCACCAACATCTGATGTCGCATCTGGTGTCGTGGGTCGCCTCTATAGAAATATAGAAACTCGGTCACATTATCACGGTCCTATGGTAAGTCGGTCGTCGCCACATTACTACGTCATTCTATGAGTCATTCAGTCTGTGCTACGTACACCCTGTCCGTAGTACCCTACCGACCTCTTGCTTGAATATTTAGAAAACTATTGGTCGTAACTTCTGCTGAATACTATAAAAGGTTATGCCGCGACTGCAGGAACAACTTTCATCTTTCAACCACCGACAGACTCCATCAGCTCACTGCCCTAAGTCTTAGTCTATTCTATTCCAATTTCACTTATTGTATCAGCTACATTTTCGTGTCAGTTTTGCATCGACTTGATGCACACACTAGATCGCACTATTACATCCTTGCCCAATGTGTTATCCGTTCCTTAGCTCGCCTGGTATTCAAATATAGTAATCCACTGAGGTCTTAGACTGCAAATATAAGATGTCCCCGGGGTCATGACCCCCCAGAAGACAATCCGATATCTACATACGCCCCTTAACCAAAGTTAATTGACCATCTCTCTTAAGGCCTTAAGAGAGTGTCAACTAACTCATTGTGGACTATCAACAACCCAAACCTATACCAGCAGCCTGAACGGATACCACCCGATAGTCGTCCAATCATCAACAACTTAACATTACAGGTCAATATACTATACATCAATACTTGTCCGAGTAGCGGAATGCTCGGAAATACATTAGTAGTATTCGTTAGTGTATGGTTGATAATTATACAAACATACATGTCCGGGTAGCAAAAGACTGCCCCCGGAAACACATTAATAGCATCATTAAACCGTGGTCGATAACCTCGATCCACGCGTAACTTAACAAAGAAAACAATACGATTAATCAAGCAATACAATAATATAATACACCACAATCAATTATTTTAATGACGTCATCAGATCGTGACGACGTCACCATAAATGTCAGTCCTTAATCCTACAGTGCAAATATCATTACAGATCATGTGAATTTTTCCTATTAAATAATACAGTACCAACATGGCACCATACTGATGTTCGTGCTACAACATTTAATATTCACCAATTACTGTTCCAGTGGAAACATATAAAGTTAGTGCCAAAATGTCATGGTGATACCTCCCAGCGGTCTATGCTTACGTTAGGATCCACCACGTCAACGTACGTCTCCATCTCTATCCATTCGGCAGCCGTCGGGTCAATCTCAGTCCTGGCATCAGCATTAGGCGACGACCCGGTTGCCCTCCGCAGCGGCTCCAGTAGAGCTGCAGGTCTCCGGGGCTGCTGGGTCTGAATAGTTGGTGCAATGATATGTGGTTCACTACTATGGGCCGCACGTGGCTTGCATTTATGGGCCGCACGTGGCTTGCATTTTAGCGCATTCCACATGCGTGATAACACGTCACATTTATATAATATAAGCACAATCACTAGCACAACAACGAAGGAACCCGTTGAATATGATACGAAAGAATGTACCCCAATGCCATCGACCATCACTGGGTCGATCATGGATAACGGTGCTAGCGACACGTACTTAGACTTTTGTAAATGGTTCCACGGTTGTAGCTTTAAATGGTCAACTATCATGGATTGATTTAGAACGCCGGACACATCCAAGTGGGGCATTTCACTGGCTAGGCCTATTCGAGTGTACGTCCGACTATAAGATGATACAGGCTCGAATCGCCAGCCCCTCCCACTATACCCGCATTCTCCAGACATCAATGCATACACACCATTACTCACCATACATCGGTCCGTCAGTCGTCCGTCGCAATGGATTTCCACCATCTCGCCGAACGTTTGCAACACTACCCCGATTTTCTCATTGGCAAATAATTTACTAGTGGTTACGTTCGACTTCGTTAGTTGAATATTACAGTTGCTATCAGTCGCATTTGTCAATACACTCACAATACAGGGCACGTGGGTCTTGTCGACCCGTAGTTGTCCCTGGCACACCCTAGGGTCAGCACCACGACACTCCGACGTGGTAAAGTACCACCCAGTCTTGGTATCTAGACCAATGCTGGTACGGGCCAGCATCACTTGCATGTAATACCCTGTCATGGCCAGTGGTTCAGGCCATGAGTGTAGTCCATATTCGATATATTGTCCTCCGTCAATTAACGGTAGTGTCGCCACAATGAAGTTTCGATTCGTCCTGCCACAATGGATATACCACTACATTTCTGTAATACCACTGATACGGTCTTATCAGCCTATATTCCGCACTAACCTGTTTCGATACGGACGTCAGATCGTCGGGGCTAAAAAGTTCCTCCGTTAGACGACCCAACTCTAAGGATGCCGTTTGCCTATGGAATCGTTCGGCTGCCTTCTGGTAGTCATAGACCACATGTTCAGCCGAGTCTATAACATGTCCTAACCGTACCAACGCATAGAGTTCCAACAATCGAATCCCCTGCTGCCTGAGCGCTCGGCTCATGTTGCCCGTTGCACTGGCCAAGTTGTCGCCTAACTCGTTAATACGGTCCGTGTTCATACCAATATCTCGGAAAGCTAATTTGACGTGCGACGTCAACTGGTTGGTAAAATGCACCACTTTGTTCATCCTCGTCATCGCCCTCCTTACCACATCTCGTATGGCGTCTATATCCCCAGATGTAGCGGTACCGAACAGCGATGATGCGATGTCACCCACAAAGTTAAATAACCCTCGCTTCTGCCTAGCGCCACTTCGACTACTCATGGTTTGCTGTGTTTGGCTTGCCATCTTTCTTACCCCCCGTATTCGATGCTGTAATCCGTATATATCGTTCCCACTCAAAAACGATGTTTTGGTACCCATGCTAGTGGCGAGACTGGCCATTTGGGCCAACCGTCCCAGGAACTCCGCCGGTAGGTGAGGATGGTCGATGGATACTATCACTGTCCATTCGGCCCGTATCACTGACACAGTCTCCGGCTTAGTTATCATGACGCCGTTCGGTAGGCGGTGTATACTCGAGTCCTTGCATATACTTGATACCATGCTAAACCACAACGCCATTATACACAATTTAAACGAATACATTTTTGTATCTTGCGAACAATTTTAGTCTTAATTGTTATGATATTTTACGTACTGGCTATTTGCGATGTTAAAGTATAGCGATACAATACACACTATCGGCGGTTGTGCCGCTGAATAACGGCATTTATACGACTGACGAAATCAGCGTATAGCACGTCATCGTAAGAGGCGGAGTCTATCACGCCAATCCGGAGTCGCTTGTTACCGGATTCGTCCTCCAGCCTATACCCTTGCTTTCGCTTCAAGTCTAACCGGAGTTGCTTGCTGTCAAAATCGTCATCCGGTATATGTTTGCGCTTGCGCAGCATATAAGGATGCGATGGAAGCGTCTCCATTGGTTCAGAGGCAGGCTCTGGTGCTGCCTCCGGAGCGTCAGTCATCATAGGCCTAGGAGTGTCGATGATATCACCCAGTGACTCATGGTTTTGATTGCGACTCGTATTGGGTTGAACCTTTTTCCGGTCAACCCTCTTACCCCCTGTACGCACCTCTGGTTCCATATCCGAAGCTCGCCGCTTCTTACGAACCTGGGGTGTCGTATCTGCGTCGGTGACCATAGGTTCTGGCTCGGGCAACATCGCCCTGGGGTGATGGCTAGCCTTCGTCCCCCTGGTAGGGTTACGAATGGGACGTGGTCGTACCGCGTCCCAGCACATTTCTGAGTCGACTACGCGCAACTTACATATATTAAGTATACGCACCTTACCAGACCTCTGATGGCGGACGTGCGCCACAGGTCCATTGATCTTAAAGATCTCATATTCGGGGTCACTGCGAGAGGTCAACTTCATCCTCTCTTCAGCTTTTACGACCACCGAATCCCCCACTTTGAACTCACCAGCGTTCGCACGCTTATTAATGTGTTCCCGGTGAACCTCTCGAGATCTAGCTGTCCCCTCACGAGCACGCAGCAAGGCGTTGTTGAGATACGTCAGTCTCTCACCAAGGTCCTGCGACGCATCGATTGGAACGGCTTTTGGCAATCTCGCCCGTCACCCATACGTAAAAAAAAATGGCGTATACCCGGTCGTTGAATGACGAGTACTGCGGTACGCTGTCAAAGCTGCACCCAACTCGTCCTCCCACGCCCTCGAGGCATTGTTCACCCCTTTCTGGATCAACTCTTTAAGGGTGCGGTTGAATCTTTCAGTACGTCCATTGGTCTGCGGATGGTATGGGCTAGACCATCTATGGTCGATACCGTGTTCTTTAAACCGCTCCTCCAGAGAATTGGAACAAAATTCCCTACCCTGGTCGGTTATTACAATCTCAGGGACGCCATGACGCGCGACATACTCGTTGAAGAACTTTTCTTCCACATTTTCACTGCAATCGGATATGCTTCTGCCCAAGCAGAGCAGTGATCGATCACCGTCACGATATACACGTTACCCTTATTTGATTCTAATAATGGACCGATCAAATCCATTCCAATTATCTGACCCGGATAATTGGCCATGGGCATTTCACTATACCTGGGTCGGGTAGTGACAGGTCGGTTGACTTGGCACTTCGTACATGTTTCAAGCATACGAATTACGTCTTTTCTTAAAGACGTCCATACAAAAGAATCTCTTACCATACCGATGGTCTTCTGTAGACCTTGGTGACCAGCTCGTTCATGAGCCATCCGGAGCACTTTCTCACGGAACAGGGTAGGTAAGACAATTGTGGGGTACTCAGCGTCCAACGCTGAAGGCGTAATTAAAGAATACAAAATGCCATTCTTGACCATATACTCCTCCGGGGTGTTTTTTAACAACTCCGGGTATTCCTTGGTCTGCTCGGCACACAATTCGTCATATGGTATGTCGAATGCTTCCAGAGGGACGTGAGGTAACACTCCCTCGTCGACGTCTGGTATTACAAAGTCGCCCGTGTCTAACGTCGCGACTTCCACCGGACGACGTAACCTGGACAACATGTCCGCTCGAATATTCTTCGAGCCTTGGATGTATTCAATCTTACATCCGTACTCGGCAATCAGTACCGCCCAGCGCTGCACCTTCGTGTTTTTAACTTCGCCCACAAACAAACTCTTTAGGGGTTTGTGGTTGGTATACACGGTAAACTGCACGCCAAATAGATAAGGTCTAAGCTTCTTTAGCGCGTATATTACCGCATAAGCTTCCTTTTCTATCACAGGCCAATTCAACTGACTGTCCTTAAGAGTAGAGCTGACATACTGAATCACACGCTCAATACCCTCGTCATCTACCTGTACCAGTATCGCACCTATCGCATAGCCAGACGCATCAGTATACAATCTATACGGAGCATTCAAATTCGGATATGTGAGAACCGTCTCACTACACAGCAAGTTTTGTAATTTCTTAAACGCTTGCTGTTCTTCCTGACCCCACTCAAAATGTTTATATTTCTTAGTCAATTCTATCAAAGGTTTAGCAATTTCGGCATAGCCTTGCACACAAGAGCGGTAATACCCTGTAGCGCCCAGGAAACTTCTCACCTCACCCACGTCGCGTGGCGGTGACATTTCTCTTATGACCTTGACCTTCTGGACCTGAGGAGCCACTCCCTGTGCTGAAACACGATATCCTAACAAATCAACTGATGGTTGGGCGAAATCGCATTTCGATTTTTTAACTTGCAAATTATATTCTTGAATTCTACGCATAACTGTACGCAAATGCTGTGCATGTTCAGCCGGGTTTCTTGAATATATGACTATATCGTCGACAAAAACATGCAGACATTTTCCCACGAATTCTCGGAAAATATCGTTCATTGCCCTCTGAAATACGGCACCTGAGTTCGCAAAACCGAACAGCATCCGAAGAAATTCAAACAAACCATGACTGCAAACGAACGCTGTTTTCGCTATGTCTTGGCTGTCCATTGGTATCTGCCAATAGCCAGACTTCAAGTCCATAGTCGAAAAGATCGTAGCGCCGCCCATAGAATCAAAAATGTCCGATATATTCGGCAAAGGATAGCTATCCTTACGACAAACGGAGTTCAATTTCCTATAGTCAATACAAAATCTCGTCCCCCGTCCTTCTTAGGAACCAACGTAATGGGTGACGCCCATGGGGACGACGACGGTCTTATGACGCCGGCTGCCAGCATTTCAGTCACTTGATTCTTGACTATATATTGCTTGGCTAGCGGTAGACGGTACGCTTTCTGCCTAATAGGGTAGGCATCCCCTGTCGGTACCGTGCACTTGACTTTGGGAACCAATCCTAAAGTGTTTGGACAAGCCGTATCAAAAATATCTGCAAAGTCCGCCATGACTTTGTCGATATCTTTATATCCGGTCGTTTCCTTACAGCTTGCATAGACATAATTTGTCTGTTCTCTATGGGGATATTCAAAGGGATATACCTGGCCAAACCATACTACAATTTTGGCCTGATAGTCAATCTTTGCATTTCCCAGGTGCAAAGCATCCGCTCCAAGTAAACATTCATGCTTCATTCTGGCCACAATCGTACTAGGGATGGGTCGGGCGTTCTCGAATTTTACTTTCCCCCAACAACTCTATCGGGGAACCATTTACAGCTAAGAGCGTTCTTGCTCTTTTCAATGGCCTAGCATTCAACATGCTATGCCATATATCCTTACGAATCAAGGATGTGCTAGCACCAGTATCCACTAAGGCATGCAGGTACTTACCCCGATCCGATGGAGCGTCTTTATCCATTTTTAGACGGATTAAGAACCGTTCGGTTGGTGATCTCACCAACGGCTCTCTCCGTCGTCGTTTCCCGGGCTCCTTCGTCCACTAACTATTTCGGTGTAGCTGTTCCGGCGGGAGGGCGAATTGTGTCCGATACCGTACGAGTAGCGGCCCATCTCATCTGTCCCCTCGCTGGTTAGCACAAACCCGTCACGATCGACGTATTCGTCATGGTTGCGTCTAGCATTGTTCAGGTCCATGCGAACATTACGCGCACACTCACGAGGTGTAGTTTGTCGGTCGTCTGCACGTCGATCATTTATCTCGTTAATGTCCATGTTAACGTCTTCTTCTCGTCGTCTCTTTGCGGCGAGTTGAGGTCGGTTATTTAATGGATTCGATGGTGCATGGTTTCCGTAATGCTGTGCTTGTGGGCAGTCCCGAACGAAGTGTCCACCCTGACCACACCCAAAACATTTAACCGCCATGGCAGGAGTCGTCTGCCATTTCATATACTCCCCAAAACACTGTTGGGCCCCGTGTCCTTCCCTCCCGCCATGGGAACAGGTAATCGGCGGCGCCCGTCATGGTTGTTGGGGTCACTGGGCAGCCTGTCTGTCAACATTCTCCTGCGGCTGCATCGGTTGGCGACAGTCACTCTTGTAGTGACCCATTTTCCCGCAGTTGTAGCATGTGATATGCGGTACGTGCTTGGGCGACGCTGGTCTCGGTGCTGGACCGCGTCGCTGTGGTGGCGGCGTGGCCACTTTCTTCGCGGGTGGGGTTCTTCTAGCAACATTTTTCGGCGCCTCATTCGCAAGCTGTAAGTCGCGTACCAGACCGCACAGCTGCTCGATCATTTTGCTCTGTTGAGAAGTCTGTCTTTTCAATGTCTTTACAACAGACCAGATTTCCTTCTCCTCTTCCGTTTCTAAAGCGTCTATCTCCATTCGCTCTTCTCTTCGGCCATCACCTATTTTCATTGCTCGTAGGAGGTCGTTGCACGTTTCATCTTCTTCCGCAATCTCAATGGCTCTCTCCAACGTGGTGGCGCTCTTGCGGATGATCCTCCGACTTAACCCTTGGTCGCTGAGCGCTCGTAGGTAGATGCCTAGGATCGTGCGCCTGTTATCTACGTTCCCATCAGGGTAGGCTCTAACGCTGGCCTCCAAGTACCTTCGGTTGAATGAGATTATTGTTTCATTCCTTCGTTGCCGCGTGCCCTCGAGGTCATACTTCACACATTCTCCCTCATTCGTGGAGATGAAATTCAGGGTAATGAAGTCGCGGAACTGCTCGAATGTGACATCGTCACGGACCTTGTCTACAAGAAATCCGTCGACGGCGCGGGATAGCTGTCCGCGGGCCGCTCGCGTAATGATATACGCCGGTACCCCCTCAAGACGTCCCTGGTTGGCGGCCCAGGCTCTTCGGGTTTCGTCGAGAAAGGTTCGTACCTCTTCCGGTACGACGCCATCACACGGCTGGATGCAGGTTACGTGATCGCGGATCTCCCGTCTGTAGACCCGTTCTGCCTCTCGCCTGTTGCTGCTGTCGACAATGGCCCCCGCCATTGCCACACCCATGGCCTGCATTGCTGCTACCGTCTCGCCCCTTAGCTCGGCCCAAGGTCGGTCGATTGGCGGTAGTCCTGGGTCGGTAGGGCTTTGTGGTGGTCGCGCCATTTTGCGGGACTAATGGTACAGCAATTCGATGATCATTTGCTGGAGTCGGGGTTGGTCTGGGCACTTCACGTCGGTCGTTATCTTTACCGACGAATTCTCACTGTATTCCCGATGTTGGGTTACAGTTGTACTGGCCGATAGCTTGGCCGCCGCACTTGCACTCGGTCCCCCAGGTCTTTTAATACTACTACGTCCGGCCGGTCTGCTTGGGCCATACGCTATGTACTCACTGTGTTTAGTTACTCTGGAATCCTGGCAGTCGCTCACCACTGAAGATTTCTGGTGTCTTCTTATTCCTAACTGACTACAATCGCTTACGTCTTCGATAAGGCCTGTATGTGTGGTTGCTGCGACAACCAGTCTTACCGCCGACGAAAGTGATGGATATACGCTCGCCTCGTTAGAAGATGAAAGTAACGATATTTTGTCTGTATCCGGGCCTGACCTGACTACTTTATTTCAGAAGATGAAGATAAGCTACGGTGGTCTTCCGTAGATGTCAGAGTAACTTTCTTGAAAACACAAACTCTTGCCTTGTAGTAGAATCACAAGGTGATGCTTTTAATTGCTAGTTTTTAACTATATATTATATTTTCTACAAAAGTGACTTTTACTGTCACAATAACAGTTACAATAGAACTTATTGATTCGATTCAGTTTTCCTACTTGCAACAATTTAAGAACTCGATCTAAGGTTTCCCTAACTGACTAGCATTACTCCCAGTCGCTCTGATCTGATATGCTATTCAATTAGTTCTTGCTTTACTGAAAATACATTCAGCAAGAATCTTGTTCGTGGTGCGAGGCGGACCGGACTCTCGATTAAAGTTAAAGTCCACTTTTTATACTTCTCTAGAGCTCTTTACCATGTTCGTTTTGGTTCTTCTTTCCAGAGTTTGGTTCGATGCTCATTGATTGTGACGTCATCCTGACTAATCAAACTCCGATTTTCTCTCGTAGGAAAGGAACACCGAACAAGTTAAGGCTGTTTAGTCGACTCATGAGTGTGGAATTCTATCCGATAACCTCACCCAAACTTGACAGTGATAGATATTGTTGCAACAATTTTTGTCTGGTTTTCTAATCTTCTTGGCGCCAGACGCTACCACGTCCTCGTCCGGCCCCTTGCTTATTAGGCTTGTGCCTGCATTTTACATGGGTGCCATGACGTAGTGACCATGTGGCCCATCTGATTCACCAACATCTGGTGTCGCATCTGGTGTCGTGGGTCGCCTCTATAGAAATATAGAAACTCGGTCACATTATCACGGTCCTATGGTAAGTCGGTCGTCGCCACGTTACTACGTCATTCTATGAGTCATTCAGTCTGTGCTACGTACACCCTGTCCGTAGTACCCTACCGACCTCTTGCTTGAATATTTAGAAAACTATTGGTCGTAACTTCTGCTGAATACTATAAAAGGTTATGCCGCGACTGCAGCAACAACTTTCATCTTTCAACCACCGACAGACTCCATCAGCTCACTGCCCTAAGTCTTAGTCTATTCTATTCCAATTTCACTTATTGTATCAGCTACATTTTCGTGTCAGTTTTGCATCGACTTGATGCACACACTAGATCGCGCTATTACATCCTTGCCCAATGTGTTATCCGTTCCTTAGCTCGCCTGGTATTCAAATATAGTAATCCACTGAGGTCTTAAACTGCAAATATAAGATGTCCCCGGGGTCATGACCCCCCAGAAGACAATCCGATATCTACAAGGTGAATGGAATGATAGGTTAATGCATGCTCACAATCTTGTTATCTATCTTACCATAGACTCCTTTACTCCATTTTTATTTGACTGCTTGATTATCTCCAAGAATGTTCTAAATTACAGGTAAAATAAAACTCAATATTTCCGCTCAGAAGGCTGAAAATCTCATCTCAGCAGTTTTAAATTCACAAAGTTTCTCCAGTGGAGTCCCCTCCCAGAGTCCCTGCCAGACTTACCCCAAGGGCAACCCCTTCAACAATTTCTGAATCCGCTTCAGCGTCCCTAAATCCTATGTGAAAAACTAATTTATTCTTTGTATGGAATATGTACGATATCACCTTATGACAGTATGACCATATAACCATATGTGTCTCCGTGTAGTACGGCGATGGTGGGTGTGTGTGTGCGTGAGGGTGGGTGGCGTGCGGGTGGCGGGCGGGCGGGTGGGCGGGCGGCGGGTGGGTGGGTGTGAGGGAGAGATGGTGGTGGGGGTGGGGGTGTTGTTGGTCATATTGTATTATTTGTCCTGTCCATTATATATTGTATTGTTTCAGTATTATTCTTAGTAAAGTGTGGGTTTTTTTTGTTTTGATGCTTTTTTGATGTTTTAGGAGTCAGATGGTTCATGATTGCATTACATATTAATACTATTTTTTTTTTCTTCCAAATGCTCTCAGATGGCACAACCTGCACTTCCAGAGGTAAATATGGCCATTCAGATGGCTGTTAAATTATTATATTTTTTGCTATTTAATTTCATTCTATTGTTCAATCAGTTTTTATCCAGTCCTGTTTTCACAATTGAACAGCTAAAAAAATCAAGTGAACAAAAAAATGAATTTAACTGCCTAAAAAAGAATTTAACAGCCATCTGATGGTCCATATAAAATGGCTGTTATTCCATGTTATTCCATATAATATGGCCGTTATTCCATATAATATGGCCGTTATTCGTTGTTATTAAATATAATATGGCAGTTATTCTGTGCTATTCCATTTAATATGGCCGTTATTCCATGTTATTCCCTATAATATGTCTATTATTCCGTGTTATTCTATTTAATATGGCTGTTATTCCGAGTTATTCCATATAAAATGGTTGTTATTCTGTGTTATTCGTTATTCTTTATTCGTTATTCATTATTAGTCCCCTACCGGTAAAACCGGGGTTGGGGGGGGGGGATCTATAGGTTTGCACTCCGTCTGTCTGTCCGTCTGTCGCAGTTGTTTTTCCGCACTTTTGTTCGCAGTCATTCAAGGTATTCAACTGAGAATCGGTTTATTGCTTTGGTATGAGAAGTTACAGACCAAGTTCGAGTTTCAGGCGTAGGCATCAATTTTTGATGGAGTTATGGCCCCTTTCGACTTAAGAAATACGAAAAATATCAGCTTTCCACTCTTTTTTTCGCACTCCTTCAAGATATTTAAGCGAAAATCGATGAATCGCTTTAGTATAAGGAGTTACTGAGCTGATGGTCACCAAGAAAATGGCCAGTCAAAATTCCCGTTTGATACGTTAAAGCCAACGACTGACGGACGACGGACGTAAGATGGACGGGCGGACGGTCTCCATGTCAGGTCAACGGATCTATTAATATATGCTCCCAGAAATGCGTAGAACAAACACGTAGAGAAATGATTAAGTTATGCTTGCATTTCTCATAAGCTGATTAAAATCTATCTAATGAGAAAGCGCCATAGATGCGACATAGGCTGTCTTTGTGAAATATCACAAATTTGCCAGACCGATCCACTGACTGACTGACAGGCAGACAGGCAGGCAGGCAGGCAGGCAGATAGATGTATACTAGTTGCGCAGTCGTAATTAAGAACTGTCTGTAATTTTAAGCTGTCTATAACTTGCGGCACTTGGGTTCACCCACCTATTCAGTAGGCGTGGTAACTAAAGCTGAGAGTTTAGAGGTTGGCCCCACTTTCTATCTGATTCAGAAGAACTAGTGTATCTACATAATGAGGAGTAGCATTTTAAACAATTTCCTGACATTTTTCGGAAATCCAAGATGGCCACCAAAAAGGAATCGAGGAGTCAAATTCTTTCAGCCAATTCTGAAACGTACCCGCCTAGGGTCCATCCAGTTGAGTTTGGTTTAAATCGGTCAAGTGTTTAATGAGGAATAAGTAGCGTTTCAACTGATTTCACAAAATCTTCGGAATAGCCAAGATGGCCGCTGGAAAAGCTCTGTATACAAAATTCGGTAGACATGTTCTGAAACCTATCACCCTAGTATCCATCCAGACAAGTCTGATTAAAACTGCCTGGCAGTTAATGAGGATACTTAGCATTTTAATGGTTTCCCGCTATTTTTGCGAAAATTCAAGATGATCCCAGAAAAAAATTGACGAATCGAAATTCCGTATATAAGTTCTGAAACATAACACTCTAGGGTCCTTCCAGCCGAGTTTGCTTGAAATCGGCTTAGTGGTTAATGAAGGTAGGCCTTTAACTGATTTCCAGAAATTTTGGGAAAATCCAATATTAGCGGCCAGAAAAACTAACCAATCCAAATTTTCTTTAGACATGCTGAAGCCTACTAGCATAGTTGGTTCGGAATCGGGCCATTTATCTTGGAGCTGTAGCGTTTTAAATGATTTACCGAACATTTTGAAAAATACAAGATGGTCGTCAGAAAAATTGACCAATCAAAATTCTGAATAGAATTTCTGGAGCCTACCACCATAGGATCATTCCAGCCACATTTGGTTGAACTCGGTTAACACATAGCCTAAAGGGGGTATACAATTTGACGGGCTGACAACAGACGGACTGACGGAAAACGGGAGGGCTGGAATCTCTGATTGTTCATCGTGCTCATGTAAGCAAAACATGAACCATAAAACAGACTACTGTAACAACTTAACTATCTACTATAAATATAACGTGGTTGAACTTGTTGAGTATGATCATATTAAGTTTAAATTTAGCAACATGAAAGATGGCAACACGTTTCACATCCCTGTCAAATCTTTGCCATGTAGGCATAGGCCTACAAACCACTGAAATAGTCTGGCTGATAATCAGCTCGTAAATATAGAAATATCTTGTGCTTTATATATTAAAATTTCGGATTTGGTAAGAAGTAGGCATATATAGCTGAAATTTGGCTATTCATCGCTTGCCAGTCGGAATTTTCTGAATCAAAAAGTCGGAAATTCAACAAAATAGAAAATAATAGGAAGCTAACAAATGTTTTACAAATGATATCAAATTTCCGACTGGTTCATATAATTACTACCAGATTCTATCGCGTCCAGGCCACACCCATGTTACGCCACCGGTCGTCGTTGTCGTCGTCGTCGATGACAGCGGTGGTGGTCGTGTTGATGGTGGTGGTGCTGGTGATGGTGGAAGTGATGATGATGATGATGATGATGATGATGGTTGGGAGGATGTAACGATAAGGGCGGAAAATTAACTGCTTTAGGATGTTATTTCCCGTTTTCCAAATCGTAAAATTAAACGCACATATTCACAGTAGCATGCTTGAAAAAAAAGTTGTCAAAATTGTATACTTCTAGAATCTTAAATATTCAGCCTATATGTAATGAAACGAAATAAACCATAACATATGACGATTTCAATACGTATAAATTAATATAATTTTTTAAGTTATGAAATTGAATTAAAGATACGAGTCCCTAATTCAACATCGCAATTAAAAAAATTATAATAATTTGTACGGAGTGAAATCATCATATGTTAAGATTTAGTTCGCTTCATTACATTGAGGTGCGCAAATTAAACCGCTAAAAGCATACAATTTAAACAATTTTATTTTCACGCATTCTGGTGTGAATGTTCACTTTTAATCTTTATTATTATTTCTCCATAACCGACTATCTGACACCTGTATCTTTAATCGTTTGAAAGGATCCACAAAGATATATAGATAGATTTATTCACACAATAGGCCATTTGACCCTTGAGTGCGACTCGTTACACATAACGTGATATGGCGGACAAATCGACTAAGTGCATTACAACACGCACGCACGCACGCACGCACGCACGCACGCACGCACACACGCACGCACGCACGCACGCACGCACGCACGCACGCACGCACGCACATATGCACGTGTATACTAAGCGGCCTCAGAAGCAATTCAGCATACGTCTCCAGTTGATGTGCAAGGTTGTAGAAGCCTTTGCAAAAATATGTCGTAATCAACCATATGATACAATCTCTACTTGTTTATGGAGAATCGCACGTATACGCGCACGCTCGCGCGCTAGAACATGGAGATAACGCACGTACGCCAACCTGCCCGCCCGCCCGTCCACACGCATGAACACGCGCATGCAAACGCACGCACGCACGTACGTACGCACGCACGCACGCACACACACAAACATGCACGTGTGTACGCACGTACACGACTTTGGCAGATATTTTTCTGCTCCTGTAGCCTCCTTGTGGAGATCTGATAACGCCCACCAAGTTGGTGTATCCTCCCACTTATGGCTACTCTTGTGTGTTCGATCAAGTAGTATCTTACAAGCCCTTCATCATGAGCACAAAGCTGTCTGTGGTTGCAACCAATTTGTTTTAGTGTTTAACGTCCAATGGCCATATTATCTCAAATTCTACTGAATGGTCACCAAGTCCTGTAAACTACACTGGAATCATGCAAATATTTCCTTTCCCGAGGACTTGTTGTCACCAGGTTTTGCAGCAGAGTAATCCGGGAGGAGATTTCAAACTGAAACAGTCTTCCCATAAGCCAAACGTATCCAAACATCGTTTGTCATCCATCAATAATTTCTTCATTATATGATGCAGATTTTGGACACAATTTAGGAATTCTGGCAGAGATTTCTGAGCTGCCTCTATATTTGTCCAGTGCATGCTGGAGATCCTCACATGCTTCTATACAATGCTTAACACTCTCCAGAATCATATCTGTTATGGTGTGTGAGTTTTGCTGGTCTATCCATATCTCGAAATGCCACACATTCATAAGGAGGGGGGCACGCATCAGCACATGAAATATGATTCATCAATTGGATTTCTTTATAGCTCAGCTGACCTGATAGACCAAGGGAGTTTATGCCGTGGTGACCATCCGTTCGTCTGTCACCCGTCGTCCGTCTATCATTCATGACACCACATGCCAGAACATATTTCAGTTTTGAATGACAGTCCAGACCCTAATTTAGATGACATCACCTGTTAGAACATAATTCAGTTTGAATCATGGGCCAGATCGTAATTCGGATCACATCTCATGTTAGGACATAATTCATTTTGAATCACGGTCCAGACCGTAATTCGGATGACGTCACATGCTAGAACATAATTCGGTTTGAATCACAGTCCAGACCCTAATTCGGATCACTTCTCATGTTAGAACATAATAAAGTGTGAATCACGGTCCAGATCGTAATTCGGATGACACCACATGAAAGAACATGATTCGGTTTGAATCACAGTCCATACCGTAATTCGGATGACGTCACCTGCAAGAACATAATTCAGTTTTGAATCACAGTCAAGACCGTAATTCGGATGACGTCACCGGCTAGAACATAATTCCGTTTGTATCACAGTCCAGAACGTAATTCGGATGACATCAAATGTTAGGACATAATTCAGGTTGAATCACAGTCTAGACCGTTATTCGGATGACATCACATGTTGGGACATAATTCAAGTTGAATCATGGTCCAGACCGTAATTCGGATGCCATCACATGCAAGAACAAAATTCAACTTTGAATCACAGTCCAGACCGTAATTCGGATGACATCACATATTAGGACATAATTCAAGTTGAATCATGGTCCAGACCGTAATTCGGATGCCATCACCTGCAAGAACATAATACAACTTTGAACCACAGTCCAGCCTGTAATTCGGATGACATCACATGTTAGGACATAATTCAGGTTGAATCACAGTCTAGACCGTTATTCGGATGACATCACATGTTGGGACATAATTCAAGTTGAATCATGGTCCAGACCGTAATCCGGATGCCATCACATGCAAGAACAAAATTCAACTTTGAATCACAGTCCAGACCGTAATTCGGATGACATCACATATTAGGACATAATTCAAGTTGAATCATGGTCCAGACCGTAATTCGGATGCCATCACATGCAAGAACATAATACAACTTTGAATCACAGTCCAGCCTGTAATTCGGATGACATCACATGTTAGGACATAATTCAGTTTGAATCACCGTCCCGACCGTAATTCGGATGACATCACATCATCACATGCAAGAACATAATTCAATTTTGACTCACTGTCCAAACCGTAACTCGGATGACATCAAATGTTAGGTAATAATTCCGGTTGAATCACGGTCCAGACCGTAATTCGGATGACATCACATGCTAGAATGTAATTCAGTTTGAATCACGGTCCAGACCGTAATTCGGATGACGTCACATGCTAGAACATAATTCGGTTTGAATCACAGTCCAGACCATAATTCGGATGACATCAATTGTTAGAACATAATTCTGTTTGAATCACGGGCCAGACCGTAATTCGGATCACATCTCATGTTAGGACATAACTCAGTTTGAATCACAGTCCAGACTGTAATTCGGATAAGATCACATATTAGAACATAATTCAGTTTCACTCACAGTCCAGACCGTAATTCGGATGAAGACTGGATTTCCTTCTAGACCGTTATTCAGTTTGAATTGCAGTCCAGACCATAATTCGGACTGTATTTTACTGCTAGAACATAGTTCGTTATTCAGTCTAAGATCGGCCTGTACAATCTATATATACACATGCGCGCCATCCTTCTAGAATTTTATTCAGTTTGAATTACAGTCCAGACCGTAATTCAGATTGCATCTTATTGCTAGAACGTAGTTCGTTATTCAGTTTATACGTAGGCCTGTATCCTATTTATGTATACGCACGCGCGCATTAGACCTGCCGCCTATGGCT
This sequence comes from Chaetoderma sp. LZ-2023a, assembly GCA_034401795.1. Taxonomy (NCBI): domain Eukaryota; kingdom Metazoa; phylum Mollusca; class Caudofoveata; order Chaetodermatida; family Chaetodermatidae; genus Chaetoderma; species Chaetoderma sp. LZ-2023a. Next base: position 76,077,761 of record CM067374.1, read on the forward strand.
TAATCTGCAGTGTCTAATATTTACCCTATAATGCCTGCTCCCGTCCAATTTCGGACTACGAACTACGAATTTCGGTCTTACTTATAAGAGGTATTATTTGCACTTATCTGGGTGAAGCTTTAATAAGGAATCATCCGTCCATGAACGCATTGAATTTATGTCTTTTTGCAGTGAAATACAGTTTGTTCGATTAAAAATTGATCTGAAGAGTTTTGTGTCATCTGCAAACAGGAACATTTCAGAACCACAGTTAACTGCATCAGGAAGATCATTGATACATATTATGAAAAGAAGTGGTCCCAAAACAGAACATTGTGGTATGCCACTAGTGACCTGTGTTGTTTTAGAAGGGACCCCGTTAATTAATACTTGTTGCATTCTGCTGGTTAAAAATGCTTGTATCCAATCTAACAATTTACCTTCTATGCCATATATAGACAACTTTTTAATGAGACGTTTGTGAGGAACAGTGTCAAATGCCTTCATAAAGTCACAATAGATAACATCAATCATCTCGCCTTTATCATCTCTGCAGCCATTTTTCAAGTCCATTTAGCAATTGTAGAACAGTTGATCGACCACTGGTAAAATCATATTGTTTGTCTGAAAGCATTTTATTTGTTCTTAGATGGTCCATTATTGTATCCTTAATAATTGATTCCATTATTTTATACACTACCGACGTTAGGCTGATTGTGCGATAATTTTCAGGTTTCTTTTTGTCTCACTTTTTTAATATGGCCGATATATTGGCGTTAGTCCAGCAGTCTGCCAATTTCCCAGATTCTAGTGATCTATTTAAAAGCAATGATAAAGGATAGCAGAATGCTTGCTTAAGTTCATATATTAGTCTAGGATGTAATTTGTCGGGCTCAGGAGATTTAGAAATCTTGAGTTTGGATAATTTTTCTTTCACAATTTCTGAAGTGATATTAACAATTAGTGGAGACTGCGTAATTCTATGTCTAGTTGAAATTGGCTGTGCTTCTTCATCAGGTTCAACAGTGAAAACAGAATTAAAGTAGTCACCTAAAACATCTGCCTTTTCCTTATCATTTGTAGCAAAACACCATTGTTATCAGGTATTTCCAAATCAGGGAGACCAATTATCGTTTTTGTCAGGGATTGAACGTATTTCCAAAATTTCTTTGGATTTTGTTTAACACATTTCGAGATATTATGTTCATGCATTTTCATAGCTTTTCTTGTAGCTGTCCTGACTTGGTTTCTTACTCTACAAGTATTCAGAATATGTGTTTTCTATAAATAAACAAAACATATCAACTGATGGCTACTTGCCATATACCTAACTAACCAATACAGAACGTGAAAGTATATGAATTGATTAGAACAGTAAGAATATAGGTTGATAGACCTAATACGGTGCGGTTAGTAAAACACCTTACAGTAAACAAGGATAAATATGAACAGTAATAATAAAGAACTTATATATATTGCGGTCCTAAGATCGGGAAGGTGCTTGTTAGTCATCGGTACCTTTTACAGAGGAAAATACGGTAATTAAAGAATAATTAAACGAGTGACTAATGAATAATTAAAGATGTAATTAAAGATATATCATGTATAGTTACTTGAATACCCAATAGCCATTCTTAGTTGCGGGCTACTATGTTACTGAAATTGAGATGTCACTATTCTTGTGACGTGAGTCGACACGTCTGGAAGCTGGATGTTGTCTCCGCATGCTGATGCTCCGCAAGACAGAGTTCCCATATGTTGTTCTAGGACGGTAGTGGACATAATTCAGGTTGAATCACAGTCTAGACCGTTATTCGGATGACATCACATGTTGGGACATAATTCAAGTTGAATCATGGTCCAGACCGTAATCCGGATGCCATCACATGCAAGAACAAAATTCAACTTTGAATCACAGTCCAGACCGTAATTCGGATGACATCACATATTAGGACATAATTCAAGTTGAATCATGGTCCAGACCGTAATTCGGATGCCATCACATGCAAGAACATAATACAACTTTGAATCACAGTCCAGCCTGTAATTCGGATGACATCACATGTTAGGACATAATTCAGTTTGAATCACCATCCCGACCGTAATTCGGATGACATCACATCATCACATGCAAGAACATAATTCAATTTTGACTCACCGTCCAAACCGTAACTCGGATGACATCAAATGTTAGGTAATAATTCCGGTTGAATCACGGTCCAGACCGTAATTCGGATGTCATCACATGCAAGAACATAATTCTGTTTTGAATCACACTCCAGACAGTAATTCGGATGACATCACATGTTAGAACATAATTCAGTTTGAATCACCGTCCAGATCGTAATTCGGATGACATCACATGCAAGAGCATAATTCAGTTTGAATCACGCTCAAGACAGTAATTCGGGTGACTTCACATGTTAGAACATAATTCAGTTTGAATCTGGATCCAGATCATAATTCGGATGACATCACATGAAAGAACATGATTCGGTTTGAATCACAGTCCATACCGTAATTCGGATGACGTCACCTGCAAGAACATAATGCAGTTTTGAATCACAGTCAAGACCGTAATTCGGATGACGTCACAGGCTAGAACATAATTCCGTTTGAATCACAGTCCAGAACGTAATTCGGATGGCATCAAATGTTAGGACATAATTCAGGTTGAATCACGGTCCAGACTATAATTCTGATGACATCACATGAAAGAACATAATTCAAATTTGAATCACAGTCCAGACCGTAATTCGAATGACACCACATGCAAGAACATAATTCAGTTTTGAATCTCTGTCCAGACCGTAATTCGAATGACACCACATGCCAGAAAATATTTCAGTTTTGAATGACAGTCCAGACCCTAATTCGGATGACATCACCTGTTAGAACATAATTCAGTTTGAATCACGGCCAGACCGTAATTCGGATCACATCTCATGTTAGGCCATAATTAATTTTGAATCACGGTCCAGACCGTAATTCGGATGACATCACATGCTAGAATGTAATTCAGTTTGAATCACGGTCCAGACCGTAATTCGGATGACGTCACATGCTAGAACATAATTCGGTTTGAATCACAGTCCAGACCATAATTCGGATGACATCAATTGTTAGAACATAATTCTGTTTGAATCACGGGCCAGACCGTAATTCGGATCACATCTCATGTTAGGACATAACTCAGTTTGAATCACAGTCCAGACTGTAATTCGGATAAGATCACATATTAGAACATAATTCAGTTTCACTCACAGTCCAGACCGTAATTCGGATGAAGACTGGATTTCCTTCTAGACCGTTATTCAGTTTGAATTGCAGTCCAGACCATAATTCGGACTGTATTTTACTGCTAGAACATAGTTCGTTATTCAGTCTAAGATCGGCCTGTACAATCTATATATACACATGCGCGCCATCCTTCTAGAATTTTATTCAGTTTGAATTACAGTCCAGACCGTAATTCAGATTGCATCTTATTGCTAGAACGTAGTTCGTTATTCAGTTTATACGTAGGCCTGTATCCTATTTATGTATACGCACGCGCGCATTAGACCTGCCGCCTATGGCTTAATCTGCAGTGTCTAATATTTACCCTATAATGCCTGCTCCCGTCCAATTTCGGACTACGAACTACGAATTTCGGTCTTACTTATAAGAGGTATTATTTGCACTTATCTGGGTGAAGCTTTAATAAGGAATCATCCGTCCATGAACGCATTGAATTTATGTCTTTTTGCAGTGAAATACAGTTTGTTCGATTAAAAATTGATCTGAAGAGTTTTGTGTCATCTGCAAACAGGAACATTTCAGAACCACAGTTAACTGCATCAGGAAGATCATTGATACATATTATGAAAAGAAGTGGTCCCAAAACAGAACATTGTGGTATGCCACTAGTGACCTGTGTTGTTTTAGAAGGGACCCCGTTAATTAATACTTGTTGCATTCTGCTGGTTAAAAATGCTTGTATCCAATCTAACAATTTACCTTCTATGCCATATATAGACAACTTTTTAATGAGACGTTTGTGAGGAACAGTGTCAAATGCCTTCATAAAGTCACAATAGATAACATCAATCATCTCGCCTTTATCATCTCTGCAGCCATTTTTCAAGTCCATTTAGCAATTGTAGAACAGTTGATCGACCACTGGTAAAATCATATTGTTTGTCTGAAAGCATTTTATTTGTTCTTAGATGGTCCATTATTGTATCCTTAATAATTGATTCCATTATTTTATACACTACCGACGTTAGGCTGATTGTGCGATAATTTTCAGGTTTCTTTTTGTCTCACTTTTTTAATATGGCCGATATATTGGCGTTAGTTCAGCAGTCTGCCAATTTCCCAGATTCTAGTGATCTATTTAAAAGCAATGATAAAGGATAGCTGAATGCTTGCTTAAGTTCATATATTAGTCTAGGATGTAATTTGTCGGGCTCAGGAGATTTAGAAATCTTGAGTTTGGATAATTTTTCTTTCACAATTTCTGAAGTGATATTAACAATTAGTGGAGACTGCGTAATTATATGTCTAGTTGAAATTGGCTGTGCTTCTTCATCAGGTTCAACAGTGAAAACAGAATTAAAGTAGTCACCTAAAACATCTGCCTTTTCCTTATCATTTGTAGCAAAACACCATTGTTATCAGGTATTTCCAAATCAGGGAGACCAATTATCGTTTTTGTCAGGGATTGAACGTATTTCCAAAATTTCTTTGGATTTTGTTTAACACATTTCGAGATATTATGTTCATGCATTTTCATAGCTTTTCTTGTAGCTGTCCTGACTTGGTTTCTTACTCTACAAGTATTCAGAATATGTGTTTTCTATAAATAAACAAAACATATCAACTGATGGCTACTTGCCATATACCTAACTAACCAATACAGAACGTGAAAGTATATGAATTGATTAGAACAGTAAGAATATAGGTTGATAGACCTAATACGGTGCGGTTAGTAAAACACCTTACAGTAAACAAGGATGAATATGAACAGTAATAATAAAGAACTTATATATATTGCGGTCCTAAGATCGGGAAGGTGCTTGTTAGTCATCGGTACCTTTTACAGAGGAAAATACGGTAATTAAAGAATAATTAAACGAGTGACTAATGAATAATTAAAGATGTAATTAAAGATATATCATGTATAGTTACTTGAATACCCAATAGCCATTCTTAGTTGCGGGCTACTATGTTACTGAAATTGAGATGTCACTATTCTTGTGACGTGAGTCGACACGTCTGGAAGCTGGATGTTGTCTCCGCATGCTGATGCTCCGCAAGACAGAGTTCCCATATGTTGTTCCAGGACGGTAGTGGACATAATTCAGGTTGAATCACAGTCTAGACCGTTATTCGGATGACATCACATGTTGGGACATAATTCAAGTTGAATCATGGTCCAGACCGTAATCCGGATGCCATCACATGCAAGAACAAAATTCAACTTTGAATCACAGTCCAGACCGTAATTCGGATGACATCACATATTAGGACATAATTCAAGTTGAATCATGGTCCAGACCGTAATTCGGATGCCATCACATGCAAGAACATAATACAACTTTGAATCACAGTCCAGCCTGTAATTCGGATGACATCACATGTTAGGACATAATTCAGTTTGAATCACCGTCCCGACCGTAATTCGGATGACATCACATCATCACATGCAAGAACATAATTCAATTTTGACTCACCGTCCAAACCGTAACTCGGATGACATCAAATGTTAGGTAATAATTCCGGTTGAATCACGGTCCAGACCGTAATTCGGATGTCATCACATGCAAGAACATAATTCTGTTTTGAATCACACTCCAGACAGTAATTCGGATGACATCACATGTTAGAACATAATTCAGTTTGAATCACCGTCCAGATCGTAATTCGGATGACATCACATGCAAGAGCATAATTCAGTTTGAATCACGCTCAAGACAGTAATTCGGGTGACTTCACATGTTAGAACATAATTCAGTTTGAATCTGGATCCAGATCATAATTCGGATGACATCACATGAAAGAACATGATTCGGTTTGAATCACAGTCCATACCGTAATTCGGATGACGTCACCTGCAAGAACATAATGCAGTTTTGAATCACAGTCAAGACCGTAATTCGGATGACGTCACAGGCTAGAACATAATTCCGTTTGAATCACAGTCCAGAACGTAATTCGGATGGCATCAAATGTTAGGACATAATTCAGGTTGAATCACGGTCCAGACAAATAATTCTGATGACATCACATGAAAGAACATAATTCAAATTTGAATCACAGTCCAGACCGTAATTCGAATGACACCACATGCAAGAACATAATTCAGTTTTGAATCTCTGTCCAGACCGTAATTCGAATGACACCACATGCCAGAAAATATTTCAGTTTTGAATGACAGTCCAGACCCTAATTCGGATGACATCACCTGTTAGAACATAATTCAGTTTGAATCACGGCCAGACCGTAATTCGGATCACATCTCATGTTAGGCCATAATTAATTTTGAATCACGGTCCAGACCGTAATTCGGATGACATCACATGCTAGAATGTAATTCAGTTTGAATCACGGTCCAGACCGTAATTCGGATGACGTCACATGCTAGAACATAATTCGGTTTGAATCACAGTCCAGACCATAATTCGGATGACATCAATTGTTAGAACATAATTCTGTTTGAATCACGGGCCAGACCGTAATTCGGATCACATCTCATGTTAGGACATAACTCAGTTTGAATCACAGTCCAGACTGTAATTCGGATAAGATCACATATTAGAACATAATTCAGTTTCACTCACAGTCCAGACCGTAATTCGGATGAAGACTGGATTTCCTTCTAGACCGTTATTCAGTTTGAATTGCAGTCCAGACCATAATTCGGACTGTATTTTACTGCTAGAACATAGTTCGTTATTCAGTCTAAGATCGGCCTGTACAATCTATATATACACATGCGCGCCATCCTTCTAGAATTTTATTCAGTTTGAATTACAGTCCAGACCGTAATTCAGATTGCATCTTATTGCTAGAACGTAGTTCGTTATTCAGTTTATACGTAGGCCTGTATCCTATTTATGTATACGCACGCGCGCATTAGACCTGCCGCCTATGGCTTAATCTGCAGTGTCTAATATTTACCCTATAATGCCTGCTCCCGTCCAATTTCGGACTACGAACTACGAATTTCGGTCTTACTTATAAGAGGTATTATTTGCACTTATCTGGGTGAAGCTTTAATAAGGAATCATCCGTCCATGAACGCATTGAATTTATGTCTTTTTGCAGTGAAATACAGTTTGTTCGATTAAAAATTGATCTGAAGAGTTTTGTGTCATCTGCAAACAGGAACATTTCAGAACCACAGTTAACTGCATCAGGAAGATCATTGATACATATTATGAAAAGAAGTGGTCCCAAAACAGAACATTGTGGTATGCCACTAGTGACCTGTGTTGTTTTAGAAGGGACCCCGTTAATTAATACTTGTTGCATTCTGCTGGTTAAAAATGCTTGTATCCAATCTAACAATTTACCTTCTATGCCATATATAGACAACTTTTTAATGAGACGTTTGTGAGGAACAGTGTCAAATGCCTTCATAAAGTCACAATAGATAACATCAATCATCTCGCCTTTATCATCTCTGCAGCCATTTTTCAAGTCCATTTAGCAATTGTAGAACAGTTGATCGACCACTGGTAAAATCATATTGTTTGTCTGAAAGCATTTTATTTGTTCTTAGATGGGCCATTATTGTATCCTTAATAATTGATTCCATTATTTTATACACTACCGACGTTAGGCTGATTGTGCGATAATTTTCAGGTTTCTTTTTGTCTCACTTTTTTAATATGGCCGATATATTGGCGTTAGTCCAGCAGTCTGCCAATTTCCCAGATTCTAGTGATCTATTTAAAAGCAATGATAAAGGATAGCAGAATGCTTGCTTAAGTTCATATATTAGTCTAGGATGTAATTTGTCGGGCTCAGGAGATTTAGAAATCTTGAGTTTGGATAATTTTTCTTTCACAATTTCTGAAGTGATATTAACAATTAGTGGAGACTGCGTAATTATATGTCTAGTTGAAATTGGCTGTGCTTCTTCATCAGGTTCAACAGTGAAAACAGAATTAAAGTAGTCACCTAAAACATCTGCCTTTTCCTTATCATTTGTAGCAAAACACCATTGTTATCAGGTATTTCCAAATCAGGGAGACCAATTATCGTTTTTGTCAGGGATTGAACGTATTTCCAAAATTTCTTTGGATTTTGTTTAACACATTTCGAGATATTATGTTCATGCATTTTCATAGCTTTTCTTGTAGCTGTCCTGACTTGGTTTCTTACTCTACAAGTATTCAGAATATGTGTTTTCTATAAATAAACAAAACATATCAACTGATGGCTACTTGCCATATACCTAACTAACCAATACAGAACGTGAAAGTATATGAATTGATTAGAACAGTAAGAATATAGGTTGATAGACCTAATACGGTGCGGTTAGTAAAACACCTTACAGTAAACAAGGATAAATATGAACAGTAATAATAAAGAACTTATATATATTGCGGTCCTAAGATCGGGAAGGTGCTTGTTAGTCATCGGTACCTTTTACAGAGGAAAATACGGTAATTAAAGAATAATTAAACGAGTGACTAATGAATAATTAAAGATGTAATTAAAGATATATCATGTATAGTTACTTGAATACCCAATAGCCATTCTTAGTTGCGGGCTACTATGTTACTGAAATTGAGATGTCACTATTCTTGTGACGTGAGTCGACACGTCTGGAAGCTGGATGTTGTCTCCGCATGCTGATGCTCCGCAAGACAGAGTTCCCATATGTTGTTCCAGGACGGTAGTGGTACAATCTCAGGACCGTACAACATAGTTTTAAGTAAAGTCTACTGAATAACTAGTAAATTCTACACGATAATGCGGTAGATATGAAAGTTTCCGTTATAACAATGGTGAGTTGTAAAGTCAAAATAACCCATTAACAGAGAGGGTTATTGATACAGTTGTAATTAAGATATACTTATTTAAGCTTAACGTGTGGGGTGCGTCAAATAGCTCTTGTGGCGCACCGAGCAAAGTTTACTTGGCTGCGGTCAAACATTAAACTATTACACACGACATGCAGTGTGGTGGTTGAATATGCACTTTTCGGCGTGGCTGACAGATCTGGTGAGTTATCCACCAAGGAACATCACTGGCTCTATGTCATGTATAATTACATAACTGGACCTTAAGGGTCCACCGTTAAATAGTTCCTATTCAGGTATTAATTAAACAAGAAAAGATTATACTATGCTGATTTAATTCACGGTGCGGTGGCCCGAAAACTGTTGTGGTCAGAGTTGAACTGGAAGTTGTGACTTCCCGAGATGATGCGGAATTCCGTCCTCTGTGCTCCAGTTATTCAGTCAGGGTCCCGTGCTTGGGCAGCTCCTGACTGGTCGCCGCCCCCACCCCCACCCCACCCCCACCCCACCCCCGACGACGCTCTCGATTTGATGGAAAGTTGTATGTTGTTCAAACTATCTGAATGTGGACTTCTATAAAATACACCAATCCTTAGAGTTTCCTTTTCCACATTTATGTCACAGACGAGAATTCTACAAATGCATAGTGGATGGTTAACAGGTTATAGGATATAGATTTCCTTATGAATAAAAGAATGCCTCTCCTGTGTTTGTCAGCAATATTAGATTCTTCAATGTTGTATCCTTCGATGTTGCAATCAGCTAGCGTTCCATGAACTTTATAGTTCTTTGGTTTCACCTCAGTGATGGGTATGATATGTGGTTGTTTGTCTTGGATTAAGTGTTTGAGTTCAATAATCTTGTCTTGTGTGAAGACATTAGTGTATTAGTGTATAGAACTGTGATATCACTGTCATGTTTGAAATTGGCATGGGTTGGGCTAAACGTTTTCTTTGACGAAATATTTGGTCTACAGGTGTTTACATTTGTTATACACGCAACTCTCAGTTTGTCATTTAAAGGCATGTTACGATTTTTAATTTTGTTCTTTACATTTATAAGAGGTGCATCTGTAACTAAACCAGTTTTTACAATTTTTTTCTTAGAGGAATTATTAGTAGTATTTAATAGTACTGGCTTGGTGGAGTGCCTGTGTTGTAGTGTGTGAGGCGGTGATTGGGCATGTTGCTGATTCGTGTATGATTCGTAGTATATGCTGGTGGATTCCTCCCATGGATCCTTCCATTGTAAAAATGTGGATTGTAAGCTCATCTCTCGGCTGAGTAAGTCTGTCGAACAGCGGAAGCAAAGGTGTTGTAGGAATGGTTGATAGGGTAATGTTGGGGTAGTTTATAATATTTTCTGATAGGATATGGGTCCCTGCACATTTGGATGTATGTGATCATAAAATAATTCCTTATACACCTCACCACTGGGATTGAATAAAAGTGGTGACTTGTCTATAAATGTTGTATGTTGCGTTTCAGACAGGCTTAGAAGGATACAATTGAACTCGAGTATTAGATTATGGCAATACTCATTTTGTGGTCGTGGCAGCAAGGATGATACAAAGACATGAATGTGAGGGGATATAGAGCGAATGTGATCGATTACGGCAGAGTAGTCTTGAGTCATACTTTGTTGATTTCATTTGCCAATGGCATTGCTACGGACACGTATGACAATAGCTTCATGGCTGCTTACTTGAAGATATTTGTCTAATTGATCTGTTAAATCATTAATCTGTGTGTAGCTCGCTGGGTACGCGCTGGTTCATTCTGCTATTCCACTCCGTTGCACCGCATGTACAGGATGCGTGGGAGGGTTGGTTAGCCGCGGTTCTCGGTGCAATGGATCCCGCTTAGCAACTTTCCGAAAAGTACAAAGACCGACTTCTAGAGCTGGTGGAACGATAACATTCCAGTGGGGCCGTGCGACCATTGCCGCCGAGATTGAACCTCACGGTCTCATCCCAACTATTAGTGTCACTGGTATGGCGGTCCATAACTTAATTTAGGAGTCTGGACATGATAATTAATCAAAAAATATATTTATTACACAAACAATGGTACCTGTTTGCTAGTAGACGAGAGAAAATATACAGTACATAGAACAAAGTTGGTGGATTGTTTACGTGGGTTCGTCAGAGGCACCTCACTGATCCGTGTATATCCGTGAGGTATCCCCGCAAGGGAGCGTCCTAACGAGGCTACTTATATAGTTTAATATAAACCATTATACCTCTAACAAATATATTACTGTTGCGAGAGGAAGGTACCTCGCACGAGCCTCTGTCACAGGAAAATGCCTTCAATGCCGAAGCGGAGGAAGAGAGCTAGCAAAAAGGGTCACTTTTTTGTTCAAACATAAGCTAAGTGTAGTGTGTGTCAACCTAGTGAGATTATAATTAATGTGATGCACGCTGTGTTACATGAAGATGGGGCGGACGATTTCCGAAGAATTCAAACGCCGTCATCTTATGTAGGTCCACGATACTGTATTGGTAGTTGCCGCTTTATTTATGCAGGCCTGTTAAATTCTAACCTACCATTTAGGTGTTAGATTTACTTCCAAACTTTGGCCGCAGGTGGCAGGGATTCCTATCTATCCTTTGACACATGAGTCTAACTGGCGAAGATGCTCGGTTTCCTGAAGGTCACCCTACAGAGCATCTCCTTCAGAGGCAGCGAGCAGACATGTTACGGAGTGACAGCTTCAGAATCATATAACGATCCGGTTACATATCGCACGGCAACCACATACAACATCATTAGGACAAGTTACCACTCACATAAGCAATTTGGAAAGTGCATAAAAGTTTTAAAGCAGGGAGTAGGAGGCAGATATCCATCTCTGGTCTTGTATGTTGGGGAACTAACGTTTTCCTGTCATTAGGGTTAAGTTTTAGAAGGTCCAAAGAGGCACTGGTGGCCAGTTTTAATATAATATATTTTCGCAGTGCTTCTTACTTTGGCAGGGTTATTTATGCTAACTAGTATCCGAAGATAAAGAGGGGGATGTATGCGAGATCAACACTTTGGTCTTCACCGCTCGGAAACACCAATAGTTTCCCAAGTAGAATCATACCAACGTGTCAATGGGAGTTCCAATCAATTATCAAGCCTTGCGGCTGGAGGAGCATAGAAAGAGACAATCACTCAATATAATAAGAGGCCCTAAGGTAACTGGCCAATTTTACACAATCTAGCTGGTGTGGGAAAAGAGGCTCACACAAATGACTCCTAAAGAGTGGTTGCCCTAACTACTTTAAACCTATCCTATTGAGCTAGAATAGCCAGGATTAGTCGGTAACATGTCAGGTTCGAGCAATGTGAACATGAACAGTGACCTCAGTGTAAAATTGATGCTGGGGGAAAAGTGATGCGGATTTAATGTTGCTGAATATCATAGCCTAGCGTACTGTGGTCCTAGAGTTTTTATATAAACAAAACAAAATAACTAGGATGGCTGCTTGCCATATACATATAATAACTATCACAGTGCTAACAGTAAATCAGGTCGTAGGACCTTGCAGTACTCATTAGTTGGACGTACAAAAATAAGGATATTATATACAGTAAAAGATATAAACTATAAAATGTGGTCTCAGACGACCGGGGAGGTACCTATTAGTCATCAGTACCTGGAAAGAAATGAATAAATTTAATACAATAGCATAGCTACTTGAGTACCTATTGGTCATCGGTACGGAAAATGTTCATAAATCACTGTAGATGCTGCATTACCGATGAGTAATGCGAGATGGCACAATTCTGAAGTTGCTGGGAAATCTCCGCAAGCGAACTGTTGATGCGGCTCACTCTCAAGATGGTGAAGAAGAACGACTGTAGTCGGATGTCCACTAGATAGTCCTAATAACTAATATAAAAATTTAAGCAGTATGTTAAAGAGTGTCCGTCCGGTAATTGTAGTTTGAAAGTTGCCCGTAACATAAAGTGCTACAGTTGTAATTAAATAGTGCATGTCATAACTGGGTACACCTTACATGATACATCGCATAGCTCTTGCAGTGTAGCAGGCAGAGTCCCACCAGACTGTGGCCTAAAAGTTACTTAAATACACGACATGCTGCACGGAAGTTTGAATACCACTTTTCTGCGTGGTTCGGAAAATCTGACGAGTTGTCCACTAAGAATCACCACTTGTTCTACATAGTGTAGAGATTACATCTGGACCATGAGGCCCATCCATAGGAAGGCTCCTCTTGAAGGGTTAGTAGTGAGGTAGTCTCTTCTATTTATTTAGTTGCCCTGGATGGCCGCGCGAGGGCTTACAAAAACTATGTGATTGCGGATGTCGATTGCTGACCAGAGTAGGAGAACTGAAATCCGAGAGGCACTGCTGCAGCTAATAGGGAGCCACAGTCAGTAAGTAGTTGCCCATGTCTAGCTCTGCTCTGGCCACACAACCTACCACTTGTTCTCTCTTGCCGAAGTGTGGTCTCGATTCTTGATTTTTCGCTCCTCTTATACTCCTCGTGACATCAGAGGCAGGACGCCCAGCCAATCAGCGAGCGGTCTGTAGCCAATCAGCGTACAGCCAGAAAGGGTAAGGGCGCTATCATGTGATAGGCGCATTCCCCATTCATGTAATACATACACGCGATTATGATGTCCCAGTAATATTTTGAAAATAATTTCAATGAGATAATTTAGGACAACTCTGCCATTTCTGGTCCGATTTTAACAGGGTAAACAGTTTTGGAATCCTCGTCTCATTCTGGTCCTGATAGGCGCCAAAAACGACGAGAATGGAGTGATTTAAAGAAATCACGTGCACCAACTCGGTACACTTCAAGTATGCATTCTCTCCCAATGCTGACACATGTTGTCAGGGAAGCTCTGACGCACGTGCATGCGCGCTACGCGATCTCAGAGACTTAGCCGTTTTATAGAGAACCTCTCTCCTATGGCTTTATACATGCATACTATCCTACCGAGGGGGACGTGTTTGGAACGTACCCGGAGTGGTCATTCCATACCCAGCCAAGCTGGGATGGTTCGTACCTGTCCAGCCGATCTGCGCTACACATGCCCCACGTATGGTTCGAATATTAATATTGGGTTCATAGGTAGACATATATCTTCCACTTAACTTTCTAAGTGTGGAGTTACCGATAATGAGCACCTTTTTTCGTCGGTCAGTCCAATTATCATTCGCGTTGGTGGAAGTCGGTTTGGTATTCGAAAATCCTGCTATTCTGCTCTTAGATATGTAATCATTATCCTGATTTTTAGTGTGGTAAATAGGTCACATCTGTCTGTGATAATAAATTGGCATTGATAGTAAATTAGGAAGCTGTCATTACAGGCTTTTAGCCTTCTCACAGAAATGGAATATGATTGGTTGGTTGATTGATTGATTGATTGATTGATTGGTTGGTTGGTTGGTTGATTGATTGATTGATTGATTGATTGAGTGATTGATTGATTGATCCTTAGGGGTGAGCCCATCGATGCTGGAATTACAGATATAGATACAGATTGGAATAAACTATCACAGGATCTTGATTTGATTTGATTTGATTTTATTGTCTTGGTAAATATTACAAATTACAAATATGATAACAGGAGTCCACTGGAGGCTGTGCCTATTAGCTTAATTGTGGACCCCTGACATAGAATAACATACAAATTACACATGATTTGACATAAGTAGACATATGGCATTATGACAATATATTATACTAAATAATATAGGATTTGACATAGAAAAAGAAAAGAGACAAAAAAAAGACAATACATTTGACAAACATGGTTCACTTGTTTTTGGTTGTTTTTCATACTGTGGGTAACATATTTCACTCATTAGAATGGGCTAAGGGATGAAGGGGGGGGGGTGGTGGACGTGGGGGGGGGGGGGGGCTGGAGTTCATCCTGTTTCTATTATTATTATTATTATTATTATTATTATTATTATTATTATTATTATTATTATTATTATTATTATTATTATTATTATTATTATTATTATTATTATTATTATTATTATTATTATTATTATTGTCTATCACCTTCTTTCCCTAGAGGAAAGAGAGTGAGTAAATGTGACCATGTGAGTCTGTGTGCGAGTCGATTTCTTAGTGTGTCTGTCATGGCTGGGTTTCTTAGAGCTCTTAGATATGATCACGTTCTGGATCTGTGTATATCTTGAGGAGTGCTTGTCCAATTTGACTCAGATTTTAACACAGAAGCTGCACCCAGGATTTTCTAAGCAGTTCAGAAAACTCTGCAAATCCTACAAATTAATTTACCGAATTAATTGGAGGCAAAGAACATGTCCAAAGCAGCTACTTGACGAATACGCGTCGAAAATAATGTCCTTTTGGATGTTTCACCACAACGAATCAAGATCAAGACCCGCATTATAAGCGATCTACGGCTTTTCAGATCTATGTTTATATATCTATTTCCTGTATGAGATTTAATAAAGGTATGATTTTGAATTGTCAATTCTTTTATTTTTTCATGATTTAAAGGTTATTTACTCAATAATTAAAATCTGTGTACTCTTATAACATCAGAATTTGGATATGGAGCTACATATGGTCGAGACAATGTACATAGTTACAATTTCACAATTATGTAATATATTTCCGTGATTTTAAAAATCTATTATCATCATCGACGATGTTGTGGACCCCGTGGCCTTGAAATGGTCACCTATAGGATCAGGGTATTAACCTGCATATCCTACAAATTGTCACTCTCCTGTACTTTGGGCTTACTTCCAAAGTTAAGTGAAAAAACTGATTACACCTTTCCCATCTTCGTCAAGGTGGTATCTTCATAATCTAAATCTTGTCTCCTAGCCTTTATAAGACTTGCATTAACAACCTACTTGTGCTGCTAGAAAAGGGACAAATTGGTTCATTCATTGGCACTAACTATACAGGATGTCCTACCGTTGCTGATGATGTGACTCTGGTCAGGAACTCGGCAAGTGAACTACAGACAGTGTATGTTGAACTGCACATTTACTTACTCAGCTAGGGAACAGTTTCTCATACATCCTGAGAAAACCTCTGTATTGTGTGTGCCTTCACCAAAATATCGCAATGAAGTGATCTCTGACTGACATCTTGGTGACACTGAAGTTTCACTCTCATCGCAGGCTACACACATCGGTCTAATCTGTAGTAGAGCTGGGCGTTATTGATATTTACATGACAGTATCGGTACCATGAAAAAATACCGCGGTACCACGGTATACCGTCATCTGAGCTTGGGGCATGCCAAGAAATTAGAAAAAATTTTCCCATTTCCTTTTCACTTCCATCTCCAATCAACGGTAAATATAGGTAAAATAAATAGATCGGCTTCCTGATTTAGAGAAGAAAAACATGGCTATTGCGACTGTTTAGTTTCAGGATTTTATTAGGTCACTATTTTTATTGACGTAATATCATTCATGGGAATATCGGTCAAAGGGTGTGGTCGACTCGACTATTTTCAATCTGGATTGTTCTTGCTATTAATGCGTGCGACCAGCAAACGGCACATTTTATTTTGGCAGTCGAGCGCTTTGATAAACAGAGTCAAGACAAAATCCGCGAGTATTTAGACGGGGCAAGTGTTGTACTCTTTTATTTCTGTTGGAGTCGTATATTCTGTTACTCGCGAAAACAGGCCTATACACATATACATATAACACGACATTGAATATAGCTGATTCCAAAGCTCCGGATAATTACCGAGTACCCGATGTGCAGACTCGTTACTCACCATGCTTCATGTGAACAATGCGTGTAAAAAGCTATTTCCGCGAACTTCCGACCTGTAGCCAGTTGAAAAATGAATTACAAAAACTAAAACACTAATTTTTAGGTGTCGTTACTTAAACTGGATTTAATCCTTAAAGAAATTTCTTAAAACAAGCCAGAAAAATAAAAAATAACGACTTCAAGTCTGCTCGTTCTTAATAAAATAGCAAATACTACGTTTTAGTAAATTTTCATTGATAAATTCAGCATAGTAATGTATTTTCCCACGGTCTAGTTCATGAACAACCAATCAGATACGTCTTTGCGAGATCGCTGTTGTGTTTGAATAGCACGCAGTTTGTATGTTATTTTGTTATTCTAGTGTGTTTGTTCAGTGACAAAATGCTTGGAGTAATAAATTACAAATAATAGAAACGGGAATAGGGAATATATTATAGTGTAATTACTACCGGCGGACAGACAGAGAATGACTTTAGATGTTTTAAATAAAGCAATTTTACCATGAGACTTTCAAGACGTACGTTTGACATACAATTCTGCCTGTAATTATTTTGTAATTGACGTCCTGATGTTTGTTTTTACAACGACCCTTTCACCTCAACTCGGCTAATAGGTAGGGATTCCAGTATTTTTGGCACTATTAGCACCTATTTACTCTTGGTCAAGGCAGATTTTATGAATATATTTCTCAAATATTGCTCAAACATTATGGATGGTATTCATGGTATTTGGAAATGTCAACGGTCACGGTATCGGTTCACGGTATACCACGGTACTACCGTCAGACCGCCCAGCTCTAATTTGTAGCTCTAAAGATGAAATATCTCTTAATATTGAGAAGTAGGGCTGTGTGGTATACCGGTACTGGAACCGTCATCGGTTTTGTAAGCATGATGGTTTGAAATCCGGTGACACAATTTGAAATCCGCCCAAACCACATATTTATGAAAAACCGGTTTTGTAAATATTTCTTTTTCAATAACATATCATCAATGCATGAAATTGCATTCATATTATCACTTAATGTATAAAAATCAAAATAATTAATACAAGGAAAGGGAAATAATTTTCATTTTTTCAGCATCTTGCGAGTATGTTGCCAGATTGTATAAGCTGTTCAGAAACTAATCTACTAGTGTTTATAGTAGCATGTGATTTCTGAATGCACAATACCATCTGGTAATCTAGGTGAGTTTTTTATTACTATACTTCTAATGCAAACGTGTATTGTATATAGTAATATTCAACAAATCTCGTGGGCACCCAAACTGGTCGCCTAGCAACTTGCCTAGACATCTTAAACACAATGCGCATGACTGCGACTGGGTATTTAACGCTTATTTTTGAGAATGCATTCTTATTTAATGTGTACCAACTGTATTATTTGTATTACACAATGGAATATATGCTATAGTTATTTGAAAACATAGTGGATGTCAAGTTGTTGCTACCTTAGGCAGCAACATGTTTCAGTAAAAAATTGTCAAAATAATCAGCTACATGTGATTTAATATTAGTTTGATTTAGATAGAGGTAGACCCAATCTTGTCTCGGGATAAAATGGGTTAAGTCTGGCATAACAGCCTGATTCACAGTGAGACCAGTGCTCCAGATAACTTTCTTCACATGGGAGTACGGTACTCCTTAATTTTTCAACTGATGCGTACGACATAATTGATGAGGAGTACAAGACTTTTTCGCTTTTTACCACTGTGTCTTCTTTAACCCTCAAGTTTGTTCAAGACAATTTCTACCTTCTCAGACATGATGCTTGAGGTGAATAACCTAGTTGAATCCTTGACATTTATATTTTGATACTGAATAAATAATATTGAATCTTGAATCAGAGAAAATGTCCAGTTGTAGACCAAGCGAAAATTATTTTTGAAAATTTATCACTAGAATGACTCACTTGATTATCGAGCCAGTCATTCCAGTGGTAAATTTTCAAAAATAGATTTCTCTTGGTTTGCAAATGGACATTTCCCAAGACCACTGCAGAAGTCGTCTTTCGGCGGCTTTAGTATTAAAGCGATAAACTAGTCACTCACCCACCCCCCCCCCCCCCACCACCACCCAATCCCCTCCATGTTATTTCCTAAGGCCAGAAAACTGTTACATGTTATGGTTGGGACAGGGTGTTTGGGACCCATTGCTATTTATCAACTAACTAGTCAGTCATGCCTACCAGATTTTAATTCTGAATGAAAATACGATTAGCCAGCCTATAGAGATACACTAGCATTCTAAAGACTATCTCTGTGACATAGTGGCAAATGCATAAATATTATTGTTATAATAATGCTTGTCATTCTGAAATTTGTTTTAAAGGAGGTAAATTTAGAAGCTAGTTTGATTGAGAAAAAATACAGACAACTGTTAACCACTTACAGAGGTTAGTCAAGTTGTTTTCAAAATAATTCGCAGAGTTTCAACTATAACATACGGTAGGCCTACATGTATCATTGACATTGGATATAAAATAGAAGGAAAAGTGTTAACACTCCACATTCTCATGGAGCATTTCTTTATTTGGAAGGGAAATTCCAGTTTTTTGTTTCCTATTTGATTAAGATGGGACTACGGTATAGAAGTGCTGACAAGACAAGTTATTGAAATTAGAATATTGGTCATTTAAGCTTGGCAAGTTCCTTACTAAAATATGATCCAAGGTTAGAAGCGCTAATATATTGGTTACTGTAATAAGAGAATAGATCTTAATATTTGCCGGTAAACTAAATCAGGTGAAGAGAACTTGCAGTTGTTATTGGCACAGTAATTAATGCTTCAGCCTACCAACAAAAATTCTTGTATATTTCATATTAGATGTTGTTGCTATAATTACATCTCCAATTAAAATAAGTGTGAAAGAACAAACTTTTACAAATATTTCTGTATATATTTTGCCATATCTAATGAAATAGTCACAATTGAAAAATCTTCCATCTCCACTCATATAAGATATGCCCTCGTGGAGATTCAGAGTTTCTGAAAGACAAACTTGGATTATATTGGTGCGGGAACTTCTTTCATTGACACGCATATAGGTAAGCAAAGGTCTTGTACAAAGAAAAGAATACCCTCTTGCTGAGATGGAAATCATACCGTTTAGTGATAGTAGTATAGGCACTGCTTTTATGCTTATATCGTGGTATGTCAGCAACGCTGCCTCGGTGGCAGGCTGATCTTCTGTAATAAGCTCTGATTTTTTTGCACAAAGTGATGTGTTTGGAATCTACTCACGTATCGGATGGAGATCGACTTTCGCTAACGGGCCATTTTTTCATTCATAATTTATGTGGCTAGGTCATTTCCGAATTGGTCCAATCAAATCATCGGAATTGACCGCATTCTCTGCATACTCTTCCATCTACATTGAATGCTACATAACACACAGTTTCATTGGCCTAGCATTGTACGGGCGAGTTCTCATTGGCTAAACTGCACACATATGGCTTTGTGTGAAGAGCTTTCCGACAAAATTAAAAAATCTTCTGGGTTTGACAGCTACATGTCCAGTTTTCATGCAGATATTTTATGCGCCCGTTTGACCCACTAGGTTATTTATTTTGCACCCCGGTTGGAATTTAGGGGACTATGGCACAATGGCACGTGCTGGAATGAACACTGATATTTGATAATGGCAACAGACCAGTACGGACAGATTAATACACCGATGCGTACAGCATTTACTTGAGGCGTACATGGTACGCATGAATGTTTATATGTACATGGACAATTTCTATGTGTACAGTACGCTTGTACACGCCTTATCTGGAGTGCTGAGTGAGACTACTAATAAAACAACTCATGCCGCTTCCAGCGGGCAAAATTAGTCTGTATATTAAGCGCCCCTCGCATCATAAATAAACTCAACCATTGACATTCTGATGTGTAGAAGGGGTGAGCCCGCTGTAAATATTTAGGCATGTCTGCGTTCGCTTTCATAAACACTCAGAGGCTGTGAGTGGGTTTAGCCAATCAGAATGTGATGTGCAGGGTATTTCTAAAATATATTAAAATATGCAGGACTACTTGCGTGTATGTATTTCTGCTAAAATGAAAGAATAGTTTTCGAGGGAAGTTTTATATCAGAGTGCATGTCAATATAATGATACGAAGACAGTATTTGGCATAAATGGTGTATTTTAATATTAACCCGGTTTCACTAAATATAGTATGATTACAGATTCGAGTCTACCACAAAATAAACAGTCTATTTTTGTGGTACTGCGAATGAGATTAAATTTTTTTTACTATTAGCCATCCAATAAACCGGATATCCGGCTAAAACCGGTTTTATAATCAATACCGTCACCGGTTTCACTTTTTCAAAACTCGCACAGCCCTATTGAGAACAGAAGATCCCTGGCTAGAAGAACATTCTATAGCCTCTCTGGGACTGGACTACAAGGCTCCAATGGTCTTGCACCAAGAGTAAGCATAAAAGTATTTAACATGTATGTACTACCACGCTTTCCGTATGGGTTAGAGATATTTATACTCCAGCAAAAAATACTTTAAATGCCTAGAGGGTTTTCATCTGCAGATGCTACGCATAATTCAGTCTGCCCACGCATACAGCAAAATGTGCAGTTTTCCTTGTGCCTGGGATTAGGCCTATCGGTGCTGAGCTACATCACCAACAACTAGCATTTCTTGGCAATATTATGAGATGCCAAAACACTTCCCTATGTGACATCATGCTACGTCAGTTATCCATGGTTTCCAGTGCATCCAGAAGTTGGTTCAGGTATACTGACAATCTGCTATCTCAATATTACCTTCCACCTATAACTCAACTTCTCGACCACATGCACAGGAAGGAAGCATAGAAATCTATGGTAACGTCTGGGACTGATGACTACTGGAATGCTAGCCTTCTGGACGAGTGTAGTAAAAAAGACCACCCTGGGGTATCTTAATTGTGCCAGACTGGCTATCGGCAAAGTCCATATATCAATCAAGACAGTCTTAGACAACACCAAAGATGCAAAGAGATCCTTTATTAAATCTCGTCTCTTAACTGGCACATACATAGTCCAAATGACTCTCAGTAGAGCACCCTGGGTTATAGATGACAGACCATTTGACCTGGAATGAACAGAAGGTGAACAGGATCTTGGAGTCGCAGTTGATAAGAAACTATTATTTTCAAATCATGTTTGCATAGTAACTAAGAAAGCCAACAGAACCCTTTGTATCATCAAATACCACGATGGACCACTCATCTCTAAGCTGTTCAAGACTCTTGTCCGACCTTGCCTTGAACATGGAAATTGTTTCTAGTCCCCTGTACAGGAAAAAGAAAAGGACATGCTAGAAAGAGTGCAGCGGCGTGCTACACGATTAGTGCCAGAACTAAAAGACCTATCATACAGTAAAAGGCTACACCGATTAAAGTTACCACCAACCCTAGAATACAGAAGAAAAAGGGGAGATATGATCCAGATGTTCAAGATCATGAATGGAATTGATCAGATAGATGTCCCCCAAGATGTTTGAGATTGATGAAGATCCAAGAACCTGTGGTCACTGTTACAAGGTAAAAACTAAGCATAGAAGGCTAAAACTCATGGCCAGTTTCCACTCATACAGAGTGGTTAAGGATTGGAATAGCTTGTCTGATCAAGCAGTAACCCAGCAAACAGTGCTGGGCATTTCTATGAAAATAGGGACAAAGGTTTGAATTTTTTTTATATACTTTCAGAAAACCTTTGATTTGCATGCCTCGACACAGGGTTGGCAATTTCCCGGGAAATACTAGTATTTCCTAGGGCAGTGGGAAATACCGGGAAATACTCGGATATCAGATGTCAAGTTTATATATTTCACCTCATGGATGTTTATGATGCTTAGGAAGACACTAGTAGAAAAGGAAAGCATTATATTAAATATCATCGAGTGACATATTATGCATAAGTTGCAAACCTATGCATAAGGAACATCATCTTCTAACTGCTAAAGCAACACTACATATGACAAAACTGAACATTTTTATGAGGTATAGCTGCATATTTGACAGTAAATCACTGTCTATCGATTTGCATGGATTTCAGTAGATCTATACAATTACCTACCCAATAATTAAATGCAATGTAAACTTACTTCTTAGGTCTTTACCTATTGCTGTGTACTTGCTTAACCCTTTAGCACTCAAGTTGGTAAAGAATAGCTTCTGCAGTAGTCTGATAAATGTCCATTTGCAGACCAAGAGAAGACTATTTTTGAAAATTTACCACTGGAGTGAGTGGCGTGATAGCTGAGCCAGTCATTCCAGTAGTAAATTTTCAAAAATAGCCTCTTGATCTGAAAATAGATATTTTCTATGAGATAATTGAAATTTGTGTTAAAAGGTTAAATAACTAATTCACTCTCTGGGATGTCATTATATCTAAGTTAGTGCTATGGTGCAGAAATGTTACAATTGCAATTGCTATTTAAACCTGAAATCTATAGACTATGTTGAAAATAATGTGAAAACCTGTGTTTTTAATCAGTCCTATTGTAGCCTGTAATAGTTTAAATACTAAATAGTACCTAATATTAGTATATAAGTAGGTCTCGCAAATGCACATATGGCAACCTCATGGTAGGTTACGCAATAATAAATTTTAGGTAACCCATGGCAACCATTGGTAACCTACTAATATATAGGCTACCCGGTTAGCAGTAAATCTGTACTAAATCATGAAATAAATAATATTGAACTTGAAAGGCGAGTACCAGATAGAACATGATATTGTGCACACGATAACATGTAGTACCGCAGTATTCTGGTGGCTTATGTCCCGAGAATATGATGATGATGATGAACTTAACGCTTGCCCGGGGAAAGCGAAAAATATGGCGGGTAAGCCAATCTCGTATTATACGAGATTGAATTGCCCGCCATATCCCTCACTTAAACAAATAAAACTCGCCCCAAAATTGATTTCTAAATTTAGACCCTTGTGGGACAAAGTTGGTCCCATGACTGTAGGTATAACTGTAGGTCTCCCTTCCCAGTACCTATACACCTGTGCAAAAGTTAAGCACCCGCAAAAACAATAGAACGTAGAAACATGATGGTACAACTAGGCTGCCATACTTTTTGTCCCCGCGTTAGCTGACATAATTCCAAGTACGAAATGCACATGCATGCATGACTTCACGCCGCTTGATGTCCATGCGTGGCGGGAAACAGCACACGTGTTCAGTTATGTAAAAGTCCAGTTTGAGGTGTAGAACATTACATACAGATTTAGGCGACAAGATTAGGAATTTTGTGTTCATGACCGTGGTTTATTTGTACAGAGAGAATTAGCTCTTGATTGTGAACCGCTATGGCAAGACGAAGGTTAAGTGATCGTGTGAAATGGCAAATCATAGGCATGCATACCACTGGTATGTCATGCAGAGAGATTGGCAGACAGCTGAACATTAACCATACTGTAATCAGTCGTTTGATTGCAAAACATGGGCAAGCTAACGAGGTGAAGGACAGGCCTAGATCTGGAAGACCGAAGAAGACTACTGCCCGTGATGATCGAGCCCTAGTACGCCTTGTTAGGAGATCTCCATTCACCAACAGCAGAGTGCTCAGCCAGCAATGGGAAACGCGCAATAGAGTGTCAATGTCTACCGTCAAAAGGAGACTGTATGCTGCTGGCATGAAAGCTAGGAGACCTGTCAGACGTCCTCTCCTCACTGCACACCACAAAGAGGAGCGTCTGAGGTGGTGCAACGAAAGAAGACACTGGAACATGAGATCCTGGAGACGGGTACACTGGTCCGATGAAAGTCGGTTCCTGCTTCATGCCACAGATGGTCGAACTCGTGTATGGAGGTCCAGACGCACGGCGTACGACCAACGTAACATCATGGAAGAAGTTCCATTTGGTGGAGGTTCCGTTATGATATGGGGGTGCATCTCATTTGATTGTAAGCTGGATCTGTTGACTGTACCTGGAACACTAAATGGACAAAGATATCAAGATTCCATACTGGATAGAGTTGTGGTCCCTCATTTTGTAAATCATGCACCTGGAACCCACCCTATATTCATGGATGACAACGCCCGACCACATCGTGTTTGAGCTGTGCATGAATACCTCCGCCAGAATGCCATCGAAACCCTACCATGGCCAGCAAGGAGCCCTGACATGAACCCTATTGAGCATATCTGGGACATTCTGGGAAACATGGTGAGAAGGAGGGATCCTCCTGTGCAGAACCTACAGGAATTAACAGACGCACTCCATCTTGAATGGCAACGAATACCACAATGGCGTATCAGTCGGTTGGTGACCAGCATGAGACGTCGTGTCCAGGCCGTCATCCAGGCACAAGGTGGATATACCCGGTATTAATAATGACAGTCAAACTCGTGCACAGATGTTAAACTTCGTTTTCAGACACCATTAATGACAATCTAGCCACGTGGGTCAACTGTAGGGAAATAGTTGTCAGTTGTGTCAACGTAACCATATTCAGGCCTCGCTTTCAAGTTCAAACAAAAACATACAGTGTTTCCCCACCATCATAATCAACATTCCTCTAGTTGCATTATTACCTCTTGCACTAAGATGGATGGGTACATAAATGTTTATGCTATTGCTTTCTTCATAGCACATGAATATACCCTCGCATGTGCGTAAAAATAGGGTGGTGCTTAACTTTTGCACAGGTGTATATATTAGTTGCTGGTAGAGATAGATACGCTGTCTAGTATATTGGTTGCACTCCTGGGCAACTTGTTATTTTTGGAAGAAATATTGTTCTAGCGCTATTTATATCTGTCAATGGCCAGTAGATTGCATTATCAGCTCTGGTGCAGATTCCGGTAACGTAAATATTCCATTCTTACAGAAAGGCGCGATCCTGGTTACTAATTTCAACATTAAAAATTGTCACGAATCAGCTGGGGGTGGGGGGGGTGGATGGTATTGGGTCTGCTAATTCACCGGTAATGAGAAATGTCTCGCGCGCAGTCGTAGTTAATAATAATCGATAATGCACAGTCATATTTTATGACTGGCTCAATCCGATGTCATTAGGCATAAATGAAAAATTACTATCGTAGTAAGATTTTGATCATGTGACTCGTCATTCATAGCGAATTAATCACATGATTTATTTCAACCAATCTCTGTGCGACTCTCACGATCAACATAGATGGTTATGGCGGAACAAACTGTGCCGCTTTTAAACGCATTAAAGCAATATGTTAGCGCCCACTTTGATGGGTTATATGACCCAATATATTATTACTGGAAAGTTCCGAGAGTAATACCCCCCGATATTTAAGTGGTTCATTACTTTGGAGCGACCGAGAAAACGGCTCTATGTGTCAGGAAAACCGGTGCGTAGTAACTCTTGTTTCCAGTAAATCGCATTTCCAGTAAATTGTCAGTTTAAAGCGTACAAGCTAAGAAGGGTCAAGTTATCTACTAAATTCCTTAGAGCTGCTTATGCATTTTATTGTGGCGGACCTGCGGAACTCACAATAACCCGCAAGTGTGCCACAACAAGCCATTCGCCGAACATATTTTGATGACACGAATCAATTATTTCATGTAACTGTTCTGTCTATCATATGAAAACAATTAATATACTAAGTGTACTTAGTACCGAGAGCCTACTGTGCTGAATTTTTTTATGGCGAACGAAAATAGGTATTTTATGGAGAACGGATGTAGGTCTCCTAAAATCGTGTTGGCGTAACCTCCACGCGAACGCGTTCAGCCGTTCGCCACAAATTTGCACCCCTGGTGTATGAGCTGAGTGTGGCAGACAGCCTAGCTCAGAGCATCGACTTACATAGAAATCTGAGGCTAACTAATAAACAATTTGTAGATATATGTATGATATAATGTGCCAGCAGTTTGGTAATTTAAGCTTAAATCCCTATTTTAAATCAAGATTCTGATAGGCTGAGAATTCAAGGCAGTATAATGGATTTGTATTTTATGGCACAATATGTACAGCATGCTAGTGCATTCTATATGAGTTTCATGCTGAAAACGCTTTCTAAAAATTCCACTAACAATGTTTGTGCAAGTAGGTGTTGTATCTGCTACATGTATGTAGAGATGAAAAGGTTATAGAGATGATATGATGTGCCTATATTGCCTATTTGATCTCATGTCAACCTGTATTAGATATAGGCCTCTATATTACACCCTCTGATTAATATATCTAAGATATTTAGTTTACAATTTCTGATGAGTGTTGGAGTATTTCTCGCGATTTCCCACTGCAGGTGGATTTTCATATGAAGTACAACTCTTAAGAAATTTAAATCTTTCCTCTAACTGAACACAGTGATGTGAGCAAGAAGGCCCTGACCCTAGCCATGCTGGAAGAAATGTACCCTCAGGGGACATGGATAAGGATCTACACAGATGGATCAGCCAAAGATGCAATTAGGAGTGGAGGTGCCTGACTGCACATACAGTATCCAAATGGACAACATGAGTCAGCTGCAATACCGACAGGCAAAAACTGCACAAACTACAGAGCTGAAGTCGAAGCACTGGTTCATGCAGCTAATACCATCAGCAGACCCTATTGCACAGATTGTCTTTATCTGATGCCCGCTCCGTCCTTGAGGCTATCACCAAAGGTAAGCTGCCACAACTTGAAGAAGCACTACAAACCATCAAATGCTTTCGGATAGCACTGCAGTGGATCCCCTCACACTGTGGAGTCCAAGGAAATGAGGAAGCAGACAAGATGGCAAAGGTGGGTGCAGAAGAGAATCAGACAGAAAACATGGTTACCCTTACAGAGATGAAGACTATCATTAGGTCCCTCTATAGAACACCTCAATCAGAAGATGCCTACCATCATCTCTCGAGGCCAGAGCAAGTGACCATTTTTCGTCTCAGAACTGGACACAACAGACTAAACCAACACATGTACAGGCGGTTCCACCTTACGACATCGCCCGCTTGTCCTTGTGGAGAAGCAGAACAGACCACAGAGCACATACTTCAATGTTGCAGTACGTACCAGCTGCTGAGAGAAGAGATCTGGCCTTTGTCAACCTCTTTTCTTGAAAAGCTGTATGGGCCTGTGGAAGAACTGCAGAAAACCACAGATTTCATCTTGAGAACGGCTCTCCAAGTGTGATACCAGCGATCGAAAAGAAGAAGAAGAAGAAGCTGAAGAGTGCCTAATAAATAATTTATGTTAGTGGACATTGTGTAACGCGAGTAATGCTGATTATATAATATTTTTACTTGTTGTTTGTAAAATTTCAGTTCACTTACAATAATTTTTCAAACCTCATTTATTAGCAAGACTACTGATTGTATTTATTATTTTCTGTCGTGTTTTGTCTTAGGAGAAATTGCAATGGAAACAAATAGGATTTTTACATTGTCCTTTTACTGTAACGCGAGTCATGCCATAATGCCAATGTGTTCCAGCACACGCCAGATAGGAGGCTAAAACTAATATCGTTCATTGTCATTGTTTGAATTTAATTTCTGAATTGGAATAAAATGTCACGCGAGTCACTGGAAATGCCCTCCTGGGATTTAGAGAATTAGATAAAGTTTGGCAAAGCAAAAATAAATTCCACTACAAGCTTAACTGGTAAAATACTATTTTCATTGTGCCAGCAATAAGTGTCCATGCAGGAAGAAATAGAGGTCATGTTTGTGGTAGACGTAGAAACTGCGTCTTCACAGATAATCACACTGAACAGGCTTGGTGGGTCAGTCTTCCTGGTAGCCTGCATACCGCTGCTCACCTAAGGGCTGACTAGCACCCTCCATAACACACTCCAAACTGAACTGAATGAACAAACAGCTGTAGCCTAACAACAGATGCTTGGACAAGTTGTGCCGCAGAAGGGTACATCACAATCACGGTTCATTATATTGATAAGAACTGGTTGTATCGCCGTTTTGTGAAATACATGATCGTCACACAGGGAACCATCTTTCCAATGTGCTCCAAGAACATGTTCAGAAATATAAAATATCTGAGGGGAAATTTCTAGTGTAACAACTGATAATGCTTCTAACATTGTGCTGTGTATGCAAATATTAAAGTGGCCACACATAAGATGTTTTGGACACACCCTACAGTTAAGTGTAAATGCTGGACTTCATCTAGACCCCATCTTTAAAGCTGCAAGTTTAAAGGAAATCTGCCTTGGCAACAAGGGCATTGAAAACTAAACAGAAACAGATGGGGATTGTAGAACATGCACTGAACATGCAAGATGTTGCCACCAGGTGGAACTCAACATATTTGAACAGCGATTAGCGATTTTTACTGTCCTCCATGATGAAAAAATCACGAAGCAAGTTGATGCCCGAGTACTGGAACTAAGTGATAACATATGGCGAACAATAGAAAAGATAACACCTGTTCTGAAACCACTGCAGCTGGTGACAGCAGTTGTCTGCTCAGAAAATTTCCCAACTTTGAGCATGATATATCCTATAGTCTCGGGTCTGGTTCAAAACCACCTCTCAGATGATACTGTACCACTGATAGTGTTGCGAGTCGGAAAATTTTCCAGAAAATTTACCAACATATTTTTCCAGAAAATTTTCCGGTCACCTAAGGATGCAATTGCAAATTTTTATTTCCCTATTGCCTTAATACCGACGCGCACGCTCACACACACACACACACACACACACACACTAGCAACAGTGAAGTTTGGTTTGTTGTATTAAAACTATGCGCCCATTTTTGACCAAATTTGCAGGCGTGTTTCGTCAATGTAATGTCTCGCTGATCATGAAGAAATGCAAATCATTTCTTGCATTTCTCGGCTGCACGCTTACTGCATGTGAAAATGCATTTTTCATGCACTGGCCCACATTGGCGGGTAGCGAAGGCAAAAATTCACCATATTGCAAAAGCAGATAACGAACGTTAACAGAAAACGCTTAAAAGTTTACCCTACCGAACATGGGCCGCCGCCCAGGGTTACCCGAAAATCAGCGCCATGAAGCAATGGGACAACTCGCTGCTGGGCAGAGCATTCGCGCTGTTGCTCGACATTTTAATGTTCACGCCTCAACCATTTCCTGTCTCCGCCAACGTGAGCAGGAAACTGGACATGTTAATGACCGACCACGATCTGGCAGACCGAGAGCAATAACACCACGAGAAGACCGCTACTTAGTGATGTCATCACAACATCACAGGTTTGAGACTGCGCCGTGGCTGTCCCGTAATTTGCACACCACTACTGGCACTACAGTGCATACACAAACTGTGCGAAACAGACTCCATGATGCCGGACTGCATGCCCGTCGTCCACTTGTTGCTGTTCCGCTTACAGAGCGTCACATCGAGAATCGGTTTGCATGGGCAAGAACTCATCAGCGATGGCATGCTCAACAATGGAGCCACGTTTTGTTCAGTGATGAGTCGAGGTTTTGTGTGGATGTGGCAGATGGTAAGCAACAGGTTTGGCGACGTTTAGGAGAACGGTATGATGCAGCCAACATCATTCAGCATGACAGATTCTGTGGCGGCAGTGTCATGGTATGAGCTGGAATCCATGAAAATGGCAAAACAGATCTTATTGTGATTCGCGGAAATTTAACGGCTCAACGTTACTGTGAAGAAGTTGTCGCCCCTGTTGTCATCCCTTTTATGCAGTATCATGCAGACTTTATGTTCCAGCAAGACAATGCCCGTCCTCATTCAGCTATGGTCGCCAGTGATTTCCTTGAGGTTAACAATGTTCCGGTGTTGGACTGGCCAGTGCGATCACCGGACCTGTCTCCTATCGAACACGTGTGGGACATTCTTGGCCGTATGGTGTGTGAGAACCATCCACATCTTCACAACGTGCGGGAGCTGGAAGATACACTGCTCCAGGAATGGGATGCGATTCCTCTTCGTGACATCAGGTGCTTAATTCGAAGCATGAGAAAGCAATGTACGGCGGTGGTTAATGCACGCGGAGGTCACAACCGGTATTGACAGCTCAGTGTCATTATTTAAATTGGACTATTCCGTTGAATGATGCCGTGTTAAAGGTTCGATGCTAGCATTACAGTAACAAGAGACTGTTGTTCAAATTGGAAAATGACCTATCAATTAAATAATATATTTGAATCAATTTATTGTTTTTGTTAAATAACATTTATACAGTAATATTCTCAGTGTTGCTAAACTTTTTTGGTTCAGTATATCCATATATATATATATATATATATATATATATATATATATATATATATATATATATATATTATATATTATATATGTATTTATATATATATATATATATATTTTATGGTTCAAAATACACACATATTTTTCCAATTTTAGGAAAATTTTCTGGAAAAATATCGGACAATTTTCTGCAAAAATATTTTTCCGGAAAAATAACATCCGCCGATATCACGGTCATCTCAGATTTCAAGAGAACTGTTAGGAATGATCTCACCAAGAGATCTACAAACCTGACAGTGATCTTGACAAACAACCATACATTACCGCGGCAGCTCTGGCCCCATGGGACAAATTACTGAAGGTCTTGTCAGAGGGTGATCAAAGAGCTGTGTGGACATATGTCAAAACTCTATTGCACTCTCAAGCAAGTGATACAGCACTGCGGCCACTGCTGAGGGAGGGTTTGAATGATGGGACAAATACTACTATGATCACAGGTGACACAGACAGACATGTACAGAAATTTCCCATGCCACAGACTTAGTGGGGGTCTCAACCTAAGCGTTCTAAACTGGAGCAAGCAAACCAAACAATGGCTCCTTATTTGCGTCAACAATCTTAAGTTTTTGCATTTAGCAAAACTTCTCAGCTTATATTTCAGGATCAATTAATCCTATTGCAACTAAATTTGGGTATGTGGTTGCCTAGATACTGTTCTGAAGCATCCTGATGGTACTGAGGTCATAAGGTCAAAGGTCAAGGTCACTGTGACCTTGATACAAAACTTATTTTTCAATGTTAAGTTTTTGCGTTTAGCAACACTTCTTAGTTTATCTTTCAGGGTTGGTTAATCCTATATGGAACTAAAATTAGATATATTGTTGCCTATAATGTTAGGAAAACGTATGTTGATACTGAAGTCACAAGGTCGAAGGTCATTCTGACTTCTGCAAAGCTTTGTTATTTTTCAATGTTAAGTTTTAGCCATAGCAAATATTATATTATATTTTGGGATTGCTTAGCCCTAATGGAACACAACGTGGGTGCATAGTTGCTTATGCTAAGAGGATTCAGGATGGTGACATGGAGATCACCAGGTCAAAGATCAAAGCCATTCTAATATTGCTATTTGACCTCTGCTTTTTCAACCGTAGGTTTTCCATTCAGCAAATTATTTATATTTCAGAATTGGTTAATGCTATTGGAATTAAACTTGTATACATGGTTACCTATAATGTTAGGAAACAGCATAATAACACTGAGGTCACCCGGTCAACGGTCAATGCCACTGTGACAAACAGGAGACAGATGAGACATTTAATTCTGAGGAATTCTTGTTTAAAATGCTCGTTCCAATATGAATTGTAAATACATGTAATAAATGCCAAATTCTCGTTAATGTGAATTTATTTAAGAATAACGGTACATATAGTTCTCAACCGAGTCGAGAATTATCTCTCTGTTGCGGCATTGTAATTGATATTAGCTTAGATCTCACAAGCACATGAATGTGGATTCCGGTGAACATTGCACGTGGTGGCAGCAAACATGGCAAATAAAATTACGTTTTGGACATCTATTCAAAGTTAGAATTTGTATTAATGATACTGTACTGATGACGAGGTAATTGTACCCAAAAATACTAATAGCGGTACCGAACATAAAATATCAATACCGAACAACTCTAGTTGTCACCCCTGATATTCCTGATATAATGTTCTTGCTGGAATGAATTCCAATGTGACTATACATGTACATGTAAACCTATAACTCTATTCCATGTTCGGTGAATGTATTATCATGAGTGCCATTGAGTTTCTGAATATCATGTGTCATCTAGCGGAAAACCCAAGTACCAAAACTCACAAATTATATATGATTTATCAACATTAGTCATTATTTAACCCTTTAACCATTGAATTTATTCAAGAAAATTTCAATTTGCTCATAGAAAATATCGATTTGCAAACCAAGAGAAGACTATTTTTTTTAATTTACTACTGGAATGACTGGCATCGAGCCAGTCATTCCAGTGGTAAATTAAAAAAAATAGTTTTCTTTTGGTTTGCAAATCAAACATTTCTCAAGACCACTGCAGAAGCCGGTTTTGGTGGCTATGAGTGTTAAAGGATTATCACACCGATCTATCCATGTACCTTCTAACATAGTGTATTGTTCTTTTATAGCTGTGTCTGACGATAGATGAATGATGAGTTTATCGGAGATCAGTGAAAGCACAAAGCTAGCCCGGGAGAATGCCTTGCTTGGCAGCTATGATCGGTCACTCGTCTATTACCAGGGAGTCATGCAGGAGATCCAGAAGATGATGCTAACTATCAAAGAACCAGCTCGCAGGCAGAAATGGCAACAGGTTAGTGCATGTACAATTAAATTGATGAATAACGTAACATGTTTCCAGATCAAAAAATAGAAACATGTTGGTTAGAAAGAAATGTTCTTTTGAACAGTGTTTCTCATGGCCTTTAAATTTTGTAGGTCCCAGTGACCCTGCATCCTGAAATCTAGGGGGAGGGGGAGGGGTGTCTCTAGCTGAAATCTGGTGGTCCCAAAGTGAAACCTGGTGTTCTCAATCAATATTTCTCATTTCCGCTAAAATTAGAGGGTTCCATGGGCTCACAACTATGAATTATGGGGTCCCATTCTAGATTTTGTTGGTATTTTTGTGCATTTAATTTTCAGCAGTACGTTTTATTTTGCTTTCGAAACATGGTATACCTTATTTCTGAGTTGTATCGTCTGTCTTTTAATAAATATTTATTTTCAGTTAGTTGAGGTATCGTACATCATGATTCTGAAGAAGTATTGACAATTCATCTTTCCAGAGTATTTATCCATCATCTGACCTGGTATGATGTCATAATCAGCTCAGCACGTGTATGATGACGTCACAATCATTGCGTCACAAAGAGTTCCATGTAGACCGTCATCAAATCTCAAATAGTCTGACACGTTGTATGAATTGTATGTCTTTGTAATTCTTTGCTATTTAATAAACATGCTGTTGAATATTTTGAAACTAATTTGACTGGGTGCTGTAGTTTTTTGGAAATTAATAGTCAGGGTGTTCAGAGATCGATCGACGCCCACACAAGCGAGGTGTGGGCAGAGCATAGCTAAAACTGGAAGGGTCCATTACGTCACAGGTAGGCTGACGTCACAATCATAATTAACAGAAATACTCCATCATGAAGAGTTCTGGAATAGTCTGTCTTCATGTCAGGTATATCAAGGTGTCTTTGATGGATTTAATATTTTATAAAGATTCTGTTAAAAATTTTGAAACTAATTTGACGAGTCACTGTTATGACAGTAACAGCACCCAGTCAAATTAGTGTCAAACTATTCGTTGTATATAGCAATAGTGCCCAGTCAAATTAATTTTAAAATATTCAACATACTTGTATGTTTATTAAATATTAAAGACATACATGTACAATTCGTACTTATAGCAATGCTTAGTCCGTCGTCAATTTAACCTTTAGCCCTCGAATTTATTCAAGAAAAATTTTATTTTCTCAGAAAATGTCTATTTGCAGACCAAGGGAACTGTTTTTGAAAATTTTGCACTGGAATGGTTATTGAGCCAGTCAATGCAGTGATAAATTTTCAAAAATAGTCTTCTTTTGGTCTGCAAATGGACATTTCTCAAGACCATTGCAGGAGCCGTTTTTGGCTGATATAAGTGCTAAATGTTTAAGCATTCATGATGAACTTATCTATTCGAACTCGTCATTCATGACGTAATTAATTATGATGTCATCCTATACATCACGTAGTTGATTATGACATCATGATTGATGGATAAACTGGAAAGGTCCATTGTGTGCTCGATTTAAGTGATCTAGACATTGTTCTTTGTACAATTCCTTAATCTTAAATAAGGTTATGTCAGACCATGTAGACAATTGATCACTAGGAGAGCGACCTTACAGCAAATGCATTCCATGACAGGCAACCAGGGCAGCAGAGCTAACCGGTGTCACCTGCATTTGGCCGAGTATTCATTTATTAAAATGCTTGTGTCACACAAGCTTGTGAAGTTTTGAGGTACACGCCATCCTGTGCCATTTCATCCCAGAATTCTAGCTTTGTTTGGCCATCTTAGATCAGAAGACATGTTGGCATATCACAGAATATACAATCTTAATATTATGATAGTTTAATTAACAAATACATGCAGATGTTTGATGGAAATTGTAGACAAGCCTGTTAGAAAAATGTATTGGAATATACACACATGGAACATAAGATATATACGTCAATGCATTATTCAAC
This sequence comes from Chaetoderma sp. LZ-2023a, assembly GCA_034401795.1. Lineage (NCBI taxonomy): Eukaryota > Metazoa > Mollusca > Caudofoveata > Chaetodermatida > Chaetodermatidae > Chaetoderma > Chaetoderma sp. LZ-2023a. Next base: position 76,112,936 of record CM067374.1, read on the forward strand.
AATCGTGCTACATGTCATCGAATGAGGATGACAAGGATAATCTTAAATTGTGAAATTTGTCATGGTACATGTATATCATGGTGGTATTCAATTGGATGGGAGAAAAGTAAACAAAACCAATTTAATCTTTTGGTTTTAAATACGAAAATACCTATCCAAAATACAAGATCAGAAATGGGGAAAAAATATTACAGTATTACTGTAGTCTTTCAACATGTTCAGTGGTCAAGATTGGTCAAGAAAATTCAAATTTTTGCATACGGAATGTCCAGTTGTAAGACGAGGTTATTTTTAAAATTTTACCAATAAAATGACTGCTTCCTGAAGTTACCTAGTGGTAAAATTTAACATGTTTTTGTTTGGGAAACATGTTAGGTTATGTCTGAGTTGTACTGTACATGTCTGTATGGAAGCTGACACTGTTACAGAAATCATGGGATGTCACCTACAGAAAGCTGATAATGTTGAAATGGCAGAGAGAACAACAATCTTTTTTGTAATTTACATGTTTAATTTTTAAAGAATGAGGGATAATTTGATTACATTCATGTGTCTTATTTCTGTGGTATCTTCCCTTCTTTGTCAGGTGAGACAGGAGATTATTCAGGAGTATGAGCAGGTGAAGGATATCACTAAGACCCTGGACAGTTTCCTCGTTGAGAAGTCTTACGCAACTCCTGATCTAGCTGATTATCTACGAGGTGATAATTTCGCAGTACGTGTACGTCACGAAGAGCCAACTCGAGATCCAGATGTGTGGCCAGCTCCTCCACCTGCTGCAGATTACAGGTGTGTGCAATGATCATAAAGGTGTTTATGAAGCCATGCTTACTTGTAATAGAACAAAAACTGTCTTGAAGTTTGGTGCCAAAGACGTTAGTATGCAATCATTGCCCTACAGGAATCAAGTATTTGTGTTCCTTGGCGTTAATGCCCATAATTGGTAAAAAGCTTGTTGCTTAATACATTGTAAATGTCCATTTACAGGCCATGGGAAGCCTATTTAACATTTACCATGGGAATGACTGCCTGGGTTGTGGAGCCAATCATTTTAGCATTAAAATCTCAAAAACAATTTTCTTGCCTTACAGATGCAATCATTTTTGGGGAAAACTTAACCTTTTTGAGCAGTCTTGAACATGAAAAAATGTGTTAATCCATATCCAGTGTATTATGAATTGTCCAAGATGCAATTTATTATATAGCTACATAGTATATATGTATAAGTATTCTATTGATGATGTTTTGATATTTGTAGACCGTCACCAAACAATGCTCGCGGTGGAGCCAGAGCAGCACCGAGGCGTGGTGAGCCCACTAAGGGAGGCAGAGGCGGGGCTAGAGCAGGTGAGAGACAAGCAAAGGCTTCTCCAGTAGGCTATGGAAATGTGGACAGGAGGCCCGGTGACCGTGCTAAGGATCCAAAGGGCAAGAAAATTAAGGTCAGTCATTCACATTAAATGGCCATGACACTAAATAAAATTAATTTTAATTGACTAATATATAGTATAGCTAAATGAAGTTCATAAAACATGGAGCTTAATATGTACATCTAATAGTTCAATGATTAACTCTTACCACTCTGATGTCAAAACTTAAAATTTTCTAATTAAATTAAAAGATGTGCAGGTGTTCATTTTTCAACAAATTTGGTGGGAGATGGTGCTGTGATAGACAGCAATATTGTCCACCAAAATTGTTGAGAAAGGTACACCAGTTTCTTTGCTATTGATACAGTAAACAATATAATATTGACATCAGAGTGGTAAGGGTTAACCCTCTTCTGCAGTGGTATTGAGGAATGTCCTTTTGCAGGCCAATAGAAAAACATCTTTATTAATTTACCACTGGGATGCCTGGCTAGATAGTCAGACAGACAGTCTAGTGGTAAATTTTTAGAAGTAGTATTCTCTTGACCTGTAAATGGACATTCCTCAGAGTCAATGTTTTGGCCTGCTTGACCATTAAAGAGTTAAAACCTGCCAATTTTTGGAGATAAAAGCCATTTCACGCAACAACCAACTACTCTAGAGGTTTCTTAAATCTATGTCGCGAGGAATTATATTTTTGTTGACCATAATACTGAGTACATGTAGCTAACCCATACTCAATCAAAGCAACATTTGTAAACTATGTCGACCAGATACAAGTAATATGTCTGACATGTCTGATGCGTAATAACTATTTTAACAATATGTAATGTTTTAAAGATAATTTGTCTGAAAGTCATTGCAGCAATGGCCTCCAGTTAGATTATTTTAGAAAATATTAAAAAGCTTTCCTATATAATTGTCCTGACAATACAATGCAGTAAAAAGCTTTCATCCATCATGAACATGGTGATACGGTAACCTGTATCATAGTTTATATGTACCAGTGGTGAAGATCATGTACATGTACATGTAACATATTTTAAGTTATCCAAATTTCTCTAATTTCGGAGTGTAATGTCATAGACTGTGCTAATATGATACCGGGAGTAGTACTGTTGATGTATGACCCCTGGTATATCATAGTTGTAAAACATACAGTACAACTCAGAGTTAACTTAACGTACGAATGAGTCTGAAATGCGTGCATGATGCGTTGAAGGTCCGTTTCCAACGCATCGGTTTTAAAAACACAATGCATTCACAACGCATCTAGTAAATTTTTTTAATGCATTTAAAATAATAAATATATGCGTTGAGAACGAGCATTAAATGCGTAAATAAGCAAGTTTGAACTTGTTTGATGTCCCCCAGAGATAATGCCAAACACGTTGTTAAAAGCAAAACGGGACAGACGCCAAATTTTAAATGTGTTTAAAAGATTCATATGTGCATTGCGTAATACCTGGCGTACATACCAACTCCACGGCTCCAACTACCCGGGATCCAATCAAACTTAGCGGTACATTACATTTCCTAGAAGGGGCAAAGGTAAATATGAGAAGGTTTTCCTAAAAAAAGACAGCGGGACATAATATTAAAAATCTAAATTATAAATATTACGAAACACAAAATCATGATTCCCGGTTGAGAACTAATGTAACGATGCACCCCTGAACGTTTTGCATCTAGTGCAAGAATCGTAAGCATCAGTTCGTTTCGCACTTAACTTTTCTAAGCATCCAGCGCAGCGAAACATGCCGGCTGGCGAGATTTGACATAGGTTAATCATAGTGAAAATTGTCCGTAAGCAACTTCATTATCACTTCTACGAATCACCTGTGTTCGCGATGAACAGACAGCGAATAACCGCAAAATTATGGATTAAAGATGTCAAAATATAGCTTACAATGCTCGACTAATGTATACACTTTTTATTCAAACATGCTGTTGGTGTGGTTTTTATTGATAATATGACGCACAAATTAGCAGATTCATGTCCGCTACTGCAATATCCCCATCAGTGCTCTACACGAAAAAAGACTAGTTCAGGGCTAGTTATGAAATACTATGCGCCCCTAAAGCTGTAACATGTACCGATATCTCATTGGCTTTTCGCAGAAATAAAATGCCCGTAGTGATTTAATGATTTTCTTTTTGTGACATTCGGTAGCTTTCGGATTCACTATAATGCAATGTAATGTAGCCGAGTATAAAACATTGTTGTTGCCTCACTCGGGAACCAGGCCGAGGAAATGAGCAATCGCAGCACCCCACTCTATGTAGCAATAACATAGTTAGATGATAAATAGTGCTTTAATAAGCCCGTGAAAGTTAACATTATAAATAGTCAGGGAGCTAATTTCACTATATTTCATGAACCAGACATTGTTTGTTTTATTTATTTAAAAGTCAAAGTGTGCGTTAAGATATTGCTTTTTTCACATCAAGAGTATACTTACCACCCTGATACTTTATGATATTTCCTAAATATCGACCTAGCTTCAATAATACTCAGAATTAAAAAGGAACCGCCCCCACTGGGCAGGTTACTCAACTGATAGATCAGCGGATGTGCATCCCAAACTTGCACATGCGCGGGGCTGACTCATTCGCTTCTTAAAATATTGACCTGCCATTGCAACACGCTTTCTAGCCTTGCTATTGCTTTCTTTCTTTTTGAAGCTTTGAGTTGTTTTGCAACTTGTTTGACTGTTTATTAGTATGTCTGACGCTGCCAAGTCGCCGGAGGATGCTCCCGGTCCAAGCCATCAGATGTACTTTAGTAAATTTATTGATAAAAAATGTGCGTGTTGACTTGGATGGTATTTCCGGGATTCGCGCTATCTCATGGATACGTCTTTATTAGGCTAGCTCTTTTATGGGGGAGGCCTATATATTAGCTAACGCATGTTGTGCTTTATTTTTCAGACACATGAGCTGATATTTGAAGGGTATCCTTTAACAATATTTATACTTGGTTTCTGGGTCATTCTATTTTATTATGAGTTTGCTGAGGGAGTTATTACCATAAGAAGTAATTTCTCCGCATTCTCCCCCCACCACAGGGTTTTTGGACTCAGGATCAGGTATTCCTGTGTTGTTTATCAGACTTCACTCGTCCTCAGAAGTCATCTTATGAGGTTATTTAAGAGAGAGAAAAAATTTCAGTCATTTTGTTTCTAAATATTTTAGAAGTTTTTTGACTGAGTGTTGAGTTATTTATCTCTCTTGATGGTTTGCATAGGTTCATTGTGTTTATAAAGTTCAATTACTAATGAATCTGTGTTTTGAGCTGTGAAGTCTAAAAAAATGTTCGCCTCAAGTATTCATGTTCAAATTCTTATGTCTCCCTTGTCTTCTTAAAGAAGTGTAACACGGTTTTAGGATTTGGTTACTTTTTGTCAGGCCTATAGTTTTTTCTATGGGCCTGACTTATCTTTCATTTGATGGTCAAAAGTTTTCCTTATGGATCTTATTAGCCTTCTGCAATTGGTTTTTTGGTTCGTCATAACTAAAAACTAATTATTTCCGTTTGTGTCTTTCCAGAGGGTGTATTGAGAACAAATGCCCTTCCTGCCACCGTTTTGTGAAGGCCCGCTTTTTCCCTCATGACTGCACTAGGTGCAGTACATAATTGCCATGTGTGTGAGTCGTGGCCGGTGGAGGTTTTAACTGATTTTTTAAATCAGTAGGTAAAGGACTGGGCGGCAGACGAGAAGAGGCGTCTGGAAAAGGAGTGTGGTAAGAAGAGGAAGGCATCCATGCCAGACATGTAGGCCTTCCGTCTTGAAATGATGGGAGAAATGAAGAAGACGATCACGGATCTTGTCCCGGAGTTGCTTCGCAGCTTGCTTCCCGGGTCAAGTTCCTCATTGTCTTCTTCATTTTCTCCGGGAGAGAGTGTTCCCGTCTCTGGGTCTGGTTCTCTTAGCAAACCAGTTTTCGTTATAGACCCAGAGACGGCTCCCGTTGGTCCGGCGCTGAGGCTTGCCTCGCCCGTGGCCCCGGGAGCGAAAGCCATGGCCTTGGCGCTCGCTTATCGAGTGCTTTAGAGCAGCCTAAGGCTAAGGGTATCAGCGCCTCACGCGATATCCCTCCTGCCAGGCCGAGCTTGATCCCTTTTCAAGCTTGGCATCTAATCTTTCTGGGCAGGACGAAGAGGACACTGTTATGGCCTACCGATGAGTCGATGGCCAAGGAAATGGATTCCCATGTGACCTTTTCCATGGAACTACTTCTTCGGGAGTGGGTTTCACGGCTCAATGGCTAGGCCGGCTAGGAGCCGATGGCCATCCATACCGTATCCCTCGGCTTGCCGAGAGTTACCGTGAGGAAGGGCCGGACTGTGACATCATGTTTTTAGCCTCCCATGACGCCGTAGATCCGGCTCCTGGAATAGCCACGGCGCAAGCCATGCCGTCCCTTGCGGGTCCGTATGGCTTCCCTGGCTTTCCAGGAGTATCTTCAGCTCTGGCCATTACTCCACCAGTGAATGTGGTTGAGGACGACGAAGGCCCTAGGCTCGTCGAACATTCACAGGTGGCCACCGAGGAAGACTGGCTGGATGCTTGCCAATGGCTGGTGAACATCAAGCCAGAACTCCAGGTGGATCCACCGGCTTCCCAGCGGGACCAGCACCCGTGGTTGGGAGGGAAACCGGTGACGAGCACCATGCCATCTCTGCTGTATGCGGAGCATATCGTTGATATGTTCGCTGCGACAGAGACATCCATTCTGCCGAAAGGATGCCTTGCGAAGGCCCCTCGCGAGGTGGCATGGCGCTGCCGTATAAGTTCTGATCTATATCAGAAGTATGGCGTCATTCCAAAGCCTTGCACGGATGACCGTGCGGCTTTGGGCGAAGACACGCAGCCTGGGTCCCAGTCTGACATGGGACCCTTGTGCGCTAGCGCCCTGCGCAATGCTAATTCCGCACTGCGGGACACGGAGGAAGGTACGAGAGTAGCCATCTCGGCTCTCGCACGTTTCCCAGCTGCTACAGGGGGTAGTAGCAGCATCCGTGGCCCGCCAAACTTCTCCTCTTGCGGTCCAGAGAGCCATCCAGGACTGCATTAACCTGGCTCTGGACTGCATGACGAGATCCGTAACCAGGAGTTTACGGCCGAGGCGCACATTTTCCCGTGACAATTTGTGCCCCTCGCAGGACCTGTACAATCGGCTTCTTCGGACGCCGATGGCAGGTCCAGGGTTGTTTGGAGGTGAAGGATGTCTGCACCTCCAACAAACCGTAAACCTGGTGAACAACCAGAGGGCGCTGCGAGAGCAGTTTGAAGTGCTCCGCAGGGAGCGTGTTCGAGCAGCACCCCCTGCCTTCCACCCTCAGCAGGCTAGAGGTGGTGGTGGCCTTGTCAGAGGCCAACCACCTATGCAGCGTCGGCCACGACAGCGTAAGCCAGCTAGGGGGGGGAGCGCAGGCTCCTCCAGCGCAACCCGCCAGACAGCCTGCGTACCGAGGTGCGCGTGGCGCTGGTAGAGGAGCGCAGGGTTCTGGTCGTGGGAGCCGAACCTGATGGGTCGCCTCTCAAAAGGACCACACCAGTGCTGCTAGGACAGCCACCAGAGACAGGGCTTCTCTTGCACTTCTCGGGTCCACCTCAGTCCTTAGGTGCACCCGTGGGAGGCCGTCTGGCCTTCCACATGCAAGAGTGGGAGCGGGTTACTCAGGACCGCTCAGTCTTGCGATGGCTTTCAGTGACTGGATTTCAAATCATCCATCGCGCCTGTCTCTGGTTGCAATCTGGACTCAAAATCCAAGAGATCTAGATCAACGGTTGTGTATAGAGGAAGAAATTCAATCCCTCATACTAAAACACGATATTCAACCGGCACAAAAATGTCCGGGTTATTATTCAACCGTGTTCCTAGTGACAAAAAGCACTGGAGGGTGGAGACCAATTCTCAACTTCAACCCTCTCAACAGGTTTATCCTCATACCAAGTTTCAAAATGGAGAACGGTGTTGCAGGATTGAGGAGGGGAATGTGGACAGCATCAATAGATCTAAGAGATGCCTATTTTCACATTCCCATTGCGAAGAGCTTTCGTCGGTTCCTGAGATTTGCATTTCAGGGCCACCAAAGGGAATTCAGGGTTCTCCCATTTGGTATATCGACGGCTCCTCGGGTCTTCACTCGAGTGGTCCAAGCTATGACGTCATACCTCCGCAGGAGACACATAGCAATCCACACGTACATAGACGACTGGCTGTTAAAGGCACACACTCAAAAAAGTCTATCAGCATATCTGGAGATAGTTTTGAAAACTCTTACAGATCTAGGCTGGATAATCAACTTTCAAAAGTCAGAGCTGACTCCATCCCAGAGGTTTGTTTACCGGGGCATGTTCTTCGATCTAGAGATAGGATATGTTTATCCATCTCAAGAGAGAGTAGAATCACTCATCTCAGTCATACAGTCAGTGTGCAACAGTCGTCATGTCCTGGCACGGGTCTACTTGAGAATGTTGGGGTTGATGGTTTCTTTGGAACCAGTCATTCCTCAGGCAGCCTTACGCCGGCTGCCGATCCAGTTATTTCTCATGACACAGTGGACCCAGAGTACGGGTTTCCTGTACTCAAAAGTGTCAGTGTTGGAACCTCTTATTCACCACCTTCAATGGTGGATGAAGAGAGAAAATCTCCTGGCGGGGGTGACGTTGTCACCTCCCCACCCTCAGTTAACGATGTACACAGATGCATCAATGGAGTGATGGGGAGCTTGCCTGGAAGAAAACAAAGTATCAGGGCTTTGGAATCTGGATCAGTCAAGAGAACATATCAATCTGCTGGAAAGGCGAGCAGTAGTCTTAGCCATGGAACACTTCCTAGAGAAGGTCAAGGGCAAGAGTGTTCTGGTTCGATCAGACAATACAACAGTAGTGACTTACATATACCGCTAGGGTGGAACGAAGTCACCCAGTCTCTCTATGATGATGTGGAAACTGCTTTGCTGGTGCCTAGATCATGGGATTTCCCTAAAAGCAGTTCATATTCCGGGAAGGCTAAATCTATTAGCAGACTCATTGAGCCGAAGAATGAGCATTCTTCCCACGGAATGGCAACTAAATCAATGTGTGAGGAATGACTGTGCCTGTTCAATAGAGCTGGGCAGTCTGACGGTAGTACCGTGAGGACCGCGGTATACCGTGAACCGATACCGTGGCCGTTGACATTTCCAAATACCGTCCATAATGTTTGCGCAATATTTGCGAAATATATTCATAAAATCTGATTTGACCAAGGGTAAATAGGTGCTAATAGTGCCAAAAATACAGGCATCCCTAACTATTAGCCGAGTTGAGGTGAAGGGTCGTTGTAAAAACAAACATCAAGACGTCAATTACAAAATAATGACAGGCAGAATTGTATGTCAAACGTATGTCTTGAAAGTCTCACGGTAAGATTGCTTTATTTAAAACATCTAAACTCATTCTCTGGCCGTCCGCCAGTAGTAATTACACTATAATATATTCCCTATTCCCGTTTCTATTATTTGTAATTTATTACTCCAAGCATTTTGTCACCGAACAAACACGTTAGAATAACAAAATAACATACAAACTGCGTGCTATTCAAACGCAACAGCAATCTCGCAAAGACGTATCTGATTGGTTGTTCATGAACTAGACCGTGGGAAAATACATTACTATGCTGAATTTATCAATGAAAATTTACTAAAACGTAGTATTTGCTCGCACCGTTTTGATCACGTGCTAATTTATTAACAACCAGCAGCGTTGAAATTGTTATTATTTACTTTTCTGGCTTGTTTTAAGAAATTTTGTTAAGGATTAAATCCAGTTTAAGTAACGACACCTAGAAATTATAGTGTTTTAGTTTTTGTAATTCAATTTTCAACTGGCTACACGTCGGAAGTTCGCGCGAATTGCTTTTTACACGCATTGTTCACGTGAAGCATGGTGAGTAACGAGTCTGTACATCGGGTACTCGGTAAATATCAGAAGCTTTGGAATCAGTTGTATTCAATGTCGTGTTATATGTCCGTGTATAGGCCTGTTTTCGCGAGTAACAGAATATACGACTCCAACAGAAATAAAAGAGTACAACTGGACTCTGTTTATAAAGCGCTCGACTGGCAAAATAAAATTTACCGTTTGCTGGTCGCACACATTAATAGCAAGAACAATCCAGATTGAAAATAGTGCGCCCAATGTCTCAAACAGCGGGTTATAGTTAGCGAGTCGACCACACCCTTTGACCGATATTCCTGTGAATGATATTACGTCAATAAAAATAGTGACCTAATAAAATCGTGAAACTAAATAGTCGCAATAGCCATGTTTTTCTTCTCTAAATCAGGAAGCCGATTTATTTATTTGACCTATATTTACCATTGATTGGAGATGGAAGTGAAAAGGGAATGGAAAAAATTGTTCTAATTTTGTGGCATGCCTCAAGCTCAGATGACGGTATACCGTGGTACTGCAGTATTTTTTCATGGTACCGATACCGTCATGTAAATATCAATACCGCCCAGCTCTACTGTTCAACCACTGGGGCAAGCCCAACATAGATTTATTCTCAACGAACAAGAATGCGAAGATGACGACGTACGTCTCTCCGATTCCAGATCCGAGCGCTATCGCAATAGATGTGTTAGCTATCAGTTGGGAGGGAATGTATGCATACGCATTCCCGCCAGCAATCCCGATTCCAAAAGTTCTCCAGAAAATCAGGCAGCAGGAATGCCAAGTGCTTCTGATCACCCCAAATTGGCCAAGCAGATCATGGTATACGGATCTGCTGGACCTTCTGGTCTACAATCCTGTTCCTCTGCCTCTGATGGACAACATAATCTTCCAGGGCAAGGCCTTGCACAACAACCTGTAAATGTTCCAATTGACTGCGTGGATGTTGTCAAGGAATCAGCAGTTAAGGAGGGTTTTTCTGAGCAAGCAGCCATGTTTATGGCATTGAGGTCATCGCTCCGTCTTTAAAAGAGTGGGGGTGGGGGTAGTGGATGTGAAACGGTCATTACTCTCAACATCGGTCGTGTTATCCGATGTCCAAATCATTTCCTGATTGTGTTTTCATACGCAATTTCAGATGTTTGTTGTGCTCCAAAAGCAAAAGCTTGCTCTTCCAGGGATGAGCCGGTCTTCTGACCTTCACCTCCCTCCCGCCGAATTCTCTTACGAATTCTGGCTATATCATAAAGTATCAGGGTGGTAAGTATACTCTTGATGTGAAATAAACGAAATCACAGATTTCTTTTTTCACGAGAGAGTTGATACTTACCACCCTGATACGATCCCGACCTCTCCGCCCCACAGAGGCTCGGTCTATCGGCGTTTTATGTTGCAATTAGGTCAGCCAATATTTTGGAATAGAATGAGTCAGCCCCGCGCATGTGCGAGTTTGGGCTGCACATCCGCTGGTGTGTCAATTGTGTAGCCTGCCCAGTGGGGGCGGTTTCTTTTTAATTCTGAGTATTATTGAAGCTAGGTCGATATTTAGGAAATATCATAAAGTATCAGGGTGGTAAGTATTAACTCTCTCTCTCTCGTGAAAAAAGAAATCCATGATTTCATTTAATTGCTTTTAAAAGCGGCACCGTGAATACATGTACATGTACATTTTGCGTTCCGCCATTGTTGATCGTGAGTCGCTCAGAGACTGGTTAAAATAAATCACGTCATCAATTCGTTACATGTATGAATAACAACGAGACACGTGATCAAAATTTTGCAACGATAGTAATTTTCATTCATTCATAATGACGTCAGATGTCCAGCAAGCCAATCAAATTATAGCTACGCTTTTCCGAGAATCTACAACTGCTCATAATTATCAATCGGCGAGGCAGTCGCGTGAGGCATTTCTCATTAGTGGTGAATTTTGTTCTGTAAGAATGGAATGTTTACGTTACCAGGCAGCTGTATCGGAACTGATAATGTGACATACTGCCAATTATTGAACATTGAATGAGGCCTCCCCCTAAAATCATGACAGGAATTTCGCGAAAATGTATGGTACCCTGGCAAATGCATAATGTGTGTATGCCCGAGTAATCGGTTGCACTTCTTGGTCGACTCGCATAATGTTGTTATACCAGCGCGGCGTAATTATGAACGCATTTCACGTTATCAGATTTCAAACGACTTGTCTAGCCAATATCATAAATGCGTTGTGTAATAAGTTCTGACGCGTTGTCAAACTGTTTCCAACCCATTTGTTTTACTTTCACATCATGTTTTACGTTCACAACGGGAAAGTGATGCATCCATTATTTTAAAATAGACCCGCTATATACGCATCATGCACGCATTGCAGATGCATTTTATGTTAAGTTAACTCTGAGCTGTACCGTATGGTTCCGTTCTTGTAATTTCTCATGTCACTTGGCATTGCCGTGATTGTATAGGAATGATCTGGATGCATATATTGCGCATTGTTATGCGACAACTCACAACTACATGTAAGTGAATATTGCAGTGCCAGTGTTAGTTATAGTCCATTGCACCATGGCTTTAACCATTTTGTCACTGGGTTTACTCAATGAAATGTTTTTTGTGTTCAGAGATTTGTTTTCATAATTTTGTGTAAATTTGGCATTGTTCTCAAAATCATTAATAAAAAAGTTAGATTCAAATGAATGAAACTACATGTACAATGTATACTATTGGTGCCTATATTATGGTTGCGCAATTTTTGCTTTGAAACATCGCGATCGATTTTATAAAAAATCACGATTTTCGATTAAATCGTAGATCCAAATTCCCAAAAGTTTAAACCGGGGTAACGTGACAAGTCACCAAAACTGGGACTTGGAATTTCTAGAAAAAGTTGAAATAAATGATACAGAAATAGCCCGAAATTAGAACAATTTCATGCGACAAATTCTTACCATCCTATGTCTATGCTTAATGTATACCTTGTATCCATCATCGCGGGAGTGAAATTATTAATTAGGACCGCCTAAATATTGCGTATAGTTTAAGAAACATCGTTTATTTCATTAAAATTTGACATAAAATGTCGTCGAATAAAAATATAAATCCCGCTTCTGCTTATAGCCTCCCTTTATAGGACGAGTTTAGGTCATTGCCAGAGTAGCACGAAGACGCCCGGGGAGATACTGAGTAATCCATATACATAGGACGGTAGCTTGAGTAGCTACGATAGTAATGGCGTAAACGCGTCCTATAGTGCAGTTTATAGTTGCTTTCAGAATGTACCGTACGATTTCCATTTAACAGTAACCAACAGAACGCACAGTTTAAAATACAACAATCTGGATTGCTGTTGCATTATTTTCTTTAATTAGGCATGACAACCAAATCAAAAACTAAAAATTAGTACACAGCCTGAAATTGCTAAAAGAATTAAAAAGAATTATGTTCAGTGATTATTGCCTAACACTCTGCAACTAAGTATATACTTGGTATTTCACGACAGACTCAGGGTCTGCAGCGAAAGAAAATTATATGGCGATTCAACGGAGTAACTAGCTGGTTTTCTCAATGACAAAGGTTTTACCTTGCTATGGTTAGCTGGTTTACCGTAGAGCTTTGTGTTTTGATTAGGACTTCGTGAACACATGCGTGAAGCGATCAAGAAAAAACAATGGATACATGCGTGAATGGATTATAAATGCATTATTTTACTGCTGAATGATGAGTTTTAGAATCTTAGTCTGCTCAATTTTTTCACGATTTTTTTTTTTTCTCAATTACATCATAGAAAATCACGATTTTTTTCTAAATCACGATTTTCGATTAAATCGCGTAAGCCTAGCCTATATCGGCCGAGTCCGGCAAAGGTGTTTCCAATGGGGTATCAGACAACGCTATGTGATAGTCGATTAACTCTCCATATACCCTGTGACAAGTTTTATTTTAATGATATTTCTACAACTTATGTCTTGGCAAGTTGTTAACAGTCTTAATATAACTTCAATACATATACTGATAACGTATTTCACCAGATAAATAAGCCTGAATAACACACTGCCATCTAATGGCTAAAGGAGCAGAGCACACTTCACCAAGTATTTTTGGCCTGAGCGATGTTGCTGATTGGCAAAGTATGCCCAACTTCATCGGGAACAGTCTGAAGTGAAATGGCTGGCTCGGCCGGCATAAGCGTGAATTGGTTAAAATATGTGATTTCCTCCTATTTCTATGACCAGGCATACGTGTACATCAGGCCATACAATTTTAAGTGAACGAAGCAATCATTGCCCAGGAGGTTACCCAAATTGAAAGCATCATGAACGATTTTTTCATTCATCATAATACTGAGCAGCTACCCCATAAAGAATCAAGACAACATTGCAGTTAAACTACATTAACACTTTCACAGACACAAGACAGCAATGGCTGCCAGTCAAACTATTTTCAAATTATTCAACAATTTTCCTGTGTGAATATCCTGAAATTGAGATATGGTACATGTAGAGATTTCATTGGTGAAGCGGTAATATACTCTATAATAGGTTACCTGGGCCGAAAATCAGGTAGGTGGCGCAAAATTTTAAATTCTTCTAACCTGTACATTATATAGTCATCAATAATCTTTCTGAACAAGCAATATACTATGGAACTGAAAGTATCCTATTTTCTCCATGTCAGGAAGAGGAGGATGGAGCGAAGGAGGCACGCTATGACCCTGCTGGTGTGGACAAAGATCTGGTAGAGAACCTGGAACGTGATATAGTTCAGAAGAACCCAAATGTACACTGGTGAGACATGATATTAAATTAATTTTACTAGGAGCTATTCCTGCCTATCGCTGCAGCAGCAACAGATTTCAGTCAAATTAGTTCCAAAATATTCAAATCTTTCCCGTATAATTGTGTTGAAATTGAGACACTGGAATTTCCTGTACTGACCACTAATCCTAATAAATCTAGAAAGAAACGCTTTCACGAAAACTTGATGCTTTAGCATCAAATTTCCGAGAAAGCATTTTTTCCCTTTAGAGGACAGTGTGATCTCGATTAAATGTACACAAGGGAAGCAGCCAACACTTCAAGCGCCAATTCCGTAGCCTCAACTGAAAACACCAGTCAACAGGCTTCTGAGCTATATGATTACTGAAGTACTCCGCTGCGATCCTGATACCATGGACGCTACTACTTGACGCAAGGAGCGTGAATAATTCTGGATCCACCAACTCTGCTACATGGATCCAATCAGGATTAATCACAGTGATGGGCAGCTATTTAACTTGGTAGTAAAACTGTGAAATATACAAAAAAAATTCAGTATATAGTTGAAAATCATTCAAATGTGTATTTTTCCCATTACATTTGTTACTATTTAAAGATATCCTGCAGTGTCAGTATAATCTTGAAAAATACTTAAATTTTATCATCTGTCGTGAAAAGTACTTGAATTACTAATTTGCATTAACCCTTTTATGACAAAACCGGCCAAATCTGCCCTCTGTAGTGGTCTTGAGGAATGTCCATTTGCAGGTCAAGAGAAGAAAATTTTTGACAAATTTACCACTGAAATGCCTGGCTCGGTAACCGAGCCAGTCATTCCAGCGGTAAATTTTGAAAAATAGTCTTCTTGCCCTGCAAATAGACATTCAATAAGTAAATAGTTCGATATTCTTGAACAAATTTAGACATTAAGGGGTTAAATATAATGGAAATTTACTAACCTGCCCTGAAAAGGTCTTGAAAATTAACATTTTCCCCCATATTATTTTGTTTAAGTATTACATACTATTAATGTTACCATTTAATTCAGATAGATGTGTAGAACTAATGGATAAATTATAGGCAAAGGTTGCTTACAGTCTAATTCTGCAGTTTACAAACCCACCATGCTTAGTTTGAAATCCTGAAAATTGCAATTTGGGATCTTGAAGGCATTAAGGAAAATAATGGGTGGGGTGCTCTTTAAACCCTTACCCCGGTTCAGTAAATAGACTGCAGCCTTTGTAATAATAGTCTGTTGTCAGATTTTTGAAATTGTACTTAATCCACCTCATATTCAGCATGCATTTAGAATCTATTCGTTCGCTAGGCCATTCATCTTGATATAAAAAATGTGATGTTCGTGCAACAGATTTGTATCAACCAGTCTGAAAGGTGAGCTTAATTAGCTAGTCTAGTTTTGAAAATAGGAATTCCTTTATAAATTATTTGTTTTTCATATGACTCAATTTCATGGCCAAACTTTACTAAATCTTATTTACTGAACGGTGGTGCACTAACTACTCTGTATGTGTTTGTAAGTAGAAACATGTTCTGAGTTTGAACACACTTGCTGCATAGGCAGTAGTGTTTTTAACAATACCTTTTTAAAAAATTAATGAAGTTTATATGGTTACTTTTAGGGGTGACATAGCTGATCTCACTGATGCTAAGAAGCTGCTCAAGGAAGCCGTTGTACTGCCTATGATTCTGCCAGACTTCTTCAAGGGAATTAGACGTCCATGGAGGGTAAACATTGTGAAATAGTAGTTACAGTATTATGTTGGTTGCTATGGAAACTGAATGATTATCTTGATGTCATGTACTGGCCTTTTAAACTTTATAAAAAGTTTCCAGGTTGGGTCAATCAAAGGTGATCAAATTAATTTCAAAATACTCAACAGCATGTTTATTAAATGCAGACACCAAGCTGAGAATATGAGTCAAGTCAGTGAAATCTGTAAAGTTTGAGACATCAATCGCCTTACAACAGGGAGATGGTCTATTTCCTGTACTTTTCACCTGTTATGTGCTGCTGCATTGAAACCTGTGGAGGGAAATTCCACAAGATCAAAGCACCCAGTGTCCATACTGGGTATGCTGCTAGAGATGGAATATGCCGGCGACGTGGCCTTCATAGACGAGTGAAAGAAATCTCTTGATGAACTTCTCCCGATATCTGCAAGCAAAGTAAAAATTGGGTCTCTTTATGAATGAATCAAAAACAGAGTTCACCCACATATACCTATCTACAAAACATCAAACTAAACTCATTGCTTTGTAGTACTGCTGACATTGTTGCACACTGCATCATGGGGAACATAGCTTTCTAGTCCTTCTGGAAGCTATGGATTCATAGATCAAAGATACCCTTGGCAAAAAGACTACGTCTATACAACGCAACCTGCGTATCCTTGATGCTGTATAGCTGTAAGAGCTGGGCAGCTCCAAAGGCAGCTCTAGACAAACTCGATGCCTGCCACCGCAAACACCTATGCACCATCACTGAACACCGATGGCCAGAGCATAATTTCCAATGATGCACTATACAAGATTTGCAATACGTCGCCGCTGTCTTAAAAATCGCCCACCAAGGATGGTCCATGTTTGGCCATGAGCTAAGGATGCCAGAAGAGACCCCAGAACAGAGAGCCGTGAATTCGCCCTACTCGGAGCCAGCAAATACAAAGCCAGGAGAGGACATGATTGCATAAATTTGTCAAGCATGCTACGAGGTGACCTCAAGAAAGCAGGAGTCGGTACACTCGAATCAAGAATGGACCTGAGGAAGCTAAGGATTTCGGCTGAGGACAAGACAGTGGGCAAAGGCAAAGGACTGATTCAAGCTGTAGGGTGTTTGTACTATTATAGCCACAAAATAGAGTAATCATACATGCTGTGAGGAATCCACATATTGGCATTGGGTCATAAGGTCAAATGACAATGTCTCTGTAATCTTGGTGCACAACTTTTTATTCAATGTTTAGTTTTTGTGCTTAGCAAAGCTTGCCAGGTTATATTTCATGATTGGTTTGCTCTATCTATTGGAACTTAACCTAGATGAACAATTGCTTATGTGATTAGACCTCTGCATAGTGACATTGAGGTCACAAGATCAAAAGTCAAGGTCACTGCGACATTGGTAATAAAGGGAATGAAGAGCGCAGGTGAGACATTTAATTGAGGATTCCAATTTCTCAGCCAATCATGATGTCATAATCTACTACATGATGTGTTGGATGATGTCATAATCAATTACGTCATGAATGATGTGGCTAATTTCGTCACGAGCGCGTAAGTGATTGATGACATTGTACTTTCAATCCAATTATGTTCAAAATATTCATCAGAACATCTCTTAATCCTTTTCAAAATTCTACTGATTAACATTTTTATGTTATTGTTTTGAAAACATAAGTTATTTCTGAGCTGTGCTGTATTAGAATCAGGAGAAGAAATTGGAACCAATGCTCTTCTGCTCTCCGTGAGTCCACTCAAACTGATGCACTCAATTAGGCCAGATATCATAGTCAAATTTGTTTGAAATTTGCCATTCATATGTGTGGTATCTCTTGTTTTTGACATTCTTAGTTTTCACTTCATAGAAGTACTTAGTTACATGTGTGTCAGCTCAAACTCGAAGACCAATGACACAACCTACAAATGAATTGACTGAGTGCGTTCTGACTAATGTTGGCCAACAACTGCATGGCTTTTCTCGGGACAAACACGGCATATCAGAGTGTTATGTTATGTATTGGAAGCGGTTAACTCTTTAACCCTCATATCAGCCATAAATGGCTTCTGCAGTGGTCTTGAGAAATGTCCATTTGCAGACCAAGAGAAAAGTCTATTTTTGAAAATTTACCACTGGAGTGACGATACCCAAGCCTGTCATTCCAGTGGTAAATTTTCAAAAATAGTCTCATGGTCTGCAAATGGACATTTTATGAGAAAATTGAAATTTTCTTTAACAAATTCGAGGGTTAAAGGGTTAACATGAATCTTTAATGAATATCACCAGTAGGAACTCAATCATGGCATATGAGGGTAAGCTATATAATTGTTAATCAGTAAGATCATTGTTTTTTCCAGGGTGTATTGATGGTAGGGCCTCCAGGCACAGGCAAGACATTACTAGCTAAAGCTGTCGCGACAGAATGTGGCACGACATTCTTCAATGTCTCGTCCTCGAGTCTGACATCAAAGTACCGCGGCGAATCAGAGCGGCTTGTCAGAATTCTGTTTGACATGGTGAGTGCTTGGACTATAAAGTATTTCAAGATGTAATTGACATCTTGTGGAAAATTACATTCAAGTTGGATTAAAAATTAATTGTTTTATTTGAAATAAGCGCCATTCTAGTGTCTCTTATTAGCTCATCTAGCATGAACGGCTCAGTGAGCTAGCTTATAAATAGATAGATAGATTGTACATTTATATTGCGCTGAACTCCATGCGATTGCATGCTCTAAGCGCTATGCATCTGATCCCCTGTTCATTTGACAGTCCAAGCCTGGAAGCTACATCTGGCGCACAGCTACATGTAGGTCGACTGGAGCAACGCCGAGTTAAGTGACTTGCTCAAGGACACAACGTGGTTGACCGGCAAACTTGCGAACCTAGAGTTACGAGCTCAAATCCATAACCACTCGACCACAGCGCCTCTTATGCCATGGTGACCATCTCGTCTGTCTGTCATCACATATTTCTTTAAATTTCTCAAGAACCTCGGCTGATTTCAACCAAATTTGTCAGGAAGCATCCTTGGGTCATAGATATCCACGCTTGTTCAAATTCATCTTGGATTGTGTGCTATTTTTAGAAACATGTTTAAAAATCTCTGAAACCACCTGTCCCATTAATATGGAAATCAAGAACCTTCATCTAGGGCAAGTCCTAAACCAAGTTACCCTCACCATTTAAGTGAAAGAGCGTATTACGTTCAGATCTGTCTGTCTGTCTACATGCTTGTGACTGTTCAGACCTGTATCTCACAAAAATACCTGCCAAGAGATTTGGCTCATCTTAACACAACAAAGGAATTTAAAGTACACTGGTTTCCAGACTTTGGCCGAAAACATGTATCTGGATCAGACCAATTTCTAGATTTATGGATATCTCGAAATGTACTGGTCCGATTTAACTAAAATTTTGGCACAATAAAGAGTGTGACCGTACACTAGGATACCACACAATACAAAAAATCCAGAAAATATGAAAAATGTGCAATGTGCAAACACTGGAGGGAAGAGGGTCGGTGATATCTGATTTCATTTGTTTCTTTCTTGAATCCTGGAGCTGAACCAATATATGCCGTCCCACATCTGTAACTTTTCTGTCAGCTGACTATAGATTGAGGATATCATTGATATGCCTTGTTGATTTTAGGCTCGTTTCTATGCACCAAGTACAATCTTCATTGATGAGATAGACTCTATCTGCTCACGACGTGGCTCTGACTCCGAGCATGAGGCGAGTAGGAGAGTGAAATCTGAACTCCTCGTACAGATGGATGGTATATATATATGTGTGTGTGTGCGTGTGCGTGTGCATGTGTGCGTGCTTGTGTGTATGCTTCTGTGCGTGTGTGTACGAGCAGGTGTGTGTATGTGCATGTGCATGTATATACATGCATGTAGGGTGCAGATAATCTGCGCATCCTGAATAATCGTTGCTGACAGAAAACAAAAATTTACTACTGGAATGAATGGCTTGTTAACAGCCAGTAAATCTAGTGGTAAATTTTCAAAATTGTTTTTTTTTCCTGCAAATGTACATTCCTCAAGACCACTACTACCCAGTCCGGGTTAGTCATGAAAGAGCGCAATACATTTCTCAATAGCGTCAATTCACTTATACCGCTCTTGGGTATAATTGCGAAATGACTCGTATCCGCCATCTTGTCTAAATTATAGCCATTTCGATCGCTTCTGAAGCCATGAAATGACTAATAATGATAGTATTATTTAGGAAGTTATCTCAAAACATTCTATTTTCATCATTTAACATTGCTTTATGGGCTTGAGTGGTTTAAATCGCGTATGATTTGCACCAGTAAATTTTACAATTTGTCAAATTCTGGTAACAATTCAGAGGGAAATACCCTCTATCTAATGAGTAGAGCAAGTATTCCACAGAGACGACTGAATGTGTAGTTTGGACTCGACATTGCTTTTTATACGCCCGTTATAAACTGTTAGCAAATCTGTGTCAGGGCCATATCTAAAAAACTTCTTAACCTACATTTGAAATGCAGTTCACATATTAGGTGGAGAAGATGTATCATAATTTCGTTTCATCGAGATCTGTCAATATTTCTCAGAGTTATCCACCCTGCAATGCGTATAAAATTGTGTCCAGGCTGTATGTAGCTCAAAAACTTCTTAGCCTACATTTGAAATTTTTTCTCCAGTGCACCTATTAGGGGGAGACGAAGCGTCATAATTTCATTTCGTCGATATCCATCGATATTTGCCAGTGTTATCCCCCCTGAAATGCATACATTTTTTCAAAAATTTCATGTCCGGCCTGTATCTTAAATACTTCTTAACCTATATTTGTCATTTTTATCCCAGTGCACATATTATGGGTAGATGAAGTGTCATGATTTCATTTTCTCGAGATCCGATGATATTTGCCAGAGTTATCTTG
Source organism: Chaetoderma sp. LZ-2023a (assembly GCA_034401795.1). Taxonomy (NCBI): domain Eukaryota; kingdom Metazoa; phylum Mollusca; class Caudofoveata; order Chaetodermatida; family Chaetodermatidae; genus Chaetoderma; species Chaetoderma sp. LZ-2023a. The sequence goes on from CM067374.1 coordinate 76,133,651, forward strand.
CCTGAAATGCGTAAAATAGGTACAAAATTTCTTGTCCAGGCCATATCTCAGAAACTTCTAAACCTACATTTGAAATTTTTTTCTCCAGTGCACATATTCTGGGGAGACGAAGTGTCATGATTTCATTTCGTCGAGATCCTTCGATATTCCCCAGAGTTATGCTCCCTGAAATGTGTAAAATATGTCAAAAATTTCATGTCCAGACTACCTCAAAAACCTACATTTGGAATTCTTTTCCAGTGAATATTTACGTAGAGAGGAAGTGTCATGATTTTACTTCAACAGGATCTGTTCATATTTGCCAGAGTTATACTCTCTGAAAAGATTTAAAGATGGGTGTATTAAGCCCCGCTAGATGGCACTCTTGTTATATTATAGCGTGATATTGATTGAGTACCATACTGAAGATCAACCCAGACGTGATGGATATGGTCGTCACGACAACTAGTAAACAGCTAGTCGTGTGCGCTTGTCAATATTTGCCTTTCCACCTGTACAGTTAATATATATACAAAAAACTACTGACTTTCCACGTTTTTATTTCCCCCGCCGCATTAGGGCTGAGTCCATTGAGGCTGGCATTCCAGGTACAGACGGGTACTGGTGTGAGAGCTTATGGAATATTGATAGGACCCGTACATTCCAATGTACACTGCATTCTCAAGCACACTGACATGGTTTTAGAGAACAGATTTTAACATTTGCTTGGCCCATTTTACAATGCGAACACCCTGCAATGCAAACTGAATTAATATTCTACTTTGATTAATACTTACCAGATGTACTATTATGATAATGATAATGTCTATTATCTAGTCTAGCTCAAAATAAACAATTAAAAAGTCCACACTCTCCTGGTCCTGCCCATACTGTGTCCGGGAATTACCATAGCCAAGGTACCGAGTCAATTCCCAATCACAGTCAGATTCGTCTGCTGAAAGTCGCATGTTTTTCTGAGCTCTAAATTGTGCAATTTTAGCGGAATTAAGCGTGTTTAACGTTATCCATCGCTGGCTTCATGGAAGGAAAGGGAAAGTCATCACAGGGGCAGGTTGTATCGATCTAGAATTTATACATTCGTGCCGTAATGACTGATTAAAATTTCCTTAAATTGGCACATTATTTTAGAATGGTAGCCATTGTTGGAGTCGCTCCGGTACTCGTTAACTGTTTAATCTTATCCGGGTACTCGGTTAATTTCTCTTGCGACTCGGTTCCTTCCAAGATGGATGCGCCCTTTGCCAAGATGCCGGCGCCCATGATTAACGTTTTGTTTTGGCTTGGCGTGTCTATGCACTCTGTTTTATGCCAATCTTTAGCTCTCGCTTCATTGACGAGGGTGTTTGTAGCAATCAGTGTTTATTTCTTGGCTATTTTAACGTTAGTTAATTACCAAGTCGTGTTTATAAAATTTTCACTCAAAAAAGTTTCAAATATTTCCTGCCTAAAGACTTGATTATCATTAATCTAAGAGAAAGTTAATGTTTCTAAGTAATTCTAAGTTACAATCAAGTCAATTGTGCATGTTGCTCGTCATTGTATGTCATGTGCAGCGTTTTAATTCTTACTCTGTGTTCGCAGAAAGCCAAGAACCAGGACATACTGTGTCAGAAATGTAATCGGTTCATGAAGCGCAAGTACTCGGGTCATCACTGTGTGGCTTGCGTGAAGTGCAAGGTTGGAAGTCCTTGTGTTGTGTGTGCGAAGTGGTCGTCGGAGTTGGTGGCGGAGTTCGATCGTGATCGACATACGCGTTTGGAGAGGATCGCGAGGGATAAGGTGGCCAAGCTCGATCAGTGTATGGGTGGCCCAGTTCAAGGCGATGTTTGAGTCCTTCAAGCCCACGGTCCCGGCGATGCAGGCTGGTGCAGGGCAACCTATCGGTGGTCCGGCCAGTTCTGTGGAGGGACAAGCACCTGTCCTTCCTCCGGTCTTGGCTCAAGAGCCGACAGCGGAGGAGGAAGATCTACTTATGGAAGATTCCGGCATGCCGGATCTTTCAGTAGGGGTAGAACCGAGTACGTACCAAGGGTCTCCCTCGGGTTTAGTACGGGTCTGCCAGCCGGGTGGTGATGTCGACGTTCCGTCGGGCATATTTCACCCGGACGGTGGAGCCGTGTTTTTCGGTTCCCGTCGGCACTAGGCGGTAGGTGCGGCTCCTCGCAGAGTTCCGTTGTCTGCTAGGGTAAAAGCGGCTGTAGTCCCAGCTCCCGTGCTGGAGTCGATGGACTGCGGTGAATCTATGTCCGGCAATTCGCTGGATACTGGTGACGCAAGTAGTCGGGCTATGGACTCACTTCATGTTGGAAGGAGTGAGGTCCATGGTTCTCAGCGTGGGTTGTCATCTAAGGGTGAGAAGGAAAATGAGAATGGTAGTCCATTGATGGACGAATCCTCATTCTGCACCGAAGCTGAATGGGTGCAGGTCCTTGGCTGGATGTCCGACCATCTCAGGTTGGCATCGGATCAAGGATCTCAGAGCGATCCGACAATGGAGCGGATGTCAGAGCGAGCGGCTAGCGCTCTGTCAAGTGGCTCATCAATATGCCCGGGTTCTACGGCTTTCCGTCTGGGAGAGAGAGGCATTGAATAGGCTGTTGGCTGGTAAATCGAAGGGTCGTTCTTGTCCCTTAGTTTCCCAGGCTAATAAGGATCCTTTTAATGAGTTAGCGCTCATTGAGGATGCGGCGAGGGCACCTATGGCTGCACTCTCGCATGGCTGTACCGTCCTGCAGACAATGCTAACCTGCGTGGCGGAAGGTGGGGAAGTGCCAGAGGCTGCTCCCGGGGTTGTCCGGGACACCATGCGCTTGTCCCAAGATTGCCTGGCCAGGGTGATCACCAGATCATTGGCAGAGCGGAGGAGAATGGTTCTCAATTGTGTAGAACCAGGACCTGAGATGAGGGCTGCGTTATCTTCTGCGCCTTTCATTGGTCCAGGCTTATTCGGCAGCTCGGCACGACAAGCCTTATCCAAGGTCACGTCAATGGTCGCAGAGCAGGAAGTAGTCGGCAAGTCGTGGAAGTCGACGAAGACAACTCAGCTGCAGCAGTCCTATAAGCAGCATCGGCAAGAGCAACAGAGGCAGCGCCAGAGATTGCCCTTCCGTGCATCTGGCAGTGATGCCCATCGGGCATCCGGATCACAGGGACCTGGCCATTCATCCTCATACAAGTCCTCTAATAAGAAGCCATATGAGGAGGACAGGAAGGGTGGTGGTTCGGGTCGCAGCAGTTATCGTAAGGATAGCCGTGGCGGCGGTCCCAGACCGTCATATTCCAAGAAACCGCAGGGCGTCCGTGGAGGACGGTTCTGATGGGTTTCCGGCAGGATCCGTTCTGGTGATGTCAGGAACGAAGGGAGTCGAGAATCTTCACCTAAGCGAATTAGCGTCTTATCATACAATATCGACCGCCAGCTGTGTACAGATTCCTACCGTCGGAGGCAGACTTCAGCTGTTCTCAAACCAGTGGGAACAGGTCGTGCAAGATTGTTTAATCTGTCAGTGGTTAAGAAATGGCTACGAACCGGACTGGCTCATCCGTCAATCGGTAGTTCCGTTAACATCGACTCCAGTTTGATGCCATTTGCTCAGAAATCAAAGATCTTCAGCAGAAGAACGCGATTCATCTAGTCTGCAATCAGTCCTCCATAGGCTTCTATTCGATGATGTTCCTCATTCCGAAACGTACCGCAGGTTGGAGACCAATTCTCAATCTCAAACCGTTGAACACATTTATTCTTTCTCCAAAGTTTCAGATGGAGACTGTAGCAGCGGTGATGACGGGGCTGAGAAAAGGCATGTGGGCAGTATCGATAGATCTGAAGGATGCATATTTTCATATTCCAATGTCAATTCCTTTTCAGAAATACCTTCGCTTTGCATTTCAAGACAATGTCTGGGAATTCAATGCGCTTCCGTTCGGTATGACCACGCTCCGAGGGTCTTCACCAAAGTGGTTCTCGCCATGACTTCTTATCTTCGCAGGAGAAACATACATGTAGCTGCTCACACTTACATAGACGACTGGCTGCTGAAGGCGAGGAATCCAGTCACTCTGCACAACAATCTTCAGGTAGTCCTAGCCTTACTAAAGGATATAGGATCGATTGTGAATCTAGAGAAATCAGAATTGACTCCATCCCAGGAGTTTGTTTATCTGGGAATTTTTTTCAATCTCGGACGGCGGTACTGGAGTCAGTTTCTCTAGGAGCCTTTCTGATGGCACGCCAATTTCTCAGAATACTGGGTTTACTAGTACCTCTAGAGAAAGTGGTTCCTTATGCGGCACTGTGGTGCAGGCCGATTCAGATGTATCTAATGGCATTCTGGTCTCAGAAAACGGATCCGTTATCTCTGAGAATTCCAGTAAAAGAACCATTGATATTCCACCTTCAGTGGTGGTTATCAGAACAGAATCTCCTGCGAGGTGTTCCTCAACAACCTCCTCAACCGCAGATGTCCATCTTCACAGATGCGTCGACGACGGGTTGGGGAGCGGTATTGGACGATCAGTCAGTGTCAGGGGAATGGGATCGGACCAATGAGCAGAAACATATCAATGTTCTCGAATTATTAGCGGTGACATTAGCACTTCGAAAGTTTGAGGGCTTAATCCGAGACAAGATTGTCCTAGTCAGGACAGACAACTCAACAGTGGTGTCTTATTTGAACCGCCAGGGCAGAACAAGATCACCAGAGTTGTGTATGATGATTTGGGACCTTCTGCTGTGGTGCCAAGAGAGGAATGTTATTCTTCGGGCAGCACACATTCCAGGAAGATTGATCATCCTAGCGGATGCTCTCGGTCGAAGAACGGTTTGTCGTCCGACGGAATGGCAGCTCAAACAATCGGTAGCGGAGGTTCTATTCAAACATTGGGGCAAGCCAAATGTGGATCTATTTGCGATGAAACAAAATGCAAAGATGGTCACATGCGTGTCACCGATCCCTGACCCGTTAGCCTTAGCAGTATACGCACTGGCGATAAGTTGGAAGGGAGTGTACGTGTATGCGTATCCTCCAACGATTCTCATCCCAAAAGTTATGGCAAAGATAAGAGAGGGTGTGTGCCAAATACTTCTGATCGCCCCTCATTGGCCAGGCCGATCATGGTTTACGGATCTGCTGGACCTTCTGGTCTGCAATCCAATCCCTCTTCCAGACAGAAGAGACCTAATCTCTCAGAACAAGGGTCTGTATCTCCACGACAGACCGGAAATGTTCAAATTGACTGCATGGATGTTATCAAGCAATGTGCAATTAAGGGTGGCTTTTCTGAGCAAGCAGCGAAGTTTGCCGCTTCAGCCAGAAGAGGGTCAACCACAAGAACATATAATTATAGAATCAACAAATTTGCAGAGTGGTGTAGGGGAAGAGATATTGATCCCTTTACTGCATCTGTTCAACATGTACATGTAGCAGATTTTATCTGTCATTTATACAAAGTTGTACCTTCAACCCTAGCAGCATATAAGTCTGCATTAGCTTTAAATGAAGTTATTAAAGGAATGAGCAATTTGCGACCTAGACAGCCAATTCCTATCCCAGCATGGAATCTATCTCTTGTTCTACAGGTTTTAGGGCATGCTCCCTTTGAACTAATTAGATCTATAGATATTAAACTGTTAACTATTAAGTCAGTTTTCTTGGTTGCAGCAGCATCGGCGAGAAGGAGAAGTGAAATACATGCGCTTTCTGCCGAACAAGACCGTTTTGTCGTCATGGGTGAAGGTTTAAGACTACTTCCACGTCTTTGTTTCCTGGCAAAGAATCAGTCACTTAAATATCCAGGACAGCCGATCAATTTGCCAAGTTTAATTAGACATGACCCAAACTCTTCTGCTTGGTGTCCTGTCAGATGTCTGAAAATGTATAAGAAACGTACTGAGGAGTGGCGAGATGACCCGAAATCTCTGTGGTTATGTCTCAAAGCTCCTCATTTGCACGCCTCGAAAGATACTATTTCTCGTTTGATAGTCGATGCTATTCAGATGTCGCACAAAATCGCTACAGGAAAGCAGATTGATCGTGCGAACACCCACCAGGTCCGAGCACTAGCAGCATCATCGGCCATTTATAAGTGTGTCTCATTAGAAGAGGTAATGTCTGTAGCATGCCGAGTCATCATTCACTGATTTCTATCTTCGCGATATCTCCAGCGCACTTAATCCGGTAGCCGTCACCAATTTATCGAATCTTAACTAAAGCCACATCCGACCAATATTTCGCACATATCTCAAGGTTCTTGCACATGCACTGAACAATGGCTATGCATATGATCCGAGGATGACCGTGGATTGGGCCGAGCTCCTGTGATGAACAAGAAAAGACCAAGCACTCAAAATGGTGAGTGTTTACATTAATTAAGTGACTAATATTAGTTTACTTACAGTCGATTTACCAGACTGAACAAGTAACTAGGCTGGCCAAGAGTATCTTATTCTTTCAACAGACATTAGACTCATTCCAATTTGAAAGCCTCATTTGAAAAGAAAAATAGGAAGTGGAAATTAGATAAGGGTATACAGGCAACCTGCTGGGGAAGGCGGCTGCTATGTCAAAAAAGACTGCCTATAAAATATACTGAGTATGTACATACCTATCTATCTATCTATCTATCTATCTATCTATCAAAACTTCAAAATATTCAGCAGGTTGCCTGTATACCCTTATCTAATTTCCACTTCCTATTTTTCTTTTCAAATGAGGCGGACATAGAGGCGAACTGTCAAAATATCTCATCTGATGACGGTTGTTGCTAAGCACAGAATTATAAAAAAAAATTCTGAATAGAAGTTCTAGAGCCAACTACTACAGAATCCTTCCGCCAAATTTGGATATAATCTACCAAGCGGTCATGGAGAATATGCATTTTGGCAATTTATCTCCAGCCAACTAGGGTTGCAATCTGTCAAGCGGTTAATGAGGAGTAGCGTTTTGAAAATTTCTGCTAAATTTTTCATAAAGTCAAAGATTTTCACACAAAAATTGACCAATCAAAATTCTGTGCATGTTCAGAAGCCGAAAGCATTAGGGTCCTTCCAACCAAATTAGTTTGAAATCCGCCAAGCTGTTAATGTATGTATGAAACACGGCATCACACAATGATGTTCTGGCCAAAAGGTCAAAATCACTGATAAGCATGGCAACCATCTGCTGTCCGCCGTCCATCCGTCAACTTATGTTTTTAAACATAAGCTGACGGATGGATGGCGGACAGCAAATGGTTGCCATGCGTATCAGTTATTTTGACTTTTTGGCCAGAACATCATTGTGTGATGCCGCGTCATTATAAGGAGGCATGTGTCCAAGTTTAGGACCAGTATGATCAATCAAACATGAGATATAAACAGAAAAATTTAGCTAAACACAAATTAGACGCCGCCGGGTATCACAATCGCTCATTTTACTTTGTAGTTGAGATAAAAATGGCCTCTTGCACTCCATAGTAACCTACAACATTTGTTTGAATTCCATCCACTGCTTTCGGAGGAGTTGCATTACACAGAGACTGGCGTGGATCGCTGTGAAAACTCTGGAGGTCATACGGGGAAATGATCTGTGAGAGGAGGGTTATAATTAACATGAGCGCGAGGTTAGCAGAAATTGACCAGGGCTAGTACAACTTGTAACTGACCAACCCAATGGTAACAATTTGACATGTTAACCCTTTAATGGTCACGGTGGTTGAATATTTTGAAACTAATTTCAAGTAATTTGACTCGGATCTGTTGTTAAATATTCAACATAATGTTTACTAAATAGTAAAGACATACAATTCGTACAACTGACTCTTAAAAGTTTAACAGATTTAGCTACGTCAGCCTACATATGATGTAATTCATTATGACATCATATACTTAACACTTTAACACTCATGCAGGGTTTTGTGGAGGCATGGTTCTTGCACCATTTAGTGCTCTAAAATTCACACCATCCAATCCTTACCTTCACACATGGTTCATTGGCCTAATGGATTTTAGGACATAGATATCTTCCATGTATCTACTTGATCCAACATTTGTCCAAATGACCCATGATTTCTTGAGGAAGTGGGACAGTTCACCCCACTAAGCAACCGGATCGGCAGAACCCGACTCATATCATCCAAAACCGGTTTCTGCAGTGGTGTTGAGAAATATTTATTTGCGGACCAAGAAAAGGCTATTTTTGAAAATTTATCACTGGAATGACTGTCTCGATAACTGAACCAGTCATTCCAGTCGTAAATTTTCAAAAATAGTCTTCTCTTGTTCTGCAATTAGATATTTTCCTATCGGTCATTGGTGGTCTGACTTGAATCAGTCTTTCACTCTCCTGACATGCGCGATTCACTGTCCTCAGCGGTCACTCACCTGAAAACACCAACTCTCCACCGGAAAACTTTGAAGTCTAGATGCTCTCCGAGAGCATCAAACTTCACATCACCTGAGTTGTAACCACCATGCATGCCAGCCAGAAAAATTAATGAATAATCCAGCATGCTTATCAGGTACCACTGTATCACCATGCATGTCACCCAACCAAATGAATGAATAAACTGGCATGATTATAATGGTGCTGGTTTATTCTAACAAATATTATCGGTGAGGTATGTGGTGGTATAGTGAATATCACTATGAGCAATGTACGCTGTACTCAGACAGTGAGATTATAGTAGCTAATTTATTATTGTGGCATAAGACTGAGTGGTGGTAGTAAACACTTGACCAGGCAGTGCACCAGTATCATGTCAAAATGTAGCATTCTATCAGTATTTGTGTTGGTACACTTTTTAATAATCTATCACATAATGTACTTTTACCAACACAGATAGAATGCTATTTTGTCATGTTACTGTTGCAGTGCTAGGTCAGGTGTTCACTCAGTCTTACTTATAGTTTTGCTCAATGGAGAAATCCAGTTTTAGCTATGCCCCGCCCATCTCTAGCTAATCTAGATGCGTGTCTTTGTTTACAATTTTCGAGATAACTAACTTCAAGCACTGTCAGTAATAAGCCTGAGTTAAGATGCCGAAGCGGTCAAATATATAGGCATCACACTTTCTGATTGGCAGTTTCGTTATTCCGTGTTATCTGTCTACTTTTTAGTCTGTGGCGTACACGAAATGTGCGTAGATTGATGAATTGCACACACAAAAATATGTTATTTTCTAAACAGTTGACGCCATCTTTGCTAAATCTTATTAAATATGCGTGTATTCTTGACCAATCAGACAGTGATACCCATTGCCGAAAACGGGTAATAATGTTACGTACTCGGATACTCCCTGGAGTGAGTTCAGGAAGGCGAATGTTCGCGTTCTACGCGGTACAGTGTTCAGTTAATAACTGAAAACATTTTTCACGGTCCTGAATGCACCCCCCAGGCACGAGTAAAACAACTATGTACGCATGCGCATGTCTAGGAAAAAGCGGAGATTTTTGGTTACATATGTATGAAATAGCGAAATCGAAAACAACCGAATGTCAGGTTTGCAGATTTTGCAAATCGCTTCCCTTTCCGTTATAAGACAAATTTGGTATAACACTAGCCGCAACTGGTGCATATATTGTTCTAAAAAGTTATGCCTATTACGTCGGCTCAAATTAGACTATATTGTAATAAACCCATTTCAGAGAATATCTTGGTTTATTCATCCAGATTTCAAAAGAAATTGTGGATTGAAAATTTATTAAAATATATGCACAGTCATCACACTATCTTCATACACAGTAAAGAATACCCAGGTGCGGAGTTCACACACGTCCATTTTATACAAAATTACGATTGACGATTATGATGATGACATTTCGACAATTATCATTTACAGCCACAAAAAAAGCTAAAGGCGATGCATGTATTTAACACATATACAGCTCCAATTGCAATTTAAATTTACATGTACGGGTCCTTGACAGACTATAGACCGATTCCACTTTATGTTTAATGACGCGTAGTAAGAATCTTTGTAGAGTTATTGAATACATTTGATTGCACGTTTGACTTTTTCCGTGACGGGTTTTAAATATTTCATGATACGTTTAACATATTGTAGGATGGGGTAGACTTTCCGTTAGATGCGCCTATGAAATAAATTAAATGCGTTTGGTGTTTGGCCATGCCTGGAAACGCTACGAGGTTTTGACGTGAAAAAGACACATTTTTGTTTCATTTTTGCTTCGTCAAACAGTAAAGCTAACTATGATCTGTACTGTAGCGGAACCCAAGCATATGCCAGGGTTCTAGTCTCTTCACAACCTTCTCTGTTGGATGGTAGATGAGTGCTGGTTCGAGCCTCACCTCCTCCCACCAGTATTTCTTGGCTGTCGAAATCCGGAGTTTATCGTAATAGTACATCTGGTAAGTATTATTCGAAGTAGAATAAAAAAAGCATCCGCTTTTGTTTCTACGAGAATTCTTAATACTGACCAGATGTACTATGGCCCTTCCTCAGCTGCCCCGCTGAGGTGAGGCTGAGCTGCTTTTGCTGTTTGTCAAGGCAAACATAAGACGAATCTGACTGATTGGGAATTGACTCTGTACCTGCGGCTATGGTAATTCCCAGACACAGTATGGGCAGGACCAGGGGAGTGCAGAGTTTTTAATTGTTTATTTTGAGCTAGACTAGATAATAGACATCATTATCATAATAGTACATCTGGTAAGTATTAAGAATTCTCGTAGAAACGAAAGCGGATGCTTTTTTGAATTAGTAATTAATTGTCTATTTGTCCTGGTTGCCCAATGTACCGTCGATAGCAAATTCAGGTTTCCTGGCCAAACGGTCATTTCAAACTCTGAAGGAATGCTGTTCTTCCCCACGCACCAAACAGTGTCTCTGGTGTTAATGAAGAGAATTTGGCTGTATTATCACAAAGTGAATGCTGATTGGTTAAAACGTCAATGTCCATCAGCCAAGTTATGACTATGTCTGCTCTGATAAGGTTTTTTTGGACAATGAGATTTTCGAAATTAACCGTTACATTTTGAAGAGAGAAGAAATTGTGTCAAAATCGAGATTCTAGCATTAGAGTTGGATTGTTCCTACATTAGTGCAGATTTAAGCAGATGTGATACAGAGCTAGGAGATTTATGGATGATCTTTTGTGTTACATGGTAAATTAATGTAGTGATTTGATTTGTGTATGACATCATACATAAGTAGACATTTTAAAATGACTCAAATCTAATTTATTAACCCCTTCACCAACAAATCTTATATTCTTCGTTTGAATATTTTGAAATTAATTTGATTAGAAGTCGTTGCTGCCTAAGGCTTCCAGTCAAATTAATCTCAAAATATTCAGCAGTTTTCATGTCTGGCTGCCTTGAAAACAAGATATGGGGAATTCATCGGTGAAAGGAATATTTCTCTCAGATCACCTTTGAGTAAAACGACTCGAAGCTAATTTATTAACTCACTTGGAATATTTTGCTCAGATTGGCTGAACTTCATCAGCCACACTGATCTCTGGTGGGTCTTGTTGATCCTGAGACTTGTCGAGATCTTGTATTATCATGAGAGCGTGATTATGGCTGCCGGTTCGTCTCTATTCATGGTAACCTTAAGGTGCTTGATCTGGATCACATTGTGTACCTTTCGTTTGCCCCAGTGCTCTGATGACAACACAGCTCAAACTGACAATGAATAGAGACCAGGAGATGGAATGGACCTTTCCATTTTTAGCTATACCCCGCAGAGCTCTAGCTCAGCTCCACCCACACTTCCCACTGCTAGGATTGATCGATCCCCAAATTCCCTGACTCCCCCCCATACATCCCAATTTTTAGCACTCCCTGTCGTGATCAATGAGATCCACCAGAGATCAGAGTGACTGATGAAGTTTAGGCGATTTGTGTGAAACATTGCATGTCAGTTAAAACAATTAGCTTTGAGTTGTTTAAAATGTCTAATTATATGCTTAAAGCTAGGTAACAATATATTTGGACTGACATCATACATGTTGCTTGGCGAATGTCATATATTTGCTATTTAGTGTAGTGTTTTCCTATTTAGTGTAGTGTTTATTTCAATAACAATTAAGTGCCCATCAATTAGTAGAACCAGAAAGAGAGATAACTCTTCCAATTTTGCTATCAGTGTCCAAGAGTAGGATCCCTTGCATCATAACATGGACTGAATTTTGTACGTATTTTGTTTTGGTTACCCCATAGCAAGTGCCTTTGTGCTGATGTTTTTAGAAAACTTGCTCTTTAACCCGTGAATTTCCAGCATCTCGTTTTCTAGATTTCATAGTTTTGAAACTAATTTGACAGGAACCACCCAGTCAAATTAATTTCAAAATATTCCACAGAATACAGCTTAATACTGGATATCCAGATGTAGAGTCCAAATTCCATTAATATTTGCTAACTCTGAGTAGTGTTTTGGTCCTTTGAAATCCTTATTTCATTCATCTCATCTCAACAAAAGTGAGAATAATTTTTGGCTTGTTGCATTGTTGTCTTGTACATTGCTTTGTTATGCGAAGTTACAGATTAATTTGTGATGGAGTTATGTCCCCTCTTGTGTTATGAAATATGAAAAACATTCTTTTTTAGTTTTGTTTCAACAAGTTGCTTGTAATACAATGTGTTTTATGACTATACTGTTGCACTGTGAGCATTTTGTTATAGGTGTGTCTGTCATGGGGGATGAGCAGGATGCGACAAAAATCATCATGGTCTTGGCAGCCACAAACTTTCCTTGGGATCTCGATGATGCCTTGCGTCGCCGACTGGAGAAGAGAATTTACATCCCCCTGCCAACAAGTAAGAATTCATCAAATATTCTATTAAACATTGGTGTTTTCCAAATATATTTATTGTTAACCCCTCTTGTGTCAACTTATCCCTTTAATGGTCAAACTGCCAAAAACGTCTTTGCAGTGGTCTTCAGATATGGCTATTTGAAAGGCCTAGAGAAGAGTATTTTTTAGTATTTACCACTAGAATGACTGGCTCTGTAACAGAGCCAGTCATTCTAGTGGTAAATTTTCAAAAATATTCTGTGCCTGCAGATAGTTTTATTTGCCATTACCCCTTTAATGACCAAGCCGGCGAAAACAACTTCAGTGGTAAATTTACAAAAATAGTCTTCCAAAATTAAAATATCTTGAAAAATATTGACAATCAGAATGTTTAATTGATATATCAAGTAGTATTTTGAGCGCTTTGAGGCGCTGTTGACACAAATAATTGTGATTTTTCTTTCAAAATACCTGTTGTTAAAATAAATTAGCATCCATCTGAAAATAGATTTTCTGAAATTTTTGCTAGACTCGAGCCATCAACTATATTTTTTAACTAATTTGCGGCAACAGCTGCCGGTCAAATTAGTTCCAAAATATTCAGGAGAATATTCCCGACATAAAGAATTTTTGTGTTGTATGATCATGGTCAATGTGTGTTTAGGCCTTTACTAATCAAAATTGATCAACAAAATATACATTTTTGGATAGAGATTACAAAGTCAGTAATAAGTTTTTACAAATACATGTACATGTATCGTTGTCTTGGGTTTCAAATGAAGGTCCCTACAGAAGCCATTTTATGGTCATCTTGACCAATGAATGATTAAAGGTCATATTTGGAGAAATCCCTTTTATGTACAATTCTGGAAGTATTTAAGGCATTATTGTATAGTAATTAATAACAAACCAGCCGTATGTGTCTAACATTCACCAAATAGCTAATATTAAGCCGCGAAGTCAGCGTATGATCGAATACATGAAATTACGTGATGACTTACCTCCCTTGATTTTGAGCTCTTCAGCGTCAATAATGACGTAATAGTGGAACAAGCAACTTCAGCAGGAAATAAGTACAGTTTGGTTGCATTTTCCTGATCAGGCAAAGATAAAATTAGCTTTTTCATCTCTTATGCCAATAAAAATAATAGAAAGTTATATGTCGATTGAGTTTAACCCTAAATAAACAACTGACCATAGAGTCTAATGCGCGCTCCTACTTAACATACATAATATAGCCTACATATCGGAATGACATTTTTTTGGCACTGAATTAAATACATGTGCATACATAAAACAGACACACGTAGGTCAGCTAGATCTTTCTTATCTGTCTAAAACAAAAATTGTATGAGATTCCAATGCATTTTCCTTAATTGTGACATTTTTGCTGCGGTTATGTAGGCTACATGGTTTAGGCCTAGAGGGTGGGTGTATAGTTAGAATCATGCAAAAACAGCAACAGCTACGAAAAACCAATGTGGCAGATTTTTCTCGGTTTTATGTTTGAGAACACGATTGCTTCAATAGCGATTTGGCTCGATAGAAATGTGTGTGAACAAAATTAGCTTGTAAATGACAAGAGAATTTAATGTACAAGTGTGTGAGGTTTTTAAAGCTTAGCATATCCCAGCAGGCACATGAAGTTGTTTCAACGTTGAATCCATGTTGAAATCATGTATATACTCATCATTTTTGAGACCAACTGTTTGTAGGTTTTATCAGAAACCCTTCTGGTTTTACCTAACATGCATAGGCCTGTGTCACTAGTAAGATTATAGTTGAATATGCGAAGAAAAATAATCAATATTACATGACCGTAGCAATGGTTGGATGGTGGTGTGGGGGTGGGAGGTGTAGGGGGAGGGTGGGTGGGGTGGGGAGGGGCTGCCAGTTGGGGGATCGACGGGCCTGCATCTTTTCACATTGATGCAAAGCATATTGAGAAATTACCACTGGGCTTATTGAAAATTACCACTGGGCGATAAAACAAGCATTCCGTGTGATGGAAGCACATAAATAGTAGCAAATGAACGAATTCATAGGAAGAGTGACATATCGGTTATCGATCGTCTCTCTTTCAGTTCATGCAGATGTCAATGAAAGCTTATAATAAACAAACAATTTTGACAGTCTATCCAACGTAAATTTGTGCACTGTTAATAAACGTAGGCCTATCTAAATATGACAATTTAGCTCATCTTACCCACCTGTTATAAATTATTATTGTCACGTTTTTTGCGCATTCTTCACTTATGTATGTGCTTTTTCAGTATACACGACAATTGTACACACTCAGGGCCAGCATTTGTCTCTAGTACGTAAACCTACAAATTACTCCAGTAAAAGCGTGGGAGAATGAGTGTCGTTATGTGTAAATGTATACATTATAGCTACATTACGTTCAAAGAAGTGGTAGATATATACCCAGAATTTACCTCCTCGCCCACGTGCATATAGGATACGCACGCATGTGTAGGCATATGTTTAGAATGACAGGAAACATAAGTGGCAATGTGTAGGCCCGACCACAGGTATTTTTGGCATAATTTTTGCAACCGAATGCAGTGTTATTTCACCACCCACCCACCCACTCCCCCACTCCTGGTCACTCATTGCTGGCATAATGTATATCCCTAGATGATATTGTAATCATTGCTTGTTAAAATTGATGTTTTAGATTGTCACAAACAGTTTGGCTTAAGTCTACAGGAGATTTAATTATATAGGCCTATAAAATGTATCCAATATGGGCCTAGCTTTCTCCAGTCTTAGACTTAAACAAATTAATTGATTGCGATACCTTAGGCAAATTCGAATCTACCTGTGGACATGGTGCATTTTTTTATTTGTGTGTGTGTGCTAGTCCAAGTCTGCTCTGACTCAACCCGCCCCTGTGACAGATATTTGGACAGACTGACGAGCACGTCAGTCTATCCAAATATCTGTCACAGGGACGGGTTGAGTCAGAGCAGACTCGTACTAACAAATTGCTCTGACTGTCTCCGGCCCATCAGTCTGTCCAAATATCTGTCACAGGGGTGGGTTGAGTCAGAGCAGACTCGGACTAGTGTGCTCATGCTTGTGTGTGTGTGTGTGTGTGTGTGTGTGTGTGTGTGTGTGTGTGTGTGTGTGTGTGTGTGTGTGTGTGTGTGTGTGTGTGTGTGTGTGTGTGTGTGTGTGTGTGTGTGTGTGTGTGTGTGTGTGTGTGTGTGTGTGTGTGTGTGTGTGTGTGTGTGTGTGTGTGTGTGTGTGTGTGTGTGTGTGTGTGTGTGTGTGTGTGTGTGTGTGTGTGTGTGTGTGTGTGTGTGTGTGTGTGTGTGTGTGTGTGTGTGTGTGTGTGTGTGTGTGTGTGTGTGTGTGTGAGAGAGAGAGAGAGAGAGTAGGGGAGGGGAGAGGGGGTGGGGGGGCCTGAATAGAGATACATCTGGAAAATTCAAATGGAATGCAGAAAATGACTTCACATAGCATCATAATTTTCAGGGAGAAGAACCAGCCCACCCATATCTCCCCAAACGGCCATTTGGAGGGGACACGCCCTCACTCACAGACCCTTTCCAATATTGGACTAACTTAATAATAAAATCCTAGATCTGCGCTTGACGGCCATCCCACCAATACTGGATGTAGCAAGATATAGTGTAGTAAAAATACAGTATCTACAGAATCACACTGAGATATTTTCTCGAAGCAGATCTCATCTAAAAACGGGTTTTTCGTGCCCGAGATATTCATATTTAAATATGGCATCGGTGTTATTATAAACTTCTGACTAATGTCTACCAGGAATATCATTTAGATCATTGCCTATTTCAAAATTCATTGCTAAATACAATAGAATGAAAAAGTTACCCGGGTTAAACAGTGTTGCCTGTATTAGCTTTGCTTAACAGTCATTCCACTATGATGTCACAACTGCTTGGAATTCAAGGGAGGTAATTCATGACGAAATATTCTAAAGCTATGTACTTTATCGGCAATAAATATAAAAATATGCCATGTATTAGCAAATTGATAACAGCTATATGATTTCTAAGGACTGGATAGATTATAATGTCTTAAAATACACTCGCCATATATGACCTTTAAGTTTGCCATTTAGATCTGCTTCATTGACTCATTACTACATTGTAAGGTTGTCTTGCCTATATGGTAAGTCAGAGGTTAAATGTGGTATCCTCACTGATTGGAAGTCAATATTGCAACCTCTTTCCATCATTCCGACCTATATTCTATTCTATTTATATTTATCCCAAAGCTAATGTTTTTCTTGTCAATTCATTAACTTTTAGTTCAACAAGGGCTTGGAGGGGTTCAAGAAACATTCACATGTACACCACATTATGAGTTTTTAGTAACAAGTAGTTAGCCTTCTTTAACCCTTTAACACTCATCTCAGCCAAAAATGGCCTCCACACTGGCCTTGAGAAATGTCCAAGTGAAGACAATTTTTGAAAATTTACAACTGGAATGACTGGCTCGATAACCGAGCCAGTCATTCCAGTGCTAAATTTTCATAAATAGTCTTCTCCGTCTGCAAATGGACATTTTCAACGGGAAAATAGAAATTCTTTGTAGCAAATTCGATGCTTAAATGAGTAAATAGCCTTCAGTCTGAATATGATGATTATAATCGTGTTTTTCTGTTTCAGACGAGGGACGTGAGGAGCTCTTGAAAATTAATTTGAAGGAAGTTGAGGTGTCTCCTGAAGTGGAGCTAGCAAAGGTGGCTGCAAAGTTAGAGGGTTATTCTGGTGCTGATATAACCAATGTCTGCAGGTAAACAGATGCACAGTAAAACAAGGCTTAGCACTTTCATGGTTAAAACTTGCTCGAGAAAAGCTAAATGTTTGGTTATTCAATTACCATTTGCAGGGTAAGAGAAGACTATTTTTGACAATTTTACCATTGGAATGATGAGCCAGCCATTCAAGGGGTAAATTTTGAAAAATATGTTTTCTAACCCATGAGGTTTCGGGGTTGCCAATCAGTGTGGTTGATGCCCACTGGATCCATAGTGTGTAGTTGGTGGATCCAGTAAGATTCACGATCCTTGCTAAGGGTGGTGGCCTCTGGGGTATTACAGTTGTGTTGAACAACTTTTATGGCTCAATATAGTAGTGGTTAATTTTTAATCATAGTGCGATTACTGCATTGAGTGATCGCAATCGATTATTAAAGAATAATCGTGCTTACTCGATTAAACAGCTTGGATACAAATAAAAAGACATAACAACAAATGAATATCAATGATGAAAATTGAAATGGTGTTTAGAAAAGTTCATTTGCAGGGCAAGAGAAGACTATTTTTGAAAATGTGTTACTGGAATGTCTGGCTCGAGAGAGAGAATCAAGCCAGGCATTCCAGTAATACATTTTCAAAAATAGTCTTCTCTTGCCCTGCAAATGGACATACATTCACTAAGCAAAATGTCTTTTTTCATGACCGATCGCATTAAAAAGTAATTGAAAGTTAGGTTTTGAAATATTTTATGCAATAGAAAATATTCACGATTATTGGATTATTTAATTTTTAATCATGTAAATTCATGATTTAAAACAATTGTGATTTTTTATTTAATCACGTAATCGCGCAAGCCTGTATCGTATGCAGTTTCCATTGTGATCAGGGAGATTGAAGTGTTGGGTGACAGGTGTGTCTCTGTTCTTCTTGATATCTCTAAAATGTTCCTTGATACGTATTTGAAACTCGTTTAGCTTCTCCTAGATATTGTTTTTGGCATAGGGAGCAGGTTAAGAGATAAATAACGTTTCTAGTGGAGCAGTATTCGTTCACACGATTGTTGTATTTATGGGGTGTGTATATGCTAAGGAAAGTTTTCCCCTTTTGTTGATTGATGCAAAAGGGTCAATTTGGTCTCTGACACTTCAATTTTGTTTGGGATGACACTACCCTGGTATCCACTAGCATTGGAATATGTAAATTGCGCTCTGACCAGTTGGTCTTTGAGGGTCGGGTTTCTTCTATAGCCATATAGAGGCTTCTCTGTGAAGGTATCTCTACATTTAGCGCTTGTGTTTAAGAGACCCCAATGTCTGTAGATGATTTTCCTTAGTTGAATGCTGTGGTTGTGATAGTCTGTAGTTAAAGGGATTCTCTTGTTTGGAATCCTTGTGCTTTTGGCTACTAGAAGGTTAGTCCGTTCCTGTGCGAGTGCTTTGTTGTAGCTGTCAATTAGGATGTCTAGTGGATATCCGCATTCCTCATAGTGTATGATGGTGTCGTGAGCGGTTTTTTCAAAATCATGTGTTGGAACAGATTTTTCTCACTATCAGGAATTGACCATATGGGCATGGCGTTTTTTGTGGAGTCGGCGTGTAAATAGCCACGTGTGTCCGTTGGTTTGGTATACAGATTAAACTTTAGTGAGTTCTCCTCTTCGATAGAGATGGTTGTGTCCAAGAAGTTAATGGATTCACTTGAGATTTCTGCTGTGAATTGAATACCTTCATGTGCATTGTTCATGTACAAATGTAGTTGATTAATGTTTCCAGTATTGTTTCCCCATCGGTCCATATTATGAATATATCGTCAGTGTAGCGTAGGTACAGTAATGGATGGTGAGAGGCATCGCGTAGTAGCTGTTCTTCCAGTTGTGCCATGATGATGGCATAGCTGGGTGATCCTTTGGTGCCCATGGTGGTGCCGCCCATTTGTACATTAGGTAGTTTTTGTTGTTGAACGTGAGTTTATTACAAGTCATGACTTTTCAGCAGAGGCAGGAGCGACATAGGGCTAGCTAGACCCGCGGTTCCATGTGCTTTGATGAATATAGCTGTGGCTTTAATCTGTTCAAGGTTGGGGGTATTGGTGTATAATGAAATGACGTCCATTGTGTCTAAGAGGACATCATTGAGGACCATTCCAATGGCTTCAACTTTGTTGATGAAGTCAGTTGTGTCTCTGACAATGAATTGGATTTTTTTGTAGATAAGTTTTGATATGTTCATCCAAAAAGCTACTGATGTTTTCAGATTGCCACTAATGATTGGTCTTCCTAGGACCAGCTGGGGGGTTTTGGGTTTGTGTATCTTGGGTAGAAGATAGAACCTTGCTGTGCATGGTTTGTCAACTTGAAGGCCATTTGTTATATCTGTTGAGATTTCTGCATTTAAAACCATAGACACAGATAGTCTGTTTCGACCTTTTCATCATGGTCGGTGGTTAGATCGACTGTTTGTTCTCCATAAAACTGGTTGTCATTTAGGTCTGTCGGAGTGCTTCAGCATTATTTGCTTCCACATCCTGGAGGCCAGTCGCCTGGCCCATATCAGCTTTCTTAACTACCACAGTGGCGAGGAGGCAGAGTTCCTCTTTCTGTTTTTTGGACAAATTGTTCAATTTTGGTCTGTGTACAGATTTGGAAAAATGTATTCGCCTGCAAATGCACATTTCAGAAGACCACTGCAGCGACCGTTTTTTGGCCGGCTCTGCCATGAAACTGTTAAGTGACCACATTCTGGGGCATGAACAATAAAGGAATCCATTATGTCACTCACGTATCTGATGTCATAATCAAATACATCACCTGTTAGCTGACGGCACGATCAGAATGACTTCCTTGTGTCATAAAAAAGGAAAAATCTCACTAATGTGTACAACTCGTATGCCTTTGATGAATTAGTAATTTACCAAACATTCTTTTGGATATTTTGCAGCTATGGCATCAACAGTCCCCAGTCCAATCAGTTTCAAAATATTCAAGTTTACCTCTGTAGTTAATTTCGTATTAAGATTCTGGTAATTCAGATTTCAAATCGCTTCCAACATGCATGCAAAGTGGACAGAGTTTTGCTAGAAATGGATGAGGCATAGGTAATGGATCCCTCAATTAGTTCCGAAAGGCAGGTGGTCTATTAATACAGTTAATAAGGTATGCCTATTGGCTGTTGGAGCCAAGAAATTGTGTGTATTTGAGGCAGGTGGCCTCATGAGTAGGTGTAGTTTAGCGTATATAATAATCTCTGAATAGTTATGCCACCACTTAAAAAAGGGATAGAATTGCTCATCTGTCCTTTCATCTGTAAGGTTACTCATTATATACAATGACGTTGTGGTATTGACTGATTGATGCGCAGTCCTGTGAATCAATTAGATATGGTATTGATCTGTTTTGAAATTGTTCCAGATATATAATCCTGTATGACCGCCAGTATCTATCTTACAATTAATTAACGTGATAACTCTGGCTTTAACCGGTTGATACAAAACCTGCTGTTTCTTTACAGTAACAGCCAGGCATTGCATTGGTAAGGTTTCTGTATTTAAGTATAACTTTCTTGGCTTGTAAGCGGGCATATGCTCTATGAGAAAAACTAGGTTTTTATATTTTATATTGTTATGTAAAAACCAGCCTTTGCAATAGTGTTGAGAAATGCCAGTTTGCGTGGCAGTAGAGGACTATTAAAAAAATTTGACCAGTGAAATGACTGGCTCAATTACCGAGCCAGTCATTCCGGTTGTAAATTTTCAAACATGTCTTCTCTTTGGTCTGCAAAGGGGCATTTACTGGGGCAAATTTATTTATTTTCTTGACGAATTTCGGCCATTATAAGGTTGACATGTTAATGAGCCACCATGCTTTGGCCCAATATGCATATGGTCTGTTCGGAAATGCTCACCTGTATTCAGTACTCATTGCTTGTTTTTCAGGGATGCTGCCATGATGCCATTTAGACGGCGCATTCAAGGACTATCTCCAGAAGAAATAAAACTTCTTCCAAAAGAAGAGCTTGTCTTTCCACTCAGCTTAGAAGACTTCGTAGAGGCTTCTAAAAATGTGAACAAATCTGTGTCTAAAGCAGATCTTGAAAAATACGAGAACTGGATGACAGAATTTGGCTCTGTATAATGTATGGTATGAATTCTATAGAGTTGAACTTCACGCCAGCCATATAAATACTAAAATTTGTTGTAGCAACGCATTTAATTCTATATGTAATTATGTATGTAAACATGGGTAATATTGACAGCACACTGTATAGGTAAACTTATGATTATTTTTAGGACAATTTGTATTCACCGAAAATTGTTCCAGCCTAATCCTGCAAGAACTGTCATTCAACAGCTTTTCAAAATATTAACACTTTGAACACAGAATTCCCAGAATTTCAATTTCACAGCAATCATACATGTAGGCTGTTGAGTATTTGGAAAGTAATTTGACAAGAACCTGTTGCTGACACAAGCAACAGGTTCCGGTCAAATTAGTTTCATCATGCCAAAATGATAGTTATTATGTTATAAAAGATTTAGATGTTTTGGTGGTTCACATTCAAAAGGTTAATCAAGTTTCATATTTAACAATACTGAAATCAGGTCCCTGGACATTCAGAATGGCATGTGTTACTGCTAATTATAAAGTTCTACCATTATTCGGGAAGCTGCAGTCTAACTTGTCTTAAGTGACCATCGTGGGAAACACAAACAGTTATAATTATTATTTTGAATAATGTATGTTATTGAAATAATCTTTAACTTAAACCATTTAGTGGTCAAGTCAGCGTAAACCAGCCTCTATAGTCAATTTGAAAAATGTCCAGTTGCATGCTCAGAAGACTATTTTTGAAATTTTACCACTGAAATTATGGGTCGATAACCAAGCCAGTCATTCCAGTCACATTTTTTCAAAAATAGTCTTCTGAGCATGCAACTGGACATTTCACTAAGCAACAATTTCAATTTTCGTGACACATCTTGAGCATTAAAGGGTTAAGATATAGAGGATCTGGAAGGAGGTCCCATTTCATATCACTATTATCAACCGAGTCAAAAATTATCACAGTGCAATGTTTTAGATTCTATTTATGATAAAAACTTATATTTTTTTTCCCCAATAAAGTTGCTCCCTAAAATCTGTTTGAATGCACCATTTTGCTGTTTGTTTTCATCGCTGTGACGCATTACATGCTAAAAGTTCCGACCAATACGCCACAAAAATTTATGACAAAAAATATTCATAAGTAAGTGGTATATATATATATATATATATATATATATATATATATATATATATATATTGGGATGATTAGGCATTAACTAACCAATGAAAATATTTCTTATGCATTATCAAACCAATGAAAATCTTTCGTTGAATATTACATGTGTATTCATATTGAGAAATTAAAAAAAATAGTCTTGTTTTGGTCTGCCAGTGGACAATTTCTGAGAAATTGAAATTTTCTTGAACAAATTCGAGGGTTAAAGGGGTTAAGATAGGTCAAAGAAAATTAAGATTGCTGCTTAGTGACTCCAAGCCAGGCAAAGACAGTTTTTGAAAATGTACCACTCAAATGACTGGCTTGATAGCAAAGCCAGTCAATTTCATTGGTAAATTTTCAAAAATTGTCTGCTTAGCCTGCCAATGGACATTTCCCAAGACCACTGCAGAGGCTGGGTTTGCTCCATGTGACCATTAGAAAGCATTAAGCAAATGGAGTATTACAGAGTGCTATGGCAACCTGTCCCAAAATATTGCGGGTTTCTAAAAGTTTAGCTGTATAAATACAATGTGTGGTTGTGGCATTGTTTTTAAGAGCATTTCGCTCTCGCGCACGCTCCTTGAATGATCCACCCCATGTGGAATATCTGTATTATTAACGTGACATAAAGTTTTACTCTTTGCAGAAATTAGATAGAGGGTCTGATTTAGGAAATCCTACTGTAATATGTCATTTGGTATTGCTATGCACTTGGATAGTTTTCAGAGAATGGACCCTTCAATTTTTAGCAATGCCCCGCCCTTCTCTAGCTAAGCTCCACCCACACATCGCTGATGTTGGGATGGATCGATCTCTGAACACCCTGACTATTAATTTCCAAAAAACTACACAGGTAAACTGTTGAATATTTTGAAACTAATTTGACTAGGTGCTGTTGCTGCCAAATTAGTTTCAAAATATTCAACAGCATGTTTATTAAATAGCAAAGAATAAGACATACAATTCATACAACATGTCAGACTCTGAGATTTGATGACTGTTGATATGGAACCCTTTGTGACGTAATGATTATGATGTCATCATATACACGCTGAGCTGATTATGACATCATGCGAGGTCAGATGATGGATGGATACTCTGGAAAGGTGAATTGTGTCTTAGTGTATTAAATATATTATTACGTTGTACATCTTTAAATTTATAGTAATTATTAAAATAATCATTATTCTGAAACTAAATATATATATATTTGAAATTAAGGTTGTATTTTTATATTACATCTGTAATTATTGAATTATTTGTATTAAGAAATTTATTTCATGTAATATATGAATTTAACTACATGTATATGTTTTTGTATCTGGGGAAGGTAACAGTAAACTATTATATCAGAGTAGAGTCTTACAACACTTATGTAGCCACAAACTTACAAAAAGACATGTGTTTTAGTTCAACAGATGAACAGCAGAGACAGTCTACGACAGTAACATATTCCACAAAATTGGTTGAAAAGTGAACGCCAGTCATCTTTGAAGTTACTTTTAAAATTTAAAATTTTTACAAAGTGGTAAGAATTAATCATTTGACCCTTGAAATATGTTATATATTTTAAGAGTAAATCGACTGGAACCTAGGCGGCAACAGCTCTCAGTCAAAATAGTTTCAAAATATTCAACACAATATTCCTTCCATAAAGTATTTGTTGTTTCTGGTCTGTAACGATTAAAGTGTTAAACTAATGCTGATTTTTGTAGAATTCAATTGACCCGTGTTCTAGGAATTTATATGCTAGTGTGTCATCATGTGTGAAGCCAGCATGCTCTCAATACAGTATTTGAAAAGAGTACTAGATCTTATCTTTGACATGTGTCGTGCTAGTGGGAACCATTGAGTATCCTAAGCTGTTCACTTGGCAACACTGGGGTTGACCATCAAATTCAATGGAGGAATCCAGCTTTAGCT
Source organism: Chaetoderma sp. LZ-2023a (assembly GCA_034401795.1). NCBI lineage: Eukaryota > Metazoa > Mollusca > Caudofoveata > Chaetodermatida > Chaetodermatidae > Chaetoderma > Chaetoderma sp. LZ-2023a. The sequence continues at coordinate 76,158,312 of CM067374.1, forward strand.
ATGCCCCACCCATCTCTAGATAGCTAAGCTCCACCCACACTTCCCGTTTTGGGATCAATCAATCCCCGCACTCTGAATCTTAATTTCCAGAAAACTATACAGGTAATCTGTTGAATATTTTGTAAGTAATATGACTGGGTGCTGTAGTGAAGACATACAATTTGTGCAACAAGGCTTAGTCCATCATCAATTAAGCATTGGTGACAATCTTAGCTGTGTCATTCATGACATAATTGATGATGACATCGGCCTACATGCCATGTAGTTGATTATGACGTCATATGATTGACTGCGAAACTGGAATCCTCCATTCTTCAACACTAATATTGGACTACAATTCCAGCATTTATATATCTGTGAAAGCTTATTCCTGAAATGCAAATGTGTTCCTAATGCCAGTTTCGGACACAATGTCACAGTTATTGTAATGCATTTTGTTCAATAAACATTTGATTTCACTTAAAACTGCAGTGCCTTGTTATCAATGCAATGTTGTGCTCATGGTAGCTTGTCCCCTGGATGAAAATCATGCCATATACACATGTACTTCAATCGTGAAGGTGTTTCTTAACATGATGATAACTACGTAATCAGATCGGGAAACCAATGTCGTAGGTATTTTAGCTAAAAAGTCTGAATGATCTGGACTGGAATTTTTGTCCCTTTTATACACTTCCTGGGTGAGCCTGTGGATTGAGTAAATCTTGACCATATATGGGCAGAGAAAAACCAGATTGGCGGTTTTCCCATTGGCGGTTTGGTCAGACATTTTTGCTGGTTGACCTTCATTTTACCGGTTGGGGTCAAGTTTACCGGTTGTGACATTTTTACCGGTTGTGTCATTTTTGGCGGGTGTGGCAGTTTTTGAACGATGCTGCAACCCATCAACCGCCAAAGAAGCGGAACTGGCGATAGCCGCCACCAGTCAGGCACAGCCGCCTGCATCGATCTCGGAGCCCAAAACGAAGGCCAGCAAAGAGAACCACGGACCGCCGCCAAAGTTACAGGAAACCTAGAAGGTACAACCGCCAGTATCCAAACATGCCAGACAGAAGACAAGGGCCAAAACGCCAACAAGTCAGTTCCAACTGCAGGGACAATAGAGGGACCAGATACAGCTACCCCAAGCCGCTAATGGACACCAGAAGCAATATGGCCATAGAACAGCTCTTTCAAGCCGTCCAGAATTTGAGTGATTTCAGAGCTTGACTAGACAGTCAACGGTTCAAAAAGAACATTTTCTTAATTAAACTAAGTTTTAACATTTCAATCAATGTTCACTCACTGTTCTCATCAAACCGTAACAATAATGCTGGCAATACAGATTCTGAAACTTAAGTTTCTCCTTTTGTTTTCAACCTCTCAGATTCCCCCTTCAACATGGCAACCGTCAGTCTTTTAGATAAAGGTTTGGCCTTTAGCCCCACGGTCTCAGAACCAAACATGGGAAGCTTATACACTGATTTACAGGCTTTTTTTAGACGCATGCGTCTGAAACATTTCTTCACCCCCAACCCACACCCACCACATGCACTCTTACAACAGGGAGCCGGTACTACAATCCCACCGCCGGTACCGGCTCCACCTACATTTCAAGACATCATAGCAAGGAAATTTGCCGGCAAAAAAACTTCAATGCCGCCACCCACATTGGATGTGCCATTTGAAGCCTTTTTCAAGGCAATAAGGTACGAATATGGAAAACATATTCACCATGGAACGAAGTTAAGTAACCTGAGCACTAAGGAAGCCACAGCCCTTGTGCAACTTAAAAACAATCACTCCATAGTGATTAAGAAAGCAGATAAGAGACAATCAATGGTAGTCCAAAACAAAACGGATTACATAGCAGAAGCAAACCGCCAACTAGCGGACATACGGTTCTATAAAAAGGTCGATCAAGACTTGACATTAAAACATACTAACATTGTAGAAAAAAGACGACCAACTAGTCAGAGACAAAGAGATTGATGCACAAACTGCCGGCAGACTATTACCAAAACCGCCAATCACAGCTAGATTTTACCTACTACCAAAGGTACATAAAAGCAAACAGAACGGTTTAGTCCCAGGCAGACCCATCATCAGCGGTATAGGCTGTCCCACAGAACTCATCAGCAGTTTCGTGGACGAACACATCAAGGTTCATGTCACAAAGATCAAATCATATGTGAAAGACACCACAGATTTCATCAACCAACTAGAAGCATTCGGACCAACAAAACCCGACACGCTTCTAGTAACAATGGATGTCACCTCACTGTACACTAACATACCCAACAATGAAGGACTAAGAGCGGTGGCCAAATTCTGCAGCAAATTTGGGTACCAGGCGATCTCTCCATCAGAGGATTACTAAATCTTCTAAAACTTGTCCTCGAATGCAATAACTTCAAGTTTAATGGCGAGCACTACCAACAGATAGGAGGAACCGCCATGGGAAGCAAGGCCGCCTGCACCTTCGCATGCATCTTCATGGCCGACTTAGAGCAAAGATTGCTGCAGACTGCACCACACCAGCCTGCACTGTATGTTAGATACATAGATGACATATTCATAATCTGGGAGCACGGCAAAACAGCCCTAGAAGAGTTCATCACATACATGAATGAAGCTCACCAGAGCATCAAATTCACCATGGAATGCTCAGAAACACAAGTTTCTTTTTTAGACACACTGGCCAAACAGACACGGGATCATTCTATCATCTTTGATCTCTATACAAAACCGACAGATACCCACGGCTACCTGCATTATGACTCAGCCCAACCCTCAAACTGCAAGGACTCGTCCCCATACGGACAATTCCTCAGGTTGAGACGCATCTGCACGCTCATAGAGGACTATGACAAAACAGAAATCCTCCTACAAGGACACTGAAGCACGAGGCTACCCTACAGGCATCCTGAACAAAGCCAGATCACAAGACAAACAACAAATCATCGACCCACCTCCAAAAGCAACTGCCAAAACTCAAACACAAAGACCAATCTTTGTATGTGAGTTCACCAGGACAGGCGTTTTTCTGAAGAAAACCATAAAAAATACTGGCCAATTCTGGAAGCCAGCAACAAATGCAGGTTAGCATTTCCAGAACCACCGCTGTTTGGATACAGGAAGAACAAAACAATCAAGGACACGATTGTTAGGGCCAAACTCCCAACAGAGCACGCCCATGTAATGCACAGAAACCCATTTATCGCATGCAAAACAAAAAACTACCACCTGCCACAGGATGGAGAAAAACAGATTCTTCACAAGCTCCCGCACGGGCCTAACCTACAAGGCCAAAATCATAGGTAACTGCCAAACTAGAAACATCGTCTACCTCCTAACTTGTAGCAAATGCATCAAACAATACGTGGGAGAATCCCTGCGCACCTTTAAGATCCGAATTCAGGAACACCTGAGATCTATATCAAACCTCCACAAAAGTGAGAGATACGACACCCCAGTCGCCAGGCATTTCAACAAACTTGGACACTCACGAACAGACGTGCAGTTCAGAATCATACAGGTTCTCTCATCAGACCCCGATGATGAAAACTCCACACCATGGAGGAGATAAAAGGAATGACATTGGATACACCAACTCCACATGATGGAACCTGTAGGCATCAATCTAGCAGGTTAGGGAACACCCTTTACCTGGACCAACACGCCCACTATGGGCGGACACGCCCAGTACGTTGTTATTACACAGTGTTTCTTAACAATCGTCACAATGGAGAGCTCAATTTCTATCTATGCCCCACATTTCTCGTTAAGCTACACACACTTTCCACATGTTGGTATTGATTTATATACTTTAAACCCTGAATTCCCAGCATCTCAATTTCAAGGTAGTTATACAGGTAGGCTGTTGAGCATTTTGAAACTAATTTGACTGAGGGCTATTGCAGCAACAGCTCTCAGTCACTCAAATAAGTCAAAATATCCAACTACATGTTATTTAAATTGTAAATTCATCAAAGACATACAATTTGTACACTAGTGAAGGACGTTTCCTTTCTTGAAAGAGTTATACATCATTGTAACTGGACAGCTGTCGTCCCACACCTGTCCCCATCCGAGGGGACTGGGTGGTCGGTCGCCGCACAAGGCATCCTCTCCTTTGAGCCCTGGACCAGGGTGCCAGTCAAACAAGGTTGGTCCGCTCAGGCGGACTGTCCACGCCCGTGAGTCCTCCAGGCCAACTGTCGGGTATCTGTCTGGGTCTCGGGGCTTGCAATGCCGTCCTCTGGACCCGAGACTGGGGCTCTTCCACAAATGTTTGCTGATCATTGAGGTCACCCATCTCCTTGGAGACGAGCAGGTCCAGCCAGATATTTCCGACGCAGCAGTGTGCCTGCGATCGACGCAGCCAGAGAGCTGGTTCTCCCCAGCCCGTTGATATGCTGGTCTCGTCTCTGCTGTCTGCAGGTGGAAGGTCCAGATTGTCTATTGCGATCTACCTTGCATGCTTCCCTTCCTTTTTGTTTCCCTCATTTGCCTTCTCAGCCCGAATGGAGAGGGCCATGCTAATGTACGCGTTCATACACGCAGAAGCATTCTAAGCACCAGAAGCAGTCAGTGCTGAGGCAGGGATGGTAGTCGCAGTCGTAGAGGTGGTGGGAATAGATCCTGTGGCTGTGGCTGTGGCTTCTGTGACGGGTGCCGATTTCAAGGAAAATGTCGTGCAAAGATTATATATACAAGCTATAAGTGTCCAGTCAGTCATCGGCATCATAAGAAAAATCTCCAAAACCGCTGGAGGAATTGATTCAAAACTCATAGCACATTATCTGTGGCAACGGTAGACCCAAGTTTGTTCAAGGCAACCTGATTGGCCGATTTGCTTGGCGACCATCATGGATGATGTAGTTTTCGCGAAAACGACTACTCCTGAACCGCTGAAGAGATATCACTGAAATTTTGTAAGTATGCTTAGGGACCAAGGGCCATTCAAATTTGCTCAAAGGAAGTTCGTACGTTAAGAAACATGGCCAGCATCAACCAATCAAAATTTAGCTTTTTGTCATATTGGCTTTTTTGTATTTTGATAACGAAAATTGCTGTATATATGCTTATCATGGTGGCGAGTTCCAAAATGCCATCTTGGTTTGCTTTCCAGCCATAGGCTCCCATAGTAAAGCAATGGGCCCATAGTAAAGCAATGGGGAATTCTTTAAACGACTTCTCAAGAACCACTGGGCCGATTTCAATTATATTTGGCAGAATGCAGCCTTAGGGCATAGAGTTAGTTCAAACGAAGCTGATTGGCCAAAATCCAAGATGGCCACTGGCTAAACAAGGCAATTTTTAGAAATGTCTTTTAAAATCTCTGAAACGGCTTGGGGTTGATTCAAAACTCATGAAACATCATCTAATGCAGGAGGAGAACCAATTTGTTCAAGAGAACCTGATTGGTCCATTGGCTTGGCGGCCATCTTGGATGACCTAGTTTTCGTGAAAACAACTTCGTATCCAGAATCGTTGAACGGATTGGGCCGAAATTTGGGAGATATGATAAGGGACTAAGGGCCGTTAAGTGTTGTTCAAAAGTAGTTGATACATAAAGAAACATGGCATCTGTTTTCTTGTTATAACTCTGCTTAACTTATTGTTGATGACCTTTCTGGTTGAAATGCCTATGATGCCCCTTGGGCCTCTTGTTTATGATTGCTAAGGTGTTTAGCTGTGGGTATCGGCTCAATAGACCACAATATCTGTTCGTCAGTCAGTCAACAGCTTATTCCTGGCTGTATCACAAAATCTACCGATCCAATTTGGCTTAAATTTTAACACAGCGAAGGAACCTGCCTTGCAAGAGAGCTTTCAGACTTTAGCCATGATCTGGTTAAAGATCCCAAATCAGATCATAGTAGGTATCTGTGGATATCTCAGAAACCACTGGTCTGATTTTGCTCAGAGTTTAACACAGGAGATGGTGTAACTAAGTCACACTAAGTTTTCACAACTTTGTGAGTGATCAAAAACAATCAGAAGGAGATGGTGTAACCATGCACTAAGCTTTCACAACTTTGGGAGTGATCAGAAACAATCAGAAAATCTGAAATATAATCTGGAAAATCCAGAACCTGCATCCACTGAGATTCTATCGACCTTGTTATTTCAGTAATCAATTTCTTCATTGGAGACGGGTTATGCCAAATTTTGCATTTCTCTTGTAGGAGATGCTAAGGCCCAAAGGGTGCTAGGCATGAACGAAGTTTCAAGTCAATTGATGAATTCAGTTTTAGCTATGCCCCGCCTACCTCTACCTAAGCTCCACCCGTGCTTTGCGATCGATCCCTACTCTTTGAATCTCATTTGACTGGATATGCAGCAACAGTGCCCAGTCAAATTAGTTTCAAAATATTCAACAGAACGTTTATTAAATAGTAAAGACATACAATTTGTATATACACTCGATTTAGGTCCATCTTAAACGCTTAAGTGTCTGTCACAGACACTTAAGCATTTAAGATGGACCTAAATCGAGTCATACATGACGTAATTGATTATAGCGTCATCCTATATGTGACGACGTTGATTATAACACCATATGATTGACTGAGAAAATGGATTTATCAATTGGCAAAAACCTCTAGGAGAAAACATGGTTAAAATCACTCCAATACATTCCTTTAAGGGGGCCAACTTGGGAACGGAAAAGCAGATCTCTCGAAAACTATTTGATACATGTCTATCTAAAGTAAAATGATACCCAATCAAGTCAATATAAGACCTAATGGTTGACCATGCTTCAAGTTGATTGGACAAATACAATTTTGGTGGCCATTTAAAAGATGGTCCTGCAAATGGCAAATTCATTTGTGCCAAAAATGAAAACTGGTAATTTTGACCAAAATGGCATACCAGTCTCCTCAAAAGTTGACATACTGTGTCTTCTAAGGTAAAAGATAACTTACTCAACTTAAGCCTTTCACTGATAAATTCCCGATATCTTATTTTCAAGGCAACCTTACAGGAAAAATGTTGAATATTTTAAAATTAATTTGACTGGAAGCCATTGCTGCCTTAGGCAGCAATGACTTCCAGAGAAATCAAGTTCAAAGTATTCCACAGAATAAGTTTTAGATCGTAAAGAATTTACTTTTTCATGGATTTATTATTGAAATGGTTAAGCTACCCATGATTCAGGCGATACAAGACTCATAAACGAATAAAGATATTTGCTGTAATGACTCAATATTGATATATTTGTCCAGTCTATGAAGGCTGCCATGATTCACTTTTCAACCAATCAGAATAATAGACCATTTTTTCCTGCCTATATAGAAGGATATATATATATATATATATATATATATATATATATATATATATATATATATATATATATATATATATATATATATATATATATATATATATATATAGGGGAGAAAGATGACACCTCCACGTCGGTCTCCTCAGTAAGTACCAACTTTGTTGGGAAACTAAGTCATCAAGGATTGCGGGCTGACATCCGCATACAGAGGCAACTCTGACCATGTCTAACCTTCTAACAAGAAACTGTGCTCGACATCCTCGGATAACGCAATCTTCCCAGGAGCTTACCATAGCTACGTGGAATGTACATGGAATGTACGCAGTCTGACCACAACATCAACGAGGCAAACCGTGGGTGCAGAATGTGAACACTATAAAATCGATATCACATGCATTCAAGAGACTAAAGTAGCTAAACACTCAGAGCAGCAACTTCAGACAGGCCATAAGGTAGTACTCATGGAGCAAAAACAGGCCACTTACCGTGGATGAGGCTTCGTACCAAGGGTATTGGACGATGTCATTAGTTTTGGATACGTCAGTGATCTCGTTGCATTTATCGACCTGGCTATACCAACGCGAAAGCGCACCATCACTAAGTGTCGTATAGTCAATGCATATGGGCCAACTACCTAAAGGTCCAAAGAGAATCCAGCTATATTAGATTCCTTCTATGCAGTACTGAGCTCCGCCATTACTATCCCAGCTAGATGGCGATTTCAACTCCAAGCTGGGTAAACTGGGCATTGTAGACAAAGGTTCAGGACTTGGATCATGGATGGGATCGTGTGGAGAGGTCACACGTAACAGCAATGGAGATGCACTGGTGGCATTCCTTAGTTCCAATGGCCTATTTGCCACAAATACGGCTTTCAAACACCAATGCCGCCACCGGACAACATGGACTGGATACATTGCTGATCGCAAAGCCCCAAAAGGTTCTAAGGCTACAAAAGCTATCTTCAACCAAATAGACTTCATACTATGCAAGACAGCAGCAAAACCCCTATTTCGGGATGCGTGTTCCTATGGAGGTACAGACCTCAATTCTGACCATAAGCCAGTCATTACACGCCTCCATATGAACCAGCTCTACCTAATGTATAAATGGCATACCAGGCAAGCAGATAGAGTCACCTACAACTTATCCAAGTTCATCAGCGACACTGACATTCAGCTATCTTACAAAAAGGCCCTCGGGGAGCAGATATCTAACATCGACGTCAGCTCCGATCCAAACGAAGCCCTAACCAAATTACTGATATCTATGGAATCATCACCTACTAGCACCATAGGTGTTCTAAAAAAATAACAGAACTAGGTATACTGACGACCCTCTCGTAGTAAAACTGTCAGCAGAACAGAAAGCGTTACGTCTGCGCATAAGTGGCCAAAGTGAAGATCACACCAAATTACACCAGGAACGCAATAACATTATGTGCCACATGAGCGAACGCTTAAAAGATCTTGCTATCCAGCAAGCAGACGAAATCACTGCCACGGATGACTGCAACAAAATGTTTCGGGCAGCCTGAGCACTGGGAGTTATTGACTACACACCACCACTAACTGTACACAACTCTGAAGGACACGTTATTGGGACTGACCAGGGCAAAGCCAAGGCAATTGAATGGTTCAAGGAACAGTTCACTGACCACGATGATGAGCCCTTGCACCCGTTCTCAGGAGACCCCAGGCCATTACTAACACCAATTAATACAGCAGAGGTTGAGAAGGCACTTAAATCCCTGAAAAATGGACGTGCATCTGGACCTGATGACATGAGCAATGAACAAATATGCAAGTGACATTATCTCAAAACCGATCACGCACATAATCAATTCAGCTTTTATGCACCACCTTTCCATCGATGCTGTAGGCCAAGGCATCCCTATCGTGCTACCCAAGGCCAAGAAGTCACCTGACCCCCAGCCAATCTGCAGCCCATTGTGCTCCTTAACAGCATACCGAAAATCCTATCCAATGTTACTCTATACCGCATCCGAGACAAGATCGATGACTTCACCGGATCATGTCAAAGTGGCTTCAAATGTGGACGCAGCTGCACAGCCATGGTATGAGCTCAACGCATGCTTGGGTCGGTAGTCATGTCCAAACACTGGGATTTCCACAAAAAGGGCATTGACATGTCACAAGCCTTCGACACAATTAAACGCTCAAAAGATCCTAGATGTAGTACACCAGGCCAATTGCAACGAAGATGAGCTACGACTAGTGAGACTACTGCTTGCGGAGACCAAGCTGAGAGTACGAGTCAAGTCAGTGAAGTCTGTAGAGTTTGAGGCATCAATCAGCTCCCCACAGGGAGATGATCTATCCCCTGCGTTCTTCACCTGTTACCTGGCTGCTGCATTGAAATCTGTGCGGGAAAACTCCACAAGACCAAACACCTCCCCCCAACCCCCCCCCCCCCCCCACCCCCAGTGTAAATACTGGGCATGCCGCTAGAGATGGAATATGCCAACGATGTGGACTTTATAGATGAGGAAAAGAAACCCCTTGACGAACTTCTCCCAATAGCTGCAAGCAAACTAAAAATTGAGAATCTCTTTGTGTCCAAAACAGAGTTCACCCACATATACCTATCTACAAAGCATGAAACTAAAGAAAATGATGATCCACTCCGTGGCGGCGAACCATGGAGGAAAAGTAAAATCCTGGGCTCACTGCTTTGCAGTACTGCTGACATTGTTGCACGCTGCATCATGGGGAACATATCTTTCCAGTCCTTCTGGAAGCTATGGATTCGTAGATCAAAGATGACCTTGGTAAAAAGACTACATTTATACAATGCAACCTGCGTATCCTTGATGTTGTATAACTGTAACAGCTGGGCAGCTCCAAAGGCAGCTCTAGACAAACTTGATGCCTGCCACAGCAAACACCTACGCACCATCACTGGACACCGATGGCCAGAGAGCATAATTTCCAACGATGCACTATACAAGATGTGTAATACGCCGCCACTGTCTGTAAAATCGCCCAGCAAAGATGGTCCATGTTTGGCCATGTGATAACGATGCCAGAAGACACGCCAGTACAGAGAGCCTTGGAATTCGCCGTACTCGGAGCCAGCAAATAGAGAGCCAGGAGAGGACGTCATTGCATAAATCTGCTAAGCGTGCTACGAGGTGACCTCAGGAAAGCAGGATTAGGTACACTCAAGTCAAGAATGGACCTGAGGAAGTTAAGGATTTTGGCTGAGGACAAGACACAGTGGGCAAACGCGAAGAATGACTGATTACAGCTGTAGGATGTTTCTACTACTACAGCCGCAGAATACAGTAATAATACATACATATAGAAACATTCATTCATATAGCTACGTTGTTGAACATTTTTAAACTAATAATAATTTGACTGGAAGGTGTTGATACCCGAAGTAGTATGTCTGCAGTAAGAAAAATATCACCTCCCTCTGGGAGCTGCAGTTCAGCGATCTGCGACTCCAACCAACCTCTATCACTGAGGTATAGGTAGACATAAATGATTGCAATCAGTATACCATACATCATGCCTCTAAAAGGCAGGACTAAAGCCGATTTAGAGACAAGTAAAATACAAGACATGCAATCATGTTTAAGATCAATGTTATAGAAGTTGACAAACATGCTGTACAATACATGCAAATGGCTCTTGTGTGACAAGACTGTTAGATGCCCATGGAACTGTCTTGGAGAGTATTGTGGGATACACAATGCTGAAAAAGAATGCGGTGGAATCCAATCTGCAATTGAAAGAATTCCAGGCAGCAGAATCTGTGGACGAAATTCCTCTGTCCATATAAGGGTTCTCAAGTTCTGGATGAAGTTCCTCAAGTAGTGGGGACTGTGGACGAAGTTCCTCAACTTCCTGCATGAGATACTCAACCTTCCAACGAATTTCCATACGTTCACAACGAGGTCCCTTAAGTAGCGGGGACTGTGGGCCAAGTTCCTCAAGTTCCTCACGTAGCAGTTTCCAGTAGTTCTCACGTGAGTTCCTGACTCTCCGGAGAAGCATCAATAAGAAGTGTGGCTTGAAATTAACTTCCTGAATTGAGCCAACTTGTAGCCAAAGTTTCCTGCCTTTTCCAGAAAGGACTTGAAGTGACAGAGCTCATCGATCTTGTTGCTGCAGATGACGTGGTAGACATGCCTGCGATGAAGTCTTGCTTCGTCTCCTTAAGGGTCAGACTCCCGTATATGGTCTCGAACAGGGCATGTCCACACTTCGAGCTTAAGCATAGAAGCTTTGCATTGTGGTGGATGTCCAGTGAGATCTCATGGGTGTATTTCGGAAAGTGGATGAAATCATGACGACAGTGATCGTCGTGTACTGGATGTGTCTGGTGACGTTGCTGAGGTAAGTGTCTGTCTTATGGGCTATTGCAGGGTCATAGATGACTAAGACAAGTGGGTCAGTCAGTCAGGATGATAGCCGCTTCTCCATTAGTGCATGCATGTTCTATAACTTAATGATTGAGCTATTGTACCACTGGCCATTGCTATCAATTGCATCAGTGGCAGAATCAAACACCAGTAGAATGTATTGAGACTGTAAGTGCTCTGTCAGAAGTGTGTGCAGAAAGATGTGTATTCCACGTCCTGATTGGGAAATGATTAGCACCACATGCCCTGCATGCAATGGTCTCCTGCTGAATGGTACAGACATATTCTCGGAACATGGACAGCACTTGTTCGGCTCTTGCCTCGGCTACATGTATATCTGGGAGACTAAATGGGAGGACTTCTACAGACTCGCTTGTCTCTCGGGCAGTTGCTTGATGATCTGCACCATCGATGTCATCGTTAACCTCTAAGTATACAACGAGGTTAGACATCTGCATTGCGCCTCTAGAGAGCTAATCAAATCTGCCAGAATCTGCATCTGCTAACTGATCGGGTCAGTATTCAGGGATATCCATCTCTATAGTAATATATAGAGACGTTGAGACAGCTTAAACATGACCCAGCTTAGGAAGTACTATGACGTTTTCAGCACAGAGTTGAAAGGCTACAAGAAGAAGACATCAGATTAGCTCAATCAGCTCTCTAGCGATGAGCTACCTAAGTAGCTCTACCTAGGGTTTGGTACGGGAATACCTCATCGTGGGCGGGATTGTTGTTGAACAACTCCTGTGAGCTAAGGGATTCTACACATATTGGGAGTATATGTTGGATGTCTTTCAGTTACTGCAGATAACCTTGGCATCTCCTGAGTCTGAGTTCAATAATGGTCTGCGCTACTACAAGCTGGAAAAGGTCTGTATATCAGCAGGACAGGAAACATCCAGCCCTTGGTGTGTACGGACACTCCGGAAAGCCAAGTTAGGTCATGCGATCTCGGCAGCCACGGCAGCTGCCGTCATTCCGACTCCTGCACTAAAGAATTAGGATGATCTAGTGTATCTGCTAGTGGGTGTCAGAATGACTGAAAAGGCTGGTGATTAGCACAACGATAGATAGGCCTGATGCCATTCATGTGTTTGAGCCGAAATTGACACCAGGGGAACTCCCTTCAACGATTATGACCATCAGATCATCAATATTCACGATCACGTTGCTCGGGATCAGTCGAAGGTGTGGTGATATGGCTAAGTCGAGCTGCTGGCAGGCCTTCTCCAATGCATGTTGGAACTTGGAAATGAGGCTGCTGGGGTTTGCAAAGATGACTACATCCTCGACGAGGTTGTGGAACATGTCTTGTACGTCTTTTCCACTCACTCCTTCGATCGAGTGCCGTAGCTTAGTCTAGGTCATCAGGAGATAATAGCATATCTCCAGTGACTGGTTGATTCCGACCATCCATGCTGGTGTGAGCCCTGAGGTGTGTGGAAAAATATACTTCCAGGCATCTGGGTAGTCCTGCTTGATGCTGGTGATGTGCATATTCTTCACCAGCCTCGGGTCGACTGAGAACGTTTTAGTCTTTCGCTGGCGGATTTGCATGATGTCTGATTCCAGCTCATGGAAGATCCTTTTCACTGTGTAGTACACGTTGAAACTTAGACAGCTAACAGCGAGTATTGTTTCAGGAGTGCCGGAATAGGAATGAAGCAAGCCAACACTGACTCCGCATCCTGCTGTAACATGCTACATGGCAAACTTCAGCTGTTGGTTCCAGATCGAGAGATTTGAATCTACCATCCAGGTATGAGCTTTCTTTGCATCTTTGATGTTGATCGCGAGATTGGTCAGTGGTCATAAATTGATGAAGAACCTGTGTGGGATTGGCCATCGACTAAAATGGAGATTGGGTTTAGGTCTGGTGTCATCCAAAAGACCCTGTCGCCATACGGAGTACACATGAGGTTCAGTTGGCTCTGGATGCTTCCCATGAGGTTCAATGAGAAAGCCATCTATAATAGCTATCTTAAAGCTATTGCATACACAACATACTATTTGAGATCATGGAGACCTGCGATGTGATCTCGCCATAGCATCTCGTTTTTAGCGCCCTCACGTTTAGATGCCCACTTCAGCCTTTGAGGTATTGTCCGGTCGCTTTGATCTTCTCAGTCTCGTATAGTTTGTGTAGCCTCAGGACGTTGTTGTTCTCTTCATCACGAACCTGTCCATCCTCGACAGCTTTTCTGACAGACTTATCAAGAGCCTGTCGTGTGTATTGTGCTCGTGGAGCATGGTTCTTGAGATTCCTGAAGAGTGGTTCAATATGACAGACTGTTGCAAGCTTCATGTCGCGTGTGTATTCCGCTGTACTTGTCAGCCTCGTGGATGAGATTCTGCCTGATAGTGTCGATTTGCTGGAGTCGCCAGCCATGGCTCAATAGGTGTCAGGGCGTCCACTTCAGTGCGAGGAGCTGCAGTGCTAGTAGTCGTGACATCTGGACATTCACATTCTTCTTCTGATAGTACTCCCGACGTTGTTTGGCTTTCTCACGTTTAAGCTCCTCCACCATCTCCTTTTCTGACTGTAGGACCTCTGGCTCATCATATGGGGGGGGGGGGGGGGATAGACATATGTGATGTCATCCTAAGCAAGAGATGGGTGGGGCATAGCTAACACTGGATTCATCATTACTTAGAAAGTCGCTATTTACTAGGTTTTAAGAGAGCTAACCCATTGAACCCGAATTCCAAAGATGATTATAATAAAAGAAATAATCTCTTCAATATTTTGAAAATAGTTTGACTGGCGGTTGTTTCTGTTTAGTGCAGGAACATATTGCAGTTCCTGTCAAATTCGTTTGAAAATATTCGCCAGCTTATGCTTGTTTTACAATTGAGATTCGAGGACTACCGGGTTCAAAGGGTTAAGTTTTACAAATCTCTGATATTAAGCAATTATTATTCTTAGCATGATTAATTGAAACAATATTATTATCTTGTCTCTTTTGTTGGAATGTCAAAAAATAATTAACTCATTTATTTTCAGTTACAAGCATACGAAAGAATAATGGAAGGAAAACTGATGTTTTATGGCATAATATCACATATGCCAGACAATAAAATCTGGCGGTATATTCTCTTCACAAAGATGCAAATTCTTGTTAGCTTGTGTCGTGTGTCACTAATCATGTGTAACAATGTTGTCACATCTTTTCCCAGTTATCTGAGATTTATTTTCCCCCATTGACTAGCGAGGTGCTGAGACGATGCATAACACCGGATGAGGATGGCGAATGGAGTTGGTTTCAATAAAGCAATTCCAGATGAAAACAACTGTGTGAATATCAATCAAATTGACACACTCCATTCTGCCTAATCCAGAGATCTGGTGGTTCCCAGGGAACTAAATTTTAAACATGTTGAGTATTTTGAGAACATGTTGACTGAAAGCTGTTGTAGCTTTGGATAGAAATTCTTATAACTTGGATTGCTCGCCATATTTTATATAGCTTGAGCTTAGCCTTATAGATAACATATACGTCTACACTACACTTAAATATACTATCACAATATAGAATGAAATGTGTAAACTGCGCATAATATTGCCACCGGCTGCTCCAAGATTTCCTAATACGACAGGCATTGTTCAGCCATTGATTCATGAGTAATTTATTTTAATTTTATACTGCCTGACCATAACAATACAGCTTTTCTCTCCCCCCCCCCCCCCCCAACCCCACCCACATAACTCATTCAGCATATCCCAACCTCTTTTTACCACTGCAGTCAGATCTTGCAAGAGTCAATTGATGACTCCACTATGTCGATCAAGTATATGATGTCATAATCAATTATGTAGGCTGACGTCACAATGCCAATTGACAGAAATACTCTGTCATAAACCTGGATTCTCTTTAATATTTAAGAAACATTCTGGTGAATATTTTAAAACTAATTTGAAAGGACGCTGTTGCTGTGGGGTGTGGGGTGGGGGTGGACGTTGGGGGGGGGGCAAGCCCCTGCCCCAAGTTTTTCCTCTCCCATAGTATATCCGCATAGCGCCCCGCGGTTTTGGCCCCACGCATTGCGATGCACAACTTCACTAGTTGGACTACTCGTTTTGCATTCGGATCTGCTCGTCTGTATGTATATATGTATGTATGTATGTGTGTTTTCATGTTTGTGTTTCCCGAGCTGTATCTTAAAACCTACGTATCAGCTTTTGCCAAAACTTAACAAAAGACTGAAGTTAAGCTGAAAAGTCGGGATTTCCAAATTTTAGATGGTCTCCGAACAAAAAAACCTGGATCCAGGGCGGGTAAAATTCTATATCTATGGCTATCTCCGAAATTTTTGGTACCAGTTTAGCTGAAATTTTAAGGAATGGGCGTGACCGTACACTATGATTCCACAACTTTGTGTATGATTCGGAAAATCGATGATATTACGATACTACAAACACGTCATAGTGAAAGACCGCAATCGCTGGTTGCTTGTTTCCTATGTTTTGCTACATTACAGCACAATGATATTGCTAAGCATCGTGTGTCTTTTAATAGTACTTAGTTCTCTAACTGTTACCCTGATAACGCAGCCTACTGGGCCGATACTGGGCCGGGCACGGTATGGATCCAGCATCTGCCCAGTAAGCTGCGTTATCTGGGTAACTATAGCTCGCCTCCAGATCTTAGAGTTTCAAGAGCCGGTGGGATATCACAAATTCATATATTCTTTGATCATACATCCGTGTCGGCGCTAAAACGTTATTAGGGCGCTAAGATGTGCGATGGCTGATTGAATAATGTCTGTATATATTATATATGTGTTACCACTTTAAGCCACAGGGCTGATATATCCTTTTGACCAATGAACCATGACGGTTTTGGCGAGATGACTAGTCCAGGTATGTGTGTAAATGTGATTACAAAAATCACTTGATTGTTGAGTAGTTTTCTCAGGCAATGTTTGCCATGTGTTAGCGCGCAACAATAGTCTTTGATCTGTCCTTGATCTTTAATTGGACGACGAGGCTTTGATCGATGATGAGGCATATGCGGATTCTGATATACCCGGCATATCGGAATGGGCATGAGAACTCGGACTAATAAGTCTGTCTACGGTAAAAACCGGAGATCAAATCTACAGACATACCAGATTCCAAACAATACTTGTTTTTGGGGCCATATATAACTGTGGTTCCTTAAGACGGGTGGTCGTTAGAACGACCACCCGTTTTAAGGAACCACAGTTATATGGCCCCAAAACAAGTATTGTTTGGAGTGCGGTTTATATACAATTATGTGGCGCCAACATTTGATTTGGCAGCCGACTTATATAGTGACCACAGGTAGTCGTGTCATTACGGTATATTGGCATTGGCAGGGAATCGAACCCACAACGTGCGAAGACGCCAGCATAGCACACAAACGCTTCAAACACACCAACGTCACAAGAAAAAGATCTTGCTTTGCTGGTGAGGCTTACAGGAGTGTGATTGTTTCTGATGCACATGTGGAATTCTGTTGTGGAACTCCTTTTGTCATTCCGTCTATACTTGTCAGTATTCTGAATTTACATGGTCCGGGTGAATTTTGGTTCGTAGAAAGTTATATAGGCTAGTCTATGTAGACCGTTGATTATTTTCAAATCAAATTGAC
The DNA here is from genome assembly GCA_034401795.1 of Chaetoderma sp. LZ-2023a. Taxonomy (NCBI): domain Eukaryota; kingdom Metazoa; phylum Mollusca; class Caudofoveata; order Chaetodermatida; family Chaetodermatidae; genus Chaetoderma; species Chaetoderma sp. LZ-2023a. The sequence goes on from CM067374.1 coordinate 76,175,599, forward strand.
TGACAATCATGTGCGCATATGGCGGCACACCGGCCACTGGCCATAGCAACTATAATCTCGGACATTTAGGGTAAATGTGCTTGCTTGTGAGTTGTGTCTTTTGTAACGCGCACGCCTGATTCACATCCTCTAGCTAATTACGTCCCTGTAACAACATACACACCTTCGTTAGCGGCGAATCAGACAACCATTATGTCTCCTTGCTAGGGTATTTGTTTGTTTGTACTTTGTCTATAGACTAGGGATTTGACAATATCATGATACGGAGTTTGGACTGGACACAGGATACAGACTACAAACATTAGTGGTGGTGGGTTGGGTCAAGAACCCATCACTACTCCTGGGCTACCTCTGAACAAAGAAATTTACTTCTACACGCGTGCCCACTTGAATTGTTTTGTAGCCTACTATCCCTAAGAAATAATACAAACTCGCTGCGTAGTAATAAATGAATCGATTCTTAGCTATTTCTAGCTACCTGAAAAATCTAGATGGCATTGGCTCATTTTCGGATCGATTGAACCGTGAACTCCCTGAATCTCAATTTCCTGAAAACTGTACAGGTAAGCTGTTGAATGTGTTGAAACTAATTTGACTATGGCAGCAACAGCACCCCGTCAAATTAGTTTCAAAATATTCGACAGAATGGTTATTAAGTAGTAAAGTCATACAATTCGTGCATATGAGACTTTTAAAATTCATGACGGACCTAGCTACCTTATTCATTAAGCATTTTGATTGTGACGTCAGCCTACATGTGACATAATTGATTATGACGTCATATAATTCAGTAGCAGATTAGATTCATCCATTGGTACGGTAATAGTTAGCAAACCATACCAAATTTTGAATGATATATCTGATAATGTCATCCTAGACATTATCAGATACATCATTCAAAATGTTGGCAGGCCTTAATGAATCTTCACTAGGGTCTGGTCTGTGCTGATCAGAAATAAATTATGCCTATTTAGAGCCTATAGTTAGTTTTATGAAGATGCTACATTGTCGACCATATAATGAGAATGTAGAACCAATTGTTCCGGCTAGTAAAACGTTTCGTTTTTAAGCTCAATACTCAAAATACTACGAATATTGACCAATGTGAAATAAAATGTTTGTCACCCTAGCTACAACATTCACGACACATGGTTATTATTTTATTATATTATAGGCAAGCCTATCACATACGGGCACATTTATTTCTAACTGTCAATCTAAATTAATTATTTACCTGAAAGTAGTTGTTTCAGTAAAATATTCAGAAAATAATTAAATATCAAAATTTTCATAATTATAATTAACGTAATTTGCTCGAAACGAGAAAACACGGAATTCAGAATGGACTGTGCTAAATGAATGAAGCGCTGCTGTTGCTTAGCAGACATAATAAGATAAAGCAATCACGTGTGAATATTATTACCAGCCCCCTGGTGTGTGAAATGAACGTTCGACCTGAGCTAGGTGGCGGTCATGGCGTCGTACATGCTGTGTTGAACTGGTGATGAATGCAATTACTGCAGCAATAACCCCCACCCCTAATGAAATAATTAAGTCAGTTTATCTCTCGCAAATTCCACTGTCATGTGTGCTGTGGATGGATTAATGCAGATCACAAGCCAGGTAGTATGCCTACCAGTATTAATTTTAATATTGCGCACAGTTTATTAAGCGGTACAGATTTATTAACGGTACTGAATACACCACGTGAGCACACCGTTATGCCTAAATTTGCTAAAGAATCAAATGCCCATTTGCAGGCCAAGAGAAAACTATTTTTTAACAATTCACCATTGGAATGACTGGCTCGGCTATCGAACCAGTCATTCCAGTTGTACATTTAAAAAATAGTCATCTAGTTCATAGCCTGCGAAAAGACATTCCTCAAGACAATGTATCGTAGAGTATTCAGTTTCGGTGAGGCTCTCGTTTCGGTGAGCTTTCATTACGCATGCGCTGTGTAACAATACAAGGACTCATGACGTCATAATTTTGTAATCAACCAGTACGGTAATTATCGGTATTGCTTAGCGCGTTTCCCCTCAAAATTCACATTAAAATATTGAGTCAGCACTAAATCAACTTTAGCATGTAAAAAATTACCGATTTTCTTATACTTTTTATCATATGCCTTTAAAGCATTGTATTTTAAATAAAAAACGTAAATTTTTTTTTTCTATTCTTCCCCGTCATCTGTTTTATTTATATCACGGGACCGATGTCAAAATCCAGACTGGACAGGGTGGTTCAGAAGTCAACAGCGCAGTGCTTATTCTTAGCACATTATCAAAATCAAGGAGTATACTCATACATAGTATAATATTATTCAATATCTTTTGCATATTTCCATTTGATGTTTTAGTCAATCCCTCACGACTAGCTCCAGTCTGAGGAAAATGTCCACCACCATCACCCGAGAAATAAACAAGATCGAAATAACAATAAAAGACTTCCCCATTCTACAAACTTCGAACGTTCAACATATTTTGCTTCATATGGTAGGTGTATTGTCTAAAAACCGAAATTTGGGCGAGCCTGTATACGGGTATCAGCGAAACAGAATACCATCTTTTTGTTTGTTTTGAAGTACGTCATCGCCTAATGGCGCTGTGTTTTGACACTTCGTTTTCTGGGATTTTCTTCTAACTTGGCGCTGGATAACGGATAAAGTCACTAACAAATTAAGCCAATTTATTTTAAAAATATTTATGGTATTTATTAAATTATTAGCAATTTCTGCTTAGGCGCCCCGAAACTGGATACTCCACGTTAGAAGCCAGTTTCGGTAGCGCGCCCACGCACGCGCGCGTAACATCGCCAAATGTGTATGTATATAATTGTCTCCATCGCCGTTCAATGGGTGCTGCTGTTAACGACGCCTCTTTGTCGCCTTATAATCAGATAATGATACCAGATGCAGAACTCTACACTTTTAATTATGTCCACTTCACGCTCCTTTCCTTCCGAGGCAGATTGTTCGGTTACGAACTAATGCCACTGCGAAAACGCCGCTTGATATCCATAACAAAGAAAATAAACACAGTACACGTGGCATTGTTTGGGAATTCCGGGGGAATCCGCTTTTTATTGGGGATATCCTGAGGATTCCCTTTTAACGTCACGGGCCAGAGAGCAGTGCTCATGCGCAGTAAGGTAAGGCCGCGCGCCAGTCAGTCAACTTCATTCATTCGAGCCAGCTGCTTTCGCGTATGAGTACGATATCTGAAATTGTCAGCTGGAAAATGGGAACAAGAACGACACTGGCGCGTGTATAATCAAGTGTGTGAGTTATTTAAACAAAAATTCACGTTTCTCAATATCATTCTCTCCCCATATTCATGTTATAGTGTTAAAAACTGGCAAACTCTATGGAGACATTCACGCTCTTATATTTTATATTACTCGTAAAGAAGATTATGATAATCATAAGATGACAACGTTTAGATTGCAATCTTGAAGTTAATTCTTTATCACCTGTTTATCCGATACAGGCAGTCATGCAACGCATAGGAGGGAATTACGGTTTTGGTTGTGGTGTCAGCTGTGTGTATTTATTTGATAAGAAGTCCTTAGAATAATGTGTATTATAATTAAATTTCTCAGTGTTTTAACTTTTATTTGCCATGTATCGGAGTTGATTTGAGTGCATGATGGCACTGACAGGCACAGCGGCGAATGGCATTCTGGAGGAATGGTTGAGATCGCTGGGGCTTGTTCACTACACACAAGCATTCCTTGATAATGGATATGACGAGTTGGAAATTTGTAAGCAAATTGGTGATGCTGATTTGGATGCTATAGGAGTTGTAAATGACGAACACAGGTATACGTTCCTGGATGCGGTTCGTCTCTTGCGGAAACATGGAAGTGCTGCCATGTACTTCACCCTAGAAGATGGCCGCTCTTCAAGGGAGGTGGACGATTCTTTATTGTCAGACATTGGGTCGTTTCCAAGTCCAATGTCCACTCCTTATAAGAAGTGTCCAGGCACTGGAGGAGGTACCCTAAAGAAAGGCTTCAAAGCTCCTGAAAATTATGAAGAAGGAAAGACGTTACTCATCTTTCCAAAATTTCAACTAAAACTTATTCTTCGTGATAAATTATTAGAAGACGACGTAAATCTTGCATCTTCGCCATACACTACAAAGGTATGTAGATTTTGAATCTATGCTGTATAAGTATTGTTTACTACCACCCACCACCATCACATTGCTTACCACCCGCACCCCTTACACCTGCACCCACCCTACCCCTCTTTTCCATCGCCTTGTAAAGTGTGCCAATGGAGGAATCAAGTTTTAGCGATGCCATGCCGCCCACACTTCGCCTCTTTTGGGATCGATCGATCTCTGAACTCCCTGACTATCAATTTCCAAAAATCTATACAGGTCAGCTGTTAAATATTTTGAAACTAATTTGACTCAGTTCTGTTTCTGCCTAGATAGCATGTATATTAAATAGTAAAGACACATATCTACAGGAATGTCAATTTAATCCCTTTAGACCCTAAATTCCCAGAATTTAGATTTCAGTAGATATTATATAGGTAAGCTGTTGAATATTTTGAAACTAATTTAACACAATCATGTTTTGCTACTTATGATGCCAACAGTGTTTACTGTCTAATTAGTCCATTTAGTTCTCAACAGAATAGTTACTTTAAAGTTGTAAATTGGTTTTCAAATTCGAACTTTAGAGTTCGGAGGGTTAAGCTGACATATATAACATATATATACTTATTGAGTGCAGTAGTTTATGTTCTTAATCAAAGATGCTAACAGATGACTCAGCATTTAATTTTTGCCTAATTATGACTGACTCAAATGGATGAATCCAATGTATCACTGAGGTATATGACATCATAATCAATTATGTGACATGTACAATGTAGACTGACGTCACAATCATAATTAACAGAATGTTCCATCATGAAGCGGAATAGTCTGTCACATGTACTAAATGTATGTCTTTAATGGATTTACTATTTAATAAACATTCTGTTGAATATTTTGAAACTAATTTGACTGGGAGCTGTTGCAATTGTGATTCTGAGAATGGAGGGTTCAAAGATATAAATCGATTTCAAGTTTCCAACACGGGCAAAGCATGGGCAGAGCTTAGCTAGAAATCGGCGGGCCATAACTAGATATGACCCCTCTTATTGTTCAACAAATTATGTCATATCTAAGGACCTGCCAATCTGTCATGCCATGCATTTAGCCCTCACAAACACAGAAAAGACAAATTCTTTATAATGAAAGGATGATTCTGCTGAATATTGTGAAACTAATTTGACTGAAATCTGTTAAATAGCAGCAACAGGTTCCAACATATTTCTTTCAAAATATTCAGCAACTTTCCTGAAATTGAGACAGTGTCATGATTTAAAGTGTTGAGCTCATTAATGTGGTCCTGCATGTTGGTGGGCAGAGCAGGAATACCTGTCAGATCAATAACCGTTTTCATTCTACATTTATGTACTTGAGGGAAATGTAATATATTTTCTACACACTATGTGTATGTTTTAATTGTTATAAGAACAATTTGACTAAAATCATTTCAGTGTTGCATGTAGCTAGTAATAATTTTCAGTCAAACTGCTTTTGCAATTATCAACAGCGTCTCTATTTCGATCGTAAAACATGGACCTCTAGGAATACAGAATTAAATGGGTCAACTTCTGAAATTGATTTTATGCTGGGAGATGGCAGTGGATAAAATCTCTTCATGCAGTCCATTTTAGTATAAATAGTCATTGTTCATTTGAGTGACAGATTTTGATCAGCACAGTGAATTAAAGTTAAAGTTGAAATATTCAGAGATTAACCCTTTCAATCCATGAAGAAATTAATTGTTTACGATATATAGCATTTTTTGTTGTATATTTAGAAATTGATATGACTGGAAGCCATTGCTGCAATGACTTCCAGTTATATTAATCTCAAAATATTCAATAGCCTTTCTACATGTATATTAGCCTATTAGTTTATCACTGGAAGGGTTAATAATATAAGTTGTAGGTATATGCCAATCTAAGCCACAGTTTAACCCTTGTTTAATTCCAGTGTCAATTAATTTGACTGTCCAGAGAAACCGAGCAACACTATCTCCTGGCTGGCAAATTAGTTTCACAATATTCAACACAATATTCCTCACCCACTACATCATAAAGAATTTGCCGTTTCTGATCTATGACAAATATAACTGAACGTTGGGTTGCAAGTTGCAACAGTTTTCAGTTATAGTGTTTTCAAAATATTCAACATGTTTCACAGACATGCTTAATAGTTGGACATTTATTCGTATTCAGAATAAAAATAGAGTCAAGACAAATGTGCATTGATTGAATAAAAAAGGGAAATAATGACATTAAGGAAATTTTTTCTATAGAATATGATATCATGTAGAGGTTCTAATTAATACAATAATATTTCATTGTCCAATATTCTATACAGTACAATGACAGCGTGATTACATTATATTCTGAGTTCTAGCTAATATTGTAAGATAATAATACATGAAGTTTGAGTATTATTGTACTAGGCTTATCAGGCTATGCATACAGGATGAAGACTCCCCTGCTTTGAACTCAAATTGGATCATTGAAGCGCTCATTGCCACAATCAATGAACTGGAGTGCTGTGTGGCGCTTCAGGAATAGAACATGCTGTTAGGCGAGTTTGCTAGATCCAATGCGGTGTGCAAGCATTCCTGTCGCCACAAGACTATTGTCTCGAAAATTGATCTTGCCAGTCGATTGACGTTTTCATTCAAACTCACAGATATTGTGGCAACTTTCATCGAAAATATCCTGAAATAACAGTAGTTAATTTTATGTCATGGATCAGACTACTGTACAACTACTGTAGAATAATAGCAAACCTGCTGATTTTTATAACCCGGGTTATTATGTAATGGCGCCGTCCGGGCGGGCAGGCGGGCGTGCGGGCAGCAAAGTGGTTTCCGGATGATAACTCCTTTACTGTTTGTCGGATCACATTGAAACTTCATAGGGTGGTGGGACTATGCCTGGGGAAGAAACCTATCGAAATCGACGATGGTCCAAAATCCAAGATGTGGAGGCCATCTTGAAAATTGGCTTCCGGAGGATAACTCCGTTACCGTTTATCGGATCGCTTTGAAACTTCATGGAGTGGTTGGACTAGGACTGGGGAAGAAACCTATCAAAAATGACGATGATCCGAAATCCAAGATGGCCGCCAGCCACCGGTAGCCATCATGAAAATTGGTTTCTAGATGATAGTAACTTCGTTATGTCGGTTGGCATTAAAACTTCATAGGGTGGTGGGACTAGGCCTGGGGGAAAAAACCTATCGAAATCGACAATGATCCGAAATCCAAGATGGCCACCAGCCACAAGCAGCCATCTTGAAAATTGGTTTCCGGAGGATAACTCCGTCATGGAGTGGTTGGACTAGGAGGACTGGGGAAGAAACCTATCAAAATTGATAATGATCCGAAATCCAAGATGGCCGCCAGCCACGGGTAGCCATCTTGAAAATTGGTTTCTGGATGATAACTCCGTTACCGTTTATCGGATCACTTTGAAACTTCATAGAGTGGTTGGACTAGGTCAGGGGAAGAAACCTATCGAAATTGACAATGATCCGAAATCCAAGATGGCCGCCAGCCACCAGTAGCCATCTTGAAAATTGGTTTCTGGATGATAACTCCGTTACCGTTTATCGTATCGCTTTGAAACTTCATAGAGTGGTTGGACTAGGTCTGCGGAAGAAACCTATCGAGATTGACAATGATCCAAAATCCAAGATGGCCGCCAGCCACCGGTGGCCATCTTGAAAATTGGTTTCCAGATGATAACTCCTTTACCGTTTATCGGATTGCTTTGAACCTTCATAGAGTGGTTGGACTAGGTCTGGGGAAGAAAGCTATCGAAATCGACAATGATCTGAAATCCAAGATGGCCGCCAGCCACTGGTGGCCATCTTGAAAATTGGTTTCTAGATGATAACGCCGTTATCGTTTATCGGATCGCTACGAAATTTCATAGGGTGGTTGGACTACATCTGGGGAAGAAATCTATCGAGATTGAGCTCCAAGATGGCTGCCAGCCACCGGTGGCCTTCTTGAAAATTGGTTTCCAAATGATAACTCTGTTACCGTTTATCGAATCCCTTTGAAACTTCATAGGGTGGTTGGACTACGTGTGGAGAAGAAATCTATCGAAATCGACGATGATTCAAACTCCAAGATGGCCACCAGCCATGGGCTGCCATATTGAAAGTTGGTTTATCATTTATTGGATCACTTCCTACGGTCATTGGAATATGTCTGGTGAAGAAACTTATCAAAATTTACGATAATCCGAAATCTAATATGGCCACCAGTCAGCAGCAGCCATGTTGAAAATTGGTTTCCAGACGATACCTCCTTGACTGTTTAACGGATCGCTTTGACACTTCATAAGGATGACTGGTCGGATGGGGCTGAGGAAGAAATAAATATTTTCTGATAGGGCTCATTCATTGGTTTGTCATCATGGCGGGGTAATATGCGCCGTTTGCAGAGCTCTTGTTTATTATTACATTTTGGCGATCATGTTTATATAGTGGTAGTTAACCCTTTAACCCTCGAATTTGTAAAAAAAAGTTTTCTCATAGAAAATGTCCACTTGCAGACCAAGAGAAGAGTATTTTTGAAAATTTTGTTCTGGAATGACTGGCTCGGTTCTCTTGGTCTGCAAATGGACGTTTCTAAAGACCACTGCAGAAGCCATTTTTGGCTGATGTGAGTATTAATGGATTAAGAGATAATTAGCTTGCCTATATGTTTTAAAAATCAGCATCTTTTCATGTTATCAGTCAACCAGGATTATGCTGGAGACAGGCTGCCAATGTTATTGTGTTTGACCCTTTCATGGCGAAGCAGTCCAAAACTGGTCTTGGGGAATCTCATAAATTGCAGGCCAAATGAAGACTATTTTAATGAAAATCTACCAAGTCAGTCATTCCAGTGGTAAATTTTCTTGCTGTGCCCTGACCTTTTTAGCTTATCACCACCCACTTTGCACTCTCTGAATTGAATACATTTTTTACACTTTAATCCATAAGTTCACAAAATCTAAATTTCAAGGAAAGTATACACGGCAAGCTGTTGAATATTTTGGAAGTCATTTAACTGTGAGCTGTTACTGGCTATATTCACCAATATATATAATCCGGACAATTACTGATGGACCTTTCCCCACTGGTGACAGACCTACATCAATTGATTGTGATGTTAGCTAACAAGTGAAGTACACGTATACATGTTGATTATATGACTTGGGATACATAAGTGACAGAATGGATCCATCCGTGGAGGGATCTGAACTGTCAGTCAAGTATCTGACATAAATTAATAATGTCTCTAGTTAGCTGACATCACAACACTAATGCGGTATCGATCATGGTGTGTTATGAACATCGAAAAGTCTGTCAAGTGTTCGAATTGCATCTCTTTGATGGATTTATGATTTAATAAACATTCTGTTGAATATTTTGAAGCTAATTTGACCTGGAGCTGTTGCTGTCCTCGGGGCAAATTAGCTTCAAAATATTCAATAGCTTACTTGTATAGCTGCATACTTACCTTGTAATTTGAATCTTGGTAATTAATTGCTCAAAGTGTATAAATCCATTCTAACACACGTACACTAATTAGGCAGATCGAGAGCTTGGCTAGAAACGGGCGGTCAAAGCATGAAATGGATCCCTCTACTGACTTTTGGAGCCCAATGATGATGGTTCGGTGCAACCAGTGGACATGACCATAAGACTTGTGGATCAAAGCACACAGACATCCATGGATGCTCCCAAAAGCACGTGGCCTTAATGGACCTTTCCAGTTTTAGCTATGCCCTGCCCATCAATAGCTAAGCTCCACCCACACTTCGCTCGTGTTGGGATTGATCAATCCCCCCAATGCCCTGACTATCAATTTCCTGAAAATTATACAGTTAAGTTGTTGAATATTTTGTAACTAATTTCACTGGGAACTGCGTCCAGTCAAATTAGTTTCAAAATATTCAACAGGATATTTATTAAATAGTAAAGACATAGACTTCGTTCAACAACGCATAGCCTGTCTTCAACCATGCATTGGTGACGTACTTATCTACGTCATTCATGACATCATAATGACATCATTGATTGTGATGTCATTCTATAGGTCACATAGTTGATTATGACATCATATTATGGATGGATACAGTGGAAAGGTAAATTACAGAGACGTTTAATTAGGTTTGATGTAGCTTATCTGACTTGAAAGGCCAACTATATAGCCATCATAAATTGTATCATGATTGTAATTGATGCCTATAGTGCAGTAATTCTCACATTTACACAGAATGACAAATTTCTAATCCTTATTACAAAGTAAATCATGCTGTAACTTACATGTAGCTGTATATGTGCACTTGCCACTGGCAGTGGTTATGTGAGGATGTTGCATTGGTAAATGTATGTATAGAGAATCAATGCGATGGATGAATCCACTTTTAGCTATGCTCGGCCGGCCCATTGATTGGGATCGATCGTACCCTGAATTCCCAGAATCCCAATATCAAGTAACTAGTGGTATAAAGGTAATTTAAGTAATATTTTAAAACTAATCTGACTGGGTGCTGTTGCTGTCTGTTAAATAGTAAATCGATCAAAGATATACAATTTGAATTTGTAACATACTACTCTAACTTCATGAACTATGATGGAGCATTCTGTGAATTATGATTATGACATCAGCCTACATGCGACGTAATTGATGTACGCCAGTGCTCTAAAAGTGGTGTTGGGGTAGGGGTGGGCAAACTCATCTTTGTCCCCCCCCCACCCCAACCGTAGCCACAAAATGTGGTGGGGAGGGGTCAAAATCTGGTGTCAGCCCCCTTTCCCCTATTATAATCCACTACTGGATTCATTCATTGACGATCACTTGATATTGCCAGCGAAACATGTGATTATAATTCTTGTTGGGGGAAACCTTTCACAAAATTTTGGTGGCAGCTTAATGGTGGAAAGTTGAGCATTTGACACACTTTTAGCCCATCTGACTTGAAAGGCCAAGTGAGCTTATATACAGAAATTTAATTGATGCATTTTGTTGACAGCCAATTTTTACTTTCCTCAGATTTAAGGAAACGTTAAAAGACTACCACAGTACCTCATTAATCATTACGTTGATTTTAACTAAACTTGGTTGAGATTGCCCTACAGTCATAGACCTTTGAGTGTCTATACAGAAATCCAATTTTTCTGCTTGGTCGATTTCAAGCAAACTTGGCTCGAATGACCAAAATATATACAGAAGTTTGATTGATCAATTTCTTTCTCGAGCATCGGAAATTTTCCAAAATGTCTGGAAAATCAGTAATAATGCGGATACAGAAATTTGAATGGTCGGTAGAGTTAAACCATCATTTATGCCATTGATTTCATTGGATACACTATCCATTTCTACCATGGCCGTCCATTTCTGTTTAACTAACCTCTGTCCACTTGGTATGTGTTGTGAATGTGGAATTCATTTGAAATTTTGAAACCTGAATTCAAAGATTCTAAATTTGTTTGATTATGACGTGAGCTACTAATGAGTGTCAGGTCTGATTCCTACCTTGCCACTCTGATGTCAAAATTGTAAATTTTCAAATTAAATCATAGACAGCAAGATCGTCCTCCAAAATTGTTGAAAAATGCACACCAGTTTCTTTGCTACTGCCAGTAAAAATTAGGATTTTGACACCAGAATAGTAAGCGTTAAAACATTGCATTTAGTTGAATTTAGTAGCGTAGTAAATAGATTAACACACTGTCACTGACAAATCCACAAAAAAGTAAATTCTTTACGATATAAAACATATCCTGTTGAATATTTTGAAATTAATATGACTGGAAGCCATTGTTGCCTAATGGCTTCCAGTTATATTAATTTCAAAATATTCAACAGGTTTTCCTGTTTTCCATGAAAATGAGATATATGGGGAAATCATCGGTCAAAGGGATAATGGTCAAACCAAGGCCAATACCAGCCTTTGCAGTGGTAGAAATGGTCATTTGCATGTCAAGAGAGTGAGAGACTATTTAACCAAAATTTTATCATTGGAATGACCTGAGTCAGTCATTTCAGAGGTAAATGATTAAAATAGTCTTTAATCATCAGCAAAACACCATTAAAATTTACTGAGCAAATTTTTTATTTTCATGAGAATTATTGATAATTAAATGGTTTACATAAGTATGAAAAGGCTAATATTTTCTAAGCATCACGAGAATGACTCATTTTATAGCAATTATTCTTGCTTGAGAAAAAGTGGCTTGTGTGTGCTAAGAAATATTGGCAACAAAAAACCTATCAAACCCCATGCAGTGTAGGTCAACCATGCAGGAAGCCTGACTCAGTGAATGTTATATATATCTGCTAGTTCCGGTTTGGAGGCTAAACCATGTGGGTGATATTAGGAATTTGTACCCTCTAAGGAAACATATCCTGAAGCCTTGCATCCTGAGTATTGAGTGGGTTGATATTGGACTCTGCTTTCGGTATTTGACACAATTTGTACAAGTGTTTAACCCTTTAACCCTTGAATTTGTTCAAGAAAATTTTGACTTTCGCATAGAAAATGTCCATTTGCAGAACAAGAGAAGACTATTTTAGAAAATTTACCACAGGAATGACTGGCTCGGTTATCGAGCCAGTCATTCCAGTGGTAAATTTTCACAAATCATATACTCTTGGTCTGCAAATGGACATTTCTCAAGAACACTGCAGAAGTCGTTTTTGGCTGATATGGGTGTTAAAGGATTAACCCAGTTCACTCTGAATTACAACAACTTAAACCCCAGGAAAACTAGGAGTGTAAAACCAACCATACTCTCTGGAAAGCTGTTGAATATTAAAAAATATTGATATGCCTGATTGACTGGACGCTGTTGGAGTTAGGGCAGCAACAACTTTCCGTCGAGTTAATTTCAAAATATGACAGATATATTTTCAACATTGTAAAGGTGTGGTTGAAAGGGATATTGTTCTAAAGGTGCAAACTTTTGACTGTATACATTCCTCTTCTTCCGCTGTATCTACATTGACCCTTAGCACTCAAGTTGGCTTCTGCAGTGGTTTCGGGAAATATCCATTTTGAGATCAAGAGAGGACTATTTTTTTGAAAATTTATCACCGGAATGACTGGATCAATATACAAGCCAGTCATTCCATTGGGAAATTAAAAAAAATAGTCTGCTCTTGTTCTCAAAATGGACATTTTCTCTGAGAAAATTTGAATTTTCTGTAATAAATTTGATGTTTAAGGGGTTAATGCATCAACATGTGTGCAATGTACAGCCTGTTATTACAAGTGGTTTATATATTATACATATGTGTAGATACCCTCTAGAAACTGTTGCTACAAAATAGTATCACACTCAATCATCTGAACCATCCCTTGAAGAAAAACACTAAGAAACCAAACACACATGATTTCTCTCTGATTACTAACCAAACAAAATGCACATGTCTATGTCGTTTGTACCAATGTGTCCAAGATGTTTTTTATACCCAGTAGTGTCAGCTTTGAAGTTGTAGATTTAGTGGATAAGCTGACAGGCACAAATGAATCTTCTAATTCAGTCTATAGTTAAAGTTGATCTGTGGTTGGTGAAAACATCTGTTTCCTCCTTATTTCAAACCCTGTTGGCTTCCTGTATTTGTCAGATCAAGGAGTAGATGAGGTTAGTTGCTTAATAAGATATTAATGTCTTTAGAATGCCTCCCCCCCCCCCCCCAACCCAGATAACATGACTGTAACTATACAATGCTATCCTCAACTCACTTAATCATCTTAATTATGTCTTTAGCACTTATAGATATTCAGAATTCTCTAACTTTCTATTGAATATTTTGAATTTTGACTGACCAGAATCATTTGCTGCACATTCAAACTAAATTAGTTTTATAATATTTAATGATTAATTAATACTGCCATTTCTGATAGTGTATGTAGGTACAAATGTATTGTTAATCAGCCTTGTCATTGAAATACAGGCATAGCTAGAGAGTGGGTATGGGACCTTTAACCCTTACCACTCTGATGTCAATATTCTATCTCTTACCGTCTCAATAGCAAGGAAACTGGTGTACATTTTTCAACAATTTTGGTGGATGATATTGCTGTCTACGATAGCAACATCTTCCACCAAATTTATTGAAAAATGTACACCAGCTCATCTTTTAATTTGATTTGAAATTTTAAAATTTTGATACCAGAGTGATAAGGGTTAATGGTCAAGATGGCCAAAACCGGCCTCTGCACTGGTAGCAGAATGTCCATTTACAGGACACAGGAAGACTTGAAAATTTGACCATTGGAATGACTGGCGCGATAAAAACCGAGTCAGTCATTCCAGTATTAAATTTTCATATAATCTCTTGGTCCCTACAATATATGTCCAGACATTTTTGGTGAGAAGATTCAGATTTTCTTGAACAAATTTGCAGGTTAAAGGATCAAGATTTGTGCATTGTCAGTTGTCACCATCATGTCCAAAATGTAGTTAATACTTAACCCTCGAAATGGTATAAGAAAATTTTAATTTTTTTCATAGAAAATGTCCATTTGCAGACCAAGAGAAGAGTATCAAGCCAGTCATCCCAGTGATCAATGTTCAAAAATACTCTTCTCTTGGTTTGCAAATGGACATTTCTTAAGACCATTGCAGAAGACATTTTTTGCTGATATGTGTGTTAAAGGGTTAAAGTAGCCAAATAAGCTTTCTTATACAACCGGCTGTCGTGGTGGACCATAATGGATTGCCCATATAGTCTGTTTTGTAACACAACAAAAATACTAAGCCACTCAATTCACTGTTTGCTAAAAGTCACCTGACTTAGATATCTCAGAAAATTTTAACCTATTCATTCCCATGGTGTAGGTTCCCTTGAAACAAGTTTAGCAGAGATACATCCCTCCATTGGGTAGTCTTGATAGTATCTCTTTAACTCTAAAGCAGTCATTGCTCTAGGGAACCGGTTCCTCTATTCCTATAGAGAACATATAAACGAGTCTGTGAGCATGCGCACTTATGCTACTATGCATGCGACAGAGTCCAAGCCTTCATTAATTAATTTTCTGTATTACGGGAAACACCTAACTTTTATCTCAACAAATCCTATTCATTCCATTATCTTGTGGAGCTACATCCACATTTGCTTTTCATGAACCACAGTACAAGTGGTCTTTGTTGAATAAGTCATAGTACTTATGTAAAATGGTTATAATTTACGTGAATATGAGCAGAAAGTTCGTTGTGACCAAGTTGAAAGAAAATGGCGCCAGCTTCACATTACAAGCCAGGGGAAGTCAATAACTCTGATCCTATTTTAGCCACGAGGCTCCGTTCCTACGAAAGGTATACTATATACCGGTTTGGAACATCTCCTACGAAAGGTATCCTACATAACATATGTAACATACCGGTTGGGAAGTTAGTGGATCAATTAAGAGTTTTGACTAGGTACGTATTTCCGAGCGTCATTCTTTCCTACATAAGGTATACTACATACCGGTTTGGATCGAATCCTACATAAGGTATCCTACATAACTATGTAATATACCGGTTGGGAAGTTATTGGATCTATTAAGAATGTGACAGTGGTGCAAACAGGCGTGGTGGACCGGATGAACACCACAAGGATACACCACGATCATCCCCTGAAGAAAAGCGAGTGGTCCTTCTAAGGACCGTTACTAACCAACTAACATGAAACTCGCAATTACTTCATGATGATCAGTCAGTCATGTCAGTCGTATTACAATAAAGACGAGACCATCGTATTAATTCGCGATTCGGTGTTCGCTTTCAATTGGCGGCGTTTTTGCAGGCTAATTTAACATTACTAGCAATGGGCCATGAAACCTTTTTAATTTTATGTTTTCTAATACCTGGCGGGGTTAGTCGACGCAAGTATTTTTTATGGCCGTAGTTTCATGAAAAATGTAAACATTGCGTTGCTATGGGATATCCTCTTTAGTGTGTCGTAAATTGGCAAAGGTTGGACGATCTCGGAATGCCCGGATGTTCAAAATTACGATACTGAATTGAATCCTCGTAATCACATAACCCGCTTTTGTTAGATAGGCTATTAAGCCTGTGCCAGATTATCAGGTTCACTTGATTTGTAAATCTAGGGAGAAACTTGCGTTCACTTGATTTCTAAATCTAGCGTTAAAACTTATTATATATATTACTGGTTATATTGTAATGTGAACCTAAAATGATCTAAAACGTAATGCGATGTTCTAGAAAAATTGCATGAACGGCCGATAATTAAACTGGGTAGCCAGCGTCTATTGTTAGCGAGCCGGACAGTGGCAAAGTAAATCTCCGTTTGGAGGCGCTGACGAGAAGCGTAGATCTCATTGCCGAATTTCCGATTCCAGGATATCTATATCCGAGTACTCGCTTAACCTACTTCATTAAAATTTGCTTTAACCTAATCTGGTCAGATAATATCACGTGATTTATATATCATGTGATTATCACGTGATTCTGATTTATATATTATAAAGACGACATTTATGTCAAGTTAGGATTAATTTTGATGGAAAAAACAATCTTTATTAAAGGATACGCAATATTTAGGCTGCTCAATTTAATAATTTCACTTCTGCGAATGATGTTTTGAGGTATACATTAAGCATAGCCGCGAGGTGACAAGATTTGTGAAGGGTTTTTTCGTGGTATCTTCAGACGTTAAGATGTTTAAAAATTCAGAGGAAAATAAGTTTTATCCTTGTATATAGTGCGCGCACATTTTTTAGAACATGTAAATTGAGCATAAATGTGCGACCTATTTATGGATTTTTAAGTAAATACGCCACTCCCATATTTGCTGGTACTCATTCAGAGTCAACTTATTTCAGTTGCAACTTATGACTAATAACTTCGAGAGTTAAATGGTTAATATTTTGATAGTAAACGCTACAAACTTTGATGACCAAGTTTTACTATATCAGAGATGTGTGTTGATCTGTGTTTTAGTAGCAAGCATAGCCTTTGGATCAGGAAAGTTCTTGACTATCAGCCACTTTTATTAGCCCTAAGATGGGTTTTTTCCCTACTTAATGTATAATCTAATCTCTCATCATTTTGTAAATTCTTTCTGCGGGTACTTAACTTGGGTGAAATTGGATATATAGAGCACGTACCCAGGCTATGAGGGATCATTCTATCGGCTCTCAATCGATTAATTGTTATAGTCAAATATAACATTCTGCTTGCAAATGGACTATTACTCGTGGAAATCATCTGAAAGTCTAGAAGAGGGGGAGAACTAACCTAGTTAGAAAAATTTTCTCTCTAAGGGGTGTGTAAACTGAAATGTTGGTCTGAACATGTTGTTTCCACACCATCTCTTAAAACATTCGAAAATGGTTTAGGTAGGCTTTGGCATCGTCAAGCCAATGTATGACTACACCGTACACGCAACCCATGACTAGAAGTGACGGCACAGGCATGGAGATAAATGAAGAAGAGATGACCATGAGGCCTAATTGTCCTGTGCTCAGTATTATTACCTAGATTATAACTCAATTTTTATGGCATAGCAACTGATTATAATTAAACTTCTGGTTTAGGTATGCCAAATCAAATCACTTCTGGTGTTTTGCTGGTATTGTTTGTTTCTAAATCACTTTACAGTTTAAATGCCCTATTTCAGGGGCTCTTATTTTGGATTCTTTAATTCTTTATTAGTTGCTCTTAGTGCAATGGCTGAACCATCCAATTATCCTCATCCTTCGAAACCTTGTGTACACCCAACTCTTCGCATTTATCTTCTAGGAATAATTTAATTTTTTCTTATGATCCTAGCAGTGCTTTTGTCGTTTTGATTTCACTAGATTTCGTTTTGCTCCTGAATCTTCTCATGTATTACACTCTAACTATCAGCCTCCATCTTTCGACTAATATCAATCTGCAAATAAGTGCGTCAGACTTTATTATTTTAATGGTGAATAGTGGTTTGCTATCTTTTAGTATCATATCTGGCCTGATTTATTTTTAACATAGTTTTTCAGTCTTTCTTTTCTGTCAGTAGGATCCCTCGCCATGATGAAGCATATCTATGGGTGAATGTAAGCTTGTCACAATAACATGTAGAAGTTTGAGTGTACTTCAGGGTATTCTGTTATTTTGTGAATTATAGGGTATGCTTATTCAGTGTAAATCGATCTCACCTGTCCTCGGCGTCTATTTGACATGTATCATTTACAAGCATATAAATATTTTATCCTGCATAATTCATGACGCACATGCATGTTTGCGAGTGCAGGAGTTTGGATGAATATGGAGCGCTATTATCATTAATCTTAGAGTCTACATGCATCAGTCAGCTATAGCTAATCAATGAGTAATGTTTGCAAGTTTTAGAAGATAACAAGTACCTTTAATTGATTGTGCCAGACTGAGACATTCAATGATTCAAATGCCCAATTTGTCTAATGATATACACGCATGTAATTGAGGTATCCCAGGTTGTATATTAACCCTTTAACCCTCAAATTTGTTCAAGAAAATTTTAATTTTCTTATATGATAGAAAATGTCCATTTTCAGACCAAGAGAAGATAATTTCTGAAAATTTACTACTCGGTTATGGAGCCAATCATTCCAGTGGTAAATTTTCTAAAATAGGTTTCTCTTGGCTTGCAAATAGACATTTCTCAAGACCACTGCAGAAGCCATTTTTGACTAGCTCCCATGTAAAAGTATTAATAATTTGATGTTATTAACCATTTCACTGGTGAATTCCCAACATCTCATTTTCTAGGCAGCCATACAGGAAAACAGTTGAATATTTTGAAATTAATTAGACTGAAAGACGTTACTGACGTCTTGCTGCCTTGGGCAGCCCCGTCTTCCAGTCAAATTAATTTCAAAATATTCAACAGAATAAGTTTTATATTGTAACATACGGATACTTTTTCATGGATTTATCGTTGAAAGGGTTAGTCATAAATATTCTTAACCCTTTAACCCTCAAATTTTTTTCAAGAAAATGCAAATTTTCTCATAAAAATGTATATTTACAGACCAAGAGACGACCATTTTTGAAAGTTTATCACTGGAATGACTGGCTCGATTATCGGACATTTCTCAAGACCACTGCAGAAGCCGTTTTTGGCTGATATGAGTGTTAGAGGCTTACGATATATGGCCTGTTTAGATTACAGAATGATATTTACATGGTTGCTGAAATCCAGTTCTAATGTCTCCATTAATGATGTCCACTAGTAGTTATATGTACATGCATGAGCTGGTTTATGTTTTTGTGACCTATGGGCAGGCAAAACTGGACATTCGCTGATATGTCATGGGGGTCAGTTAACACCCTGTTCTGGACTCCATTATAACAATTGGCATGTCCATCAGGAGGACTGACTAAGTGCAATTTGACCTGTGTGTATTTACAAATGTAGTTTCTGGCACTGTAGTTGTTCTGGATAATTATCATTATCCATTAATCTAGTTCCCCTGTTACAGAATGAGCACCAGAATAATCCATCATACAGTCATCACCATACATTTGGAAAGAGAAATTAAGTAAGCCCAGTAATGGTCATGAATGGTCAAGAACAGCAAGAGTAAATTGCTTAGTCAATGGCCATTTGCCATCCAAGAGAAGACTATTTTTATGCTCCCCGAAAAGAAATTTGCAGGAGCATATAGTCGCCGCTTTGTCCATCCATTCGTCCATCAGTTCATCCGTCGATCCATCCGTCCATTCACCATATATAAGTTTGTCCGGGGCATAGTTTCAAGACTTTTTCACATATGGTCACCAAACTTGGTATGTGGACGCATCTTAGGGAGAAGGTGTGCGGAGCATGAAAAGCAGGTCAAAAGTAGGTCAGGCTGACCTACTTTTCATGGTCGACTGAATATCACAGAAAATGTTTGTCCGTGCCATAGTTTCAAGACTTTTGCACACGTGCTCACCAAACTTGGTTTGTGGATGCATCTTAGGGAGAAGGTGTGCAGAGTATCAAAGGTAGGTCAATTGTAGGTCATGCTGACCTACTTTTCATGGTCGATTGAATATCACAGAAAATGTTTGTCTGGGCTATAGTTTCAAGACTTTTTCACATATGGTCACCAAACTTGGTATGTGGATGCATCTTAGGGAGAAGGTGTGCACAGTATGAAAAGTAGGTCATGCTGACCTACTTTTCATGGTCGACTGAATATCACAGACAATGTTTCTCTGGGCCATAGTTTGTAGACTTTTTCACATATGGTCACCAAACTTGGTATTGATTATTACAGAAAATATCTCTGTTCATTTTGAACATAGTTTTTATATGTATTTTTCATATGGTGCCAAGCAAAGTCTAAGTGTGTTTATTTAGAGAAACATAGATTTTGCTTTTATTAAGCTATCCTTAACAAATTGTTCGTTAGGGCAAATCCCGCCAGACCAAATGAATGATGGCCCACCGAATCATTCCTACTCCCCAAATTGTGGATTTAACATCATTACCCCAAACCAACAATATTTTAAGGATGGCCTAATATCGTGATATCTCATTGACAATTTCACGTTCGTTTCTCTGTGTCTGAGCCACAGTTCCAAACCTTTCCCTGAAGCATATGCCTTCGGGGTTATCCATTCAGTTTCTCTGCAGAGTATGCCTTCGGGGAGCATACATCAATTTATTGATTTGCCTTGTTGAAAATTTAGGACTGGAATGACTGGTTCGGTTACCGAGCCACGACTGGCTCGGTTACTCAGCCAACCCTTGCCAGTCATTTCACTAGTACTTTGACAAAAGTAGTCATCTTTTGGATGGCAAATGGACATTGCCCAAGACCTGGAGAGGACTGATTTGGCCAGCTTGACCCTTAAAAAGTTAATTTATACTTATTCAAATTATTATGATCAATCAATTGGCTTAGAGATCTGCATTTTAGCTCTAATCATCTAACATCATTTAACTCTTTAATGGTTAAAATTGGTCAAGAAAATTGTAATTTTTCCTGTCATCATCCAGGTCAATAGAAGACTATTTTTCAGAAATTGACTATAAATGATAATTGGAAGAGCTGGCCCGCCGCTCGGTTATCACAATAACCATTCAAGTTGTAAGTTTAAAAAAATACTCATCCATTGACATCGAAAGCGACATTGCTGAAGACCACTGCAAAGGCCAGCTTTTAGTCAGCTTGACCATTAAAGTGTTAATATGTCTGGCAATTCCCTTGATAATATTTAAATTTTATGTTCCCCAGACAGAATAAGAATATGACCCACCAATGACTAATGTAGACAGATCCTTGTTTTGCTGAATGTGTCACATACACATATTACATTAACCTTGTCACCAACGATTTCGGGATAAAGTATATTATTTACAATATAAAACTTACCCTGTTGAATATTGTGAAATTAATTTGACTGAAAGCCATTGCTCTGGCAGTAACAGCTTCCAGTCAGATAAATTTCAGATTAATTTCAAAATATTCAACAGTTTTCCTGTATTGTTGCCTTGAAAATGAGATAGGGGAATTCATCGGTGAAAGAGTTACATTCAGTTGACTCTATTTCCTTTAATGTCTCTGTCAAACATGTAGGCAGTCACATTCCTTTTGTCTAGGTGAATATTTGGTTAATCGAAGCCAGCTATTCCAGTGGTAAATTATCAAAATTTCATGTAGTCTTTTCTTGGTCTGCAAATGAACTATGAGATAATTGAAAATTTCTTTATCAAATTTGACCATTAAATGGTTAGACTCTTATTGTCTTATAGATAACAGTATAACATGCCAAAATGAACACTGGCCAGTCTCTTTAAACCCTCTTATAATGGTCAAGTTTGGTCAAGAGAATCAAAATATATGTTCATTGAATGTCCATCTCTAAGCCATGAGAAGAGTGTTTTTGACCACTGAAATAACAGGCTCGGTTATCAGAGAAGGTATTGCAGTAGTAAATTGTCCAAAATAGTCAAATTGTCCAGTGATTACTTGTATTAATATAATGTCTATGATCTAAATTAGCATAACTTGCTGATCAATAGTTGGATGATGTCTCAACTACGTTATCATATGATTGAGTTATCTTCAGAGATGTAGACTGTCTGTGAGCGATTGAGGTCATGGTGTGAGCTTTATCACTGTCAACCAGCATGAGCAATTGGACTGGACTGGATTATTGATGGCTTTATAATGCACTGGAGAAAGCTTAATATTGCATCTCTTGTTCTGCGGAGCACTAAATTAAAATGTAATCAGAAATTATATGACATGTAATAGAATTCACAGGTGCATTGGGGAGATAAGGTAATAATCAGATATATAGTTACAGATAAAGGACTAGTTGCTACTGAAATAAAGCAGCTGAAAGGAAGTGTAGGTGCACCTGACTTGTAAACTGTGAGTCAGAGCAGTAGAAGAGCAGTTGAAAATCAGTCTCTGGGAACTCATCTAGATTGCGTGTCCATAGCATTGGTACTTAGTGCTTGGTACATGGCTGTATTCAGGAGGAGTGGATAACTTCTCCACTTGCCTAACTGCCCAATGCTATATTTAGAACTGAAGACAATACAGCTCAGAAATAACTTATGTTATGTTTCCAAAACAAAATATAACATACTCTTGAATATTTTGAACGTAAAATTTGATTGGCTGCCATTGTGGTGCTTAAGGCAGCGGCAACGGTTTCCAGCCAAATTAATTTCAAAATATTCAACATATTAACATGTCTAGCATCATGTTCAAAATTGTACTAACATGTTTCTGTTTTTGTTTTGTGAATATGTTTTAAACTTATCAGCTGTACTGTACGTTGTCTTCGTGAGGAGGTGGATAAATATTCATCTAATGTTGAGTTAGGCATTTTCTGGACTTAACCCTTTAACACTCATATCAGACAAAAAATGCCTTCTGCAGTGGTCTTGAGAAGTGTCCATTTGCAGACCAAAAGAAGACTATTTTTGAAAATTTACCGCTGACATGACTGGCTCGATAGTCATTCCAGTGGTAAATTTTCAGAAACAGTCTTCCCATGGTCTGCAAATGGACATTTTCTATGATAAATTTGAAATTTTCTTGAACAAATTTGAGTGTTAAAGGGTTAAACTCACTGCTCACAGTGACAGACATAGAGTAGCTAAAAGCTGTCACTTTGAGTGTATACAGGTACAGCCAGTGAATTTTGGTTTTATCCCTGTCTATTATTATGATTTTTATGAGAGAAATTGTTAGTCCATGAGACAGTTAACACCTTTCATCAGCGCATCATGTTACACTGGTATATTGTTATACAGGAGACCACCCATGAGCCATGTTTATACTCAATCTACCATAACAAACGCAATATGATCAAAAATATTTTAACCCTTCAATACTCAAGTTGGCGAAACTGGTCTTTTGCTGTGGTCTTGAGAAATGTTCATTTGCATAGTAAGAGAAGACTATTTTTGAAAAATTATCAGTGATTGAGTGCATAACAGCCCTGTATTCCAGCGGTACATTTTCAAAATATACCTGCAATGGACTTTTTCTAAAATTAAAGACAAATTTTGAAGACTAAAGTGTTAAATAACGTAAAATAGGAATTATAATGTAAAAATCTGATTTTTTATTACAATTTGCTGAAAAAGTAAAGCAGCAATGAATTTAAACTAAACTGTTTTCGATTAATCAACCTCTTTATGCCTTTTACTTTAAAATATCATTGACTGTTTCATGATCAATCAGTTATAATATGAAATGTGAATAATAACAATTACTGAGTGACAAAAGATGTACTTTTTCAACAAGCTAATTCAACATCAGTATATGAAACCCGAAAAAACTGAAGTCTCGGATATGTTCAAACCATCTTTTCCTATTCAGGTGTGAAGAAAAATAAACATTGCGCCAATGTAAATACAAACACAGGGGACTAATAAACAAGCCTGAATAGCTGTCCAACACAGGTGTTGAGATGAATCTGAGACGTGATCAGATAATTATATTTTGTGTAAGATTTATAATAGTGTCTTTGTATTCTATTAGGATTTGCAAAGATAACTAGTGTCTGATTGCCTCCAGTGATAATCTAGTGTTCAGAAGCGCAGCTGGTTAATGAATGCATGAATTATATGGTGTGTGTATATTTAAGTGCATGGGTGTGCTTGCACATCTATTCACAGGATAGAGTAACAATATCATTTTATGAATCCTCAGATATATTGGCAAGGAAATATATAAATATACTTATGGATGTTTTGAAAATGTGACATTGATATATCTAAAGGCTGAGTGATATATGTGACTTAGATGCCTCAAATTAATGATAAATTTAAATAGTTAACAAAATAGTTAGATTAATACACAATGGCATGCAATGATATTGATGCTGTTTAAATTTAAAACAAGTTATTTGGGGATGAATGGTTGAGCTTAATGGTCAAGATTTTTCACAAACTTTGCTATTTTACCCCAGTATATATCCAATTTTTTCAAATTTGAAGCTGGAATGACGGGCTAGATTATTGAGCCAGTTATTCCAGTGATAAATTTCTGAAAATAGTCTTATTTTCACCTGCAAATGAACATTTCTTAAGTCCACTGCAGAGGCCTGTTTTGGCCGGCTTGACCATTAAAGGGTTAGGTTGGCTACAGGCATCATTCAGCAATAGTGAACAAGTGAGTGACAGACTGTCATAGTCACCGCCTGTGAAGTAACCATAAACCACAGCCTTTGAAGTAGCCACTGCTGATGAAGTAACCACCGCCACTTCACCTCATGGACTCTGGTGCACAGGCCCTATGTGTCTACTGGACCAATTAAGTAACTAACTCCATTGAACCATTTAAATTGTTACCCCACCAAGTAAAGGGCAACTAATATATTCAGTGGTGCATAACTTTTCATGTGCTTGCATGCACATCTCCACTCTGTGTTATTGTCTATGTCTTCTTTAGTGTATATATATATACTTGTGCGTGCATGCATCTGCGCATACATCCACATGTCTGTGGATCTGTGTAGGTGGTACATGAGTGTGCAGATTATATGCCTGCATGAGTGAGCGAATTCTTAAGACGCAATTCAACCTGGATATTAGCCAGAAGCTCAGGTGTTTCAATAATACTGATGATCAATGAACAGTGATGGCACCTGATCTGTTTGATGTTGTGAGGTCTCTCTGTATGAAGACTGATGTCGCCAAACAGAATACCTCCACTTTTATGCTATTTATAAAGTTTGAATGGGAAGTTGTTCATTTGCCAAATCAGTGTTATTTGTTCTGGCCTGAAGACACAGATCTGTGATCTCTGTCATAAGGATATTAGCTAAATCTCTTCTCATTTTATTGTTAATATTAACTATTTAATATCCTAGCATTTCAAAACAATTTATTAATATGATTATCCTGTTTAGTATTTTTTAAAACATACTGACTGAAATTTATTGCTGCCTGAGGCAGCAACAAATTTCAGTCTAATTATCTTTAAAAATATGCAAGAAGTATCTAAATAAAAATAGTCTAATATGTTATTTATAGGATGAAATGGGTTTTCTAGGTAATTAACCTTATGAATGTCTCTGTGTCCCATTGCCAAGTGACTGTCTGCACATTAAGATAAAGTCTCCTCTCAATGTCCTGGTGCCAGGGAGATCCCAATCAGACTGATTTACAGTCTGCTATTATAGTAGTGTTCTTTGTGCCTCAAGGCATATTGATTAAATAGACAGATGCTTAACAGATACATACATAATTCTGTTGTTGAAAGGAATCTCATCTCATTACACATTCAACATGTTGTTTGTCACTAAAGCATTGTATGCAGTCCAATGTATTCCAGCAATAATCCCCTAATCCATGCCTGATATCCTAAGCAGAGTTACCTGACCGTGAAATGAAAAATTTACCTATGATTGTATTAGTACTTCATTTCTGATCTTGATGCACATTTATAGCAGAACTTAATTGTGATAATACATCTACTTCATGATTGTTCTAAACCAAGTCTTATACTCAACGTCTCAGTGGTCAGACTGGAAATGATCCAATTTTAAAAGATGCGATGAAGGAATCCAGTTTATCTGTGCCCCGCTCATCTCTAGCTTAGCCTCACCCAATGCTTTGCCCGTTTTGCGATCATTCGATCCATGCACTCTGAATCTCAATTACCAGAAAACTATACAGGTAAGCTTTTGAATATTTTGAAACTAATTTGACTGCTCATTCAAATTAGTTTTAAAATAACAGCATGTTTAATAAATAGTAAAGACATACAATTCGTACACCCTGGTGGACTATTAAATGCTTTAAGACGGACTAAATCAAGTCATTCATGACGTAATTGATTATGACATCATCCTACATGACATGTACATGTAGTTGATTATGACATGTGATTGATGGTTAAACTGGAATCCTCCCCTTAGTGTTACTATATTATTACTGGCAACTACTCGGTGTGAATCTTTTAATCTATAATGGTCACACCAGCCAAATACCAGCAGGAATGTACATTTACAGGCCAAGAGACTATGTCCTATTATTGTTAATATTAACTATTTAAGCCAAGAGACTAATTTTGAAAATTTCCACTGGAATGCCTGAGTAGATAAACAATCCAGCGGGAACTCCATTTTATAGTTTTCTCATGGGCAGTGAATGGTTATCAATGGGCAAATATTTCTATTTTCTCTATGAAATTTGAAGATTATTAAAGCGTTCTTAGTCATGCCAATTCATCTGTAATGTATACATCATGTCTTAAGGCCTTGAATATCAGTTCTTCTAAATGATCAGTTCTGGTAGGATAGACACATTTCCTCATTGTTAATAAGCGCTTATAGATCCCCTAATAATGGATGCACCTGGCTTAATTGATAACCAGGTATTTATAACACCTGAATCATAATCTTAGGCAGGTGTGAATGGTACAATAGCCTGTGGGTTACAAGAGAGATTTGGTGGTGGCTATTAAATTCTGCATTGTAAATCTCACCTGCTCATGCAGATGAGTCCAGACACAGACTTGAACATCATATTGCGTGAAGCCTGAAGCCGACAAGAATAATTATGTTACTAATCACAACTATCATATATACTGTTGTTATTATTTTTGTTGTTCTGGTCTGCAGTCTATCCCTGTTCAACCACATGTTTTGAAATTTAATAGCTATTTCATATAATCACTATTATTGTGTGGTTGTAATTGATGTATCATTGTGTATATAGAAACATTAGACTTGTGTCTTCTTAGACAGATATTAACTGTTTACCTTTTAACCCTCAAATTTGTTCAAGAAAATTTCAATTTCCTCATAAAAGATGTCTATTTGCAGACCAAGAGTAAAACTATTTTTGAAAATTTACCACTTGAATGACTGGCTCTGTTATCTACCCAGTCATTCTAGTGGTAAGTTTTCAAAAATAGCTTTCTTGGTCTGCAAATGGACATTTCTCAAGACCACTGCAGAAGCCATTTTTAGCTGATATGAGTTGAAAGGTTAACCGTCAAATCTGTTGAAGAAAAATGTTAATTTCCTCAGTAAATGTTCATTTGCAGTTCATGAGAAATTTTTTTTTGTAAATTTATCCAATGAAATGACATTCCGTTGGTATAATTTTGAAAATAGTCTGCTCTTAGCCTGCAAATGGACGTTCCTCAAGAACACAACAGAGGCTGGCTTGACTATTAACCATTTAACACTCATATCAGCCAAAAATGCCTTCTGTAGTGGTCTTGTGAAATATCCATTTGCAGACAAAGAGAAGACTATTTTTGATAATTTACCACAGGAATGACTGGCTCGATAACCGAGCCAGTCATTCCTATGGTTAATTAAAAAAAATAGTCTTCTTGATCTGCAAATGGACATTTTCTAATAAAAAATACTTTTAAAGTGTTAAAGGATTAGTCTCAAAGTCAATGGAAAAAGTGGTGGTACATTAACCATTTAATGGTCAAGATCTGACAAGAAAAATGAAATTTTGGATCATAGTTTTAAATGTCCATTTGCAGACTTGTCAAGAGATGATTTAAAAAAAATTACCAGTCGGATATGGATGCAGTCATTCCAGTGTTCAAACTGAAAATAGTCTTCTCCTGGGCTGAAAATGGACATTCCTCAAAGGCCATTTTAAAGGGTGGGTAGGCAAGGTGGCTGTTGACCAATGACATATTTTTAAGACTTGCTATATTTCAGACCTATAAGGCATTTCCTATAGCAACAGCCTTGAATTTAATGTGATCCTCTACTACTGTCAACTGTGTGTTATATTCCCTGATAGTGTTTCTGTAATACTGCTTCCTACACACAAGATTATTTAGATCAATGACATGGGAACGTACAGACAAACTCAAGGTTATTAAACTAATTTTCATGCAGTATATCAGTTTATGATAGACTGCTCCATGGTGTGTTTGTCTTTCTAATACTAAATCAAGTGTTTGTCTTGTTTTAATGTCCTGCTGTGAGATCATGTTACTCCAGAAGAAGGAGTTCTGTAGGTTAATGTTCTTATATAAACTTTCTTTACTTAACATGAAGATTAAATCTGCCAGGCCTTACCCTTATCAGTGTTATTAGGTACATGGATATTGCCCCCCCCCCCCCCCCCCCCAACCCCACCCCCTCCTGAAAGCATACTGTCAAGTGTGTGTCTTGATACATGTAACAAACACCTGTTTTTGTGGTAAACTGTAGGGATCCATTTCTAGCTATGCAAAGCCCATTTCTAGATATGCCCCACCCATTTCTAGCTACGTTCCACTCACTTTGTACTATGTTGGGATCAATTTATACTGTATTTTGAACCCTGTCTAATTCCAAGAATCCCAATTTCAAGATAATTTTACACACTGTAAGCTGTTGAATATTTTGAAACTAATTTGACTGGACTTTGATGCTTCCTATGTTAACAACACTTCCCAGTCAAATTTAAATTTCAAAATATTCAACAATGTGTATTAAATCGTAACTTAACCAAAGACATGCAATTTGGAAACTTACATGTATAAGACAGACTTTCGAGTTTCATGAGGGGCCTATACAGTCTTCTCCTCTCCCGATAAGGGGAAGAGGGTATTACGATCAGATCCTTCTGTCTGTGTGTCTGTCCGGCGATGTATCTAAAAACTATTGTTCCCATTTGGCTCAAGTTTTAACACAATGAAATTGCATCGGCAACATGATTTCCAGACTTGGGCAATGCTCCGGATCGCTATATATTGTCAGTGTGTTGACAGAAGTTTGTCCCAAATATTTGTTCGCCAGTTAGCTGAGAACACACTGGCGATACATATGACAATACACTGGTAAGAATCTACCACCGATTTTACTTTTTATTACCAGTCTATTGTCAGATTATTGTCAGAGTGATACCAGCTTCCTACCAGTGCATTGTCATATGCATGCCAATCTGTTGTCAGATTATTGTCAGCCTGTTGTCAGCTGCAATTTAGTTTCTTACCAGTCTGTTTTCAGCTGCTTATTACCAGTCTCTTGTCAGCTGTATTATTGTTTCTTGCTACTTTGACCTGGTAATAGTTTAACAACACACTGGCAATAATCTGTCAACAGACTGACAATAGGCTGACATCAAAATGGCGGGAACTGCTCATGAATATTAATGTAGGACAAAGAAGGTATCATGACATGGAGATGGGAGCCGAAATACTTTAAAGCTACAAGAAAAAGCATCATTTTAATATGCGGTACATATGTATTGGGCGCTACACATATAAACAAACATTTAACTAAATATTCAAATAGCTGGGTCACTTCAATTATACAGTTTAATAAATTACGAAAACAGGTATCACAAGACCAACACCACAAATTATCAGTGTTATCATTACAATTTATATGTCTACATACCAAACTGATAATGATTGTGCCATTCTTCGGTTACATGACATGATTATAATTAAATAAACATGATTATTAATATATTTTATGCAGAGCTATGAGAGCTTCTGTTGAATCTAAAAAATGAAGAAGGGAGATAACGTCTTATTTTAGCATGTAGATTTCCCCGCATAGAGGAGCAACTCTTTATCAGAGTATTGAATAATACAAATACTGCCAAAAGCTAATTACACAATTAGCACAGTGTGTGAGAACAAATACAGTAGCTCAAACCTAACTTTTTGGTGTTATCAAAAGAATGAGACACACCAGCTTTAAAATCATTGTTATAAAGTTATGTTTCTAGGCATATGTAAAAATGGCAGCTCAAATATTTTTATTTCACATCTTCCCAGGCTATTGTGAGACATGTGGGAAAATTGTCAAGTCATTTGTTGCCAGTCTATTGTCAGGTGCATTTTACTATGTGCTTTCTTGCCAGTCTGTTGTTGTTCATATTGTTTATACAGTTTCCCAAGTCCTTTCTTGCCAGTCTGTTGCCAGTTAAGATTTTTCATGCCAGCTTATTGTCAGCTATAGATAAAACAAAGTCTTTGTTGTTATGTCAATGTCAGACCAGATAAATTTGTTGTCAGTGTATTGCCAGATCTCCAACAAAACTGCCAGTCTATTGTCAGACTATTACCAGGTCTGACAATAAACTGGCATTATTGCCAGTGTATTGACAATTCTTCTTTAATTAATGCCATCTTATAGTCAGTCTATTGTCAGTTTATTGCCAGTGTTAATTTTTTATTGTCAGTTTGTTGTCATATCTTGCCAGTCTGTTGTCAGTCTATTACCAGAAACATGTTTTCATAAGGGAGATAATAAAATAATTAAAATGAGAAAGAACAATTAAAAGTTATATAGTTTTGGTGAGTTACAGCAGCTATCAGGACCTCTATATAAATATCATCTATCCATACATTTTCAGAGTTTGACAGATTCAAGATTGTAGAAGGGAGTCAGGACACTTACAGGGTGTACAATGTAAATCCATTGAACTATTGCTACATTGCTGTACAAATGTATGTAGATTCAATCAGTAGGGGTATATAGTTAACACTCTAACACTTAAATGTGTTCAAGAAAATCTCAGTTTTCTCCTAGAAAATGTCCATATGCATTCCAAGAGAAGATTGTTTTGAAATATTTATCACTGGAATGACTGGCTAGGTTATCGAGCCAATCATTCTAGTGGGAAATTAAAAAAGAGTACTTGGTCTGTAAATAGATCACTGCAGAAGCTAGACATTTCTGGCCAGGTTGAGAGTTAAAGAGCTGGAGATATTCTTATGCAGTGCCAGAATCTTGCCCATAATCCCATGTGGATATCAGATATCCCTCCAGAGCCCAGGTATTGGTGTCTGGATCAAGATAGAAAAAGGACAAATTTGTCCAATACCCTCATCGTTGATCTATTTTTCAGTCAGGCCGCTGTAAGGTCAAAAGTGTCTGTTTTGTAAACAATGTTGCTGAAAGCTGTTGCTGAAAGCTGTTGCTGAAAGCTGTTGCTGAAAGCTGTTGCTGAAAGCTGTTGCTGAAAGCTGTTGCTGTTGCTTTTAAGTTTTTGACCATAAAATTGGTATAGGTCATCAAGACCACACAGACACAGGTGAATCCAAGTTCGGAAAAGAATGTTCCATTAGAGTTATTGAAAAATGCTTAAAAAATATGTATTTTGAAAACAATGTTGTTGAAAGCTACATTGCTGTTGTGTTTTAGCCTTTGCTCACAAAATTGGCATACATGTTCAGGACCACATGGGTAAATTTCCACCCAAGGTTGGAGAAGATTGCATCAGTAGAACTAGAGTTATTGAAGAATTCGTAAAATGTATATTTTGTAAACAGTTGCTAAAAGCTGTTGCTGTTGGGTTTTAGACCACAAAATTGGCCTACAAATGTATCTGCTCGGGACCACATGGACAAACTTCCACCCGAGTTTGGAGAAGGTTGCCCCAGTAGAATCAGAGTTATTGAAGAATGCGTAAAAATGTATATTTTGAAAACTGTTGCTTTAAAAAGCTGTTGCTGTTGGATTTTAGACCCCAGAATTGGCAGATCTGTTTATAGACCCAACAGGCATACTTCCCTCCAAATTTGGAGAAGATCCCTCCAGAGTACCAGAGTTATTCAAAAGTGTTCAACAAGAAGAAGCACTCCATGATTGCATAATACCCTTGCTTCTAGTGAGGAGGTAAAAAGAACCCACCTTCTTCTGCCTTCATGTGCTTTTTTACTGTATATCTAGTGCTGATGTATACACAACATAGGCTGTGGAAGACTTTATATCTCCATCTATATACATGTAGTGGGAGGCTTTATCCACCTGACATGTGATGAAAATAAAAATGTACCGATTCGAGAAAACATTTAACATGCAGAGTTAACAAAATAATGCAACTGAAAGAGGTGCCTCAAATTGCATAGATAGGGTGGTGCACGTTTCATTAATATTGTTTGTCAAACCTGATGATCTAGATGGTCTGATAAGCTGTAATTTATTCAGTATGTCAGGATCTTCTGGGTACTTGAGGATGTCAAAACTGTTAATTGTTTATGACTGGGTAATTACTTAGATATGTCTCTGGTGATGTAATTCCTTGTACTTATGAAGCTGTCTCACTGGTGAGATTGATGCTTCCCATGTACTGACTATATAATACACATCTGCTATGGCAAATGACTCACTAAAACCTAACCACTTCATCACCACCATTCCGACATATTGGCACATTCTTTATTCTATAGGGAATATTTTGCTGAATAATTTGACTGGAAGTCATTGTTGCCTGAGGCAGCAATGAATTATAGTCAAATTACTTTCAAATACTCAAAAGTTATCCTGTGTTATAGCATCCATGAAATTGAGATACTGGGAATGGCAGAAAGCTGAAATGGTTAATGTGCTTATAATGACTACAATGTAATTATGCAACTCACTTCAGGTGTAATGGGTGTAACATTGCAGAGATGTGAATGTATATTAGAGCAATATCTCGGGTAATTCATCAATGTCATGTAATTAAGTCCAGTTTCTCAGTCAATCATATGACTTCATAATCAACTATTTAGTCTGTCTTAAATGCTTAATAGTCTGTCAAGTTGTACGAATTGTATGTCTTTACGATGTAATAAACATGCTGTTGAGACTTTGAAACTAATTTGACTGGGCCGTGTTGCTGCTATAGGCAGCACCCGTACCCAGCCAAATTAGTTCCAAAATATTGGGCAGCTTACCGCTATAGTTTTTCTGGAAATTGAGGTTCATGGACAGTGCGGGGATCGATCGACACGGACAACGTGTGGTTGAAGCTTAGGGAAATAGCTAGAGATGGGTAAGGCTATAGCTAAAGCTGGATTTCTCTATTGCTTTTGATATGTGTTATTTAATTCAATCATAATATTAACCTAGGGTTAGGGTTAGTAACTTTGTGCAGTTCGTACAACAACACTTAGTCTGTCACCAATTATGCATTCGTGATGAACTAATCTACGTCATTCATGACATCATTGATTATGATGTCATCCTACACATCACGTAGTTGATTATGACGTCATATGATGGATGGATAAACTGGAGTTCCATTGAGTTGCAAAGTAGCAGCAAATCACTTGAAGCAGTGGCATTAAGCAACACCACTGCAAGAAGGCTGTTGTTCAGGTACTTCAGATCCAATGTATAGCAGAAGCTGTTTGCAGTTGTTCCGAATTTGTAAATTTTAAAGGCTGCTCTTCCAGCTTGATTTCAGCAGCATCCAGGCAGTCTGTAGCATAATGCAGTAGCACTGAGGTGGCAATGCAGTAGCTTCCAGGTGGTCAGCGGCAATGCAGTAGCACTGAGGTGGCAATGCAGTAGCATCCAGGCAGTCAGCGGCAATGCAGTAGCATTGAGGTGGCAATGCAGTAGCATCCAGGCAGTCAGCGGCAATGCAGTAGCATTGAGGTGGCAATGCAGTAGCATCCAGGCAGTCAGCGGCAATGCAGTAGCATTGAGGTGGCAATGCAGTAGCATCCAGGCAGTCAGCGGCAATGCAGTAGCATTGAGGTGGCAATGCAGTAGCATCTAGGCAGTAATGCAGTAGCATCTAGGCAGTCAGCGGCAATGCAGTAACATTGAGGTGGCAATGCTGTAGCATCCAGGCAGTCAGCGACAATGCAGTAGCATTGAGGTGGCAATGCAGCAGCATCCAGACAGTCAGCGGCAATGCAGTAGCATTGAGACGGCAATGCAGTAGCATTGAGGTAGCAATGCAGTAGCATCCAGGTGGTCAGCGGCAATGCAGTAGCATTGAGGTGGCAATGCAGTAGCATCCAGGCAGTCACCGGCAATGCAGTAGCATTGAGGTGGCAATGCAGTAGCATCCAGGCAGTCACCGGCAATGCAGTAGCATTGAGATGTCAATGCAGCAGCATCCAGGCAGTCAGCCGCAATGCAGTAGCATTGAGATGTCAATGCAGCAGCATCCAGGCAGTCAGCGGCAATGCAGCAGTAGCGAGGCGACAATTCTCTTATATGTTTTTGCAACATAGATGGATTTGTCAGAAATATAAAAAATGGGACAGATATACAGACAGACAGCAATGCAGGCAGGCAGGAAATGGGTAGGATATAGCTAAAACTTGAATATTATGATTGAACATATACTACATGTAGTTGTGAGTCACAACAAAAACCTGCTACATGTACATGTATTAGGATGCAACTGAATCATGTGTGCAGATATCAGTATATATAATATATAAATTAATACATATATACTTTAAGGTCATTATAATTTGCCTTTAAATTGTGGGTGTTATTTATCATTTGCGAATAATTATGCTCTATTGGAGGAGCGAAAATATAGAGCGACACTTCAGGCTGAATTCTCAGAATTAGCTTTATCCTCTGAGGAGAGAAACTATAGAATGCAAGCGTAAAAAATTTCCCCTTACCCCTTAATGATCAAAATCGTTCAAAAAGACTTTCTATTTTCTCATAGAAAATGCCAATTTACATACCAAGAGAAAATTATCTTTAACTATTTATCACTGAAATGACTGGCTTGATTTTCGAGCAAGTTATTCATGGTGGTAAATTTACAAAAAATTGGTCTGCAAATGAGCATTTCTCAAGACTGAATTCCCCTTATGGAAATGTAATTGTCAGTGGTATACTGGTTAACCCAAATTCACCGAGAAATTCCTTTCTGTACACGAAAGCTGTTGATATTTCGAGATTAATCTGACTGGAAGGCAGCAACGGCTTGCAGTCATATTAATCTCAAACCATTTAACAAAATATGGTTTAGTTTATAAATAATTTATTGTCTCGAAGATCTGTTGTTGAAAGGGTTAATATTACTAATTGCTAATCAATATGCAGTAATTAAATGCCAGCCATTATAGACATAATGAAATGCGTCTAATGGGAGCTGACACCAAACATGTCAGATAGTTGATGAGCCCTCACTTAGCCTCAGGGGATATACTCAAGTGGTTCCATTTAGTACCTTAATAAGCTGCTAAGTACTTGCACTACTGTTTATGATGCCTGAGGGGATACAGAGCATGTATTGCCAGGGAGGAAGACATGTGCCATTCCATCAACTCAGAAGGTTTAACCCCAGGTCAAGGAGCCAAGTGATTCCTTTGTTGTTAAGGGATGTCTTTATCTGGATTGTGCTCTAGTGTTTTCCAGTAGTCAGCCTTATTGCAGTGGCCAGTCAGTCTAGAGTCCTTCCTATAAAGCTGCCATTTATAGGCATATGTTTCCATCCTCCTTTTTGAGACGAGGTCCCTTGGAGAGTCATTGGTCAACTGTTTTAATTTTAAAATATTCAGCCAATATAATTATGAAAAACAGGAGACGTGAAAGAGAACAATAGAGTTGAATTTACCTGATTAAGTTGCTTTGTTTCTATAGTGAGCGAATTCAAGGTTTTTACAAAGGGACACCCTTTACTATAGATATCCATACATTTCCTCCACATATGTACAAGTATGTATGAGATGTTGTGAGCACTGCCCTTGTAACCAAATGTCATTTGAAATTCATTTGACTTTGAGCTACCTCGCACCAGACCAATGCATTATGACAAATCAGTGGCAAATCACTTGAGCTATCTAACTGCTGCAAGCCACCAGACAGTTATTTGAATGGGCAATACCTCTGGACCTGCTGAATATTTTGAAAACAATTTGAGAAATTTTCAATCAAGTTGTCAAAATATTCAGCATATCCTGAGTTACACCCCT
Source organism: Chaetoderma sp. LZ-2023a (assembly GCA_034401795.1). Taxonomy (NCBI): domain Eukaryota; kingdom Metazoa; phylum Mollusca; class Caudofoveata; order Chaetodermatida; family Chaetodermatidae; genus Chaetoderma; species Chaetoderma sp. LZ-2023a. The sequence goes on from CM067374.1 coordinate 76,211,774, forward strand.
CTGGAAAATTTAGTCTGCAGAAATTCAGCATGCAGACATTTAAAGATATGCTTGCTGCGGTAATATATGCCCAATGTGTTGTATTGAAGATATATTTGTATCTACTTAGTAGCGGCTAAGCAGCAGTTCTAATTTTGTGAATCTGACTGCGGCTATTCCACATCATTTTCAGCAGCAATACAGTGGTATTTATATACTGAGTGCTAATACAGCAATATTAAGTCTGTGGCAAAGCAACTTGTTTCAGCAAAGTAAATTCAGGATACCTTTCTGATTATTTTTGAAATTGAATAAAGCTGTTGCTTTAGTCTGTTGTATTTTAATGGTAATTATCATGTAGGCATATGTGTTGATAACAAATACTGTATGCCGTCATGATTTGTAGATTTGTTATAGACAGATGGCAGAGCTTGTTTACAGCATTTTTCTATAGAACAGAAAAACCCCAAACAAACAAAAACTGATTACATAACTACATGTACTAATAATGGTGTCTCACCCACAGGGTGTGGGGGTTACCAATCTGCGTGATTAATACCAACGGGATCCATTGTGTGTAGTTGGTGGATCCAGTAAGATTCACGATCCTTGCGTGGGGTAGTGGCCTCAGTGCTTTCGGGATCGTGACGCAGAACTTCTATGACTCTATATCTGATACTATTTGCATCGTGTCCAGGCAGGTTAAAATGTAGTGCGACCGGTGTGTCTTTGTGTTTGTTGACATCTCTCAAATGTTCTTTGATGCGGATCTGGAATTCTCTCTTAGTTTCACCCACATATTGTTTATTGCAAACGGCGCAGGTTAGGAGATACACCACATTCATAGTTGAGCAGTATGTTTTCACGTGACATTTGTATGTTAGATGTGTGTGTGTGCTCTGGAAAGATTTCCCTTTCTCCATTCTGTGGCAAAAGGAACAGTTTCCTTTTTGACACTGTTCGACTTTGTTGGGTATCGAACTCAATGTACTAATAAATTGTTTAAAAATCAAATAGAATATCTCTCAATACAATGGAGGAATCCAGTTTTAACTATGCCCTGCCCATCTTTGGCTAAGCTCCACCCACGCTTAAGCGTGTTGTGATCGATCGATCGATCCCTGAACTGCCGGGCTATCAATTTCCAGAAAACTATACAGGTAAGCTGTTGAATATTTTGAAACTAATTCGACTGGGAGCTGTTGCTGCCTATGCTATGTAGCAACAGCGCCCAATCAAAATAATATCAAAATTTTCAATAGCAGCTTTATTAAATTGTTAAGACATACAATTCGTACAACAACGCTTAGGCCATCATCAATTAGGTGGTTGTGATGAACTTATCTATGTCATCATCCTACACGTCATGTACATGTAGGTGATTATGACATCCTATGATTGAAGAATTATTTGGAAATGTCCATTGTATCAGCTGTGTCACTATTTAATGTTACTGATGCTAAGCATTCTGTGTAACAGCTATGCCAGAGTTAATTTTCAAAGTAATTAATTCTATATGCATGCATTGCTGGTAAGACATTCTAATGATGAATGCAATGAAAACTTCTATGAAAAATAGTGCAGAAATTTCTATCCAATTTTCCCAGTGAGTGTAGGAGGCCGTGTCATCTTCCTAAAGGGGAGTGCAGCATGGAAATCTTACTATATTAACTAAGATTTCTATGGAGAGCTGAGGTCCTCTCTGGCACACAGATAAATACAATGACTCATGTAGAGTTTACCCATCCTCCCCCGCCCCTCCCTTTGGGAAGATGACACAGCCTCCGCCACCCTTCCATCAGGTCCCAGTACACCCATAAAAGAATCATAGGGAATGCCCTTGTAATTTAATGATTGGCATTAATCTTAACCCTTTAACACTCAAATTTTTCAATTTTAATTTTCTCATGAAAAATGTCCATTTGCAGACCAAGAGAAGACTGTTTTTGAAAATTTATCACTGGTATGATTGGCTCGGTTATCGAGCCGGTCATTCCAGTGGTAAATTTTCAAAAATAGTTTTTCTCTTGGTCTGCAAATGGACATTTCTCAAGACCAATACAGAACATGTTTTTGGCTGATACGAGTGTTAAAGGGTTAAAGATATTTTCACTTTTTGAGCATATCACACTATTTCAGCATTGCTTAAGAGACTCATGTCATGTTTATTTAATGTAAGAGTATTAATTGTGCAGTCGAAATAAAGATCTTAAAGCTAGCTTCCTGCTGACTGTTCAATACAGTACATTTATCATAGCAAATACAGTAGCAAAATAACTATCTTGCACCAGCCAGGCAGCCACTTTATTACTACATATATGTTGTATCATGACAAGTACATGCCCAGTGCAGGAATGTGAAGTACTCGCGAGACATCAAATACACAGAATCCCTAAAGGAGAATTATCTTAATACTATAAAGGACATAATTGATTGAATCTTGCCTGCAGAACATGGTTATGTCTCCCATGAGAAAAGTCCTGTTATTTTGCTTAATGCTCGCCCAAGCACATCTAATGCTTATTTGCATGTGTTTATCACCCTCTGGACACATCCATTTATGGATGTATTATGGCAAATATGTAGAACTATTCACAAATGTAGCCGATGAGGATTATTTTTCATTAACCGTCTCAATATGCTATGAGGAATTGCAAATTCTTTTGGCCGGTTAGCCGTGTTAGAATATTTCATTGTACTCCAGATACCAGAATAATGGCTTTAATTTATATCAAATTCACTATTTACCGTTTGATTGGCATTTCTCACGTCCCTAATTATAGGGCCTGTTTATACAACTTCAGGACATGATATAATTGTCCCCCACCCCAAATGTCATCAATGTAGGGACATATAAGAATAAGTAAGAGCCGGACTGTCCATCCATGTGTCCCGAGTGGTTCCGTTGCATACCTTTATAAACCCATGTGTAATTGCTTCAAACTTGGTAAGTATATAAATGTACTTCGGTACAGGATCCCCACTTGGAAATACATTACATCTATATCCATCCAAGTTTAACCAAAACTGATGATGGCTAATAAATTACAACAAATCATTGGAATATACATGTACCTTTCAAAACAATTCTGTTGGCATTTAACCTTGCTGATGCTAAGCATTTTGTGTCATACTTTTCAGTGTATCTAATTAATATATTGCATTGTTCATTAAAATGTCTTATTGGCAATTGGTGTATATATACACCAATTGCCAATAAGACATTTTAACGAGCAATGCAATGACAACTGAATTAACTGATGATCAAAGGAATTTTAAAAGACCATCAAATAGCTTCCTTGTCAAGGTCACTACAACTACAAGAATCCTTGAATTTATTTCTGTCAGTCAGACAATCACCCTAATACTTGTGTTAAAGGAGTGGCCCACTCCAGTTGATTAGCAGTTCTTGTATGAGTCATAGGAATGGTATGCAGCAGACTCTTTAATGACCAAGGTCAGAGAAATTGTATTGCAGTGGGCTCTGCAATGATTACAGTCAGAGTAGTGACTAGTTTGGTGGCAATCTTCAATGATCAAGGTCAGAGTAGTGACTAGTTTGGTGGCAATCTTCAGTGATTACAGTCAGAGTAGTGACTAGTTTGGTGGCAATCTTCAATGATCAATGTCAGAGTAGTGGTATAGCGAGACCTAAATTTATCTTAATACAGTGTTAAAGCAGCACTATACAGTAACATATATATATTGATCAACTAATTGATCAGCTGCTCGAAAACTGGATCTTTCATGTAGAGGTAAGGGATGATGTGGTTATACCTGATTTGCTAGTGCTCCAGTAGCGACAATGCAGATGAGAAACGGTTTCGCCTGACCCCCACCCACCCCATCCCCCACCCACCCCACCGGTAAGTTTCGCTGGCATTTCGTAAAGGTAATCACTTACTAAGAGATTCCAACCTCACTCCATGAGGTCTTCAACATCCACTAGCATAGGTATTAGACACTCAGGAGATGGGACTAAAGGCTTTAAATGTCCCATCCAAAGTAGCTGTTATTCTCAGGTATGCCTATTTATTGGGGACATTTACCTTATTAATAGCGGTTACCTGTTTGGTTTGAATTGTTCTAGGCAGAGATATTAAGTGATCAGACATTAATATATTATATTACCAATATGTACATGTATATATGGATATCCATGGACAATATGTGAGCTGACAGAAATTACAATCCTTAGACAAACCTTGACCATTAACCCTTTAACACTCATATCAGCAAAAAATGGCTTCTGCAGTGGTTTTGAGAAATGTCCATTTGCAGACCAAGAGAAGATTATTTCTTTAAATTTATCGCTGGAATGACTGGCTCAATAACTGAGCCTGTCATTCCAGGGGTAAATTTTCAAAAATAGTTTTGGTTTGCAAATGAACATTTTCTATGAGAAAATCGAAAGCCGGCCAAATCTGGCCACTAGAGTGGTCTTGAGGAACGTCCATTTGCAGGCCAAGAGAAGACTATTTTTGAAAAATTGCAAGTGGAATGCCTGGCTCGATAACTAAGCCAGTCATTCCAGTGGTAAATTTTCAAAAATAGTCCTCTTGGCCTGCAAATGGACATGCGTTAAGCAGATATTTAGATTTTCTTGACCATTAGAGGGTCAACATGTTACTTTCACAGGTAAAATACAGCAATGAATAGAGCACTGAGGAAAAGTTGCACTCAATCCTGAGGCTCAATGAATGTTTGCTGTCAACTTGTGTTGGGAGTGACAAAAAATCAATTACTATCAATAAACTACCATTAATACTTTGACCTCCTGATCCCAGGATCAATAAGGAGCCGACGCCGGTCTTTTGTTCTTCGATCTGGACCCCATAGTGCTATATTAGCTCAGAGATGTTGAAAAATCTACTTGGATATCACTAAATGAGTTTGATAAATTTGAAGCAAAATTGCAATGAGTTTGAGATTGTATTCTTATCACAAGCGAATTATTTCAAATTTCCACATCAGCGTTTGCCAGTTTTGTTCTATTATACATTTGTTTATGACTATAATGCATCACAACTGACTAGTGTGTGCCTAAAAATATAGTGGCAAGCCGATCAACATCCTATAATTTCAGAATCAAAATTATTTTTGATAAGTTGGATAGGTTGAATATTTTGTACTTAATTTGATTGCCATTGCTGGCTAAGCCAAAACATTTCTTACATTGTGTTAAAAATTGTCTCATTTGGAAACATTTAAAGTTATTTCGAATATATACTGTACTTTATTAGGGTGTACAATTATGTTATGTTAAGCCGCCCGATCAATACTTACATGTACATGGCAAGAAGGATCAAAGAAATAATACAGTTGACGCTTTCCTATGTAATAATGTTTACTTTTTATACCCTGCCAAAAAATTAGCAGGGTATTATGTAATGGCGCCGTCCGGGCGGGTGGGCATGCGGGCGGGTGGGTGGCAGGGTGGTTTCCGGATGATAACTCCGTTACTGTTTGTCGGACCACATTGAAACTTCATAGGGTGGTTTGACTAGCTCTTGGGAAGAAACCTATCGAAATTGACGATGATCCGAAATCCAAGATGGCCGCCAGCCACCGGCAGTCATCTTGAAAATTGGTTTCCGGATGATAACTCCGTTACCATTTATCGGATCGCTTTGAAACTTCATAGAGTGGTTGGACTAGGTCTGGTGAAAAAATGTATAGAAATCGACAATGATAATGGTGAAACTTATCTTGAACAATTTGGACGCCATTGCTTATGCTGCTACAACAAAGACAGGTTAATCCTTTACTGGTCAAATTTGGTCAAGAAAGTAAAAATATTTCCTTAATGAATGTCCATCTGCCGGTTATCGAGCCAGTCATTCTAGTGATAAATTTTCAAAAATTCTCTTCTCTTTACCTGCAGAATAGACATTCCTCAAGACTACTGGATAGGCCAGTTTTATCCAGCTTGACCATTAAAAGGTTAATTAACCAAGTATATTTAGAGAACTGCATTTTCCAAACCTCTTCTTTTCTTAAAGCCCAGCTACAAAGTAGTATGTGTGATATTGTGAAACTGAGATTTGTTATAAATCTTCAGACCATGATCAAGGTTTGATATTTTAGTGTTGATTCTATGACTACGGTATAGATGCACTGATCTGATGGATGATCAAACATGTCCATAAAGACCCCTGCTTATGGGAGCACAATATGACACTAACCTGTTAATGGTTATTGAATGTCCATTGCCAGTCCAAGGGAAGCCAATTTCTTTGAAAATTTCTCACTGGAATGACTGCATGTTAATCGTTATCGAGCCTGCAATTCAAGTGATAAATTTTCAAAAGTAGTCTTTGCCAGCAAACGTACATTTCATGAACAAATTTTATGGGTAAATGGTTTATATATAGCATTTTGTGCGCTTTCTACAGGTGTCCCCTATAGACAGTGTTGTTGACTTAAGGTTCTAAGACACACACGCTGGCTTACATTGTCTATCAGCTTTTGTTAGACCAAGAATCTCAACAGAAGTGGTTTCAAGACATAAATAACCTAATCAGTGGTTGCTTCATTTGGACCGCTTGTATTCCAGCCGAGGCAATTCCTTGGGCTGCGTAATTAGTTTACTCACAAAATTTCATTCAGACATCAATGATGGTGAAAATGCGGCGTAGAATGGGAAATATACGGAAAAGATGCCACAATTTGACTAGCTGAATCGATCAATTTGAATATATGCGATTGTCCCAACCCCGATATCTGATGTCGATCTGATTAATGCTTTAACCCTTTCACTGACAAATCCCTGAAAAAGTAAATTCTTTATGATGTAAAACTTATTCTGTTGAATATTTTGAAATTAATTTGACTGGAAGACCTCGCTGCCATGGATTTCAGTCAAATTAATTTCAAAATATTCAACTTTTCCTGTATGGTTGCCTTGCAAATGAGATATGGAGTTCATCGGTGAAAGTGTTAATGGTCAAGCTGGCCAAAATGTCTCCTCTACCGGTTGGTCTTGAGAAGAGAAGGCTAATTTTCAAAATTTGGCACTGGAATGTCTGGCTCGATAATCAAGCCACGCAGTCATTCCAGTGGAAAACTTGATAAAATTGCCATCTCAAAACATTCTATAAAGAAACAGATGTACACCAGGTTAACTCTTAGGTGCTGATAATGAATCTCTAACCCATTAACACTCAGGCTGGCCAAAAATGGCTTCTGTAGTGGTCTTGGGAAATATCCATATACAGACCAAGGGAAGACTATTTTTGAAAGTATACCACGGAAATGACTGGCTTGATAAACGAGCCGGTCATTCCAGTGATAAATTTTCAAAAATAATGTCTGTTTGCAAATGGACGTATTCTATTAGAAAATATAACGTTTCTTGAACAAATTCAAGGGTTAAAGGGTTAATGGACAAGCTGGCCAAAACCTGTGCCAGCACTGGACTTTAGGAATCTCCATTTGCAGGCTAAGAGCCAGCACTGGTCTTTAGGAATCTCCATTTGCAGGCTAAGAGCCAGCACTGGTCTTTAGGAATCTCCATTTGCAGGCTAAGAGCCAGCACTGGTCTTTAGGAATCTCCGTTTGTAGGCTAAGAGCCAGCACTGGTCTTTAGGAATCTCCATTTGCAGGCTAAGAGCCAGCGCTGGTCTTTAGGAATCTCCGTTTGCAGGCTAAGAGCCAGCACTGGTCTTTAGGAATCTCCGTTTGCAGGCTAAGAGCCAGCACTGGTCTTTAGGAATCTCCGTTTGCAGGCTAAGAGCCAGCACTGGTATTTAGGAATCTCCTTTTGCAGGCTAAGAGCCAGCACTGGTCTTTAGGAATCTCCGTTTGCAGGCTAAGAGCCAGCACTGGTCTTTAGGAATCTCCATTTGCAGGCTAAGAGCCAGCGCTGGTCTTTAGGAATCTCCGTTTGCAGGCTAAGAGCCAGCACTGGTCTTTAGGAATCTCCGTTTGCAGGCTAAGAGCCAGCACTGGTCTTTAGGAATCTCCGTTTGCAGGCTAAGAGCCAGCACTGGTATTTAGGAATCTCCTTTTGCAGGCTAAGAGCCAGCACTGGTCTTTAGGAATCTCCGTTTGCAGGCTAAGAGCCAGCACTGGTCTTTAGGAATCTCCGTTTGCAGGCTAAGAGCCAGCACTGGTCTTTAGGAATCTCCGTTTGCAGGCTAAGAGCCAGCACTGGTCTTTAGGAATCTCCGTTTGTAGGCTAAGAGCCAGCACTGGTCTTTAGGAATCTCCGTTTGCAGGCTAAGAGCCAGCGCTGGTCTTTAGGAATCTCCGTTTGCAGGCTAAGAGCCAGCACTGGTCTTTAGGAATCTCCGTTTGCAGGCTAAGAGCCAGCACTGGTATTTAGGAATCTCCTTTTGCAGGCTAAGAGCCAGCACTGGTCTTTAGGAATCTCCGTTTGCAGGCTAAGAGCCAGCACTGGTCTTTAGGAATCTCCGTTTGCAGGCTAAGAGCCAGCACTGGTCTTTAGGAATCTCCGTTTGCAGGCTAAGAGCCAGCACTGGTCTTTAGGAATCTCCGTTTGTAGGCTAAGAGCCAGCACTGGTCTTTAGGAATCTCCGTTTGCAGGCTAAGAGCCAGCACTGGTCTTTAGGAATCTCCGTTTGTAGGCTAAGAGCCAGCACTGGTCTTTAGGAATCTCCATTTGCAGGCTAAGAGCCAGCACTGGTCTTTAGGAATCTCCATTTGCAGGCTAAGAGCCAGCACTGGTCTTTAGGAATCTCCATTTGCAGGCTAAGAGCCAGCACTGGTCTTTAGGAATCTCCATTTGCAGGCTAAGAGCCAGCACTGGTCTTTAGGAATCTCCATTTGCAGGCTAAGAGCCAGCACTGGTCTTTAGGAATCTCCATTTGCAGGCTAAGAGCCAGTACTGGTCTTTAGGAATCTCCATTTGCAGGCTAAGAGCCAGCACTGGTCTTTAGGAATCTCCATTTGCAGGCTAAGAGCCAGCACTGGTCTTTAGGAATCTCCATTTGCAGGCTGAGAGCCAGCACTGGTCTTTAGGAATCTCCATTTGCAAGCTAAGAGCCAGCACTGGTCTTTAGGAATCTCCGTTTGCAGGCTAAGAGCCAGCGCTGGTCTTTAGGAATCTCCGTTTGCAGGCTAAGAGCCAGCACTGGTCTTTAGGAATCTCCGTTTGCAGGCTAAGAGCCAGCACTGGTATTTAGGAATCTCCTTTTGCAGGCTAAGAGCCAGCACTGGTCTTTAGGAATCTCCGTTTGCAGGCTAAGAGCCAGCACTGGTCTTTAGGAATCTCCGTTTGCAGGCTAAGAGCCAGCACTGGTCTTTAGGAATCTCCGTTTGCAGGCTAAGAGCCAGCACTGGTCTTTAGGAATCTCCGTTTGTAGGCTAAGAGCCAGCACTGGTCTTTAGGAATCTCCGTTTGCAGGCTAAGAGCCAGCACTGGTCTTTAGGAATCTCCGTTTGTAGGCTAAGAGCCAGCACTGGTCTTTAGGAATCTCCATTTGCAGGCTAAGAGCCAGCACTGGTCTTTAGGAATCTCCATTTGCAGGCTAAGAGCCAGCACTGGTCTTTAGGAATCTCCATTTGCAGGCTAAGAGCCAGCACTGGTCTTTAGGAATCTCCATTTGCAGGCTAAGAGCCAGCACTGGTCTTTAGGAATCTCCATTTGCAGGCTAAGAGCCAGCACTGGTCTTTAGGAATCTCCATTTGCAGGCTAAGAGCCAGTACTGGTCTTTAGGAATCTCCATTTGCAGGCTAAGAGCCAGCACTGGTCTTTAGGAATCTCCATTTGCAGGCTAAGAGCCAGCACTGGTCTTTAGGAATCTCCATTTGCAGGCTGAGAGCCAGCACTGGTCTTTAGGAATCTCCATTTGCAAGCTAAGAGCCAGCACTGGTCTTTAGGAATCTCCATTTGCAGGCTAGGAGCCAGCACTGGTCTTTAGGAATCTCCATTTGCAGACTAAGAGCCAGCACTGGTCTTTAGGAATCTCCATTTGCAGGCTAAGAGCCAGCACTGGTCTTTAGGAATCTCCATTTGTAGGCTGAGAGCCAGCACTGGTCTTTAGGAATCTCCATTTGCAAGCTAAGAGCCAGCACTGGTCTTTAGGAATCTCCATTTGCAGGCTAAGAGAATATTTTTGGAAATTTACTACTGGAATGCATGTGCATAGTATCTCGCGATTGGTGGAAACAGAAACAATTCTTCTTCACTCCTTGTTGCCTCGCAACATCTAGTGATAATGTGTACTGGTGTAAAAACATTAAATTACATTAAGTTACATTTAATGGTATAGCGGACTGAAAATAAAACCAGCCTACTTTATAATGTCTTGAAGGCAGGACTTAGAAATTAGGGACTTGATAGACCAAATCAGACCAATAACTTCTTTTAGGCCAGTTGATTAATGGGTGAATCCAGTCTATTGATTAATCATATAACATCATAATCAACTACACCACATGTAGGCTGATGTTGTAATCAATTATATCATGAATGACCTAATTACTGTATGGCTGTCGTAACGCTTAATAGTCAGTCAAGTTGTATAAATTGTATGTCTTTACTATTTAATAAAGATGCTGTTGAATATTTGGAAACTAATTTGACTGGGGGCTGTTGTGGCAACAGCACCGAGTCAGATTAGTTGCAAAATATTCAACAGCTTACCTGTATACTTTTCTGGAAATTGAGATTCAGGGAGTGCAGGAATCGATCGATTCCAAGACAGGTAAAGCCGGAGATTACCTCTAGATGGGAGGGGCATTATTATGCTAAAACTCAGGATTTACCCATTGGTCACATATTGTTTAACCCTGATAAGAGCTGTATGAACCCCATAGATGCGCACACAATTTATAGAAGCCATATTAACTCTCACCAATCAATTCCCAATATCTCTATGCTGTGACCATACAGGAAAACTGTTGAATGTTTTAAAATTATTGTGACTGGAAACTGTTCCTGCCTTAGACAGCAATGGCTTCCAGTTCAGATTAATTTCAAAATACTAAACAGAATGAGTTTGCTGTCTTACAGAATATGGTTTTTCGGTCATTTGTCAGTGATAGGGTGAACTAGATTCAATAGAGGGAGATCCATTCTTGGCTTGAATTTATTTAAAAAAAAAGAAAATGTCTATTTGCAGACCAAGAGAAGACTATTTTTGAAAATTTACTACTGGAATTTCAATGGTAGACTTTAAAAAATAGTCTTCATTTGGTCTGCAAATGGACATTTCTCAAGACCACTGCTGAAGCTGTTTTTGGCTGATATGAGGGCTAAAAGGTTAATTCCCCAGCACTTTTTGCAATCGATTTAAAACTTTGAAACTGGAATTCCCAGAATCTAAATTTCAAGATATATATATATATATATATATATATATATATATATATATATATATATATATATATATATATATATATATATATTATATATACATACACACAGCTAAGCTGTTGAATATTTTGAAACTGATTTGACTGGGGCTCAAAAGGAAGGATTCGACAGAATGTTTATTAATTTGCAAATGCATCAACGAAATACAATTCATACACTTGGTAATGGACTTTTCAATTTTCTTTTTTATTTTCATGTTAGCTAACATGTGATTTATTTGATTATGACGTCAGATATTTGAGTGACAGATTGGATCCGTCCATTCCCTTTTGTGTGATAACTTTCAAACTTCGATCACCATTGATTGTTTCCAGAATGAAGACAACAGTCTTTTTGTTGTACGCTCTCCGAATGCTTCGAAATTGAATTTTGGACAATTGGAATACATATTGAAGTAGGCCTGAGTAGTCACTTGTAGCATTCCTTTGATGCACAGGTGTAAACATGACACCTGTATTCTGTTAAATATTAGAGATACTCGCTATCCTTTAGATCTATGCTTTGGGTGAGACGCTGTCTGTCAATATAGTTCTAAGTCTGCACAAATGCCTTTTATCCGCCTCTGTTTGTTTATATATTTCCCTGTTCTATCTCTCTTATAAACTGCCCACTGATTTAGTGAAGAATTTTACCTTTGTCATGCTGATCAATCCCTCAGGATTGTAAGTTAAATCCTGCTAAATATGAGACCTGTTGAATGTGCTGAAAACAATTTGGTAGCAATTATGTTTAGTCAAAGTTCCTCCAAAAATACTCGACTAGGTTTTAATTATATCTCCTGGATCCTATCTGATTTGCATGATGAAATGGGTGTATAACTGTATATGTATGTTCATGATGTTTTTAAGGTAAACAGTTAAGGCTCTTACTGTCACACTATAACAATCTGTGAACATACACTTTCAAAATACGTCTGATATGTATGTGCATTTAGTCAGGCTTTAGTATATGTCACACCTATATCACTGGTCCATGTAGTATTAAATTGATTGTTTATTCATGCTTTATAATTTATAATGTCCACCCTATATCATATTTAACCCTTTAACACTGATATCAGCCAAAAATGGTTTCTGCAGTTGTCTTGAGAAATGTCCATTTGCAGACCAAGAGAAGAGTATTTTAGAAAATTTACCACTGGAATGACTGGCTCGATAGCCGAGCCAGTCATTCCAGTGGTAAATTTTCAAAAATACTCTTCTTGGTCTGCAAATGGACATTTTCTGTGAGAAAATTGAAATTTTCTTGAATAAAGGGTTAATGAAGATACATTTCATCATACATCTGAAAACTCAAAACTTTCCCAGCAACTTAAAAATAAATTTTGATTAAATGAATTAGCTTTATAGGCATTCGGGTTAAAATCAATTTTATAAACTGTCAGGAATATTTATAAAAACCTGGCTAAAAGCTCTTCGCTACAAGTATTTATGCATGTATCATTTTGTATTTTAGGCATCATTTCATGCAGAGACAGGCTGATAAATCTAGTGCCATTGATCATTCAATGTTCAGCCATTACAGTGGCTTGGAGAAGCACACATATGGCTTAATTATGGCATTATGCCAATATAGCCATTGTGGTTGTCCATGACAAGTAGTTCCGTAGTTTCATGACAAGTGAGTTCCGGTAAAGAAGTTTATTAGCCCTGGAGAAATGTAATACTTGGATTCTTCCTCCTGCCTTTAAAATGATAAATCACCTTACTGGAAAGAATATAGCATTGGGATTGTTACAGTGACTTGTAGTTAATATTAATGTGATTTTGAACACCTCTGCTGGAAGGCTTTCAATCCTAGGACTAAGTCCTGGGTCTGAATCCACATCCGTCACTGTTTCTACTGATTGAAGGGTAACTTGTAATACATGTACCTTTAGATTCCATGTCTTATGCACGTATGGTATCTGCAGTGACATAAAGGGTTCGGGGTGGCGTAGGGGGACAAAGAAAATGACAGACTGTTCTTTCAGTATACTGTCAGATCATCTAGTGAATATGGTTTTTGGGGGGGCCCCCCTTATTCACAAAGGATGTATTTAAGTACGAAAAATGCTTAAATCAAGGGTGTAAGTAAAAAAACAGCCTAAGTCTGTATTCGGCTACATTATATGAATATTTAGGGGCCGCCTCGTAAATAGTCGGGTCTTGTAAATACATACCTTATAATGGGCAGTTAGACAGTGGTTTGAGTTAGGCACTCTACGTGATTACTGATTAGTCACACAAAATTGTCAATTTTTAGCTCACCTGGCCTGAAATGCCTGGCCTTGGCGACTGTTCGTCATTCGCCCGTTGTCTGTCCATCAACTTTTTCTTTAAATGAGTTATCTAGAATCACGGGAGCGATTTTAATTATATCTAGCAGGAAGCATCCTTAGTGCATAGCGGTCCAAGTTTGTTCAAACGAAGTTGATCGGGCCGGTAGTCATCTTGGATTTTTGCTAATTTTTAGGAATGTGTTTAAAAATCTCCAAAACTGCTTGGGAGATCAATTCAAAACTCACGAAATATCATCCAGTGAAAAAGCTGAACCAAGTTTGTTCAAGGGAACTTGATTGGCCAAATAGTTCGGTGGCCATCTTGGATGTACTAGTTTTTGCGAAAACGACTAATCCAGAACCGCTGAATGGATCAGGCCGAAATTTGGAATATGATTTAGGGACTATTGAGGGCCATTAAAGCTTTTTCAAGGGACGGTTATATGTTAAAAAAAACCATGGTCACGGTGGGACAATCAAAATGTAGCGTGTTTTGTGGCAATATATATTTTTTTATTTGATCAAGGGAACTTGATTGGCCAAAGGGTTCGGCGGCCATCTTGGATGACCCAGTTTTCAAAATAATGACTTCTCCAGAAGTCCGCTGAAAGGATCAGACCCAAATTGGGGAGATATCATTAGTGTCTAAAGTTTGTTCAAGGGAAGTTGATACGTAAAAAAACATAGTTGCCGTGGACCAATCAAAATGTGGTGTGTTTGCCAGCCATATTGGATTTTCTAATTGATGGATATTGAAGCCAAAATTTGTTTTATGTAGCTTTATGCATATATTCTAATTAAAAATTTGCCATTTTCAAAACTGTCGGATAAATGGTTTTTGGCCATCTTGGATCTTTTGGCCGCCAAAAACTCCCATACTAAAACAATCGGAAATTTAAGATGTCTTCTTGCGAATCACTAGGCCGATGCCAAGTATATTTGGCAGGGTGCATGCTTATGGCATAAGTATCCAAATTTGTTCAAAGCAAGCCGATCGGCCAATTTGGCCGGTGGCCATTTTGGATTTTGATCAATTTTTAGAAACATCTAAAAATGTTCTCTGAAAACACTTGGGGGATTGATTCAAAACTCATGAAATATCATCTAGGGCAAGAGCTGACCCAAGCTTGTTCAAGGAAATTAATTTGGACAAATGGTTTGACGCCATCTTGGATGACCTAGTTTTCCCTGAATTTAAAATGTCTTCTCGAGAACCACTAGGCCGATGTCAAGTATATTTGGCAGGGTGCATGCTTATGGCATATGTATCCAAATTTGTTCAAAGCAAGCCCGCCGGCCAAATTAGGCCATCTTGGATTTTGATCAATTTTTAGAAACATCTAAAAATGTTCTCTGAAAACACTTCACTGGGGATTGATTCAAAACTCATGAAATATCATCTAGGGCAAGAGCTGACCCAAGCTTGTTCAAGGAAATTAATTTGGACAAATGGTTTGACGGCCATCTTGGATGATCTTGTTTTCCCGAACGGATCGGGCTGAAGTTTGCAATATATGATTCGACTAAGGACCATTAAATTTGGTCAAAGGAAGTTGATATGTAAAGAAACGTGGTCACAGTGTTCCTGTTACAATTTTGGTCAATGCCTTAGGGGGTTTACTTAAAGCCGATGGATGTCCTTTGCAGTTGAAATGCCTATGTTCCAGGTGAGTTATACAGGGCCTGTATTATTAAATATATTGTGGGAGGACTGGTAGTGAAAATAGTCTACAACAGCCAATGTTGTTACTCTTATGCTGAGGGAAGTACACTGCATTAAAGATAAACACTAGAACTTTCACTGATACCATTATCCCCTGATGAGTTGCTAGTACTTAAGTTAGTCACACTGACACACAGCTATGCTTAATAGTGAAGCTTAGCCTGTGTTGCTGTGACCTGCTGTTGTCTAGCATTGAGCAATTAATGGTCAAGAATTATCAAGAACATTGAAATCTTTGCTGAAGTTAGTGAATGTACATTAATTTACAGACTAAGAGAAGACGATTTTTGAAAATATACCACTGGAGTGAGTGACTCAGTTAGTGAGTCAGTCATTCCAAAGGTAAAATTCACAAAATAGTACATTCTCTTAGCATATGAATTGACATGCATTTCTAGAGACCACAGGGCATTCTTGCTTGGCTTGACCATTGAAGGCTTAATCCTTTAATGACCATACCGGCCACAACCGGCCTCTGTTATGGTTGTGTGGAATGTCCATCTACAGGCCAAGAGAATAGGGTTTTTGAAAATTTACCACTGAAATGACTGGCTCGTTAACCATGCCAGTCATTCCAGTGATAAATTTTCAAAAATTATATTCTCTTGGCCTGCAAATGGACATTCAATAGGCAGATATTACAATTTTTCTGACCAAATTTGATTATTAAAGGGTTAAGAAACAAACAAATGTGGGGTAGATGTAAATAATAGAATTCTGGTTTCGATAATAAGTAGAGATGTACTTAATATTGGCAAATTGGTTAAAGCATCAGAAAAAATATTGTTAGATATAAATGTTTATTTAATCACACTTCGCTTCACTCCGAGGCGTATGTGCAATGCATATTAATCTTTAAAGGGATACAAATGTATTGGATAATGATGCTTGAGACAATATCATGGCAAATAATCTCTGGTAAGTAATGCTCTTCTGATCGACTTACAAAATGAATTAAAGTATAGCACAATCCCTTCATTTTCAATCACTTAAGAGTTTCATTAATACAATGTAGATCTTCAAATATGAAAATGGGGGAGTATTGTGAAAACTATTTGACTGAAAATCATTGCGACCAGCTGTTAAAGCACTGATTGTCAGAGAAATGATTTTCAATATATTCAGCAAGTTTGATTAGGGTATGTTGGAAAAATCTTTACCTGTAGGCTACAATGTGTGAATAGATGGGAAGATTATATATATATATTATATTATATATATTGTCTATAAGATGAGTAATGTTGGCCGGGTGCACTTCTTTCCACTAGAATTAGGCTCATGGCCAATTCTCTTTTCTAGTCAGCTTTGTCTTGGCATCAGAATAGAATATTTCAGCGTTGGGAGTGGGTGTTGGCAAAATTGATTATATTTGTACTGGTTCCTGTTTCCTCATGGTTATGTAATACATGTATCTATTCACATCATAAATCAATGTAATCTTTGCTTTGGTTATTTACATGTACATGTGTCAGAGATTTTGTTATCATAGCGGACACCAGTGCTCAGAGGTAGAACTTGTGTAATGGACCAATGCCAATTATTTAACCCATTAATTATGGTTATGCCAGCCAAAAACTGCAAATTCTGTGATGTCCACCTGCAGACCAAAAGGTTATTTTTGAAACTTACAACTGGAATGATTGACTCTAAAACTGAGCAATTCATTCCAGTTGTAAAGTTTTGCACAAAAGACTTCCTTTGGTCTGCAATTTGAACAATCACTGTACATGTATGCCACAATGCAATTAAATTTGCAAAATTTAATTTTGAAATCTAACTGACCTATATGCGCAACATTGATATCGTAATATTTATTCAGACTGAGAAAGGAGGAACATCAGGTTTTGATTTAGAATCTATGTCGACGTGTACATGCAGTTGTTTTTCGACAAATTCTTTCAGTTTATTTAGAACAGGTGTGTTCCATATTTCCAGGTATGTGTGGGCTGTAGTAGGATAAACTGTCAAGTATATGTCCTGGTCAGGCAATCTTGAGAATAAAGTGGTAGTCTGACTAATGCTTGAGATTTCTCATACTGACAGATTATTGTTGTGATAAAATATTGAAATTGAGCAATGTTCATAGTGCATTGCCTTTAACCCTTTAATGGTCAAGCCGGCAAAAAATTGTCTGTTATGGTCTTGCGGAATGTCCATTTACGGACCAGGGGCATACAATTTTTGAAAATATGCCACTGAAATGACTGGCTCGATAACCGATGCAGTCATTGCAAGGGTAAATTTTCAAAAATTGTTTTCTCTTGGCCTATAAACATGATATATGGACTTTCAATAAGAAAATATTTACATTTTCTTGACCAAATTTGACCATTAAAGGATTAATATACATGTACATAAATCACTATAGATATAATTGACCATTTCTAGTCACTGCTTCTCCACATGCGGCCTGAGAAAATACAATCTGTCTCCCAGATGGTGGAAGAACATGCCATTTTATAACTGCATAATTTTCACGTTTTATACCCCGCCAAAAAATTTGGCGAGGTATTATGTAATGCCGCCGGGCGCGTGGGTGGGCAGGCGGGCGGCAGAATGGTTTCCAGATGATAACTCTGTTACCGTTTGTCGGAGCGCATTGAAACTTCATAGGGTGGTTGGACTTGGTCTTGGGAAGAAACCTATCGAAATTGACGATGATCCAAAATCCAGGATGGACGCCAGCCACCGGTGGCCATCTTGAAAATTGGTTTCCGAATGATAACTCCGTTACCGTTTGTCCGATCGCATTGAAACTTCATAGGGTAGTTGGACTAAGTTTGGGGAAGACCGTTACCGTATATCGGATGGTATTGAAACTTCAAGGAGTGGTTAGACTAGGTCTGGTGAAGGAACCTATCGAAATTGACAATGATCTGAAATCCAAGATGGCCGCCAGCCACTGGTGTCCATCTTGAAAATTGGTTTCCTGTTGATAACTCTGTTACCGTTTATCGGATCGCTTCGAAACTTCATAGAGTGGCTGGACTAGGTCTGAGGAAGAAATTTATCGAAATAGACACTGATTCAAAATCCAAGATGGCCACCAGCCATGGGCTACCATCTTGAAAATTGGTTTCTGGATGATATCCCCGTTACCATTTATCGGATCACTTCCTAGGGTCGTTGGAATATGTCTGGTGAAGAAACCTATCGAAATTTACGCTAATCCAAAATCCAATATGGCCACCAGTCAGCGGCAGCCATCTTGAAAATTGGTTTCCGGACGATACCTCCATGACTGTTTAGCGGATCGCTTTGACATTTAATGAGGATTACTGGTCTGAGGAAGAAATAAATATTTTCTAATAGCTGTCATTTATTAGCTTGTCATCATGGTGGGGAGAATTAAAATTTTCTTGACCAAATCTGATGATTAACGGGCTAAGCTATATGATGGCCCAATGTGCCACATGCTGTAGATCTTTTGTCTCTCTGAGTTTCTCCTATCACCACAGGTGACTATAACAGGGCTGCTAAACAAACTTAAGATACAATCTAATTTTGTGCCAGATTGATACACACATGTGAAGATGTCAGCTGTCTTCATGTTAATATTTTATCTTGTAAATGATTAGCATTTATACATGTACATGTATTTAATGCTTTTAAACATGGCACCCTGGTGATATGAACTTTCAGACCTCATATGGTGCTGTACATGGACATACATGTTCTGTACAGTTTGTGTATACATGGACATTGTATATATAATATTTCAATGAGTCCTTAACCCTTAGCAGTCTGATGTCAATATTATATATTTTACTGTGTCAATGTAAAGGAAACTGTCTACGACAGCACCATCTCCCAACAAACTTGTTGAAAAACGTACACCAGCTCATCTTTTAATTTAATTTGAAAATTTAAAATTTTGACACGAGTGGGAAGGGTTAAATGGAAGCTAATATTTGTGTGTCTGACTTCTATGACCACATTATTATACACTTATAGTTTAACCCTTTGAATCCTGTATTTTAACCCTTTCACTGACAAATCCCTGAAAAAGTAAATTCTCTGAGATAAAACTTATTCTGTTGAACATTTTGAAATTAATTTGACTGGAAGCCATTGCTGCCTTAACAACGGCTTCGAATTAAATTAATTTCAAGATATTTAATGTCAGTTTTCCTCTATGGCTGCGTTGAAGATGAGATATTGGGAATTCACCGGTGAAGGGGTTACGGTAACGATTCAGGTAAGCTCTTGCATATTTTGAAACTACCGTAATTTGACAGGAACACATCCCAGTCAAATCAGCTTCAAAATTGTCAGCGCATTATTTCTTGTATTCTAAATGATTATTCCTCTTTGGCCTAAAGGTGTTCAAAGGGTTATTTAGAAAGCAAATAATTATCCAATCATGATTGTAAATTTGGGATGAATTCATAACAATCATGGGGCTATAAGTGCATGTTCAAGTTATGAAAACAACACAAATGTGTGGTCAAGCTAGCCACAAATAGCTGCTCAGTATGCAGTGATTCTGTTCTAGGCTCTGTCTATTTGCAAGAAGAATATTTTAGAACTAATTTGAGTAAGTTGTTTATGAGCCATGCAATTCAGATTTAAGTTTGATACATGTATATATTCCTCGCTGGTCATTGTTAAAGTACCCATTCTCTAAGAGATTCAAATTTTTGTGAACACTTGACTATTAACCCGTACCACACTGATGTCCAAATAATTTAAAAATTAAATTAAAAGATGAACAGGTGTTCATTTCTCAACAAATTTGGTGGAAGATTTTGCTGTCATAGACAGCAACACCGTCCATCATAACTGTTGAAAAATGTACACCAGTTTCTTTGCTATTGACACAGTAAAAGATAGAATATTGACCTGAGAGTGGTAAGTGTTAACATGTATCGCTGTGATGTTAGAAAACAAATCTTTAGGGGGCCAGTGGAAGGATTTGTGACTGGTGTACAATTTAGAAACAAGGTTACTGAAGGATGATGCTGTCTATGGCAATAAGAACAAAATTTACAGCAATATTATTTCAAAATTGATCTGTCATCTAAAATAGTATGTGAGCTTTTATCCAGTTTATTAGTCAAATTTGGTTTTAAAATCTCAATTTCTCATGAAAATGTCCATTAATGTGCAGTCCGAGATTATTTTTGAAAAATTATCACAGATAATCGAGCCAGTTATATTCCGGTGTTACATTTTCAAAAATACTCTTCTCTTGGTCTGCAAATATACATTTGTAAGACTATGAAATCATCTTTGGCCGCCTTGACCAAATGTAAGGGTTAACTTACCACTCTGATGTCAATATTTTATCTTTTGTTGTGTCAATGTGTAAGAAACTGGTGGACATTTTTCAACAATTTTGGTGGAGGATGTTGCTGTCGTTGACAGCACCAGTTCCCACCCAATTTGTTGAAAAATGAACACCAGTTCATCTTTTAATTTAATTTGAAAATTTTGTTTTGACACAAGTGGTAATGGTTAAAGGATGCAGTCTGAATTTTAAGCGTTCTACGGGATAAGTGGTTAAACTTGCAGCTATCGCACTCAGCAATATATACTTCATTTCAAATTGTGATCATTTCTGATCAGTTTCCTCTTAAGACGAATAGTTATAATGTAAAAACGCCTTCAGTACATTAAAGACTTATATGTGTATCCCTTTAACATTTTACAGCAGACTTTATCCCATGGAAATTGATATTCAGGCTGGCTGCAGCATGCCAGACAGCGTCCTATATAGAATTTCTGATCATGATCAATATTACAATATCCCTGTATATGCATTAAATGCCAAGGTGAAATTCAATACAGCTACATGTAGTATAAAATTTCTGACTGATAAGTACAGCATTTTAACCATTTAACCCTTGAATTTGTTCAAGAAAATTTGTATTTTCTCATAGGAATTGTCCATTTGCAGACCAAGAGAAGACTATTTTTTAAAATTTACAACTGGAATGACTGGCTCAGTTATCAAGCCAGTCATTCGAGTGATAAATTTTCAAAAATAGTCTTGTCTTGGTCTGCAAATGGACATTTCTCAAGACCATGGCAGAAGTCACTTTTGGCTGATATGAGTGTTAAAGCGTTAAGCAAGGAAACTTTAGCAAGAAAACTTACTTATTAATCAACCGCTTACTGGTCACGCCGGCCAAAACCGACCTCTAAAGTGGTCTTGAGAAATGCCCATTTTCAGACACGGGGAAGACTATTTTTGAAAATCTATCACCAGAATGACTGGCTCAGTAACAGAGCCAATCATTCAGTGCTAAATGTTCAAAAACAGTTTCTTGTCTTGCAGATGGACATCCAGTGATTAAACAATTTTGACCAGTAAAGGGATAATGATTGATACATGTAGCTGGCCTGCACTGGCTGCCATATTGGATTTCAGATCATGGTATAATCACTTCCTCAGTAAACATATAATCAAGTTCCATGTGGTTATGGCATTTTCCCCACATTGACAGTCATTATGCTGGGATTCCCCTAAATCAACGCTCAGAGCAAGACTGCTGGCTGGTAACAGCGCCAACAAGCAGCTGACACAGCAATTTAAACAGTTCTTATGATGAACTAAAATCACTATATTATTTGAAAGCGCATTCAATTGCCTAAACATTAATGCATTGTGTTTTATGTATTTGTAAAGTTTTCACTGAGTTATTTGCATATATAAAATACACCGTTCGACCTAGATTCATTAAATCAAGTGGACGGTAGGGGCTATTTTAAAATTGTAATCAATTGTATTACATTTTACAAAACTAAAAAACTTGCACAGAAATGTATGGAAAATTGGCTTAGCTTTCCAATGATGTATGACTTCAACAATATTATGAAGTTCTTCATATAAACTGCTTAAAGTGCGTTGTATCTGATTGTACTATTAAAGTAATGCTGTTTGGGCATTAGCTATTGTGGTTACCAGCCAGAAGTGGTATGTGCAATGCATTCTGGGAAGGTGTTTTCCCAAAATACGCTAATGTGGGAAAGGTCTATCAATAACCATGTCTATGTACACATTGAGTTAGTATATTTGTAGAATGATCATGCGCATACCTTCATGGCTTCACTATCAGACTAGTTGTACCGAGCGCCAGTGACACGAGTTCAGTTAATCACAAGTGTGCATGTTCGCGTATTGATCACTGACTGGCGGACAAAAGGGAGTAAATTGTCTTTTGGTAATTAGAAGTGAAATTGAACAGACGCAATTGAACAGACACAAATTATATATTTTTATCAGAAATAAAATGATATTGGCTATTATTAATTTGACGCTATTCAACTACATAATAGAATTAGTAATTTTGGAGACTATAGATTGTGCAAGAAAATACAGAACTCTGAAATTCCGCCTTTGAGAGGTTTATGAGAGCTCTATGACTATGATACTACCTCTAATATATATATACACCTGAAATGGATAGAAAGCATGCATGTGTTGATAGAAAGCTGACAGCTACAACTTGGCTAACTTAAACTATTTGAATATCTGACGAAATGGTTGAATCTAAGGATTACTTCAATACAGGTCTATAGAGCAGATCACACAATATCCGAGTTTAACCCTTTACTGATCTTATCATAGGAGATGTCCACTTGCTGATTAAAAGAAAACATTTTGAGAATTTACCATTGGAATGACTGGCTCGGTCATTGAGCCAGGCATTCCAATGATAAATTTTCAAAAATAGTCTTCTAAATGCACCCTGCAAGGGGACATTCCTAAAGACCATTCAGGCTGGTTGTGACTGGCTTTAGCATTAAGTGTTTCATTTGATTTGTTTACATCTGTGTTTCATATCTAATGTCACATGACTGCTCTGATGACACAGATGTTACACAGGTGTGCAGAATTAGATAACATTCATGATGGCAGAATTAAATAAATAAAATAAATGAAATTTCTTTTGGAATTCTGTATGCACACCTGAGTAAACTTGTGCTTAAGTGGGGACTGTCATTCTAGTGAATTCCTCACTGTCAAAACAATTGCCATCATTAACTCTAATCCACCAATTTGTTCAAGAGAACTTTGATCTCATAGAAAATATCCATTTGTAGCCCAAGAGAAAGCTATTTTTGAAATTATACCACTGGAATGACTGGCCCGGTTATGGAGCAAAACCATTCCAGTTGCTAATTTGAAAAATTGTCTTCTCTTAGCCTGCAAATGGACATTCCTCTAGAGCACAACAGAGGCAACGTTGTGCCGGCTTGACCATTAAAATGTTCATATGAAGCAAATGTGTGATGCAGAATAGCACTGAGTAATTTAGCTGCCAGTTGTTGCCTCCAAATAGCAAATGTTAGTAGAGATTTATTTGAGTTTGATCTACATGTACCGCTTCAATAGATGAAAATAGCAGCAAAGCAGCGACAAATCAGTTGATCATGCATCGTCAGAGAGGCTTCTGTTATATTAAAGCTGACAATGGTATTGTAGAGCAGCTATATAGCCTCTACTCATACATACACTTACAGTAGACTTCATCCTGGATCAAATGATATGAGAAATAACTCACGCACAGTCTTGTGAGATGTGTACAGTGTACCTGAGCTCTGGGTAGTAGAACAAAAATGAGATTTGTTTGTGTTAGGAGAGGCCACATGACCTGGGTGCCAGCCAGCCCTGCCCAAAGACCAACCATCTAATAGCTACATGTATATTTGTATCCTACATGAATCTGCCCTAAGAGTGAAGACTAATACCTGACTTTAATGATCGGCTTAAGCTTTTAATGGTCAACATAATTCATTAGAATATGGCTTTTCTTCTAAACAATGTCAGTTTTCAACAGGCAAAGAAAATAGTATTTTAGAAAATATGTTCTTGATTTGCAAATGGATGTGTCTAATGACCACTGGTGAAGGAGGTTTGGCTGTCTTGGTCATTAAATGGGTAAATAACAGGGCCTTTTATCTTCTTAAACTGCCCATGCACTTAATTGTATTTTTATTTTTTTTAGTACTTATCATGCTTTAAATTCCCCATTTGTGACAAAATTCAGTCTTGTTAAAAATTAATAGATTTCTTTTATCCAATACATACACACATCTATGGGCATCAGACACAAAATGAAAGTATAGTTAGCCCTGTAAATTGCTTTCCTTTGAATGTTAGCATCTATCTAAGCTCCCTCTAAATTATTTATCCATGCAGTCAAACCTGTCCATAAAGGACACATATGTTTAAATTGACTATGGTCATTAAATACAGGCAAACTAAAAAATATTACATAACTCATGTTAAAATATAGCATTTGTGAGTCATATGATGGGTTGGGTGTCTGCTTAAGACAGGTGGTCTTATGATCAACATTTATTGACCACCATCTTGTGAGCCTAAAAGCAGTGGCCCTTATAAACAGGTTTTACTTATAGATGACATTAGGAAGTGAGTAATGCAATTTAAAAATATAATGCAATGATTCAGGTATATACTTTAACCTTCTAATTTGGTCACACAAATTTTAATTTTACCAGAAAATGTTCATTTGCAGACCTAAAGACAAAATTATTTTTTGAAAATTAATCACTGGAATGACTGGCTCGATAATCGAGCCAGTCATTCCAGTGATACATTTTCAAAAATAGTCTTCTTGTCTGCAAATGAACATTTATAAAGATCAACACTGCAAAAGCCATTTATTCAACCATTTTCAATCTGTATCCCCGGGAATGATATTTAATTCTATGCATAATACCTTGTAACTTGCTAATTTCATTCTTAATCAATTGATATTTTTGATAGCAATTTGACAGACAGTTTTCGTACTGCCTCAGGCAAATTTATCTACAAATATTCAGCAGGCTTTATATTTACTAACTATAGGCAACTGTGTAGTTCTGAAGAATGCAGAATAAAAATGTTTAATGATACAGCGGAAATCTTGTTATTAAATGTTTTATAGGTGCGCATGTTAAATGCATGAATAATTACTCTGAACAGATTTAATACAGCTAACAATAAGATCATAATTTTATTTCTGCTTTCATAACTATCAATTATAGTCTACAGAAAATTCAGCTGTAACTATTAATCCCACAATACATAATTTTTTGCGATGTGTCCTGTTTTTAATAGGGACAAGTTTTTATTTTTCGAATAAACTCGGACTTGGACAATGAGATTTGATGTGTTCTGAAAATGTTTGTTTATACGTTGTATGATTTATATATCTCTGATTTTTTTTACAGAATCACCTCATTGACTCCTGAGAGTTTATGTAATTGGTTTAATATTAAACATTATATGGAAACCTATTATAAGCAATGATCAAGGGCTCCAGAACACGTACTTGACATTGAATTCTTTTGAATGTATTCTAACATTTAAATATTAGTGAATGTTTGACCAATTGATGGCTTTATTGTAGAGCTGATTTAAATGTGTAAATGAATCAGTCTATTTTCAGAATAATTTGAAATTCAAACCAACAGGACTAGCTGATTTACATTGTCATGCAGTCATGTACCAAATTCACATTAATGGTTTAACACTCATATCAGCCAATAACGGCTTCTGAAGTGGTCTTAAGAATGTCCATTTGCAGACCAAGAGAAAACAATTTTTGAAAATTTACCATTGCAATGACTGGCTCGATTATCGATAACCGAGACTGTCATTCCAGTGGTAAATTTTCAAAAATAGTCTCTTGGTCTGCAAATGGCCTCTTCAATGAGAAAATTAAAATTTTCGGAACAAATTTGAGGGTTAAAGGGTTAATGCACATTATCCATAATCATACTTTATGAACTGTGCTCAGTGAAGGTCCATTTACAGGTCAAGAGATAACTATTTTTGAAAATTGGCAACTGGAATGACTGGTTCAGTTATCAAGCCAGTCATTTCAGTGGTAAAAGTTTAAAAAAAATCTTGTGTGAATGGACATTGGTCAAGACCACTGCAGTGGCCGGTTTTGGCTGGCTTGACCAGTAAAGGGTTAATTATTAACTATGAACAATAACAGCTGCTCTTCACCACCAGTTATTTGTACAATTATTACTGATTAAATATTCAAATGTTATCTTTCTCTTCTGTGTTGATATCAGAACAGAAAAAGGATAAAACATGGCCCACTCACTACATGTGGGTGGTAGTTGGCGTCAGTACATGTATGCAGAGAGATGGACGCAACTCATAAATGATTCAACACGGCTACGGTTCTATAAAGAAATACAAACAAAATTTGAATTCGAAGACTATCTTAAAATATTACCATATCTAGAAGCAATAACCTTTTGTCATTTCAGAACACTGAACTATCAACTCGCAATAGACTCTAAAAGGTGGGTGGGTATTGACAGGGCGGAACGACTGTGTAATACATGTAGCATAGTAGAAACAGAAATACATTTTCTTTTTTGCTGTGGAAAATACACAACAGAAAGAACACAATTTATACCTGATTACTAAGGTAGAACACAACAGAGAAAACTCATTCTGTTTGCGATCTGTAACAAACCAATACTGAATAGGTTATGCAAATATCTACGGCTATCAAAGAAAAAAGAAAGACCTGCTCAACAACAACAAAAACAACAACAACAACAGCAGCGACTACGACAACGACGACATTAGGAGCACCTCGGGGACACCTCTACTACGACCAATGCAACAAAAATGGCTCCAGCACCAATATGGTACAATCATCACCACCACAACCACCACCACAACAACAACGATGACAGCGACAATGCAACCAACAACGACAAAGATGTTTACAATGACAAGGAAAGCAATGTCACAAACTAAATATTTCCAAGACTATTTGCAACGGCAGCAGCTAATCACGAAATAATCTTGAAAATAATGATGATAATAATAATAAATAATAATAATAATAATAATAATAATAATAATAATAATAATAATAACTACCGCCATAGTATAAATATACATGTATATAATAATAATGTCTACCCCATATGCTGTGTAAATGGCCAGGGTGATTAAAGAAAACTGAAAACCGGTGGCGGTGTGGTATAGTAGATGGTGGTGGTGTTCTGGTCATCACTGGTTCCTACATGTAGAGGGCAGTTGGCATCAGTTGGTGTTGGTGATGACATGGTTACTAAGTGCTGGTGGACACGATACCTATAGCGGGTGGTGAGGTGACTAGGTGGTGGTCAGATTACTAGGCAGGTGTATATCTCTCAGTACATGTATAGGTTCTGTTTCCATGTTAAGGTTACTAATGCTAAGCATTAAGTGTGTCTACCTGTATCAGAGTTCTCAAAATATTCAATTTTATATCCATAGCTGGTTAGGTATTCTCACCATAAATCCATTGAAAACTGCTATTAAAAACATTAACTCTTTAACCCTTTAACACTCATATCAGTAAAAACGGCTTCCACACTGGTCATGAGAAATGTCCATTTGCAAACGAAGAGAATACTATTTTTTTAAACTTATCACTGGAATGATTGGCGTGATAACCGAGCCAGTCATTCCAGTGGTAAATTACAAAAAATAGTATTCTCTTGGTCAACGAATGGACACTTTCTATGAGAAAATTGAAATTTTCTTGAACATATTCAATGGGTAACGGGTTAATGGTCAAAAGTTTATAAAGAAAATTAAACTTTTTGGCTCCGTGAAGCCATTTGCATGCTAAGAAGACCATTTTTGAAAATTTATCATAGGATGACTGGCTCAACCCCAAACTTTAAAACAATAGTCTTCGAGACCTGCAAATGGACATTCCTCAAGATCCTTAAGGCTGTTTATGCAGACTTGACAATTAAGGGGTTACCTTTCCATTCAATGTACCAAGTTAAGATGAACTGTACAAGAATCGTTGTAGTTATCTCTGTCAGTCAACATCTGTGTCAAAGGAGTGATATGGCAGTTGATTTAATTAGAGGAAATCTCATCTTTTCTTATTCTAGCCATTCAGGTGATAGAATTTCCACACATAATCCATTCCTGACATTTTGGCTATTTATCATGCTGACAACGAAAGATATTCAGGCTTTAGTAGATAAATGTTGATACATTTCTACAGCCTATGATGGCTGTCATGATTTACTTTTCAACCAATCAGAAAAAGCCTCAATGTATTACACTCAGTCATAGATGTACCAGCTATAGTTTGGCAATGTGATATAAAAGCAATCATGCAGGTAAGCTGTTGAATAGTTTGAAACTAATTTGATAGGCAGCAACAACTTCGTTTCAAAATATTCAACGGGATGAGTATTACATAATAAAGAATGTGATGCATTGGCACTTACATGACATCACACACTATCGCTTGAGGAGACAAAACGTGATATTACAATGCAGATAATTGTGATACAGATAAGGGAATGTGACAGAATATGAATGATATGGAATCTGTCAACCATGATCTATCCGTGCTAAACAACATTTGAGATGAGATTAGCATCCCTTTAGCTTGTATATGACAAAGCAGTGAATGCAGCAATGGCAGTCTGCTCGAGCAGCAAATATTGCTGATTCACAGCTGCTCTAGTAGCAGATACAATGTAGTTGATTGGCAGTTGCGAAACAATACCCGTACCCAAGGAATTTAAAAAACACTGGCATTTAATATAGGAAAGTTAGCAATGCTGTTATTACTACATTACAACCTACCTCCTTGCATTACTATTGCTTTTTCCTTCTCTGAAGGGAAGTGTAGTAGGATGAATTTTTTACAGCCAATGTTTGTTGGGTATTGTGGTTACAGATTGACTGAAGGCTTCTTCAGGAATCTCCATACTCTCTAATGATGAGATCCATAGTAATTCACTTGAATGCTATATCTCAGAATGAAGCAAGAAGAGGGTTAATCCAATACCCAGAGCCACTGAGTAGGTCATTAAGCACAGTGACAACCTCATTGGCTGATAGCTATCACATGACCTTGTTGGAAGCAACCAAGACTTCATTCCTTTTCCTACTGTTGCAGGAAGTGGCATATAAAAAATTTATAGCCAGTTTAAAAGCTATTTTATAACTTTTTGAATTGCTGTAGATTAATAGAAAGGCATAAAGATCATCAAGATGTCGGACAAGCGCAAGAAACCTCCTGAGCTAAGTGGTTGTAGGTCCTGGTGCATTAATAATCATTTGTAAGATCATTTCTATTTTTGTGGTGGGCGCGTTACCAGTTTTGGTTACTTGCGCCCAGAGTGTGATTAGACTATGTGTTATCTATTTTTGCTTCTTCATTTACAGTGACATGTATAAGCTACTGAATTGACATGCTTGTTGCGTTTGAGCATGAATCTGCGATCTTGATAACATACTCTCTCAAAGAAACCAAAATATTTTTAAACATTTGGGATCGGTAGGGTCTCTATCTATAAATCTTGGGATTAGCGCTGGCTAATCCTGAGTCATATTCGGAGCTTTACTCTATCAAATCTTTCTGTTTTTACGATTCAGATTTGAGAAAGTCTCCGAAGAAGATCAAGAAGGCTAAAGAAAAGAATATGAATCATTCTATCAGATGTCCTTCTGGCAGCTGCCATAGATTTAAAAAGTCGGAACACTGGACACGTGTACTTTAGAGTAGACCTGTCTGATATACGCGTCATTATCACAAGCGGCCAGAATGTCTTTCTTCAAACCAAATTTCCCAGAGATTAAAAAATTTCCTGGGAATCCTTCTCCTTAAGGTCGGTGGTTAAAATAAAGGCCAAACCCGAGGCCACGGTGGATTCAGCCATCCTTGAAAAAATTGTGTTATCAATGGAATGTCTCCTGAAACAAGTTGGCAATATTGACTCGTCTATTAACAGCAGGATCAATAAAATTATCCTGGACCAGTCAGTTTCCAATGCTTCATCTCTTTACATAGTTGATTGTGAAGCATTGGAACTGTCTGTTCCAAGGAAGCGCCTATTCTCTAAGTCTAACAAATTACAGCTCACTGATTTGCAATGTTTCAGGAGTACCACAAAGAATGGAAAGAACAAAAGCACGAAGACTCGGGTTTCGCCTCGTTCACCGCTCGTTCAGAAGCCAGTCATATCGCTCCATGATTCTTCATCTTCAGTCAACATTCCGCAGCCTGCGCCCATGAGGCCCGAGTTCGGTATATCCTCTCTCGTGACCGAGCGTGTCATAAGTCAGTCCTGTTTGTCACCTATCACTACTACTTCCTCACTGTCTGGGTCGAAGGTTTTCCCCACCAGAGTGGTCCAGGTGATCGCACATCTGTTGTCTTCTACAAAGCTGGTTTCATCATCTTATATTGTATCTGTTGTTACTCCGGCTAGACTTCCGGCCCCGGGCCCAGGTTTTTTCCCGGCCCCGGGTCTGGACGTTGACCGGCTTAGGTTACCGATTTCATCCTTCGGTCCGGACCCAGATTTTTGTCCAGTTCCAGCCACTAGGGTGGCTTCGGGTTTAGAGTTTGTGCCAGGTCCGGGTTTTTTCCCGGCCTCGGGTCGGGATGTCAGCCGGCTTAGGTTACTGATTTCATCCTTGGGTCCTGACCCAAATTTTTGTCCGGGTCCGGCCGCTAGGGATACTTTGGGTTCTGGTTTCTTGCCGGCTCCAGGGTTTCTCCTGGGTCCAGGTCCTCTCCTCTCTGGTCAATCTCCCGTCTTTTCCGCCACGACTCCGGCCCCAGCCCGTGTCGGGACCGGTCATTCTGTCGTGTCAGAATTAAATTTGAATTATTCTTCAAATTTTGGTCAATCCTCATGTGACTTTTCACATGCTTCCCCGGTCCTGGGGCCTAGTTGGGCTCTGGAGCCGGGTTCAACTCTAAATTCTCAGTCATCCTCTATTTTCTTGTCAACGGATTTTTCCGGACGGTCGGTGGGTCCTCTGTTATACTATTAGTAATCCCAGATAGGGGCCGAGGCTGCATCCGGGGTTAGTAGATCCATGCCCGGTTACCTGGGTCCATCTAGATCTCATCTTTCTCCTGGTCGTTTGCTGTCTAATTCTCAGTATTCTTCTCACGAAGCTAATTCTGATGCTGTTAAACATATCTCAGTCATTAGTGAATCTCTGTCGGATAATTCTAGATCAGATTTCACTAATTATTCTTCTAGTGATCATTTCTTATTCAAACCTCATTCTAGATCCTTTATAGGTGATTCTTCTAGTTCTGAGAATCCCTCATACTCTTCAGATCCTATATCCCAGGATAATCCTTCCCAGGACTCAGTGAATTGTTATCTTAATGAATCCTTAGTGAATGTAATTACTTCTATTGCCTTGTCAAGTAAAGATTTTTCCTTGTCAAAAGACAGTTCAGGGAATCCTATCATCACTGCTTTTAGAAGCGCTATTGATTTCCTTCCATCCTTTGAATCTAGTTTGGTTCCTAGGAGTATCCTTCGTCATTCTCGTTCTAAGGTTAAGTTCACGAATTCCTCATCATCATCTTCATCCATTCAGCCTTCTTTAGTATCGGATATCTTGTCTAGCAATATTGAAGTTTCCTCCATTGTTGATGATTTTCAGAATATTTTCTTTAATCATGTTCTGATTAATAATTTTTCCGCGGATATTTTAGATCATTTTTCTCAGCAGGCTTGCTTTTCCGATTTCTCACTGGTTCCTCCAGATTTAGCTTCTTACATTAGAGTGCCTCTGATTTTAATGCTAGTATTAGATCTAAGTCTATATTTGAGAGAGAGAGAGGGAGAGGGGGGAGGGGGGGGGGGCAAACATGCACGCCAATACGTACGCACATATTCACGTACACATACGTAAGCGTGCGAACTACCTAGACAATTGTAATCAGTGGTTGATATAAATTATCATTTAACTAGTTATACATATGTTACTATTTAATTATGTTTTATTATACCCCATCTTGATGTATTTATTAATGTATTGTATTTGTATGTATGGGAGACACGTGTATAAGACTTATGTCTTACTGTGTTCCCATTGAACAAAATAAAATTCTGTTTAAACCAAGTCTCTGTTTGGTGACGCTTTGGATTTTATTAGCGATACTGGTAGATCTGCTGTTTCAGATCCAGCCATGATTAAATCTTTAGAACAATCGGCTAGACTCAGATTCTGTCTCTGATTTCAAAACATGCGGTGGAGGAGGTGATGGATTGGCAATACAATCCAGGTTACTTCTCGACCATGTTTCTTGTTCAAAAGAAGATGGAGGGGGGTGAGGGGGAGGGGAGCGGGATGGTTAGGTGGGACGAGGGGGGCAGGAGGCCCATTATAAATCTAAAATCCCTCAATCTTCTAATTGTGAGTCCTTCTTTCAGTCTCTCCAGGTGGGCTTGTGGACAATATCCATCGCCCTCAAAGACGCATATTTTCACGTCCCTATTCATGCAGCATTCCGCAAGTTCCTTCGTTTCGCTTACAAAGGCAGAGTTTGTCAGTTTCACATTCACCCATTCGGCCTCACACCTCCCCTTACGTATTCACTCAAATAGTCTCTTCAGTAGCCTCATGCCTTCATCTTCAGGCATTTTCAGTACATGTCTATATAGACAATTGACTTTTCAAGGCTCCTGATCCCGTCTCCCTCATTGCGGATGTATCAGATGCCATCCAGGTTAGGCTTCACCTTGGTTGGCTCATCAATGTAGAAAAGTCGCGTCTCTCCAAGTCAGGTTTTTACCCACCTGTGGGTCACTTTCGACCTCTCAGAGGAGGTTATTACCCTCCCTTCCCAATGTACAAACATTGATATCCACAATTCAAGCTCTCAAGGTAGGCCAATTAGTTTTGGCCAGATCTTTTCTCAGAATAATAGGCCGCATGTTTTCAGTAGAGAAGGTGATTCCTTGTGCTCCTCTGATGAGACAACCCTTCCAGTTTTATCTTATGGCCCACTGAAATCAGTCTCTAGATTCTCTGGATCTTCGGATTCTCATCAAGTTTCCTCTCATGACTCATTGCCGGTTTTGGAAAGACCGTCAATCCCTGTTATTAAGGGTTCCTCTCCATCCTCCATCTCCTCAGGCAATCTTCTTCACAGATGCATTCCTGGAAGGATGGGGGGGCCATCTGGGATTCCAGGAAGATTTCGGGAACCGGGTCCCTCACAGAATCTTCCTACCATGTCAACCTTGTAGAACTGTGGCCTGATTTCCATGCCCTAGTTCATTGGGAACCCATGATTCCTGGTATGTCAATCCTTATCAGATCAGACAGTTTCACAGTGGTCTCGTTCATCAATCATCGGTGGGGGGGTGGACCAGGTCGGTCTCTGTCGAGAGTCCATGATCATGCTTCATTGGTGCAAGTCCCGCAACATTTCTCTTCGAGTATCCCACATCCCAGGCAAACTGAATTTTCTGCCCAACCAGTTATCTCGTCCTTCAAGGATTCTGGAAACAGAATGGGAATTGAAAGAGGCTGTAGTCCAGTTGAGTTTTCTGCAGTTCGGTCATCCCCACATAGACCTGTTTGCTGCTCTAAAGAGCAGAAAGATATCTACCTTTATATCTCCCTTTCCGGAAGCTTTGGCTCTTTCAGTAGACTCTGTAGTTCAGTCTTGGGACAACATGTTCGCTTACGCTTTTCCCACTACGATTCTCATTCCTCTGGTACTCAGAAAGATCAGGCTACATCCCTGTGTAGTCCTGTTAATAGCTCCATTTTGGCCGACAAAATCGTGGTTTCCGGATCTCCTGGACCTTCTTGTAGATCTCCCTCTACTACTTCCTGTCTCCCACAATCTATTATCCCAGAACAGAGGCAGGATTCTCCATCAGAATCCAGAAATTTTCACCAGTCTGAAAGCTGTCGAGTTGTACCCCTCTTGTCAATCTTTTCAGTCAGATCTCAAGAACTTTTGGAGAACTCCCTCAGATCTTCCACTCGAAACATTTATAAAGCTCGATTTGAGTTTTTCAAAAAATGGTGTTCGGACCATTCTATCCTGCCCTCTGAGGCCTCTGTAACTCAAGTCACTGATTTTCTGGTTTTCCTCTTTGACCAGAATAAGCTTTCAGTTAACACTCAGATCCTATCAATTTGGTCTGAACTCCTTTGTCAAGTGTCTCATTGATCCTTCGGTCCAAATTCAAAAACATTTACACGACCTCATTAAAGGTATGAGTAATTCACGATCACCTTTTAAGAAACCCCTTCCTTCTTGGAACCTTTCACTTGTATTACAGGTTCTAGCTGGGAAACATTTTGAACCTTTAGGTTCTGTTTGTTTGAAGCATTATTCCTATTAGCAGTAGCATCAGCTAGCCGTCGCTCTGAAATCCATGCCCTTTCTGCTGAATTGGATAGGTTTCAAATTACGGGGAATAGCATTATTCTCTATCCCAGGGAAGAATTCCTGTCCAAAACTCAGTCAGTTAAATTTTTGGGTAAACCTATTATAATTCATAATCCTTATTACCAGATGATTTTGTCTGGTGCCCAGTTACTGTAGGGCCCTTAATATGTATAAACTTCATACTGACTCCAAACGATCCAACAATAGACATCTTTGGGTTACATTTGCAGAAGGTGTGGATCGTCCTGCCTCTTTAACCACTATTTCATGTTGGATCGTTGATACTATCAAAATTTGCCATTAATTAGCTTCTCCTGGGGACAATGCACTAGTGGGTGTTAAGGCCCATGATGTTAGGGGCCTTGCCACCTCTTGCGCCCTTTTTAATGGATCTTCTCTAGATGATATCATTCATTCATATAAGATTTTTATTTGGGGTGAGTGAGTTCATTGCTTCTTTCTCATGTGTGTGTTTCACCTCTTTCATATCATCTCTTTCATCACCCCTATTTATTCATCTCTCTTGGATGATCATCTCTTTCTTGTCTTCTTGGGGTCGTTTTATGACCTTTCTTATCTTCTCCTTATTTCTTCTATTTCATTTCTATTAAAATGCTTATGAGAGGAATTCTGAGGAGTTACTGTCTTTTATAGTATCTTTCTCTACTTGTTATTACTAACTTCGTATTCTTTCTCTATTTTTACATCAATTTTGAGCAAAAATTCACCTCCCTCTGGGCTTTGTGCAATGTTGAAATCTGTATTTGAGCAATAGTAATGCAAGGAGGTAGGTTGTAATGTAGTAATAACGACCAGACGACCCGGAGGGTCTGGTCGTATGTTTTACTAATTACCTATACCTACCTCCTTCCATTACGGCCCATCTCAAGCCTCCCCTCTGTCAAATCTTTTTGGGGGGGGGGGTGGGCTTGAGGCTTCATTTTAATGGTCATATCTTGTTAGAATAGTTACACGTATATTGAGCATAAGATATTCATTATATTCTTCAGCCTTTGGGTATACCCAGATATGTCAGATTTTGACATATTGGGTATTTCTGAAAGAAATTTCATGTCATATAATGTAGAGTATTTAGGTTAATTTTTAATTTCAGCTTTAGTCAGATAGTGATAGGATCATCTGCCTCTTCATGGATCTGCTTAAAGCTGGATTATATGACTGGATTCGTCAAAGGAATGAAGTCTTGGTTGCTACCAACAAGGTCATGTGATAGCTATCAGCCAATGAGGTTGTCACTGTGCTTAATGACCTACTCAGTGGCTCTGGGTATTGGATTAACCCTCTTCTTGCCTCATTCTGAGATATAGCATTCAAGTGAATTACTATGGATCTCATCATTAGAGAGAGTATGGAGATTCCTGAAGAAGCCTTCAGTCACTCTGTGACCACAATACCCTGCAAACATGGGCTGTAAAAAATTCATCCTACTACGCTTCCCTTCAGAGAAGGAAAGAGCAATAGTAATGCAAGGAGGTAGGTATACGTAATTAGTAAAACATAAGACCAGACAAGCATAGTGAACTATGAGAAATAGTGCCATATGTTTTATATTGTGACAGTCAAGTCATGTATACTATAGTATAAAGTGGCCAAAGTAGACGGACATGTAATGGTCATGTAGCGAATACAGACATGGACTGTGGCATGGTAAGTGCTTTAAAGGGAAATTCCAGTGAAAATCAGGAATAAGTGAACTAAAAATATACTATAATCCGAAATAGTTGCCGCCAAAAAAATAAAATACACTGTTCCATTGCCGAAAAATAATAAAATGAATATGCCCAAAACGCTCGAAAACGTGACTCCTGGGTGCATCCATTTTCTCGCAACGAGAGCGAGAAACTGCGAGATTATGACGTCAACGACACACCAGCAAAATATCGCCAGCGCTTTTAGATATACCTGTTTACTTCGCGTTATGAAGGCCGAATATTAATTAACCCTTTAATGACCAAATTCTGTCAGGAAAATCAGAATATTTCTTTATTGAATGCCCATTTGCAGGCCAAGCGAAGACTATTTTTGAAAATTGACCACTGTAATGGCTGGTTCGGTTACTGAGATTCTCAAAATAGCCTTCTTTTGACCCGCGTCCTCAATTTGACGATTGCATAAGCCAGTGCTGGCGTGAAATGGTTAAATCGCATCATGTCCGCATGTCAAGCAGTAATAGAAACGATCATGGAAAGGGTACGGCAATTCACATTTTCAGATACTGGATCCACAGAAGCATCTGCATGAAAAGGGGATAACTGAAAGATGGCTTCATAACATCGGCACTGGATGGATGTCTTCCACATTTAAATTTGGAAGACACAGGTTTAGAACATATAGTCTGTATAATTTTAAAATAATGTGTCATGCATTTCAAAACAAAAGGCGCGGTACTTAATTTTAATATAACAGAATCAAACTCGACAATTAATGTCGTATTTGCTTGCATCAATTGTAAAACGGGATTTGCAAACCAAAATGAAACGATGTCGCTGATTGCCCGGTCGGTCAATTATAGGCAACCGCTTAGCGGCTTACTTCGTAGACGATAGTAGGTGACAGCTAGTAAATAATGACACGTGTACGCTAGACATAATTAGTAATTTAGTGCTTTCACACTATTGAAATCCAGCGTTATTAATCATTTACAACATTTACTCCCAATTTTAAAATAACTACGCAGAGTGTTGAATATTCTGTATTAAATTTTCCTGGAATTATGTTGCAGTAGCTTCCAAACTAATTAGTTTCACACAATAGGCCTATGCATGGTAAATTTTAAGCTTTCTGCTTTTCTGTCCTTGAAAGAGTTAACTAATTGATCCCAATTTTTTAAATGTTGACCCATATTTACTGCCTGTTGAATATTTTGAAACTGGAATTTGATTGGAAGCAGAAGTTGCAATAGCAACAGCTTTCAGAGAAATTACATTCAACATTTATTCAACTAACATATTTTTCAAGAATTTGTTGTAGCTGTTTGATTGCAAACACGCTCCTGGCATAACCCTTTAACGTTTAAAAAAAATAGAATCGGGACACTAATTGCACTTTAATTTCCTCCAAACACTGTGGCAAAGTGTCAGTTGTTTAGGCAGTACGCTAATTATCCATGAGATGCAAGATTTACCTCCCCTGGTTACGGCTATCGTCGATCGGGCAAAGAGAGTAGGTGTGTTGGTGACGTCAGCTGCTTGTCCAAAATGGCGCCTCTATCTACTGGTTACTTTAGCAATTTAAATTGAGGATATCTTTTTTTATTTGTTGGCATAAAATTGTGCTCTTGGTCTCAAATTAATGCAGAAAAGTGTACTTTACGTCAGATGCATAAAATCCCTCAGTGGAATATCCCTTTAACCATGTATGGATCACTTAGTACATGTGTATTTCTGAGAGCTCACAAAGTTAACCTACTTTCATTACCACCTCCCAGTGAACCTTTCCAAGCTTATCCATCCATCATATGATGTCATAATCAACTTAAGTGACGACTGTATACTGATGTCATAATCATGACGGCATGAATGATTCAAAATATTCCATCTTTACTGCTTAATAGACCGACACGTGTACGAATTGTATGTCTGCTATTTAATAAACATGCTGTTGAATATTTTGAAATTAATTTGACCGGGCGCTGTTGCTGCCTATGGCTTTCCTGCATAGTTTTCTGGAAATTGTTAGTAATTGGAGTTTAGAAACTAAGATACCAACAAGAGCATGGTGTGGGTGGAGCCTAGATAGAGATGGGGGAGGGGGTGGGGGGTGGGTGGCATAGCTAAAACTGGAAAGGCCCTTTCTTGTATTTGCAATTGATCCAAGTGTCAATTCTTCTGATGTTGGAAATTTTATGGACCAGCTGCTTCACCTCAGATGTATTGATAACGATGTGACACCAGCCTTAATGACGTGCAGATAAGATCAGGTTATTATTGGATTGACAGCAGTTCAGCTAGGTGACAGATAAAGTTGAATACTCGATATTGAAATACAGTGTGATGCAATATATAAATATTACAATCTTCCATCCATCCATCTGTCTCTCTGGCTATTATATCATCTGGGTTTGGTGGAATTCATCCAAGTTTGTAAATATATGAGTTACCCATATGATTGTGGATTGTGAGCCGATGTTTAGATTAGGCTTGACCTTTGGGGTAGGGTTGGGGGTGAGGAGGGTGGGTGGGGTGTGGGGTGCAGTGTAGGGCAGAGCAGAATATCAAAGTTGGCAGAATTAAAACAAATTTGGTATTGGTATATGAGTTACCCATTTTATTGCAGGTTACGAGGTAACATTTAGATTAGGCTGTACTCCCAGAGTACTCCGGCGTGTGTACCATTGACTCTGCATTCTAGATTATTGTGCTTTAAATGTGAAGACAGACAAAATCTGCCTATGCAATGGTCTTTAGGAATGTCCATTTTCAGGCCTTGGGAGACTGTTCTTTTTAAATCTACCAGTGGACATTGTCCGACTTGACCATTAAAGTGTTAGAGTGTCTAAATGAAAGATATTAGTGTATATTTAGTCACTGTCAAGCCATCATCATCACCTGATCATCATATCTGGTGAATGTTTGGATGCGGAAATATTGAAACCTCACCTTAAGGGACTGCTGTTTATTCTGGCTAGAGGCGGTGATTGTTTGCCAATTTGCAGAAATCATCAAGTCACTGAGAAGCTCATATGGTTTATTCATACTCTGTGTTATGATAGTGCAACAGTATCTCACCACATGTGATTGACTGACCAGTCAAATGTCCAGTTTCTATTTATTCAGGGTGTTGATGGAGGTGTTCTGCACTGGTCATCTGGTCAATTTGAGCCTTGGTCCAGATGAACAATATTTATCACCTTTCCTGCTGTAATCCTTTTTATGTATAAAAAACTGTTTACAAAGCAACTTTTTGATGGTGGATTACAAATGAAATTCCTGAAAATAATTTAATCGACTACCAGCAACAACTTTCGGTGATATGGTTTTCAAGATATTGCCCAGGGGCATATACTGGAGTGTATATATAATCTATGTCTACAACATGTAGCATACAGGTATATCTGCATCTATATTTACACACAAAAATTAATGTTTTTAAGCTTTCATGTGTGCATGTACATTGAACTACATGTATATGTACATTTTAGAATACGCTTGAAGAAACTACATGTAGTAAAAAGGGGAAACACTTAATTTAATCCATAAATTAACTTTCATATACAACATGTACTCTAAACACAATATCATCAGAAAGAAATCTTGCTATCTTACTAGATTATTAGTCCCCTACCAGTAAAACCGGGGGGGGGGGGGGGGGGGGGGGGGGGGGGACTATAGCTTTGCACTCCGTCTGTCCGTCTGTCCGTCTGTCGCAGTTGGTTTTCCGCACTTTTTTTCACAGTCCTTCAAGGTATTCAACTGAGTATTGCTTTATTATGAGAAGTTACAGACCAAGTTCGAGATTCAGGCGTATGCGTCAATTTTTGATGGAGTTATGCCCCCTTTCGAGTTAAGAAATACGAAAAATATCAGCTTTCCGCACTTTTTTTCGCACTCCTTCAAGATATTTAAGCAAAATTCGGTGCATCGCTTTAGTATAAGGACTTACTGAGCAAGTTCGAGTTTCGGACATTTTCGTAAATTTTTCATGGAGTTATGCCCCCCTTTCGACTTATGAAATACGAAAAATTATAGTTTTCCGCACTTTTTTTCGCAGTCTCAAGATATTATACTGAGAATTGCAACTTGCTTTGGTATGAGAAGTTACAGACCAAGTTCGAGTTTCAGGTGTATGCGTCAATTTTTGATGGAGTTATGCCCCTTTTCGACTTAAGAAATACGAAAAATATCAGCTTTCCGCACTTTTTTTCCGCACTCCTTCAAGATATTTAAGCGAAAATTGGTGCATCGCTTAAATATAAGGAGTTACAGAGCAAGTTCGAGTTTCAGACATTTTTGTCAATCTTTCATGGAGTTATGCCCCCTTTCGACTTATGAAATATGAAAAATATAATTTTCCGCACTTTTTTTCGCAGTCTTTCAATTATACTGAGAATTGCTACATTGCTTTGGTATGAGAAGTTACAGACCAAGTCCCAAGGTGCATAATCTGTTTTTCACTGGATTCAGTGTTAAGGGGGTTAATTTAATGTTGATCAAATGAGCTTAAATTAAGTTTTTTGTGTTACCATTATGTCCCTCTCACCAATGTAGCATTGTGAAACTATACAGTACATGTGCATCATCATTTATGTCAGTAGGGGTGACAGTACCTATGACACAGGTGCATCATCATTCATGTCAGTAAGGCTGACAGTACCTATGACACAGGTGCATCATCATTCATGTCAGTAAGGCTGACAGTACCTATGACACAGGTGCATTGTCATTCATGTCAGTAGGGGGCTGACAGTACCTATGATACATGTGCATCATCATTCATGTCAGTAGGGGCTGACACTACCTATGACACATGTGCATCATCATTCATGTCAGTAGGGGTGACAGTACCTATGACACATGTGCATCATCATTCATTTCAGTAGGGGGCTGACAGTGCCTATGACACAGGTGCATTGTCATTCATGTCAGTAGGGTGACAGTACCTACAGTATGGCACATGTGTATCATCATTCATGTCAGTAGGGGTGACACTACCTATGACACATGTGCATCATCATTCATGTCAGTAGGGGTGACAGTACCTATGACACAGGTGCATCATCATTCATGTCAGTAGGGTGACAGTACCTCCAGTATGGCACATGTGTATCATCGTTCATGTCAGTAGGGGTGACAGTACCTATGACACATGTGCATCATCATTCATGGCAGTAGGGGCTGACAGTACCTATGACACTTTTATCACAATAATACCAAACGGTTAATTAATTGTTGCACAGACAGCTAGTGGATGAAAATCAGACACAGGCATTTTGGAAAAAATTGTATTGAATGCTAACTGTTGTTGTTTTAGAGAACTATGATGACATATTGTGCCTTCCATTCTGAAAGGAAAATGTGCAAAATCAGCCTTTGTCACTGGCAGGCTCGATAATCAAATTTTCAAAAATAAGTTTGAATTCTCTTGACCTGTAAATGGAGCGTCACTGACAGAAATTTTAGTGACAATGCAATCATGACCATTACATGATCTGACAGCGGAGTTTTTGCAGACGACAAGTTCCAGGGTGATATCTCTGGACATGCTAAATATTTTGAAAACAAGTTGACTGAAAATTGTTGGCGGCTAAGCTACCAACAACTTTTAGTCAAATTATTTTCAAAATATTCAGCAAGTCATGAGTTTTTGCTCATTGAAATCTGGTGGCTTGCAGCAGCAAGACAGTTAATAAAAGCAATTGTACATTCATGTCTCTTTTCTATCTGGTATTATCTTTATTTATTTGCAGGATGGAGTTGCTGGACAAACAAGTCTGCAGACATTGGCGCTACGTTATGCTGCGGAACTTCACACCCATGTTCAGGATGTCTATGATCGGCTTGAGGAGCTCAGGTGGACATGGACACTTGCCCATGATGTACAGGTATTCATGTGTTACTTAACCGGCTGACTGCTGTATCCAAAGGATATAATCTCTGGCACTTCTAAGTATTTTGAAAACAATTTGACTGAAAGATGTTAGTAGCTAGGCCACCAACAACTTTCAGTCAAATTGATTTCAACATATTCAGCAGGTTAAGAATTAGTATACGCCCGTGTAAGCGGGGTTGTATGATGTGATGGCGCTCGCCGTCCGTCCGTCCGTCTGTGCGTCCATCCGTCCATCTGCTTTCTTGTCCGGAGAAGATCTCGAAGAGTTCTGAACCAACACTCACAATTTCTTTTTCAGCAGATGTGTTAAGGATAGACGAAGTGCAATGATTTCATTTCGACAAAATCCGACCATATTTGCCCGAGTTATCGGCCCTGAAAAGCACAAATTTGTCAAAATATTCTTGTCCGGAGAAGATCTCGAAGAGTTTTGAACATACGCTCACAATTTTGTTTTAGCAGATCTGTTAGGGATGGACGAAGTGTCATGATTTCGTTTCCATAAAATCTGCCCATATTCGCCAGAGTTATCTCCCTTGAAAGGCTAAAATTTGTCAAAATTTTCTTGTCCGATCAAGATCTCGAAGAGTTTTGAACCTACACTCACAATTTTTTGTTCAGCAAATGTTTTAGGGATAGACAAAGTGTCATTTATCAAAGACAAACTGTTCACATTTAGCATTCTTCAAACAAGTATGCCTGCGGGCATATGTTGAGTTTCACTAAAACTCTTGTTGATCATTGAAATTGTTATCCATTGGCTTGTAGCTGCATGACAGTGAATGTTACTTCACACTTTCTCAGGTTGAGAGAAGTGATTTTATGGCCAGAGGATGGTTATTTTTAGCCTTTGACATTTTAACCCTCCAATTTGTTCAAGAACAATTCCTTTTTTCTCATAGAGCATATCCATTTACAGACCAAGAGATAATCTTTTGAAAATTTAACACTGTTTTGACTGGCTCAGTTATCTAGCCAGTCATTCCAGTAGCAAAATATCAGCGCCCAGTCAAATTAGTTACAAAATATTCAACAGCATATTTATTAAAAAGTAAAAGCAAACAATTTGTACAACAGCCCATAGACCGTCATCAAATATGCGTTCGTGACGTACTTATCGACGTCATTCATTATGATGTCATTGTACACGCCACGCAGCTCATTATGACGTCGTATAATGGGTGGGTACTCTGGAAAGGTGAATTACAGCTTAACTTGACTTTGGTGACAACTTTTTATGAAATCTCTAATGTTCAATAATAAAGATCATTGTCCATCTGTGATGCGGCACCATCCAATGGAGTCCTATAAATTTTGTTTCATTTGATTGATGTGGATTTCTAAAAAAATTAACTTGAATCTTTGTTACAGTAAGCATTCAGTAACACCATTTTTGTCTAGTTGTACATGAAGCGGATAATATGTTGATTTTACGGATCCAAATGGTGTCGAGTGTCCTGACATATGGCGTCCAATTTCAGAATAGAGGGATCCATTTCTAGCTATAACACTTTCATTTCTAGCTAAGCTCAGCCTACTTTTTCTACGTGTTGAATTGATTTTTTCCTCGTGTTGGAATTGATTTAAATATACTTTGAACCCTGAATTCCAAGAATCCCAATTTCAAGGTAACATAATACTGGTAAGCGGTTGAATATTTTAAAACTAATTTGACTAGTCACTGTTGGTGCCTACTGCAGCCGGTCAAATCAGGTTGGAAGATATGCAATAGAATGGTTATTAAATTGTAAACCTGTCATTACATACAATTCATACACTGGACAGATGTTTCGACCTTCATGACAAAGTTATAATTATGTCATTATTGTGACGTCAGTCTATAGCGTAAATGATTGTGATGTCATATACTTG
The DNA here is from genome assembly GCA_034401795.1 of Chaetoderma sp. LZ-2023a. Lineage (NCBI taxonomy): Eukaryota > Metazoa > Mollusca > Caudofoveata > Chaetodermatida > Chaetodermatidae > Chaetoderma > Chaetoderma sp. LZ-2023a. The sequence goes on from CM067374.1 coordinate 76,255,693, forward strand.
AGTGACAGATTGAATCCTTCTATTTACCTAGAATGTTTACATTTTTCAAAAATGTCCAGAAGACTTAAAGCTTTAGCGCAAACCTAGTCAAGATATTGACACCAGTATTTCTTCTGCTAGCTCAGGAACTGTTCCTGAGGGTTATAAATGGGCAATGGGTGATGCAGGCCATGGTCAGCACACATACAGAGGCATCACTAAATCTTCACAGTAGTCATTACATGCAAATTCAGCCATTTAGTTCTGTAATAGAGTGTGGGTTGGGGATTATATATCTTCGCAATAAAATTCATTGCTGTGTTTAATATACTTTGACTGAAACTCATTGCTACATGCTCCTATGGTAGTCAGTATCTTTTCAAATTATTCAGCCACATCTTCATATTTAATTCCTTTGAAAGAGGACTTATGGGAATTCAGAAGTAAACGAGTAATAGGCTGTGGAAATTGCGAGAAAATCTGATGCCTGATCGTGACAAATTGTCACCTTTGATGCCATTCCATATATCTGATTTTCCGGTAGATCCCATCAGAAACAAGACAGTCTTATGTCTTGAGGTGGGATTTAGCTTTAGTATGGAATCTTTGTCAAAATCGAACACTGGGGTCTGCCGACTTTGGAAACCAATCTATCTTCCTTACTGTGTCCTCTAGAGATCATAAACATACACACATACAGTTCTAGAATTTCAGCCTCTACCTTGACAAGAATTAATAACGGGTTGTGCACAAGTAAAATTTGTGGAATCACTATGGCAAATGCTACAAATATTCCCTGAAGGACATCAGAATAAATGTTCTGGTTCGCTCCCTGGGCTGTTGAATAGGATTATGGCGGATGATTGATGTCATCTCAATACCCTGTGGTTGAGACTTTTGCACTCACAAAGAATAAGTCTGCACAAAGGCTTTGATTAACTGTGACACGCTTGAGCTACTTTCAATAGGAGAATCAAGTCAATGGCTTTTCCCTGAAAGATGTGCCTCATGCTTGCCTGTTAAAGGAGACAATTAATATCTATTAGCTATTTAACAAGTTAATAAGATTGTGAGAGTGAAATAAGCAGAACTCACTGTTAGCAGGTTCACAAAGTCAGATGAATATTTACAACAGGTATTAGAGTTGTTCGTTATTGATATTTTATGTTCAGTACCGATATCAGTATTTTTAGTCCCAATTACCTCAGTACCAGTACGGTATCGGTATCGCATTGATTCTTCTGCAAACTCTTTTTTGTGGTTACATTGCAAGTGCTTTTTCAAATTTATTGTGTTGTCATGATTCGCCAATACATTCTGTTTTACTGTCGATTCGTTTGAAATAACGTCCACGCACTAGCCATTTTTAGACTTATATAATAATTGTCAGATAATGCAACATTATGATGAGTAGCCCTCTTGTGATACGAAATGATGAGGATTGCATGTGCAAATTTGATGGAATTCCCACTTTTGTGCCATTTGAGGCGATTTTTTTCAGTATTGAAATTTCGGTAATTTCAGTTTTGTAACACAACAAAAATACTAAGCCACTCAATTCACTGTTTGCTAAAAGTCACCTGACTTAGATATCTCAGAAAATTTTAACCTATTCATTCCCATGGTGTAGGTTCCCTTGAAACAAGTTTAGCAGAGATACATCCCTCCATTGGGTAGTCTTGATAGTATCTCTTTAACTCTAAAGCAGTCATTGCTCTAGGGAACCGGTTCCTCTATTCCTATAGAGAACATATAAACGAGTCTGTGAGCATGCGCACTTATGCTACTATGCATGCGACAGAGTCCAAGCCGTCAATTAATTAATTTTCTGTATTACGGGAAACACCTAACTTTTATCTCAACAAATCCTATTCATTCCATAATCTTGTGGAGCTACATCCACATTTGCTTTTCATGAACCACAGTACAAGTGGTCTTTGTTGAATAAGTCATAGTACTTATGTAAAATGGTTATAATTTACGTGAATATGAGCAGAAAGTTCGTTGTGACCAAGTTGAAAGAAAATGGCGCCAGCTTCACATTACAAGCCAGGGGAAGTCAATAACTCTGATCCTATTTTAGCCACGAGGCTCCGTTCCTACGAAAGGTATACTATATACCGGTTTGGAACATCTCCTACGAAAGGTATCCTACATAACATATGTAACATACCGGTTGGGAAGTTAGTGGATCAATTAAGAGTTTTGACTAGGTACGTATTTCCGAGCGTCATTCTTTCCTACATAAGGTATACTACATACCGGTTTGGATCGAATCCTACATAAGGTATCCTACATAACTATGTAATATACCGGTTGGGAAGTTATTGGATCTATTAAGAATGTGACAGTGGTGCAAACAGGCGTGGTGGACCGGATGAACACCACAAGGATACACCACGATCATCCCCTGAAGAAAAGCGAGTGGTCCTTCTAAGGACCGTTACTAACCAACTAACATGAAACTCGCAATTACTTCATGATGATCAGTCAGTCATGTCAGTCGTATTACAATAAAGACGAGACCATCGTATTAATTCGCGATTCGGTGTTCGCTTTCAATTGGCGGCGTTTTTGCAGGCTAATTTAACATTACTAGCAATGGGCCATGAAACCTTTTTACCTTTTATTTAATATCTTATAAAAATTACTCGAGATTTTATGTTTTCTAATACCTGGCGGGGTTAATCGACGCAAGTATTTTTTATGGCCGTAGTTTCATGAAAAATGTAAACATTGCGTTGCTATGGGATATCCTCTTTAGTGTGTCGTAAATTTGCAAATGTTGGACGATCTCGGAATGCCCGGATGTTCAAAATTACGATACTGAATTGAATCCTCGTAATCACATAACCCGCTTTTGTTAGATAGGCTATTAAGCCTGTGCCAGATTATCAGGTTCACTTGATTTGTAAATCTAGGGAGAAACTTGCGTTCACTTGATTTCTAAATCTAGCGTTAAAACTTATTATTACTGGTTATATTGTAATGTGAACCTAAAATGATCTAAAACGTAATGCGATGTTCTAGAAAAATTGCATGAACGGCCGATAATTAAACTGGGTAGCCAGCGTCTATTGTTAGCGAGCCGGACAGTGGCAAAGTAAATCTCCGTTTGGAGGCGCTGACGAGAAGCGTAGATCTCATTGACGAATTTCCGATTCCAGGATATCTATATCCGAGTACTCGCTTAACCTACTTCATTAAAATTTGCTTTATCCTAATCTGGTCAGATAATATCACGTGATTTATATATCATGTGATTATCACGTGATTCTGATTTACATATTATAAAGACGACATTTATGTCAAGTTAGGATTAATTTTGATGGAAAAAACAATCTTTATTAAAGGATACGCAATATTTAGGCTGATCAATTTAATAATTTCACTTCTGCGAATGGTGTTTTGAGGTATACATTAAGCATAGCCGCGAGGTGACAAGATTTGTGAAGGGTTTTTTCGTGGTATCTTCAGACGTTAAGATGTTTAAAAATTCAGAGGAAAATAAGTTTTATCCGTGTATATAGTGCGCGCAAATTTTTTAGAACATGTAAATTGAGCATAAATGTGCGACCTATTTATGGATTTTTAAGTAAATACGCCACTCCCATATTTGCTGGTACTCATTCAGAGTCAACTTATTTCAGTTGCAACTTATGACTAATAACTTCGAGAGTTAAATGGTTAATATTTGATAGTAAACGCTACAAACTTTGATGACCAAGTTTTACTATATCAGAGATGTGTGTTGATCTCAGTGTTTTAGTAGCAAGCATAGCCTTTGGATCAGGAAAGTTCTTGACTATCAGCCACTTTTATTAGCCCTAAGATGGGTTTTTTCCCTACTTAATGTATAATCTAATCTCTCATCATTTTGTAAATTCTTTCTGCGGGTACTTAACTTGGGTGAAATTGGATATATAGAGCACGTACCCAGGCTATGAGAGATCATTCTATCGGCTCTCAATCGATTAATTGTTATAGTCAAATATAACATTCTGCTTGCAAATGGACTATTACTCGTGGAAATCATCTGAAAGTCTAGAAGAGGGGGAGAACTAACCTAGTTAGAAAAATTTTCTCTCTAAGGGGTGTGTAAACTGAAATGTTGGTCTGAACATGTTGTTTCCACACCATCTCTTAAAACATTCGAAAATGGTTTAGTAGGCTTTGGCATAGTCAAGCCAATGTATGACTACACCGTACACGCAACCCATGACTAGAAGTGACGGCACAGGCATGGAGATAAATGAAGAAGAGATGACCATGAGGCCTAATTGTCCTGTGCTCAGTATTATTACCTAGATTATAACTCAATTTTTATGGCATAGCAACTGATTATAATTAAACTTCTGGTTTAGGTATGCCAAATCAAATCACTTCTGTTTTTTGCTGGTATTGTTTGTTTCTAAATCACTTGACAGTTTAAATGCCCTATTTCAGGGGCTCTTATTTTGGATTCTTTAATTCTTTATTAGTTGCTCTTAGTGCAATGGCTGAACCATCCAATTATCCTCATCCTTCGAAACCTTGTGTACACCCAACTCTTCGCATTTATCTTCTAGGAATAATTTAATTTTTTCTTATGATCCTAGCAGTGCTTTTGTCGTTTTGATTTCACTAGATTTCGTTTTGCTCCTGAATCTTCTCATGTATTACACTCTAACTATCAGCCTCCATCTTTCGACTAATATCAATCTGCAAATAAGTGCGTCAGACTATTATTTTAATTGTGAATAGTGGTTTGCTATCTTTTAGTATCATATCTGGCCTGATTTATTTTTAACATAGTTTTTCAGTCTTTCTTTTCTGTCAGTAGGATCCCTCGCCATGATGAAGCATATCTATGGGTGAATGTAAGCTTGTCACAATAACAAAATCTTTTTTGTCTTATCAAGATTTACACCGCTCCTTTCTCGAGTTCAGTAGAAATTTTGATCTTTTTATTTGTCTAGGGATATATCTATTTCTATTATTGTCATATGGAGAGGTCTTCTCAGCCTTATCTATTCAAGCCTATTTTTTATTCTTCTAAATTCTAAAATTCCCAGGCATTATTAAATAAATTCCTCAAGGGGGCCTAACCAAGATGATTGGATTATTGCTTTTGCATGGATTGTGGAATATGGTTTTTTCCTTTCACCCTTCTGTGTAGTTTCAGTCCTTTGTCCTTATCCATCATTGATCTGGTCACAGGTTTGATGGACTTCTTTCCTGTTTAATCATCTGATAAAGATATTAACAATTGGGCTCATATCATACTAGCTTTGTTTTAAAATTAGATTTGTAAAATAAGATTCTGCAGGTTTATTCTGGTCCTAGCTGTCATGCTAAAGCGCTTCTATATAATCTCTACTCTATCAGGGGTGGGATGGGTATAGCTAGCCTCATGCATGTCTTAGGTAGCAGATTTCCTACATATAAGGTACAATCAATGTAGTCATTGAATCCCCCTTTTTTCTATCAAACCATGTTGGTCTCCTTTGACATTAGTCCTGCTTCTGTTCCTGATCAATAATTTTCTGCTCTTTTCAAGTAGGATACAGTGGAGGAATGGCAGAATCCAGACTTTAAGGATTATGAGGTGCTGGCAGATCATCTTTTATAGGGTCTCGGCTCTTATCTTCAACTCATATATTTATCCTTTTCTGACAACTTCCAAAAAATTTACACTTCATGATTTAATACTAATTCTGTTGTATATTTTGGAATTATTTTGTCTGGAACCCATGGCTGCTTTGATACTGTTTGAGACAAAAATTACTTAGTCAATCGTTTTATATTCAACTCTTTTCCTACTATGTTGTCTCAGAAATGGAGTTCATCGATGAAAGGAATAATATGGACATGGAGTCATTTTGCCTAGTCATCACTGGTCTAGTCAAGGATAAGGGACAGTGTTTTCTGATATTTCTATATATACAGAATTTGTCCTAACTGGATCTGGGTTCTTTTAATTACATCATAGCCAGTCTGGGATTCCTCTGGCTTGGAAGGTTGCTTAATTGTGTTAAAATTTGGGCCGAATGGAGTCAGTTTTGTGTACGAAGGTCAAGTCTGGTAATTCAGAATTTTGTCCCTCACCACGACTGCATACACTGCATTTTCATTCGTTGGGTGTCATCGGTACCAATTCACCAGTTAATCCATCTGCAGGTCCAGTTTGATGTCTTGTTCTTACGTGTTTGGGGGAGGGGATCTCGTTCTTGTGTCTATGGAATCAGATAAAGTAGTCTTACTACTCTCTTCCTTTTCAGGAACTAGAACAGGAACTAATACTCTAGTATTCCTCTTCAATACTCAGGAATATTGGAGAATGAAGAGATATTGTCTCTTTCACAAGCACCTATCTGCTCATGCAGTCATTTCTATAGTAGTGACCTTCATCAACAAGCAGGGCAGTTGAGGTTATCATATTTTGTCTGGAGTCTTGGTCTTCCTCCTGCGGTGGAGATGTCAGCAAAACTTTCAGCAGCTCACATTCCAGGTAGAATGATTTTCCTTGTAGCTCATTTATTACATCCCATTAAGTTTCTACTCAGTATAGTGTCCAGATTTGATGTTCATATTCTTCCTCCAGGCTAGGCTCTGGCGGTAGATGCTCTGGCCCAGTCATAGACTTCACATTTTATCTTCAATTTAATTTTCTAGTGCCAATTGTATTTAAGAACTTTTGTCAGCGGTTTCTAGTACAATTGTCTTTAAGAACTTTTGTCAGCAGAATGTATTATCCCTTTAATCACTCCTGCTTGGCCCAATGAGAGTTATTCAGTGGATCTCGTAGTCCTCTTTGTGGAAATCCAAAGCGTCTTACCAATTTTGCTGATTTTCTATCTCGTTTAACAGCAGCTTTCAGTTCATCATTCCACAAATCTTCAATATGTATATATGGTATTTTCCAAGAGACCTGTTTTTCAGAAATTGATTTTTTGTCTGAACTTTAGTATTCTTAATCAATTCAAACTATCTGTTACAGGAGAATTTACCAGAGTATATTTAAGGTTTTCAAATGGTTGTTAGAACAGCACATTATCTCGCCCGATTCTGCATCCCATCATCAAGTCATAGATGCATGGCATATTTTTTGATGATTTAAATCCCTGTATGCTGGGGTGGTGTTATCGTTTTCACTAGCATCTATCCTTCTTTGTTTTCTAGAAGCCGGTTTGAGAGTTATTAAGTATTTACATCATTTATCCATGGTACCGGTATTTTTAGGGTATAGCACAAAGGCAAATACCTATAATAAATTCCTCTATTAATTCATTCTTGGGTCCATCTGTTTAATTGTATAACTCTGAAATCATTCGCGGCCGCGTTTGTTAGAGGGCATTTTGATATTCATATTCTTTTTGGGAATGATCTTTTCTAGGTGGTAGGAGAGCTGGCCTCATTCTTTGCCCTTGAAGAGATCTTATATATATATATAAAACCTAATTAATTGTTTTCAATCCTTTCCGAAAACTATGCCCAATTTAAAATATCTTTTTGAAACACCGTTCAGGTTACTTATGCAAATTTATTTAGTAAGCGCGCATCTCATCAACTGGATTACAGACACCATTAATCGACACTAGAATGTACCTCCAGGAGACACTCAGTAAGTGTTAAGGCACACGATGTTCGTGGTATGGCCTTCTCCTTCACATTCTATGCAGATCTACCGTTCAGATTACTTATGCGAATTTGTTTAGTAAGCGCGCATCTCATCAACTGGATTACAGACACCATTAATTGACACTAGAATGTATCTCCAGGAGACACTCAGTTTGTGTTAAGGCACACGATGTTCGTGGTATGGCCTTCTCCTTCGCATTCTATGCAGATCTATCAGTGGACGACATTATGTAAGTTGCAGTATAAATGTCAGATTCTACATTATTTTTATCTGAAAGATCAGATTCAATTCACAATCTGACATTTCTCGTTTCGCCACTCAAACCTAGGCTCAATTGCCTAGATTCTTTAGTCAGCCGTCTTCTTCACCATCTCACGGCTGTTTTACCATCTCACGGCTGTTTTTAAATTCTCTTTGCTGAGATTTTCTAATTATCATTATATTATTGTATTTTATTTCGAACATTTGTTTGTTCATGCTATTTCAGCACTTCAGCGATTTAGTTGGTTTTAGTATTTTTGGTGATTAACCTTTCATTCCTGATTTGCAATTTACCAACCCACCTAGTATTTGGGCTCTGACCAATTCTGTGGTTTAGCAAACAGTGAATTGAGTGGCTTAGTATTTTTGTTGTGTTACAAAACGACCAGACGTATATATACTGGTCTGGCGTTTTGTTAGCTTACTAAAATACTTACCACTCAATTCACTGGGGCCCACCTCAGCCACCCCGCATCGTTAAATTGCAAATCATTAAAAATTTGTGGAATTAATTAATGACGGCTTGGACTCTGTCGCATGCATAGTAGCATAAGTGCGCATGCTCACAGACTCGTTTATATGTTCTCTATAGGAATAGAGGAACCGGTTCCCTAGAGCAATGACTGCTTTAGAGTTAAAGAGATACTATCAAGACTACCCAATGGAGGGATGTATCTCTGCTAAACTTGTTTCAAGGGAACCTACACCATGGGAATGAATAGGTTAAAATTTTCTGAGATATCTAAGTCAGGTGACTTTTAGCAAACAGTGAATTGAGTGGTAAGTATTTTAGTAAGCTAACAAAACGCCAGACCAGTATATATACGTCTGGTCGATTTGTTCGGTACGGACCCTACAGTATTTCGATATTGTTGTGGTATTGATATCGCACGGTATTTTCGGAATGCCTATCAGCTCTAACAGGTACATGTACAATGTACATATACTGGTACTGGAAAACCTGCCCATAATGGACCACCTTATTGAAGACAAGCAATTAGACGCTTGATTGACAGTTGGTCTCTAAATGCTTTAATATCATCAAGAGACCATTGAAGATGCCTTCTACAAGTACAATGGTCTTAAGGAACATCCATAATTTGCAGGCTAATAGAATCTTATCTTTTAAGAATTCATTGGAGTGCCTGCCTCACAAACAAAGCCAGTCATTCCAGTAGTATATTTTCAAAATAATTTTTCTCTTGATCTGTAAATAGACATTAGTAATGAAATTTTTTTTATTATCTTGACCAATCTCTCATAGATAATGTTCATTTGCATACGAAGAGAAGACTATTTTTGAAAATTTACCACTAATGACTGGCTCGGTTATCGATGATGAGGATTGCATGTACAATTACCTTAGTACAAGATATTCCTTTACCACTAAAACAATTATGACATACTATACAAGATAGTTGCGACTTACATTGTAGGCAGATGTCAAAATTGTCAAAAACTTGACCAACCGACATACAAACCTATGCTACATGTAGTTGGGAGTCGCAACTAATGCTTTTTAAATGGATCAGGTCCACTTGTCTTATAGAAAGATAATCTTATATAATATTATTAGCTCACCTGGCCAGAAAGGCCAAGTGAGCTTATGCCGTGGTGACCGTCCGTCCGTCGTCCGTCAACCTTTTCTTTAAACAACTTCTTCTCAAGAACCACTGGGCCGATTTCAATTATATTTGGCAGGAAACATCCCTAGGGAATAGAGATTCAAGTTTGTTCAAACGAAGCCGATCGGCCAAAATCCAAGATGGCCGGCGGCCAAAATAGCCGATTTTTAGAAACACTAAAAAATCTCTGAAACCGCTGGAGGAATTGATTCAAAACTGATAACACATCATCTAGTGCAACAGTAGACCCAAGTTTGTTCAAGGCAACCTTCTGTTCAAGGCAACCTGATTGGACGATTTGTCTGGCGGCCATCTTGGATGACCTAGTTTTCGTGAAAAGACTTCTCCCGAACTGCTTAAGGGATAGACCTGAAATTTGGTAAATAGGCTTAGGGACCAAGGTCCATTCAAATTTGTTCAAGGGAAGTTCGTACATTAAAAAACATGGCCGCCATCAACCAATCAAAATTTAGTGTTTGTTGGTCATGTATTGTTTTTTTTGTATTTGATGTATATTGATGGTGAAAATTGCTTTATATATGCTAATCAGTGTGGCGAGTTCAAATATGCCACTTTCGAGACTGTCGGATAAACGGTTTGGCTGCCATCTTGGTTTGTTTTCCCGCCATCGGCTCCCATAGTAAAGCAATGGGCCCATAGTAAAGCAATGGGGAATTCTTTAAACGACTTCTTCTCAAGAACCACTGGGCCAATTTCAATTATATTTTGGAGGAAGCATTCATAGGGCCTAGAGATCTAAGTTTGTTCAAACGAAGCGGATCGGTCAAAATCCAAGTTGGTCGCCGGCCAAAATGGCTGATTTTTAGAAACACTTTAAAAAATCTCCAAAACCGCTGGAGGAATTGATTCAAAACTCATAACACATCATCTGTGGCAGCGGTAGACCCAAGTTTGTTCACGGCAACCTGATTGATCGATTTGCTTGGTGACCATCTTGGATGACATAGTTTTCGCGAAAACAACTTCTCCCGAACCGCTGAAGGGATAGAGCTGAAATTTTGTAAATATGCCTAGGGACCAAGGTCCTTTCAAGTTTGTTCAAGGGAAGTTTGTTCGTTAAAAAATATGGCCGCGATTAACCGATCAAAATTTAGCATTTCTTGGTCATATTGGCTTTTTTGTATTTGATGTATTTTGATGCCGAAAATTGCTTTATATATGCTTATCAGTGTGGCGAGTTCAAATATGCCACTTTCGAGACTGTCGGATAAACGGTTTGGCTGCCATCTTGGTTTGTTTTCCCGCCATCGGCTCCCATAGTACAGCAATGGGCCCATAGTAAAGCAATGGGGAATTCTTTAAACGACTTCTTCTCAAGAACCACTGGGCCAATTTCAATTATATTTTGGAGGAAGCATTCATAGGGCATAGAGATCTAAGTTTGTTCAAACGAAGCGGATCGGTCAAAATCCAAGTTGGCTGCCGGCCAAAATGGCTGATTTTTAGAAATACTTTAAAAAATCTTCTCCAAAACCACTGGAGGAATTGATTCAAAACTCATAACACATCATCTGTGGCAACGGTAGACAGGTGGGCGATACAGGCCCCTTGCGCCTCTTGTTCACATCACCTTTGAACAATCTAATGCTCTATGATATTGCCCGCCTGTCATACCTGTGCGAAACGTTGGGGAATGAAAAAAGTGTCATCTGGTTTGATACGTACAGGTAATTGCATTCAAATTGCTCTGTCACAATCATATTTGCTAATCATTAGCTAATTACTCCATAGCTTAATAATGTTGACTTAGCCACTTTAAGTTTGCTGTTACATGGAGCTACTTAATAATTAACTGTCTCCCAGCTTCATGCCACCGGACAATAATTTTGAATAGGTAACAACTCTGAACCTGCTGAATATTTTGAAAACAGTTTGACTGAAAGTTGTTGGTGTCATAGCCACCAACAACTCTCAGTCAAATTGTTTTCAAAATAGTTATGAGGTCCAGAGATATAATCCTTGGAATATGTCGTCTGCAAAATCTCGTCAGTCTGACAATTAATATCTACATGTATACTCGGTGCTAACACTGGTCACCCGGTCAAAGAGGAAATGATGGTAGCAGTTGTGTTGCTGATTGACATTTTTTTTTAAACTTTAAAGTGAAATGCTGCTATAGCAGTGGATCTTTCCAGTTTTAGTATGCCCCGCCCATCCTTAGTTAATCTCCTCCCACACCTCACTCATGTTGGGATCGATCAATCCCTAAACTTCTTGACTATCAATTTCTAGAAAAGTATACAGGGAATATTGAATATTTTGAAACTAATTTGACTGGGTGATGTTGCTGCTTAAGGCAGCATTGTGCCCAGTCAAATTAGTTTCAAAATATTCAACAATGTTTATTAAATGGTAAAGACATACAATTCGTATAACGTATCAGACTATTAAGCATTAAAGGCGGACTATATCGAGTCATTCATGACGTCATGATTATGATGTCAGCATACAAGTCACATCTTGATTATGACATCATATGATTGAGTGAGGAAATGGATTCATGAATTGAGCGCAGTAATGTGCATACTGGGAGGTAGTGAGTAATTAATACATGTAATTGTAGACATGTTGTTATCAGCATTGACCCTTGGTTATAACTTGGTTATTAACCCTTTAATGGTCAAACCGGCCAAAACCGGCCGCAGCTATGGTCTTATGGAATGGTATTTGCAGGCCAGGAGAATTAAATTTTGAAAATTTACCACTAGAATGACTGGCTCGATACCCGCGCCAGTCATCCCAGTGATAAATTTTCAAAAAATCTATTCTCTTGACCTGTAAATGGACATTCATTGGACAGATATTAAACTTTTTTGGACAATTTGACCATTAAATGGTTAAATAATATTTCTGCATAAATAATTAGAATGAGATATTTCATTAGAACTTATTGTAAAGATTGTTGCAAAAAGAATCAAGTGACATAATTGGATCATTGTTACAAGCATGGTCAAGCTAGCTTACTCATGGCCAACCATGATCTAACAAACTGAACCATTATCTTAAGCTGTCTTACCCATGGCCAACCATGATCTAACAAACTGAACTATTATTTTAAGCTGGCTTACTTATGGCCAACCATGATCTAACAAACTGAACTATTATCTTAAGCTGTCTTACCCATGGCCAACCATGATCTAACAAACTGAACCATTATCATAAGCTGGCTTACCCATGGCCAACCATGATCTAACAAACTGAACCATTATCTTGAGCTGGCTTACTCATGGCCAACCATGATCTAACAAACTGAACCATTATCTTAAGCTGGCTTACCCATGGCCAACCATGATCTATCAAACCGAACCATTATCTTAAGCTGTCTTACCCATGGCCAACCATGATCTAACAAACTGAACCATTATCTTAAGCTGGCTTACCCATGGCCAACCATGATCTAACAAACTGAACCGTTATCTTAAGCTGGCTTACTCATGGCCAACCATGATCTAACAAACTGAACCATTATCTTAAGCTGGCTTGCTCATGGCCAACCATGATCTATCAAACCGAACCATTATCTTAAGCTGTCTTACCCATGGCCAACCATGATCTAACAAACTGAACCATTATCTTAAGCTGGCTTACCCATGGCCAACCATGATCTAACAAACTGAACCATTATCTTAAGCTGGCTTACTCATGGCCAACCATGATCTATCAAACCGAACCATTATCTTAAGCTGTCTTACCCATGGCCAACCATGATCTAATAAAGTGAACCATTATCTTAAGCTGGCTTACTCATGGCCAACCATGATCTAACAAACGAACCATTATCTTAAGCTAGCTTATAATCATGGCCAACCATGATCTAACAAACGGAACCATTATCTTAAGATGGCTTATAATCATGGCCAACCATGATCGCAGAAACGGAACCATTATCTTAAGCCGGCTTATAATTATGGCCAACCATGATCTAACAAACTGAACCATTATCTTAAGCTGTCTTACCCATGGCCAACCATGATCTAACAAACTGAACCATTATCTTAAGCTGGCTTACCCATGGCCAACCATGATCTAACAAACTGAACCATTATCTTGAGCTGGCTTACTCATGGCCAACCAGGATCTAACAAACTGAACCATTATCTTAAGCTGGCTTACCCATGGCCAACCATGATCTAACAAACTGAACCATTATCTTAAGCTGGCTTACTCATGGCCAACCATGATCTATCAAACCGAACCATTATCTTAAGCTGTCTTACCCATGGCCAACCATGATCTAACAAACTGAACCATTATCTTAAGCTGGCTTACCCATGGCCAACCATGAGCTAACAAACTGAACCATTATCTTAAGCTGGCTTACTCATGGCCAACCATGATCTATCAAACCGAACCATTATCTTAAGCTGTCTTACCCATGGCCAACCATGATCCAATAAAGTGAACCATTATCTTAAGCTGGCTTACTCATGGCCAACCATGATCTAACAAATGAACCATTATCTTAAGCTAGCTTATAATCATGGCCAACCATGATCTAACAAATGGAACCATTATCTTAGGATGGCTTATAATCATGGCCAACCATGATCGCAGAAACGGAACCATTATCTTAAGCCGGCTTATAATCATGGCCAACCATGATCTAACAAACGGAACCATTATCTTAAGCTGGCTTACCCATGGCCAACCATGATCTAACAAACTGAACCATTATCTTAAGCTGGCTTACTCATGGCCAACCATGATCTATCAAACCGAACCATTATCTTAAGCTGTCTTACCCATGGCCAACCATGATCTAATAAAGTGAACCATTGTCTTAAGCTGGCTTACTCATGGCCAACCATGATCTAACAAACGAACCATTATCTTAAGCTGACTTACTCATGTCCAACCATGATCTATCAAACCGAACCATTATCTTAAGCTAGCTTGCTCATGGCCAACCATGATCTAACAAACCGAACCATTATCTTAAGCTGGCTTACTCATGGCCAACCATGATCTAACAAACTGGACCATTATCTTAAGCTGGCTTGCTCATGGCCAACCATGATCTAACAAACCGAATCATTATCTTAAGCTGTCTTATAATCATGGCCATCAATGATCTAACAAACCGAACCATTATCTTAAGCTGGCTTATAATCATGGCCAATGTGGTCTAACAAACCGAACCATTATCTTAAGGTGGCTTATAATCATGGCCATCAATGATCTAACAAACCGAACCATTATCTTAAGCTGGCTTATAATCATGGCCAATGTGGTCTAACAAACCGAACCATTATCTTAAGGTGGCTTATAATCATGGCCAACCATGATCTAACAAATGGAACCATTATCTTAAGCTGGCTTAAAATCATGGCCAACCATGATCTAACAAACGGAACCATTATCTTAAGATGGCTTATAATCATGGCCAACCATGATCGCAGAAACGGAACCATTATCTTAAGCCGGCTTATAATTATGGCCAACCATGATCTAACAAATGGAACAATTGTCTTAAGCTGACTTTTAATTAGTGTTGGGAATTGGTACTAGTTTTGTGATTGATGATTGGTTTTACATACTAACCAATGATCAATTAATGATCGATCATAATATTTTCTCATTTTTACCCGTTCTGAAATTTTGAATGCAATAATTATTGCATGTTCATGGATATTTAACCTTTAAGAAATAATCTGTTGAATATTTTAAAACTAATTTGACTGGAAGCTGTTGCTGCGTAAGGCAGCAACAGCTTCCAGTCAAATAAGTTAAAATATTCAACAGGCTATTGGTATGGTGGTTTCAGTGTTGAGAGGGTTAATGTCTTAGAGTATGGACTCGTATGGAGTAATACTATGTTATTTAGATCTGTAAAAATGAAATTAAAACGTTATTGCCTCCCCCCCCCCCCAAAAAAAAAAGAATCATCTGCAGTTTTAATATCGTAAATTTATAAACAGTCAGAATCGATTTCTGAAATCATGATCGATCTGTTGGTTGGACATGCAAACCAATCAGTCATCGATCAAATCAATTAATTGGAACAACACTACTTATAATCATGGCCAACCATGATCTAACAAATGGAACCATTGTCTTAAACTGGCTTATAATTATGACTAACCATGAATTAACCAATTGAACCATGGTCTACAGTGTAGTTGGCTTAACTCTGACCAACCATGATCTAACCAATAGAACCGTGATCTAGCTGGATTAATCATGGTCATCCATGGTCTGACCAACTTGACAATTGTAACAACTATGGTCTAGCTGTTCCAGCCAGTAGCATCTATGATTTTTTATATCCAGCTTGCTCAGAATCAAAATCACGATGAACTCTGGTCTGCATTGTGCCTCATGACATTAAACTAATTATTTATCAAACACAGCTTAATAGCAAATGAGGATGAAGATCTGATCATATTTTAAAAGTGGTTTTACCTGTAATACTGTATTCACTGCAAGGTGTTTCTATTGAGCATAGCAACATCAACCACTCAAGGTTTACAAAGTAATTGTCAGAAGTTTTATAGGGTGTTACGGTAAACAACAAATATAGAACAAAATCTGTTGAATTCATTCTCTTCCTGAAAAAACAATAGCAACAGGCGCTATGTATCTTGTATGTGACAAATAATCGTTGCCACTCTGATGTCCAAAATAAAAAATTTCAAATTAAACTAAAAGATGAGATGCTGTTCACTTTTAAATGCTATCCCAGACAGCAACTTTGTCCACCAAAATTGTTGAACTTGTACACCAGTTTCTTTGCCATTGACACAGTACATGGTAAGGGTTAAAGTCTTGGGTTTAACTACGGATCATATAAGCAATCAAGTGAATTGCCTCTGGGTCTCGAGTTGTCGGAAAAACATGGCTCTGAAAACAGCTCTTATTAAGTGATGACTTTCCGCTGCTGTGTTTTAACCATTGCTTTGCAGAGCTGTGTATGAATGTCAAATTTATTACACAAAGTGTGTGGTGTTGATTGTGGGGAATGGTGCTGTTGAGAGTTTATCTGTCATAGGCACCAACAGCTTTTAGCAACATCATTCTCAACATAGAAAGCAGTGACACATGTATAATGGAAATTACCATTTCTGTAGTATGTGAGTTAAGTCTGTAGATTAGCTTGATTTAAATCTTTGAACAAGCTGTTGTTGAAAACCGGATGAATGTTTGTATTTGGCCATTGATGGAGTGATATGTGACTTTTCAGCGAGTCAGAGGTTTCCTGTGAGGATGGAAACTGGCATGAATGATTTGATTGGAATTCACAGCTCATTCTGTAAAAGCACTTAGTTTTGCCACATTTAACACATGACAAAATGGATTGGAATAAGCCACTGATCCAGGCAGTTCTATAATGCTAAACAAGCTTTCTCCTCATCATGATAATGCTTAAGGCGGTTACCTTTTTAGCCATGTGCATGTTGTTCCTGGAACACTTGACATCGCATTAAGCAAATGCTAGTGGAGATTCAGATTACTTTCAGCTACATTGCAGTAGACCAGAACAGTTGATTATCCACTATGGTAAAGTATCTGCATGTTGTATTCAAATGAAGCTACTGTATTACTTTATGGTCAGTGTATTGTTATTGTGTTATTGTTATTATACACTGACCATATAGTAATATAGTAGCTTCATTTGAATGCTAACTGCAGATACATTTCCATAGTAGATAAATGCCAGCAGTTGGAAAACAGCATTTCCAATTATGCAATTGACAATTACCATTCTGCAGCAAAGCAATTCCATAAAGGAAGATACATGTATCTAGGCCATCCCTTACCAAATGCCAGTTCAGATTCAGTAGACTTTGAGAGCTACATTGCATCGAATCAGAACAATGACAAAGCAGTGGCAAATCAGTTGATCAGGAAGTGTCAAAGTCGCAGCACTGCAAAGAGGCTTCTGTGATACTATAGGGCCAATTAATGTATTGCTGATGCTATATCTTTACAGCTACTTAGCAGCGGCAAAGCAGTGGTTTCAAAGATAATACAAATTATGGTTGCCATTGCGCCTCGATTTCAGCGGCAAAGTGGGGACACTCAGTATCATTAAAAAGGACAAAACTTTAGGGAACACTGAATGACCTGTGCAGAAGAGGCAATTTTACGTCTGCTGTACAATGCTGCGATGTGCATTGTCCAGTCAGTGATGTTGCAGGTGCATTCAAGTGTCAATACAGCGGCATCCAGGCACAGCAATGCAGTGGTGATCAGCAGCAGCATACAGGTGATGCTGCGGCACTTGGCATTCCAGCAGCAGCCTGCAGCAGTTCTGATAAAACCAATTGAGGTCACCATTTCTATATTAACTCTTTAACAGTCAAGTTGGCCAAAAATAGCTTCTGTAGGACTTTTCTTGGCAAATGTCGATTTGCAGACCAAGAGAAGACTATTTTTGACAATTTTGATAACCTACCCAGTCTGTCCAGTGATAAAAAAAATCATCTCGGTCTGCAAATGCATATTTTCAATAAGAAAATGCAAATTTGCTTGAACAACTTTGAGGATTAAAGGGTTAAGGCAGCAACCATAGCAGTCCATGAACTACTTGAGGGCGGCTATTGTGTGTAGAGAAGCTGTGATGCAGTTGTAGCAGTCCATGAACTACTTTAGGGTGGCTATTGTGTGTAGAGAAGCTGTGATGCAGCTGTAGCAGTCCATGAACTACTTTAGGGCGGCTATTGTGTGTAGAGAAGCTGCGATGCAGCTATGTATAGCAGTCCATCAACCACCTGGGAATGTCTATTGTGTGTAGAGCAGCAATGATGTAGCAATAGCAGTCCAGCAACTACTTGGGAGCGGCTATTGTGTGTAGAGCAGCCGTGATGCAGCAATAGCAGCCCAGCAACTACTTGGGAGCGGTTATTGTGTGTAGAGCAGCCATGATGCAGCATTAGCAGTCCAGCAACTACATGTACTTGGGAGCAGCTATTGTGTGGAGAGCAGCCGTGATGCAGCAATAGCAGTCCAGCAACCACTTTGGAGCAGCTATTTTGTGTAGAGTAGCTGTGATGCAGCAATAGCAGTCCAGCAACTACTTGGGCGCAGCTATTGTGTGTAGAGCAGGCGTGATGCAGCAATAGCAGTCCAGCAACTACTTGGGAGCAGCTATTGTGTGTAGAGCAGGCGTGATGCAGTAATAGCAGTCCAGCAACTACTTGGGAGCAGCTATTGTGTGTTTTGCTGCTGTGATGCAGCAATAGCAGTCCAGCAACTACTTGGGAGCAGCTATTGTGTGTAGAGTAGCTGTGATGCAGCAATAGCAGTCCAGCAACTACTTCGGAGCGGCTATTGTGTGTTGTGCTGCTGTGATGCAGCTATAGCAGGCCAGCAACTACTTGGGAGTGACTATTGTGTGTAGAGCAGCCGCGATGCAGAAATAGCAGTCCAGCAACTACTTGGGAGCAGCTATTGTGTGTAGAGTAGCTGCGATGCAGCAATAGCAGTCGAGCAACTACTTGGGAGCGGCTATTGTGTGTTGTGCTGCTGTGATGCAGCTATAGCAGGCCAGCAACTACTTGGGAGCGACTATTGTGTGTAGAGCAGCCACGATGCAGCAATAGCAATCCAGCAATTACTTGGGAACAGCTATTGTGTGTAGAGTAGCTGTGATGCAGCAATAGCAGTCCAGCAGCTAGCTATTGTGTGTAGAGCAGCTGTGACGCAGCTACTGCGGGTTAGCCACTCATCGAGCAGCACCAATGAAGTTGGTTATCGCTTATCAGTTGAGTAAATGTTCCAGTGCCTCAGGCAAAGTTTTGTTGTCACTGGGAGGCTAGGGTTTTAGTAGACAAGGAGTTTCATTCAGGCAGCTGTTAATGCAGTGATGATGTTAGTCATTCAACTGGCAATCCATTTTGTTTCAGTTAAAGAGTTGTTACATCCGAGCTATTAAATGAAACAATAAATTTATACCGAGTAGGTATATATATATATATACAACATGTACAATTTTAGCAAAACATTAATGATAACATGCATCCATGATGTCAAATCACAGGATCACAAAACTATTAGTTTTAAAAATATTCAACAGCATGTTTATTAATTAGTAGACATACAATTCATACAACAACACTTAACCCATCACCAATTGTGCGTGTGTGATGTGCTTATCTATGTCATTACACGTCATGTAGTTGATTATGATGTCATATGATGGATGGATAAACTGGAAAGGTTCGTTGAACAATTGCTCAAGCGGAATATTGTTTTTGTGTAAGAATATAATAATCAGTCTCTACTGTCATAGCTGCAGCAGTGCTTCGTTTAAGCTGAATAGTAGTTAAAGCTGATTTATGCCTGCTGTCAGCTAAAATGCAGTTGAGTAGCAGTTGTAAAAAGGTTACATGTTCCCCTGGCATCTGGTAGGCCACTTCAACCTATATACCGAATATGAGTTTATCGTTATTACATTCAATAAGTTTGGCTTATGATTTTATCTAATGAGAAGTCTAAATTTGAACAATTGATCTGAAATCTTGTCCAAAAGCGTATTGTAAGAGATTCATTATTATTAACAATCAATCACCAGACATATTTATATATTGCATACATTTTTATCTCCAGAAAAATGCTGCTGGTCCACCACCGATGTACAGCCCTATTCACAGCTTGAACACTCTGCCATTCGCACCACCACCAATTCCACCCTGCCCACCAGTAAGTTATTAATAGCATGTGACAACTTATTTAATTTATAATGTTTAATTTGGGTTTTTTATCATTACCTACAGCCATTCATCAGTTTTTGCGGACGACATTCCAGGGGTTATATCTCTGGACCTGTTAAATATTTTGAAAACAATTTGACTGAAAGTTGTTGGTGGCTGAACCACCAACAACTTTCCGTCAAATTGTTTTCAGAATATTCAGCAAGTCAAGAGTGTTTGATCATTGATATTATTGTCTAGTGCCTTGCAGCATCGAGACAGTTAATCAAGAATAATAGTTAGATGCTACAGGTACGGTGCATGTACATGTACATGTAGTCAAGTTCCATTTATCTGCATATTGGATTTTGAAGATTTTGTGATTCATTGTTAAAAAAAGAATAGGTCATGTTTGGATTGTGAAGTCTGTCACAAAATTATATGAATTGATATCTTTGATAAATTTACAATTTAATAAACATTCCGTTGAATTTTTTTAATGAATTTGACTGGGTGGCACCATCCCAAGTCAAATTAGTTTCAAAATATTCAACACCTTAGCTGTATTAGTTATACCTTGAAAGTTAGACTCTGGGAATTCAGGTTTCAAGATTCCAACACATGTACAAATTGGGCTGGACATAGGTAGAACTTGATCCCTCTATTGCATTATAAGTATTAAATCTGATTGCTCATCTCTTGTCTGATTCCTGCGAGTTATGTGTGAATGGTAAAACTTACCTACTCGATACACATTTCAAGTCTTAGTAAAACAGATGAAACCAGTTTTAGTTATGTGCCGCACATCTCTAGCGAAGTTCCACGCATGCTTCGCCGGTATTGGGATCGATTGAACCCTGACCTTCATGAATCTCAATTTCCAGAAAACTATGCAGATAAGCTGTTGAATATTTTGAAGCTAATCTGACTGGGTGACCAATGCAATTAGTTTCAAAATATTCAACAGAATGTTTATTAAATAGTGTACAATTCATACAACTTGATGGACTATTCCAGGTTTATGACAGACTATTTCGGTCAATTATGATTGTGGATTGTGACACTGGATTGTGACGTCAACCTATCTGTGACATAATTGATTATGACATCAATACATGATCGACAGATTAGATTCCTTTATTGTGTACTCTGTGATGTGGTATCTGAATTTCAAGAGTTTGTGATCTCACATCATAGATGTATGTACATGTAGGTTAAAGTCATCAATACACCCTATCAGGGATAATGTTGGTGAGAAGAGCGGGTCTGTTTGTGGAGGTTTGGGAGGTAGCGGTGTGGGTGGTGGGATGTGATGGCATGGTGCCCCGAGACCACACAGTCATCATGCTTGTGATGCTGTATTTTTACTATATCTGTCATGTTTTGTTTCAGCCCAGTCGTAATTATCAAGAGAAGCTCTACAGTGATGACTTGGACAGGTGTATCAAAGATGCGCAACACCTAAACAGGTGAGCTTATCTCATTGACTGTTAATCATCTCTCCTATGATGTATACAACCCTAGATCCTCCTTCCTCTGTTCGGCGTTATACCCTGTAATACGTAATTGAGCAATCCAGTTTCTCAGTCAACCATATGATGTCATAAGCAACTACGTGATGTGTAGGTTAACACCATAATCAATTGTGTCATGAATGACTCGATCTAGTCCATCTTAAATGCTTAATACTCTCAGGGTGTACGAATTGTATGTCTTTACCATTTAATAAACATTCTGTTGAATATTTTGAAACTAATTTGACTGGGCACTGTTGCTGCCATAGGCAGCAACAGCACCAAGTCAAATTAGTTTCGAAATAGTCAACAGCTTAGCTGTATAGGAAATTGAGATTCAGAGAGTGCATGGATCGACCGATGCCAACAACTATCATGGGTGGAGCTTAGCTAGAAATTGTGCATAGCTAAAGCTGGATTTCACCATTCCCACATGATGTAAATTCATCTGACTACACGAGCCACTAAATTAACCCTTTCCTGATAATGTCGAAAGTCGGCCAAAAATTGTCTGCAGTGGTCCTGAGAAATGTCCATATTTCCAGGCCAAGAAAGACTAGTTATAAAAAGTTGGGCATGGTGAGGGTAAAGTTTGGGTTGTTGTTCTGCGATTGTATTGAGACACAAAACAGCTAGTTCATATTTTGCAGTGTATTTTAACGCACTTTTTAGATTTCTGAAAGTTGAATAGTAGACTATTTTATGTTATTGCCGGAGTAAAGAGGTATGTTGATTACTTTATATTTGCTACACAACCATAAAGTGGCTGTTATCACGTAGAGGCATACACAGTCATCCTGTAACAATTTTATTGATGCACTTTCATCGTGTCACATTCAATCGATTAGTTATCTATTTGGATGGGTTGGATGTCTGTGAGAGCATCAACCTGCTTTATGGTGGCCACCTCTCTAAAGAACCCATCTTGACACTATGTCCACTTTGAAACATTCCCAATACATTTACTATAAAATGGTCCTCTGTCATATTCTGCCTCTTCAACATCCAGTTAAAATTGTCCTAAAAGCTTTTCATTTTGTTTACTTCAAAAGGTGCGAAAAGTTGAAAAATACACTTTCAAGGAAGTTTACATTAACAACTTAGATCATAGATCATAGACACTCAATCGCTGCTATTGACTTGATGCTGGATAAATATCGTAATCTTTCTATTTTTTTTGCACATTCATGTTATAAGAAATGTATATATGAGTAAAAACACCAGAATAGATCAAACTTCTGATTAATATATATGTGGGAATTTGGGTTGGGGTAAATTGATACATAGATATTAAAAGATATTTTTGAGTCATTTGAGATACAACTTCCTATTATTGAATAATTTTATCAGACCTAGCTGTTAGATAATCTTCCTCACTTACCACATACATCTAACCACTGCTGTTCTAGCTCAGCTAATTCATTCTCTCATCTGCGGAGACCCACAATGTAACTATGTACTAATACTTGTAGTTGCCTATACCAGTTCTGTGAATGACACCCTATGAGCAAATCACTCTAAACATGACATATTTTGCAACAATAGATTTTGTTATAATCCTATCCAGAAATTGTTTTTCCTGAATGATTACATCTCTATTAACCATTTAACCCATCAAATCTCTTGAATATTTTGAAACTAATTTGACTGGAACATGTTGCTGCCATAGGCATCAACAGCTTCCAATCAAATTAGATTCAAAATATTCAACATAATGTTCATTATATCATAAAGACCTTACGTAAGTATATCTGGTCTGTAAGCGTGAAGGACTTAAGGCCACTGGTCTTATCCCGGTCTCTGGACTGGACATTATAAACATGCAGAAAATATGTTTGGCAGTACAAATGTCTTGGAAATGTTATTTATGAGACCCTTGTTACCTAAATCATCAATGCATAATGTGTAATTTTATTTTATCTATTTCTGCAAGAAACAATATTAATTTATTATCTTGCAGCGGCATTGCATTTAATGAGTCTATCAAGTAAAGCTCTTTATTTTCAATGTACTCTGTTGAACCTAATCTTGTCACTATACTACACATGGACAGATATGAAGAATAGAATAATATGCTATCCTATTAACACTCTTTCTTCTGCGTGTATCCAGAAGATTGGCTCATTGGAACTAAATTGCATGTTATTTAATAGGTGCTGAATACCTCTGCCAAGGCAGCAACAGCTTTCTGTTGAATTGTTAGCAGAACTTTAAGCTTAGTACTAGTGTATATAACTCTCCCTGTGTAAGTATATCTGGCTAATATGGGCTGATACTGCTATATTCTGTTGTTAGTTTTATGGGCAGTGTCAGGCTTTATAGCTCTTATATAGTGGCCTTTCTGTCATCCCATGTATGGAGCCATTACCAGTACAAGCAGACCTATATTATATTAGTTCTCATATTGGCCACCTTATTGCCATAAAGCAGTTATAAGGTGCTGGAAACGTGGTTGATTTATGAAGGCACTGACAGGCTCTGTTTGGCAAGGAAGGCAGCCCTCTGTTAATCAATATGATTTTGCCGATTTGATGTTGTTGTCGCCTCGGAGCAGCGTGCCATTTTCGATAAGTCTTGCCCCGGTGAATCTTGTAATATTTTCGATTGGCTTGTCACAGAGTTAATAGCAAGCGATGCTGACACTCCGGTGTTGTGATATGGTCATGTTATCATGTATGCATTTATAGTGGATTAGACAATGGAAACGAGCGTGTTGTATTAACAATTGATGAATGAATGAGTTTCTTCCCAAACATGTGACCACCTGCCTCTTCGCTGTAAGAAGGTGGTTTTTTAGCATGTGTGTGCTTATTGAACCACCTTCACATGAACCAAATTCTATGGCAACTGACTTGTACGGGGATTAACCCTTTAATGGTCAAATTTGGTTCCAAAAATGTAATATCTGCCAATTAAATATCCATTTACTGACAAAGAGAATAAAATTTTTGAAAATTTATCGCTGGAATGACTGGCTCGGTTATTGAGTCAGTCATTCCAGTGGTAAATTTTCAAAAATTGTATTCTCTTGACCTGTAGATGGACATTCTACAAGACCATAACAGAGGCCAGTTTGGTCCGGTATGACCATTAAAGGGTTAAGAGAACCTACCTGTGTATGAGGTGATCGTTAAACAATAATTTCAATGAGCAAAAACTGTTGACTTGCTGAATATTTTAAAAACAACTTGACTGAAAGTTTTTGATGGCTTAGCCACCAACATGTTTCAGTCAATTTAATACAATTTAAAAAAAATTTACCACTGGAATGACTGGCTCGATAACCGAGCCATTCATTCCAGTGATCAATTTTCAAAAATTGTATTCTCTTGGCCTGTAAATAGACTTTCAATAAGCAAATATTTAAATTTTCTTGAGAAATTTAGCTATTAACCCTTAGCAATGTCAATATTCTATCTTTTACTGTGTCACTATCAAAGAAACTGGTGTACAGTTTTCAACAATTTTGCTGGAAGATGTTGCTGTCTACGACAGCACCATCTCACACCAAATTTGTTGAAAAATAAACACCAGTTCGTCTTTTAATTTAATTTGAAAATTTAAAATTTGAACACCAGAGTGTTAAGCGTTAAAGGGTTAACCGGGTTGATCTGATTTAAATGCATTTGTGGAAGGTATTCTCAACATTTTCATTTCCTTTGATATTTATAGGGTTTTTTTGTGTTAGCATTATCATAACATGTTCTATCAGTGGTAAAGCTTTACAGCAGCTTTTTAACCATTGGTCTACCTGGGCCCCTAAAAGCAAAACTTAAGGGGCCCAGTCAATTTTTCAAGGGCCTGATCTTTTAATTATGATGCATCAGCTCACAAGATCCCAGATTTAAAAACACAGGATATAATTATTTAGGATTTACTAATGTACGTGGATTAAACGTATGTTAAATAAGTTGCTTTCAAGCTTCACGGATGAAATGTGTTGAATATTTTAAAATTAATATGACTGAAAGCCATTGCTGCCCTAGGCAGCAATAGTTTCCAGTTACATTAATTTCAAAATATTCAACAGAATATGCTATGCAGTGTAAAAAATTTACTTTTGAAGAATTGACCAGGGTTAATGAATCTGGTTCAACCTGCAATAGAGTCGTCAGATATAGTAAATGATTTTTTGCTTCACAAGCTTAAAATATGAATGGAAAAATGTTGGTTGCACAGCCTAAAATTTAGTAGCCATGGGCTACTTGGCCCTGTTAATCCTCATCACTGGTTCTAAGCAACATTTTGCCATCCCATATCACCTCATGATTTTATTACATAGATATAAATATGCACTTTGTTTTATTACATGTAACTTTTTATCTCTCAAATTTGTTCAAGAAAATTTAAATTTTTTCTCATTGAAAATGTCCATTTGCAGACCAATAGGAAATAACCTTTGAAAATGTGTCACTGTAATGACTGGCTCGGTTATCGAAACAGTCTTCTCTTGGTCCGCAAATGGACATTTTTCAAGAGAACTGCAGAAGCCTTTTTTGACCCGGCTTGTGCGTTAATGGGTATTAACTCAATCCGGTCAAGCTGGCCAAAACTGGCCTCTACACTAGTCTTGAGGAATTGTCCAGGCAATGAAGACTTTGAAAATGTTCCACTGGATGGCCTGTCTCAGTAGCCGAGCCAGATATTACAGTACATTTTCAAAACTTGCCTTCCCTTTGCTTGCATGTAAATGGCTATTAAAAAACCAAATGTTTTGAATTTCTTGACCATTAACGGTTTAATTGTCTGACTGCTGCAAACCATGAGAGAATGATTTCAATGGGCAATAACTCTGGACATGCTGAATATTTTGAAAATAATTTGATTGAAAGTTGGTGCTGGCTAAGCCACCAACAACTTTCAGTCAAATTGTTTTCAAAACATCCAGTAGATCCAGAGTTAGACCCCTGTGGATACTTTCATCAGGCAGACAGGTAAACATTACTAAATAGTTTTTGTGTAGTTCTTAATCTCAGTAAAAATGGTCTCATTACGGAACTATAAAGTATGACACGGACTCTTAGTTACTAAGGAAATAATTTGACAGATTTGCTGCTCTATTAAACATCAACAACCTTCGATGAAATGATTATCAACACATTCAATATAACATACATTTGTAATTAGCTTCAGCATTTGGAAAGTTTAATCAATTTTATAGAGAAAGGAATGTTATAGACAGTCTAAACCTGTGATTGAATCTTTGGCTTTCAATGTGTCAACGAACAGATCTATATTTTCAAGGTTTGTTGCAGAGTTCTGGGGTGCGTTCAAGAGCGTGAATATTTTCCATTCGCCGAACATTTGTTCGGTCACGTGGTATGATCGCCCTCCTGAATGGCCTCCTCGCTGAGTCTTCGCATGGAGCGTTTTGTGGTGAGGGTTTGATATGTGACTCGCCATGAAAAACAAAACGGAAGCAAAATATACAGCAATGTCAATTGAGACACGTCGATTATCAATTTAAGCATAAATAATGCCTACCAATGTGTTTTTCATGATCATAGTTTGCACTGAATGAGTGTATGGTGGTGGATTGTTGTTGAGACCCTGATATTCATTATGATGTAACTAATAGTTAACATCATAATGCATCGCATCTGACCAAAAGTGAACCCTCCTAAATATCACATGATGTTGTAAAGGAATGTACGGCGAAGATAAACGTAACAACCCATTCAGTAATGCAAAAATTGTTCACCTCAAACAGCGAACAAAGGCCTAACATTCGCACTACTGAACAGGGCCCTGGTAGCATTTACACATTATACACAATGTATTGAGTCAGATATTTGCACAGAGATTCTGTTTATTTACCATTAAAGATCAGTATGTTTGTTCATGGAAGCTGTTCACGCTTCCACACTTAACTTCCAGATTACAGTGATAGGATTTCCTGCTCCACAAAGCTGTTAGCTGTGTTTATAAGATATCTGCTTAAAATGACAGCTTTACCGTCTTCCACCGCTTTGTCCCTGCAGGCGCAACACATCCCAAGGTCTGCACAAGAATGGCATATCTGTTCATGATAACATTAGAAGTTAATCAGTTGAGAACAGGCTATGCCATGGCTTGACAACGACCTAACAGAGACCTTTATCTGCTGTTATTAATCCTCCTTATTTTCTGTGAATATTGATTGACATCGCCTGTGATGGTACAAGTCAAATTTGGACATTGGCTCATGTCTGGTGTGAGGGCATAAGTCACAGGATCCTTCCAGCAACTGTCATGTAGCTGTTTTAAGATAACTCAATAGAGGGTGAAATATATTCACCATCTGGAAATAACCTGTCATTATCATATCATTCTGGCGATATTGTTATTAACTGTCTGTCCCCTGAATTTCTGCAGATTACATTTTCTATTGAGTTTAACTCGGGATATGCTGAATATTTTGAAAACAATTTGACTGAAAGTTGTTGGTGGCTATGCCAGCAACAACTTTCAGTCAAATTGTTATCAAATTATTCAGCATGTTCAGAGTTATTGCCCATTGAAATTATTGCGTGTTGGCTTGCAGTAGTCAGACTATTTAATGTGTAGTTAGTTAATCTGAGTCTTCACCGCTTGCTATTATAAGCGTCGCCTGTCAGTCAACTAACCACAATTCCACCAAGTATGAATTAATAATTCTATAGGGCTTTTTAATTAAAAGAGGATTTAAATCCATAATAGAGCTCTGACATTGATTCCTTATAAGGCTTATGCAAGCAGTGAGGTTATTTCTGGAGAATTGTCCGCAAGGCTGCCCCATGTGATTCTATCTTGATTGCGGTATTAGGATCGCCATTCAATCATGGGTATTATTTGCAGACATGCCTGTTGTTTACAAAGAAATAACAATTTTATGTTATTGCAGGAATAAAGACGTATGTTGACTAGTTGTATTTGCTAGACAACCATAAAGAGGCTGTTGTCAAGTAGAGGCATGTTACAGATTTTTATTGATGCACAGTCATCGTGTATGTGACACTCGATCTGTAAAAATTAAGACTGATGATTACTTTGAGTCATTTGATTGAAATTAGTTTTTGTGAATTGCCTCAACTTTAAGTCAAATTGTGTAAGATATTCTGCGACTTTTATAATGATCTTTCAAGCAAGTTATTGGTAATTTGTGATGAAAAGTGTTAAACGGGGAAATTCTAATTATAAATTGCTTGACTCACTTTGATCAAAGAACATTTTTTTTATCTTTAATATAATTATTATTATTAACAATATTCCTTCTGAATTTCAGTAAAAATCCGTTTTGAACGAAGTAGCTAAAGACAATGAATATTTTGAACTAAATTTTACTGAAACTTGGCGGCAATAAATTTTAATCAAATTGTAAAACGATTCAAAATGTTTTTAACTGTATATATAAAATATATATTGTAAGTAGTATAAATACTGTTTCATAAAATGAAATAAAGGTTTAGCACAGACATTAAGATTAATGATAATATTTAAAAACTCAAGAAAGATGTAAATATATATTGTTTGGTATGAAGATCTAAATAATAATAAAACGCAAAGACAAATAAAAGATCAGTTCTCAGATCACATGGCCCCAGACGCTTAAGGGAAAATTATATAGAAAGCTCTATTTCTAGTCATGGCCTGTCTAGCTAAGCTCCACCCACTTTTTACGTGGTTTGGGAGCAAATTATATGTTTTGAATCCTGAATTCCCAGAGTCCCCATTTCAAGGTAAGTATACAAGTATTAGCTGTTGAATATTTTGAAACTAATTTGACTTGGTGCTGTTGCTGCTTATAAATAATAAATCCATAAATTTTGGCATACAATTCGTACACTTGACAGATTTCAATGTTCATGATAAAGCTACATTGTAGATATGTGACGTTAGCCTAATTGATTATAACGTTATATATATGTACTTTGCTCATGAAAACAGATTTTAAAATAAATTTTACATTTTCGGTGAGATAACTGGCAAATACTAAGGTGCAATTGATTCCAACTGATGTCTTGTTTATAAGATATTAATATATTAAGCAAATTTAGTTTGAATCCACACAGCTTTTATAAATTTATGTTCCAGAAAGAAATTTGAATGTCCAAATGGATGGATGGGTACTCTCTATTTCTAATGTTTCCCCCCCCCCTCCCCTGTTGTGGACATTGTTGTGTGTGTGTACGTGCGTGTGTCTGCGCGTGCGTGTGTTTGTGCGTGCGCACGCGTTTGTGTTGCTGTGTGTGTCTGACATCATAGAGCACCAATTTCTACTGGTCACCGTGTGATCCTCACCACACTTGAGTGAAAGATTAACCTTGATGTCCTGTAAATCGCTCCTAAGTTTTGACTCAATAGGTCAAAGGACACTCATCTAAAACGTGGGTGTACAAGGCCATGAATTCTCTGGAATACTTGTCTGGGTGTGCAAGACCCTGAATTCTATGGCATACTAGTGTGGGTGTGAGAAATCCTGAATTCTCTGGAATGCTTGTGTGGGTGTGCGAGACCCTGAATTCTCTGGAATACTTGTGTGGGTGTGTGAGACCCTGAATTCTCTGGAATACTTGTGTGGGTGTGTGAGACGCTGAATTCTCTGGAATATTTGTGTGGTTGTGTGAGACCCTGAATTCTATGGAATACTTGTGTGTATGTGCGAGACCCTGAATTCTATGGAATACTTGTGTGGGTGTGAGAAATCCTGAATTCTCTGGAATACTTGTGTGGGTGTGCGAGACCCTGAATTCTATGGAATACTTGTGTGGGTGTGCGAGACCCTGAATTCTCTGGAATACTTGTGTGGGTGTGCAAGACCCTGAATTCTCTGGAATACCTGTGTGGGTGTGCAAGACCCTGAATTCTCTGGAATACTTGTGTGGGTGTGAGAGATTCTGAATTCTATGGAATACTTGTGTGGGTGTGCAAGACCCTGAATTCTATGGAATACTTGTGTGGGTGTGAGAGACCTGAATTCTCTGGAATACTTGTGTGGGTGTGAGAAATCCTGAATTCTATGGAATACTAGTGTGGGTGTGATACCCTGAATTCTCTGGAATACTTGTGTGGGTGTGCAAGACCATGAATTCTCTGGAATACTTGTGTGGGTGTGAGAAATCCTGAATTCTCTGGAATACTTGTGTGGGAGTGCGAGACCCTGAATTCTATGGAATACTTGTGTGGGTGTGAGAAATCCTGAATTCTCTGGAATACTTGTGTGGGTGTGTGAGACCCTGAATTCTCTGGAATACTTGTGTGGGTGTACAAGACCCTGAATTCTCTGGAATACTTGTGTGGGTGTGTGAGACCCTGAATTCTCTGGTCTACTGCTTACAGTACAGAAACATTTATGTTAGTAAGAAATGCTTTGTTGAATATTTTGAACATAATTGTATTGAAAGACATTGCTGCATCTTTGAATCCAATTATATTCAAAAAATTCAACAGTATGTTTAATTTGTTATTTCTGAAATGCACTGTATTTTCTGATTTTGTCTTATATTACAGAAGTGAGATAGAAGCTGTGTCCACGTGTAATTATGTGGCAGTTGATTCAGGTAAGCATTCCACCATTCTAATCACATATATGTAGTATCTTTATCACTGTAATAGTGTTTTCATGTCGCTATTAAGCATTTAAAACTCAAGCAGGCCAAGAGTGGACTCTGCGTCATGCTGTTGGAAAATGTTCATTTGTAGAACAAGCGAAGACTATTTTTGAAAATGTATCGCTGGAATGACTGGCTCGATAACCGAGCCAGTCATTCCAGTGATAAATTTTTAGAAATATTCTATTCTTGGTCAGAAAATGGGCATTTTCTATGTGAAATATTTAATTTTCTTGGACAAATTTGAGGGTTAAAGTGTTAATATGTTATACATTCATGCTTATAGTGAATATGCTTAGCGTGTAATGATGGTGTGCCTGTGGATCACAGCTAGTATACATGGTCCTGTCTGTCTGTCTGTCTGTCTGTCTGTGCCTGCCTGCCTGCCTGCCTGCCTGCCTGCCTGTCTGTCTGTCTGTCTGTCTGTCTGTCTGTCCGTCTTCTCAATTTTTTGACAAAGCTGCATACTTTGTAGCTACGTGTATCATGCATGTTTATCTATAATTAATATGCTTCTAAGTATATATGTCTTAAGTAGTGTTTCCAAGTTTACCAGATATATTATTATCATTTATGTATATCTTTACGTAATTAAAAATGTTTTTAAGTTTCATGTTTCTTCTTCTTTATTTGGTGGCTTTAGACATAATGTGGATATTCAGTTATATTATAATGTTATTTGTGTATAATTTATGACATACATTTACTCCTTATTCCATCTTGAAAGCCCAAGTGACACTGAAAAATATGTGTCAGTCATTCCAGTAATAAAATTTAAAAAGGAGTCAACTGCCAGACGATACCCATGTTCAGTGACAGGTTTGAACACTTATGTGCATGTTACTGTTGCGTTCATGCGGGTCAAAGGCCACCGCCATGGAAGATGATATGTATACACAGACTTGAATCGAGTGATCATTTGGGCTTTCAAACCCAATGTAATTATTTCCTTTTGTCTCATGTTGTTTTGATTTATTCTATATTTGCACGTTTGTTTTCTTGACTTTCCCTTTAGGCATGTGCTGTATTCTGCCTAAAGTCAGATACGCTACAGGTAACCATGGTGATTCTACTCTCTATGTGGCTTTAATTACAAATAGCAAACATGATTTTTGACTTGAGTGGTGATGGTTTGGTGGTCGCTGTATGCATTAAAAATATATACATGTACAATAAAAATTTATTAGAAATTTTCCAAATTTAATCAATAGTTAAAACAAAAGTGTGGTTGATGTATACCCGTCTGTTTAGGATCAAGATTTGTCAAGAAAATCTAAATGTTCACTTAATATTAATAGTGAATGTTCATTTGCAGGCCAAGAGAAGACTATTTTTAGCTCGACTTTGCGGAGTAAAACAAGTTATTGTGATACCCTGCACATTGTCCGGCGGCGGTGGTGGTGGCGTCGTCGTCTTCCAATTTGTTTAGCCCATTTAATCATACTGGACCCAAACTTAGACACATGCTTCCTTATAATGACACAGCATCACACAATGACCGTGGGGTCAAAAGGTCAAAGGTAACCTAGGTAAAAGCCTTGTTTTTTTCAACTTTTACCTCAACTTTTCTGTGTATATCTCATGTTTGGTTAATCTTACTGGACCCAAACTTGGACACATGCCTCCTTACCATGAAATGGCATTACACAATGATGTTTTGGTCAAAAAGTCAAAGGTCAAGCATGTCAATACGCATGTCGACTCTGTCATCCATTGTCCATCCGTCAACTTTTGTTTAAAAACGCTACTCCTCATTAACTGCTTGGCAGATTTCAACCTAATTTGCCTGGAAGGTCTCTGTGGGAGTAGGCCTCAGAACCTGTATATAGAATTTTGATTGGTCACTTTTTTGGATGAAAGTCATAGATTTTATGAAAAAACGCTACTCATTAACTGCTTGGCGGATTTCAACCTAATTTGGCTGGAAGGACCTTAATGCTTTCCGGTTCAGAGCTTGTAAACAGAATTTTGAATGGTCAATTTCTTTGTATAAAAATATTTGATTTTATGAAAAATTTAGTGGAAATTCTCAAAGCGCTACTCCCTATTAACTGCTTGGCAGATGTCAACTTGCATTGGCTGGAATGACCCTAGGGGGCTAGGCTTCAGAATTAACTGGTCAAGTTTTTTGGTGAAAACATAAGATTTTATGAAAAATTTACCAGAAATTGTCAAAATACTACTCCTCATTAACCTCTTGGCGGATTTCAACTTACTTTGGCTGGAATGGGGCTAGGCTTCAGATTATTTATACAGAATTTTGATTGGTCAATTTTTTAGGTTGAAAATCCTAGATTTTATGAAAAATTTACCGGAAATTGTCAAAACGCTACTCATCATTAACCACTTGACAGATTTCAATCCTAGTTGGCTGGACAGACCCTATCGTGGTAGGTTCCAGCACATCTATTCGGAATTTTAATAGGTCGATTTTATTTTTGTGAAATTCATAAATTATATGATCCAAATTTGACTGGTTAGGATTCTAGAACTTCTATTCAGAATTTTGGTTGGTAAATTTTTTGGTGGCCGTTTGGAATTTCTGAAAACTTTCCAAAACCGTTTAAAACACTACTCCTTAGTTAGTGCCCCGATTTTAACGAAACTTGGATGGAATGATCCTATGTCGGTAGGCTTCAACATATCAACAAGAATTTTAATTGGTCAATTTCTTTGGTGGCCATCTTGGATTTTTCGAAAAATTCTTCATCATGGCTACCGGTATTTAAATAAAAATGGTTCAAATGCTAATGGTCCAGGTTAGTATTACAGATCCATGGGCCTCTTGTGGATAAGGGTATATTAATAAACCTATATTTATTTTATGTTTGAAGTCGAGCTTCATAGTTCATTGCAAAGTCATATAAAGTCGAGCTTCATGGTCGCATTGCAACCGCATTTGTGGTTTTAAAATGTTACTGTGT
Source organism: Chaetoderma sp. LZ-2023a (assembly GCA_034401795.1). NCBI lineage: Eukaryota > Metazoa > Mollusca > Caudofoveata > Chaetodermatida > Chaetodermatidae > Chaetoderma > Chaetoderma sp. LZ-2023a. The sequence continues at coordinate 76,289,838 of CM067374.1, forward strand.
AGTCATCAAAATCAGGCAACTAAATATAAAAACTCTCATAGAAACTGGCATTTGAAGCATTTATTTGAAAAGTTACAACTGGAAGTGATTGGTTGGATTTGTCAGCTTGACAATTAAGAAATACTTTTAAAACTGTTTACGTTACAGAAATTGTTTATGCATGCGTATTTAAAGATAAATTAGAAAGAAAATATCGGCAACATTTTTTCTTTTTTTCTTTCTGTTTACTGCAGAAACAGAACACATTTTGGAGCATTAGCTTGATATATGTGCCAGTGAATCATTTAAATATTCTGGCATGTCTATATTTCATTGATATGCAGAGGAATACATGTATTGTTATTGGCTTTTTCCTATTCATATCTCACACTTCTTGTGCTCAGGTTTTTAGCTCAGCTGGCCTGAAAGGCCAAGTGAGCTTATGGCATGGCTACCGTCCATCGTCTGTCTGTCTGTCATCCGGCAATCGTCCGTCTGTCCATCTGTCAACTTTCCCTCTAAAATGCTGCTCCTCATTAATCACTTGGCAGATTTCAACATAATTTTGGTGGAAGGACCCTATTAGAGTAGACTTCAGAACATGTTTACAGAATTCTGATTGGTCAATTTTGGGGTGAAAATCTTAGATTTTATGAAAAATTTAACGGAAGTTGTCAAAACGCTACTCTTCATTAACCACTTGGCAGATTTTAGGCTAATTTTGGCCGGAAGGACCCTATGGTGGTCTGCTTCAGAACTTGTATACAGAATTTTGATTGGTCAATTTTTTTGGTTAAAATATAAGATTTTATTAAAGATTTACCAGAAATTGTCAAAAGGCTACTCCTCATTAACCCCTTAGTAGATTTCAGCCACCTTCGACATTGGTGGGTTGTCAGGACCATATCCAGGAACATGTAGGCGTCAAAATTTTGATTCGTCAATTTTTTTAGTGATTTAAATCTGAAATTTTAAATCTGAGATTTACCGGAGATTGTCAAAATGCTACTCCTCATTAACATTTGGCATTTTATGAAAGATTTACCAGAAATTGTTAAAACGCTACTCTTCTTTAAATGCTTTGCGGATTTGAACTTAATTTGACTAGAAGGACACGATGGGGCTAGGCTTCAGTATTTGTATATAGAATTTTGATTGGCCAATTTTTTCAGTGGCCATCTTGAATTTCCAGAAAAGTTTTGGGAAGTCATTTAAAATGCTACTCCTCATTAACTGCTTGGCTGATTTCAACCCGACTTGGCTGAAAGGATCCTAGCGAAGGAGGCTTCGGAACTTCTATACAGAATTTTTATTGGTTAATTTTTTATTTTTGGCATCTTGGATTTTCCGAAAAAATTTGTGTAATTAAATTAAAATTTACTCATCATCAACTGCTTGGTCGATTTCAACTAAACTCAGCTAGAAGAACCTTAAGCGGGTAGGGAGCTTCGGAACCTGTATACAGAATTTTGATGTGTTCATTTTTCCGATGGCCATCTTGGATTTTCTGAAATTTTTTTTGAATTAAGTTAATTATTGTTTACTCCTCATCAACCACTGTACCGATTTCAACTAAACTCAGCTGGAAGAACCACAAGCGGGTAGCCTTCGGAACTTGTGTACAGAATTTTGATTTTTTAAATTTTCCAGTGGCCATCTTGGATTTTCCAGAAATCGTTCAAAACGCTAGGTACTGTTCCTTAATCCATAACCTGATTTCAATGAAACGTGCATGGAATGATCCTATGTGATCGGCTGCAATGGATCTAATGAGACTTTTGATTGGTCGATTTTCTTTCAGCAGCCATCTTGAATTTTCCACAGTCTTTCAGAAATCCTTTAAAACGCTACTCCTTAGCCAGTGGCCAGATTTCAATGAAAACTGGCTGGAAGAATCTTATGGTTATATGCTTCTGAACATGTATACAGGAATTTGATTGGTTCATTTTTTCAATGGCCATCTAGGATTTACCAAAAACGTTCCAAAAGCCTTTAAATCAGTACTAGTACTTAATCAATGGCCCCATTTCACCCAAACTTGGGTGAAAAGATCCTGTGATGAGAGGCTTCAAGAAATCAAATGAATTCTTTGACGGCCATCTTTCTGAAAATTATCCATCATGCCTATTTAAATACATAAGGTTCAAATGCTAATGGTCCAGGGAAGCATCACAGGCTCTTGGGCCTCTTGTTCCAAACACCATGAAGCGCTAAAAGCCAGGACATAATATTTTGAGATATAGAAATGGAAAAGGAGTAAGTATGTCACATAATCCTATTAGGTTTTTAGGTCAGAACTTCAAAAGTTGCTGTTTCAACTCTTAAATTCTTATTAAATTTAATATTAATAATTTTTAGGCCAATCTGTGTGAAATGGCTTCTAGATATTGCAAAAAACATTTCTGCCAAATCTCTTCTAAAATTTATACATGGTCATAGGGAATATGCTTCAATGTGTCTTGATGTCAGAGGCATATATTAGATTACAGCTGCAAAGATTAGATGTTGCTTGAGCTGTTTCCACCATTACACCTTTTCAGCTTTTAACCCTTTAATGGTCAAGGCAGACAAAACAAACATTTATAGTAGTTTTGACGAATGTCCAAATGCAAGCCAATCATGCCAATAGAGGAATCCAGTTTTAGCTATGTCCCACCCATCTTTAGCTAACGTCCGCTCACACTCCACATGTGTTGGGATCAGTCGATCGCGGAACTCCCTCACTATAAATTTCCAGAAAACTATAGAGGTAAGCTGTTGAATATTTTGAAACTAATTTGACTGGGTGCTGTTGCTGCCTATGGCAGCAACAGCATCCAGTCAAATTAGTTGTAAAATTGCATGTTTATTAAATAGTAAAGACATACAATTCATACAACAACACTTAGTCAATCATCAATTAAAGCATTTGTGATGAACCTATATACATCATTTATGGCATATGTAGTTGATTATGACATCATATGATTGATGGATAAACTAGAATCCTCCATTAAGAGAAGACTATTTTGTCAAATTGTCTCACTGATATTACTGAAAATGAACATTCACAAAGCAAAGCGTTTTAGTTTCTTAGCCAATGTTTGAACCAGTAAAGTGTGAATGGAGGCATGTCAGGAAGTCTTGCAGATTTTCCAATAGTAAGAGTCAAAGGGCATAATAGAAAATAAAAATATTGTATGGAGTCCAGTCTGGTGAACATCTACTTATCGCCACAAGTTTAAAAAAATTAGAGAGATATTGCGATCGCCTACTTCTGTCAGTCTGTCTGTCCACCCGTCTGTCCGGCTATCTCATCCTCCATTTGGTGGAATTCAATCAAATTTTTTATGTGAACTACTCATATGATTGCGGACTGCTTGACAACATTTACATTAGGAGGGTTGTTGGGTGGGGTAGTAGGGTGGGGGAAAGGCGAAGAACATAAAAGTTGGTGAAAGCGTGGGAATTTGCAATGGCTTGGCATCAACTGCACATTCTAGTTAGCATTTATGGTCAGAGGGTCAAATTTATGTTGCAAAAGACAAATCTGTAAAAGCATGTGGTTCAGAGATTATCAGTATATCACTAGCATGATTATAGCTTTAAGCTTGTGTGATATATGCTCACCCTAGCAAGAAGTATGCATAGACAATAAAACAAGTGAACATTACCATATATCAGTTACCACCAGAACTACCCTTCCAGTCATTGCCAGTGTGTATGCAGCAAAATCATAAGAATTACTACCCTTTAGATTGTACTCATATTTTTGTCTTGTAATGTTTAGCTCACATGGCCCTTAGGGCCAAGTGATCTTATGCCATGGTGGGAGTCCATTCATCCGTCCGTCAAATAGCATCTCATCATTTATGCTTTGACCGATTTCAACCAAATTTGGATGGAACGATCATATGGTGGTAGGCTCCAGAATGTCTTTTCAGAATTTTAATTGGCAGCCATCTTGAAGTTTTTGAAAATTTTCCGGAAATTATTTAAAACGCTACACCTCGAATGTAAATGGCCCTACCTCAACAAAACATGGATAGACTAATTCTATGCTTCAGCACTTATGAGAATTTGGATTGGTCAACATTTCCTGCAGCCATCTTGGATTTTCTGAAAATTTCTGGAAATCAGTTAAAGGCCTACTCCTCATTAACCACTTGGTCGATTTCAAGTAAATGCATTTGGGAGGACCCTGGAATTGTATGCTTCAGAACTTTTGATTGGTTTACTTTTTCGGCAGCCATCTTCAAAAATGGCGAGAAATTTAAAATGCTACTCCTCATTAACTGCTTGGGCAATTTAAACCAGACAGCTAGAAGGATACTAGGCTGGTAGGTTTCAGAACTTGTATACAGAATTTGTATTAGTCAATTTATCCTGCGCCCATCTCGGGAAATCAGTTAAAATTCTACTCCTCAGAAACAACTGGGCCGATTTCGAACAATCTCGTTTGGAAGAACCCTGGAGTGGTATGCTTCAGAACTTGTATACAGAATTTTGATTGATCACATTCTTTGGTTTTTGAGTTTTCTGAAAAATTGTATGAAATTTAAAACGCTACTCATTAACTGCTTGGGATTTCAACCAGACTTGGCTGGAAGGATACTAGATTTCAGAACTTCTATACAGAATTTTGATTGGTCGATGTTTCCGGCGGAGCCATCTGGATCTTCTGAAAATTTTGGGAAATCAGTTAAAATGCTACTCATTAACCACTTGAATGATTTCAAGGAGGCTCGGCTGGAAAGACCCTAGACTGGTGTGCTTCAGAGTTTGTATACAGACTTTTGATTGGTCAATTTGTTTGGTGGCAATCTTTGAGTACTTTCCGAAAAATGGCTTGAAATCATTAAAACGACACCTCCAATATAAATGCCCCAACTTCAACAATACTTGCGTGTCCTAATTCTCTGCGGGTACACTTCAAGACTTATCACGAGAATTCAGATTGCTCAATATTTCTGGTGGCCATCTTGGATTTTCTGAAAATTGCTCGAAGTCAGTTAAAAGCCTCCTCCTTAACCAGCTGGCCAATTTCAAGCAAACTCGGTTAGGAAATTGGGATGACCCTAGAGTCGTATGCTTTAGAACTTGAATACAGAATTTTGATTGGTCTATTTTTTTGCCGGCCATCTTGAACTTTCTGAAAAATGGCAGGAAAGCATTACTCATAAACTGCTTGTGCAAATTTCAACCAGACTTGACTGGAAGGATACCAGGTTGGTAGGTTTCAGAACATACATGTACCGTATTTATTCTAATTTAACCGCCGGGCGGTTAGCAGTCGCGTAAGGGGGCGGCTTAATTAGGGAGAAAAATTCACTGTATGTCGCCGTTATTTTGTCCGGTACCAGTTAGGTGGATCGGATATAAATGTATAATGCTCACATATTGATTACATATATTTGGACAGTGCATTCCGAGTTCCCGAGTCCATTAAATTAGGCCTGAAAAACGCAGCCGATTCTTCCGAATATTAATCAGCTTCCGCTATAGGCCGAGTTTATGCCGTCTTTCTCATAGCTACTCGAAGATACCTTCCTATGTATGTGGATTGTGAAATATCTACCCGGGTACTAATATTAGTGCCTTGGCGCTACTCAAGTAACGACCTTAAGTTGTCCTATTAAGCGGAAGCTGATACATCACGTGATACAAAATAGTTCCCTTTTCTCGCGTCGCAATTTTATCAAAATCTGGATTACATTTGATGAAATAAACGATGTTTAATAAAGTATAAGCACTATTTAGGCGGTCCCAATTAATAATTTCACTCCCGCGATTATAGATATATATGCACTATACATTAAGCATATGCGAAAACGGTATGAAATATTTAGCGTGGAAATGTGTTGAATTTTCGTGCTAATCTTTTATTTTTATTTGTCTTCGGTCTGTATTTTTGGGAATTTGGAGCTTAGTTTTTTTTCTTAACAAGTCTCAAAAACAAGGGGGCGGTATAATTGGGAGGGGCGGTTAAATTAAAATAAATACAGTATATACAGAATTTTGATTGGTCAATTTTTCTGGTGGCCATCTTGGATTTTCTGAACATTTATGGTAATCAGTTAAAAGCCTACTCCTCATTAATCACTTGGCCGATTGCAAGCAAATTCAGTTGGAAGGACCATAGAGTGGTATGCTTCATACCTGTAACTCATATACAGAATTTTGATTGATCAATTTTTTTTGGGAGCCAACTTGAATTTTCCAACCCATGTCGGGAAATTGGTTAAAACGCTACTCCTCATTAACTGCTTGGACAATTACAACCAAACGTGGCTGGAAGGATATTAGGCTGGTAGCTTGCAGAACAATGTATACAGAATTTTGATTAACCAATTGCTTTGGTGGCCATCTTGAATTTTCCGATTAAATGGCATAAAATTGTTTAAAGCGCTACTCCTCATTAACTAATTTGGCAATTTCAATCAGACTTGGCGGGAAAGATACTAGAGTGGTAGGTTTCAGAATTTGTATACAGAATTTTGATTGACAAATTTTTCTGGTGGCCATCTTGGGTTTTCTGAAAATTTTGGGAAATCAGTTAAAATTCTACTCATTAACCGCTTGAATGATTTCAAGCAAACTTGGATGGATGGGCCCTAGAGTGGTGTGCTTCAGAGCCTGTATACAGAACCTTGATTGGTCGAAAAATGGTTGAAAATCGTTTAAAACGCTACTCCTCATTAACTGCTTGTTTCAGTGGCCATCTTGCTCTCCAAAATGACATCTCAAGAACTTCTGTACTTATCAGGCTGAAACTCATTAGATTTAATTTCATCGATAACTAAGGGTGATTAAAGTTTGTTCCAGAAACCTTGATCCTTGATAAACCAAGTTTGGTAACCATATTGGAATTTTTTATTGGCTGAATAGAACCTATGGTTGAATCGCTTTGTGTTAATTTCCCACTAAATATTGATTGTGCTGAATTCCAAATTTTGTATTTTATGTCTCGTTACTGCTGAATTTAAAGTATTATGTCTTCAAATGCTAATGGTTCAAATGCTAATGGACCAGGTACGGGTTAAGGCCCTTGGGCCTATAGTTTCATCTTTTGTCATCTTTTGTGTGCAGATAAGTGTTATTAGTACAGGATTTTTTTTAACTATCTAACTGCTGCAAGCCACCAGACAATAATTTCAATGCGCAATGACTTTGGACCCGCTGAACATTTTGAAAGCAATTTGACTGAAAGGATTAGCCACCAACAACTTTCAGTCAAATTGTTTTCAAAATATTCAGCATATCCAGAGTTAAAGCCAATTGAAAATGTGGTGTGCAGAAATTTAGCGGGGAGACAGTTATTCGTCATTTCCCCTCTCAAACAGAGACACACCCTGCTCAGTTTCAACCTGCTTCATACCTTGTTTCATTTATCTAGTTAAATATGTAAACTATTTCTAGTCAAATTTGATCACTAAATTCAAAATAATTGATTAGTGAATGTCCATTTGCAGGGCAAGAGACAAGTATTTTTGAAAATTTACCACTGGAATGACTTGCTCGGTTATCGAGCCAGGCATTCTCGTGATAAATTTTCAAAAATTCTCTTCTCTTGGCCTGCAAATGAACATTCCGCAAGACCAGTGCAGAGGCCAGTTTTGGCCATGTTGACCATTCAGAGGTTAATGAATACATGTGCACAATGACTGATGGACTTAAGCTAATGTGAACGAATAAATAGGTAGACGGTTGATGGACAGTATGTTCCATGAAATGGTGGATTGGACAATATAAATCTCGGTAATAAGAGGTATAATATCATTTACAGACGAGAAATCTTCATCAGAAGCAGGAACATTAAAGAAGAATCCACTGGGTCGATTATTCAAACCATCCAGTAAAGGTAGACGCAACCGGAAGTATCAGTACAGGCAGGTGAAAGGTGTGTAATATTGGTGCTTAATTGTCTGACTGCGCCAAGCCACCAGACAATGATTTTAATGGGCAATAACTTTTGACATGCTGAATATTTTGAAAACAATTTGACTGAAAGTTGTTGGTGGCTTAGCCACCAACAACTTTCAGTCAAATTGTTTTCAAAATATTCAGCATATCCAGAGTTAAGCCCACATGGAAAATGTAGTCTGCAGAAATTCAGCAGGCAGACAGTACTTAGTGCTACGTTGGGAAACTGCTTAATAACATTAATCTGAATACATCCATTTGTGTTAATTAACCCTTTAAACCTCACATATGAGAATCTTCAAATTCTTCCTGATGTACAAAATATTCTGTTAAATATTTAAAAACTAATTAGGGCAGCAACAGGTTCCAGCCAAATTGGTTTGAAAATATTCTAGAGCTTTCCTGTATGGGTATCTTCAAATTTCTACTCTGGAATTTGAGTGTTAATGGGTTAAGTCTTTTACTTATCAGTAATCACACACCACTAGTTATTTATAACTGATTTTAAAATTAAGTGTCTGTATGATGAAGGGACATACATGTATCTAAATGTCAATGAAGGATGTTTTTCATGCTCTGCTTTTCAGTTCGGCATCTACCACTGTTCAAACCTTGCATAAGAGAAATGATTTATACATCTTGAGTACCTCGGTGATTTGACTAGCTTGGTACAAGTTATCCCAAGTCCTGGACATATTTAAAATCATCTGCACCGTAATGGAAGTTAGATTTGTAGATTCAGTCATGGTTTCAACTACATGTCAAACTCAAATCTTCATATCATAGTTACATATCCTTTGCTGTACAGGATGAAAGTATGTATGTATCCAAAAGCTCTAGATAAAACTTAACTACCTGTGTCTTACAAGTAAATACCTAGACGTATTGGGTAGATGAGTCGACGTATCTTGCATGGTTATTGTGTTTTTCAGGTGATCCTAGTGCGTATGAGATGACGATGAATGATGAGGATCGCATGGCCTTGATGCTGATGGTGAAAGAAGGAAAGATCACGTCTGATATGGCTGTGGAAGTGGTGAGTAGCTTATACATTGTGATTGACTTTATTTGTTCATCAACCTATCTAAATTGGTAACTATCACCAGTCCACCAACATTGCACGATTTACTCAGTTATAATATAAACTGTATTCCCAATATACATGTAACTTGTGTGACCGTATATACAGAACCAGTTCAATGACAGCTGCCACCAATTTAGTACCAATTCCCAGTGTATCTTTCAAGGAGAGGAGGATATTGCATTCGGGTCATGTCTGATTGTGTCTCCGAATTGGTATCTAAAAAACTACTGATCCGATTTAGAGCCGATAAAAGAACTTGCAAGAGGATTTCTTAGAGACTGTTATCTGGATCAAATTCGGGATCTATAGATATCGGAAACTACTGGTCCAATTGGGCAAAAATCTTGACTCAAGAAGGGTGTGACCATACATGATCTGACACATCAGGAAATTTGGAAAATCTTTACAATGTGACAATTAAAACGAGAGTGACTGTTTGCAATTCTTGTGTCTATGTGTGCTTATTAATCCTTTAGTCCTTGAAATTCAACTATCTCAGTTTCAAGACATCTATACAGGAATGATGTTGAATATTTTGAAACTAATTTGACTGGAACCTGTTACTGCCATTGGTGGAATTAAATTTGAGCCAAAATATTAAAAGAGCTAATCTGTATAATCTTAAAATCGAGATACTTATTTCTGGAAGGATGAATAATTAACATTTTTATGATTAACTATGTGACAACATTGGTACGAATGACAACTTGATAAATGTCCTCATTTCTCATTTCAAAGAGATATTAACCCTTTAATTGTTCAAGAAATTTGAATTTTTGCTTAGTGAATGTCCATTTACAGGCTAAGAGAAAACTATTTTTAAAAATTTACCACTGGAATAACTGACTCGATAATCAAGCTTTAGCCAGTCAGAGTAAATTTTTGAAAACAGTCTTGTCTTAGCCTGCAAATAGGCATTCCTCAAGATCACGGCAGAGGCCGGTTTTGATGGGCACGACCATTAAAGGGTTAAGATACCACTATTTTGGTTAACAGGCTATCTTTACATCTATAGGTGAAGCGTTTTGAGAAGGAGAAGCAATATGGTAGTGCTGCCAACTCTCCACAGAACCACAGCAGAACTGGGAGTACCAGTGTAAGTGTTGGTAGATGGTAAATCTAATTAATTCCTTTGTTTATTAATTATCATTAATGATCGTGAGATGCATCAGTCTTTTCACTCTGTCTGTTTGCCGTTAGCTGATAGGCTATCAGTGTTTTGTTCTTGGTTGGAAGTATCAGGGAGCATATAACTTCATGTATTCTGCTTGTAGTTTTAGCTTTAATTCACCTTTCCAGAGTACCCAGCCATCATATGACATCATAATGAACTGCGTGATGTGTACAATGACATCATAATGAATGATGTCATGAATGATGTCGATAAGCACGTCACGAACGCATATTTGATGACGGTCTATGGGCTGTTGTACAAATTGTTTGCTTTTACTATTTAAAAAATATTCTGTTGAATATTTTGAAACTAATTTGACTGGGCGCTGTTGCTGCCTATGGCAGCAACAGCACCCAGTCTAATTAGTTACAAAATATTCAACAGCTTCCCTGTATAGTTTTCAGGAAATTGATAGCTAGGGCATTCGGGGAACGATCAATCCAAACACGGCGAGGTGTGGGTGGAGCTTAGCTAGTGATGGGCGGGGCATGGCTAAAAATGGAAAGGTCCATTGCCAAACTGACCATAAATGGCTTCTGCAATCTTGAGTAATGTCTATTCGCAGACCAAGAGAAGGCTATTTTTGTCTCGCCTGCGAAGCAAAAGTGAGACATGGATATCACCACCACCGGTGATCATGACATCAGTGTTAAATTTTGTGTTTGGCAAATAACTTTGGCTTTAATAGGTTCTGTTCATTTTTTTCAACGTTATGTATTCGTGCAGAACATGTACGCATATGTTTCAGGATTGGTTAGTCATAATGGAACCAAACTTGATTACCTATTCATTATGAATCAGTTACAATCATGACATTGCCATCACAAGGGTCATCCATTGGAAGGTCAAAGGTCAAACTTATGTTGAACTTGTTACCAGAACTAATTTGTGACCTTTACCTCAAGTTGTATATACATGTATGCTATCATACTTCATGTACCTTTGAGATGAATGATCCTTTGAATTAGTGGTCAGGGTCAAAGGTCAAGATTATGCTGAACTTGGTATAAAATTAACTGTATGACTCCTGCAACACACCAGACAATAATTTCAATGGGCAATAACTCTGGACCTGCTTAAGATTTTGACAAGTTAACTGAAAGTTGTTAGTGTCTTAGCCACCAACAACTTTCAGTCAAATTGTTTTTAAAACTATTCACATATCCACAGTTAAATGCCATGGAAAATCATTAAATGAAGTCTGCAAAAATTCACTGGCAGACAGGTAAACATTACCATCTTGTATTATATTCATCCTCATACCATATTGAAAGCAAACTAAACCTGTAATTTTTCTACAAAATGAATTTGATCTTCGCTTTGATGTTTATGAAAAATGTGAAGGACATGCCAGACATTTAATTCTGCTGGATTCGTGTTTCAAAACATCTAAATGGCTGCATTGCTAACAGAAGCCGTCATTCCAGTAGGACGTTTTCCAAAAATATCCTCTTAGTCTGGAGATGACATGAAAATTCATATTTTCCCGACTAATGTTGATCATGGACAGGCTTGATAATATCTTCCCTGTCTTTATGTCAAGCATCTGTTTTGGCGCTGTAAATGACATTAAGGACAGGCAACTATTAACCATTTAATGGTAAAAAATTGTCAGGAAAATTAAAGTCTTTGTTTAGTCATTGTCCATTTGCCGGTCAAGAGACAACTATTTTGGAATAGAATACCACTAGAATGATTGGCTCAGTTACCAAGCCAGTCATTCCAGAGGTAAATTTTCAAAAATTGTATCTTGGTATCCAAGTAGACATTACCCAAGACCATGGCAGAGGTCAGTTTTGGTCAGCTTGACCATTAAAGGCTACAGATGTACAGCCTTACCATTCTTTAGCCAAAACCTATTTCGCTTTCCTTTCTTTTTTCCACATTAACCTTTTGACATTTCTATGTATTTGATGATTCTGTTATATTTGCTAACGAAGCAGATTGTATTCAGGAAATAATGTCCTATTGACCACACTAAACATACATGTAGAGAGCAGTCCAGTAGAGTGTATGCTTTCGGGACAAAGGGCAAAATTAATTTACTGTGTCAATATGGCTGGCTTCCTGCACGTGTATATATGTATATAAGCGACATTGGCAAATGTAAATTCACTAAATTAATGTGTACCAAAGTTTTATTTCTAAAATACTCCCTTGTTGTGACTACAATTGACGAGTTAAGAGTGTCGCCGCTAAAATAGATTCTGTTGTTGCCTCTGAGTAGCGTGTTTGTACACTTTATCACACACCATTTCTGTGTTTATTTCGATGAAAAAGCAGCAATATCTCATGTATAGAAGACAGAATATATGTTTGCTTTATATTTATTTGGGATCGGGAGCAGAATAATTTTATCTAAGACACAGTTAACCCATTCATAGTCAAAACCAGCCTCTGCAATGGTCTTGTGGATTGTCCATTTACATGGCAAGAGAATAAAATCTTTGAAAATTTACAGCTGGAATGACTGGCTTACTACTGAGCCAGTCATTTCAGTGGTAAATTTTCCAAAAAAAATTTCTCTTGGCATCTAAATGGACATTCAATAAGCAGATATTTAAATTTTCTTGACCAAATCTGACCATTAAATGGTTTAACTGGACACCTATGTTTTGGGCCTAAAGATGGTGGTTCTTTAAGTCTTAATGAACCACAATCATTTTGCCACAAATAATTATGTGTACCATCACTGATAAGTTGTATTTAGCAACCACCTGTAATTAGCGCCCACTTTATAATGATCTATATGGTGTGTAGGTTATCGACAAGTTTTACTGTCTTCTAGGTGATTGTGTCCTGTTTACCATGAGGGGTTTCGTGCATGCTTGTTAGACAAAGCACTTCATTTGAATTTATCTGAATAGTGCCATACTAGTGTAAAGGATGCCTTACTTTGTGTCATCACCGGCATCAGAAGTAGCTAGAGTGACAATAAGACTGCTTGTTGCAGAAACCGGAATCGACAGTCGCCGCTGCATATTAGGTTTACTTTGTATAAGTACTTAGCTTAGAATCAAGAATGAGTAGGACAGCTGAGATGCGCCACTCCAGTGGTTTTGTGTGATGATCGTGACTATGGGCTGTGCGCGAGACTTGACTTTGGCAAATAGTTGTGTTTGCCTAGCGCCATTGCTTGTACAGAAGACCAGTTTTTGTTCCTGCTTCTTAACAGCTAATTGGATGATGTATGAGGGTAAAAGAGGAATAATATTTAGCAATGGAAAAATAATACTAATGAACTTGACTTCTTACTCGGATGATGATGAGCGAGAACATAGTCGCTAAATGTAGATTAACACTTTTTAATCAGTAAACACCAAGAGACCTTTCTGCCACAATATTCTAAAAATAATTTGTTTGAAACCTGTTGCTGCCAAATGAAGCAAGAATTTTCAACCAAATTGTTTTCCCAAATAATTTACAGAACTTTACCTAGCGCATGTATAATTGTAGTAATGTGTTATCTACATCATTTGCAAGTAAATTGTTTAGGAGGAAAAACAAGGGAACTTTTTCTGCCCAGCTCATAAAAATTCCAGAAAACCTAGAAGAAAGGTCATTTGAGAATTTTATCGACGAAGAAAGTCTGTGGCAGTAAATTTAATCATGCCAGCTCTATTGATCTTAAGCCTCGTGGGGAAATCAGGGTAATGTAGTGATGAGAGGCTGCGAATGAAGACCCGAATACAAAGTAAGATTGGTGAATGTGCTACACTGAGAAAATGCTCTATATATCACTTCAATTTGTACGCAATGAGGAAAAATAAGAACTAAAGAGATTCTGTTTTTAACGCCTCTTGATCAAATTATCGTTCTTTAGATTTGATTAGCGGCTCTGATTTCGTATCTAGTCCACGATGGTCGATAATCTCAAGGTTGTTTGCGACCTGTTGACAATGACAACATTAACAATAATGTAACTCGGGTTAGCGTGATATAGATGTGACAATTATAATTATTTATCATTCTAACTATGCCACCCTTATAACTATATGTGGTATATAGAGTTTATAGTTTCATCTGTCTAGATGCTTGTCATCATAGCATCGTGTAATGTGGATCTTCACGAAGCTGAGCCTGCCTGTATGCCTTCATTGCCTGTGGATCACTTGATCTTGGTATCAATGTCTTATGGCATGAGTCCTATTCATAATGCCCACACACCCATATAAACATATGGCTGGTATACACTTTTGGCTGGCCTGATCATTAAAGGTTGAAACGGTAACATGCTCATGACATTTTCTGAGCCATAGCCGTCTGAAATCTAATAACAATGGAGGGATCTGCTCTATCATTCACGTATTTAGATTCCTGGAATTAAGGTATCAAATCTATTCCAATGCGCATATAGCCTACAGTGGGTGGAGCTTATATCTAGAAATATGTTTGTTTACATACATGTACCCACAAATTGGGATTTCTATTTAAGCACTTGCTTTTATGTATAATTCAGAGCAGTCCCTTGAGTCATGCTAGAACAGTGAGCAGTGGTAGTGAGAACAGCCCCACCCTAACTCGAGCTTCAATCACACATGCGAAGAAAGGAAGGTCAGCCACATATTCAGGTTAGTCCACAGAGACATAAGAGCTTGAATATTACAACAGGATTCAGTTCTTGAGCGTAACTTTAGAAGAACAAGCAGAATTTGCTTCAGATTTGATATGATTATTCACCATGACATGTCAAGTGAAATCTGTCCCGAATTATCTCACCTGAAAAAAGAAGTAAAAGGTAACCAGCACATGATGGTTATAGTAATAAAGCCTTTTAGAAATTTAATAGTCATGTCAATTATGAATAATGAGTGCTATGTTTTCAACCCATGAAATTGGGGTATTATGTGAACAATACTGACATTTAATCTGTAAAAAAAATTCTGTTGCTAAAAGATGTCAATGTTCTGTATAGCAACAGCTTACTGAAACACTATTTTCAATATGACTGTGAGTTAGCACACAAAGGTTAATAGAATTTATTTACAGTTATTAAGTCGGGAGTCTTGTTGTTAAAGATCTCATGCACCAATAAATTGTGAGTAACTTGCAGGAGATATGGGAGATTTGTTGACTTCCGCACAATTTATCCAGCATAGAATATTCGCCTGCCATGTTTGTTGAAACTATTACAGTGAAGCTCTTAAATAAGTTAACATATTTCCAAAGCAAAAACAGAATCATGTATAGTTAGTATAATCTTGAACATGATGTAAGAAATATTCTGTTGAATATTTTGGGCTTAATTTGATTGGAAACCATTGCTGTTGAAAATATTCAATAGAACATTTCTTACTAACTGACGTGATTCTGTTATTGGTTTGGAAGCATAATAACGTATTAATGGCCTGTACTGTAATCTCTATAAGTATGAATGTATAACGCAGTAACACTTTAGCCCTCAAACTTACTCTAAAAAATTTTAATTTTCTCATAGAAAATGCCCATTTGCAGACCAAGAGAAGACTATTTTTGGAAATTTACCACTGGAATGACTGGCTTGGTTATGGAGCCAGTCATTCCAGTTGTAGATTTTCAAAAATAGTCTTCTCTTGATCTGCCAATGGGCATTTCTCAAGACCACTGCAGAAGCCATTTTTGGCTAATATGAGTGTTAATGGGTTAATAGCTACATGAAAAGATATTTACAGTACCAAAGACAATACAATTATGTGATTAGAATGCTGGAATGCTTACCTGAATCAACTGCCACGTAATTACACGTGACCACAGCTACATATCTCACTAATGTAAATGAAGACAAAATCGGAAGATAACAAGTATTCCAGATAATATGCTATATAGCAGTGCATGCTAACTTTAATAGAGTATGCATCAGTTTATCCCTTACCACTCTGATGTCAATATTCTGTCTTTTACTGTGTTAATAGCAAAGAAACTGGTGTACATTTTTCAACAATTTTGGTGGATGATGTTGCTGTCTTCTACTGCACCATCTTCCACCAAATTTTTTGAAAAATGTATACCAGTTCATCTTTTAATTTAATTTGAAAGTTTAAAATTCTGACATCAGTGTGGTAAGGGTTAATGTTTACTAACCCCTAAGTCTTTCAACCTTGCAGTCAAGATGCTACAAATTCTTTATTGTATAAGGAATATTGTGGTCAATATTTTGAAGGAAATTGAGCGACCTTATTAGGCAACATCAGCTTCATAAAAGTTAGTTCTAAATTTTTGAGATCTTGATGGTATGGCTGCCTTGAAATTGAGATACTAGAAATTTAACCATCAATGGGTAAATGAATGTGGTATAAATAATGATCTTGTATTTTTTGATTTTCCAGAAATTTCCTACAAATGTGAGGCATGTTTGCGGGGATTACCGCATGATTATGAAGAGCCATGTTGTAAAGCGGCCATCACTAAGGATGGTATATTAGCGGGACATAGTCACTATCGCAGATACCATAGTGTAGGACATATGGAATACTCATATTTACCACATTCACCAGAAGTTGTTCGTGCTTTGTCGTGCTCACCAACCACTAGCCATATTGTAGTTAATAGGTCGAATAAATCTAATGTGTCGTCTAGTCTGTCTGTAAGTAACTCTCCAGCTCATGTGATAACTAACTCATCAGGCGCAAGTCGGAACTTAACTACCCCTGTGATGTCATACTGTTCTCCAATACACAATCGATATAACAGGAATTCTGGGATAGGAAGTGTGCCTGTGTCTAATAACGGATATAATAAAATTAACAACGGATGTATTAGTCATGTATATAAAGCTAACATGAGACATTCTCTGTCCCCGGAGCCGAACTCGCGTAAAATGATGTCTGTGCCAGGATATCTTCATGGTCAACAAAGACCGCCATCACGGGCCTCTGTGATGTCATCGGAGTCAGATACATCACTCGATTGTCCGTCATCATTAGTAGCTCATCCGCAGCATGCAGATTTGATAGGACTAAGAAATGGTGATGGGTTTGTGTATTCTAGTGCTAATTCGTCTATGAGTTCTGAATCGTCACCAGCGATCGGAGCAGGCAGATATTCTGTGGAGAAATATAGGAGTATTTCGGTAATAATAATAATAATAGTAATAATAATAATAATAATAATAATAATAATAATGTGAAATCAGAGATTGCTTACGATATCCCCGTAACACTCATATCAGCCAAAAGATTGGCTTTTGCAATGGTCTTGAGAAATGTCTATTTGCAGACCAAGAGAAGACTATTTAAAAAAATTTATCACTGGAATGACTGGGTCGATAACCGAGCCAGTCATTCCAATAGTAACTTTTCAAAAATAGTCTTCTCTTGGTCTACAAATAGACATTTTCTTTGAGAAAATTGAAATTATCTTGAATAAATTTAAGGCTGAAAGGGTTGAAATCCATGTCTATTTATTTCCCCATAACTATTTTTCTTCAGATCAAGAAAAATAACAGGAAATCCTAGTTCTCCTGTTCTTGCGTTAAGATCTGAGACAATCATATCAATCGTTAGTGAAAAACAACTGAAGAAGCAAACAGACAGACAGACAAACACTCAGCCATAGATTCCCCAAAGATGATAATCTCGCCTTCCTTCCCCTCCTGACATGGCAGAGGTTAATAAATAGATAAATGATTAACTATTAACTGGTTTACTGCTTAATTTACATTAGTCTACCTTCAAGACTACTGGATATTAACCTGTACCACTCTGATGTCAATATTCTATCATTTAATGTGACAATAGCAAAGAACTTAATGCACATTTTCCAACAATTTGGAGGACGATGTTGCTGTCTACTTATTACAGCAACATTTCTCACCAAATTTGTTGAAAACCCCCGCCATTTTCGTCTATTAATTTAATTTGAAAATTAAAAATTTTAACATCAGAGTGTTAACGGTTAATAATACTGATTATTTTGGAAACAATTGCACTACACACAGCAATGACCACCAGGTAAATAATTTTAGAAATGATCTGCATAGAATTAAGTGTCTCACTACTGCAAGCCAGCAGACAATAATTACAGTAGGCAATAACTCTAGACGTGTTGAATATTTTGAATATTATAACAATTTGACTGAAAGCTGTTGGTGCTGTATTTGCAAAATATTCAGCATATCCGGAGTTAAGCCCCATGGAATATGGAATAAAACCCTAGTTATTTTGGTAATGAAAAATTAGTCTGCAGAAATTCAGCAAGCAGACAGTCAATATAATGTATATGTGCAATGTGTACAATGAAACTTGTTAATAAACTCTCGAAACCAAAACCTTTAAACTGAGCCGATTACTTAATCCGTAGTCGTCTTCTTCTTTTCGATCGCTGGTATCACACTTGGAGAGCCGTTCTCAAGATGAAATCTGTGGTTTTCTGCAGTTCTTCCACAGGCCCATACAGCTTTTCAAGACAAGAGGTTGACAAAGGCCAGATCTCTTCTCTCAGCAGCTGATACGTACTGCAACATTGAAGTATGTGCTCTGTGGTCTGTTCTGCTTCTCCACAAGGACAAGCGGGCGATGTCGTAAGGTGGAACCGCCTGTACATGTGTTGGTTTAGTCTGTTATGTCCAGTTCTGAGACGAAAAATGGTCACTTGCTCTGGCCTCGAGAGATGATGGTAGGCATCTTCTGATTGAGGTGTTCTATAAAGTGATTTGATGATAGTCTTCATCTCTGTATGTGTAACCATGTTTTCTGTCTGATTCTCTTCTGCACCCACCTTTGCCATCTTGTCTGCTTCCTCATTTCCTTGGACTCCACAGTGTGAGGGGATCCACTGCAATGCTATCCGAAAGCATTTGATGGTTTGTAATGCTTCTTCAAGTTGTGGCAGCTTACCTTTGGTGAATAGCCTCAAGGACGGAGCGGGCATCAGATAAAAAGACAATCTGTGCAATAGGGTCTGCTGTTCTGCTGATGGTATTAGCTGCATGGACCAGTGCTTCGACTTCAGCTCTGTAGTTTGTGCAGTGTTTGCCTGTTGGTATTGCAGCTGACTCATGTTGTCCGTTTGGATACTGTATGTGCAGTCCGGCACCTCCGCTCCTAATTGCATCTTTGGCTGATCCATCTGTGTAGATCCTTATCCATGTCTCCTGAGGGTACATTTCTTCCAGCATGGCTAGGGTCAGGGCCTTCTTGCTCACATCACTGTGTTCATTGGTTGTGAGATGAGGTACTGTGGTGCGAATAGCTATGCTCTCTAGTTTGTTTTCCCAGGGTGGAGGATCAAGGGTGTAGTTTGGGTCTTCTATTTGTGCTGGCAACATTTCTTGGTGTTTCCTTTGAAGTGCTTTTGTCTCTTTCACAAAACTTGATCTTTTAAGTCTTCCTGATGACAGCTGTGCTTGCCTGATCTTCATCGGGTGGTTGTTGAATGATTTGAACTTTGCAGCTTGGATCATTGCTTTGCATTCCCTTCCTTTACTAAGTGGGGGGATGCCTGCTGTCTGCTCCATTTTTTCTATTGGTGTTGATCTCTTTCCACCAGTGATGATGCGCAGTGCCTGGTTTTGTACTCTGTCGAGGTTCTGTTGATGAGATTTAGCTGCTGTCATCCATGAGCTGGATCCATACTCAAGGTGTGGTCGTACGGCACCTTGGTATATGGTCTTGAGGATCCTTTCATTGGCACCCCACTTTGTTCCTGCCAGCTTCCTCATGATGTTTGGCTTTCTTCTGGCCTTTGCCTCTGCGTTCTGGATGTGCTCCTTCCATGTTAATCTTCTGTCATAGGTGACTCCCAGGTATGTCTGCTGGTCCTCGTACTCGAGTGGAGTACCACCCAGTGTCAGATTGCCAACCTTGGTTTTGGTGGACAGTGAGAATAGCATGGCTGATGACTTTTCTTTGTTGATGGTAATACACCAGCGATTGGCCCAAGCTGTAATTCTGTCCAAGGCGAGCTGCATTCTGTATGTGGCAGTCGTTGTGTACTCCTTGGTGCACCAGAGTACGAGGTCATCTGCATAGAGGGCTGCTTGGATCCCATTGGGCAGCTCTGCTACAATGTCATTAATGAAGAGTATGAACAGAGTTGGTGATAATACTCCGCCTTGTGGCACCCCTTGTCTCAGCAATACATTCTGTCCAGATTGTCCATCCACCAGCACCCTAGCTCTGCGATTGTGTAGGTATGACTTGGTCCATCGGAACATATTGCCACCGATGCCTGTGCGCCGGAGCTTCACGAGGAGGCCATCCTTCCACACCTTGTCAAATGCCTTCCGCAGATCGATAAAGGCAGCTAGCCTCACCTTCTTGGCTTGAAAAGTGTCCTCTATGACCTGTGCAAGATGTGTTGTTTGATCTTCTGTGCTCCTGTATCTTCTGAAGCCAGCCTGCTCTGAAACTATAATGTTCTTCGACTCCAGGTACCACTGCAACTGCCGGTTGATGATGCGCTCCATGGTCTTGCATATGCAGCTTGTAAGACTGATAGGACGGTAGCTCAGCACTTTCGTCTTGTTCTTCCTTTTTTCAGAATAGGAGTCATTCTGGCTTCCTTCCAGCACTGAGGAACCTCTCCATTGGTCCAACTGAGATTAAAGATGTCTAGCAACTTGCGGAGAGATGCATTACCAAGGTGTTGGATCATTTCATTCGTATTGCCATCTGGCCCGGGAGATTTCTTCTTCTTCAATTGGCGGATAGCCTTCTTCAGTTCTGCTAAACTAATGTCAACTTTCATTGCATCGTGAGTGTTGGTGTCTGTTCTTTCCTTTTGCTCTTTTCTAACCTATTTTTGACGCATTCGTGGTATAGAAACGTTGCTTTCTTTTGCATAAGCCTTCGCAAAGGCATCTGCAGCCATCTTTCCTGACAGTGTTTGTCCATCTTCTTCAAGAGTAATCTTCTCTCCCCCGACACTCATCATTCAGTGCTTTAGTCAGTCTCCATAGCTTTGTGGTGTCTCTCTAAATTAAACCCTGCCGTCTTTTCCCTCCAGCTTCTTCTTTTGGCCTCCAGCTTGGTCTTAAGATACCTGGCTTTAGTTTGTTATAGCGTGAAGTGGTTTTCATGACAGGGATTACCCTCTGCATCTTCTCTGGCCTTGTCTAGTTTATCATGTGCTGCTTGCAGTTCTGTTATCCAGTAGGGGTGGTAATTTTTCCTGAACCCTCGAGGAATCGCTTCGTTGGCAGCCTTGAGGATACTTGAATTAAATTCCTTAACCGCATTGTTGATGTTTCTCCCTTCTACTGCTATATTTTGGGTAAGCTCATTGGAACGAATGCCGAACAGACTCCAATTTACCTTTTTGTAGTTCCACCTTGGATGTTCAGGTGAACTTGTCGAAATACTTCCAGAAAGAGAGAGGAGGACTGGGCGGTGGTCGCTTCCTCCTAACTGCGATCCGACCACTCTACTGAGGTTTCTGTGAATGTCTTCTGTACAAAATGCCAAGTCCGGCGTTGTTGTCGAGTGCCACCGGCGCGAGTAGAAGGTAGGCTGATCTGTGGGATCGTTGACAAGTAAAAGGTGCTTTTCATCTTGCCATTCTTCAATGTCTTCTCCTCATTTATCAAGTGTTCTGTATCCCCAGCTCTGAGATTGGCTATTAAAGTCTCCCGCAATGAGGAAGTGGCAGTCCGGGACCTGGATTGTGTCAAGTGAGATTCTTGTCATTAGGGCAGTAATAATTGACAATGTCAATCACAGAGTTGCTGGTTGTTACCTTGATCTTGATATATTCTGCCTCTTCCATAAAGGTTTTAATCTGGCTGGCGTTCACGCTGTTTCGGACTAAGGTGATCACCCCGCCTTTCTTTCTTCCTCTTCGATCACACCGGAAAATCTGGTAACTTCTGATCTTAAATGGTTTTCCTTCTTGCAGGTGTGTCTCTTGGATGCAGCAGATGATCAATGTTGTTTTCGTACAGGAACTGTTCAAGCTCTGATTTCTTGTTGGTAACCCCTTCTGCGTTCGAGTGCATGATGTTGATACTGGGGTTCTCTTTGGGTTTGGTCTTCTCTTTTGGTTGGCCAGTAGCTCTCCATCCTCGTCCCCTGGCTCCACAAAACGATTTGATGGGACCTCCAGTAGCTGAGGGTGGGCTCCTTCGAGGCGTGGAGCCCGGCGCTGCACCTGCCTGGTGGATCCTCACAGGGCGAGCACCATTTCGGTTGATTCGATCTCCAAGTGTCATTCATTAGCGTTGTGCATTATGCTCTGGTTAGCCCCTCCAAATGTCTGGATTGACACCCAGTGGGTTACACCCCTGCGCCATGTTGAGGCCGAGCATATAGTCTTAAACAGGGGATAATCCGTAGTTACATGTAGTTCTTACATATGAATTTAACCCCTTGTTACTGTAGCTGGAAACGTCCCCAGAATAAACACATTCGTAGGTTCTGTGGGCTTCGTTTTGGAGAGGTTTAATTCTATAATAATTGCACTTAGTGTGTGATACTGATAAATGTTATTGTACATGTATATATTTTACTGTACTTAAGCATATACATGAACATTTTTCAATTGAAATTTCCAAGATTGCAGATTGGTAATGATTTACTTTTACTAGTATAAGTCAAGCTGTGAAATTTCTACAATGCAACTATGGCTCATATATGTGTTTGTTGTGGATAGGTAAAAACTAGCTAGCAGATAGTCATATATATGTTATTGTGTTTTTGCTACAGACAGTCGAGGAGATGGACTCTACTGGAAGTGCAATCAGATCAGGGAGCTCACTGGACAGCATTGATAGCGCTGCATCTAGTATGTATTATGCTTCGTGTAGATTAATAAATGCTCATGTCTTTAAAACTAATCTTTAATGATCGTCAACATAGTTTAGGATATACGTTACAGCTCAGTTATAACTTAACATGTTTTCAAAATAAAATAGTGTACCGTACTGTTAAATATTTTGAACCTAATCGGATTGGAAAATATTGCTGCCTAAGGCAGCAATGTATTCCAATCCAGTTCTGTTCAAAATATTCAACAGAACATTTCTTAGGCAGTGTTAAAAATTGTACTAACAGGTTTCTGTTTTGGTTTTGGAAACAAGTTAACCTACGTGCAATTATGAACTCTAATGTACATTCGTGTCACTAATGTCATGATAAACATGATAAAGCATACAACTTTTGTCAAACCATACATGTACATGAAGTTGATGATGACTCGACTTAGAGATCCAAATGGCATTCAATGGGCGGTGTCTGACCGGAGAATTACGTAGAATGTTAGTTTTTCAAAATATGCAGGCCCAGGCCACTAGTTACAAATGTATATGAGAAATTTTGTGGGAAAAATCAACAAAATCAAATTGTTAAAATGAAAAATGTTCTATAAGTCATATTGTTATTATTACTAGGCAAATGCGGTTACTCTGTTTAACTGTTTGGTGGTCAAAGTCAGTCAAGAAAATTTATTATACAAAATGTCAATTTGCTGACCATTCATGAGATTATTTTTAGAGATTTAGTAATGGAATAACTGGCTCACTTATCGAGCCAGTCATTCCAGTTATAAATTTGCAAAAATATTATTGATCTGCAAATGAACATTCCTCAAGACCACTGCAGAGGCATGTTTTAGGGCAGCAATGGCTTCCAGTCAATTTTATTCTCAAAATATTCAACAGCTTTCCTTTATGTTGGCCTCCTAATTAAAATACAGGAAATTTATCCGTGAAAGGATTAAAGTCTGAATTAAGGATCTACATGTATATATATGGAATAAGACACAATTTAGAATGGAAATTACGTGTATTCTTTGTATGTAAATCCAAGCCTACTATCATATGACATCCCAGACCATGGAGAAGTGGAACACTTCCTGTAATACTAGGTACCCGCTTCCAGTAACCGCTTCTCAGCCACTTCAAACACTGCTGCAGAGCCATTTCTCAATGATAAAGGAGGCATGATCTTGTAAAAGGCTTGCAATTTTAGTTTGATTTTAGGAAATCCAGAGCAATGATAGGTGTCAATTTTGAAAATGATATCACTGACAGCTATTGATGACAGTGGAAGGAACCAATTTCAGTCCTGAGCAATTTGATCACTTGTTGTCATATTCTACATGAAATTGAATAGTGGAAGCTAAAAACACCTAAATTTATATTTATCCACCCTAAAGAAAAAACATTATATGTTATTGCAATTTTGATGCAATTGCTATTTGTTTTGGGAGATATTCGAGTCACTGTGATCAGTGTTTTTATAAATGAGTGTAGTTATTACTTGTGCTTCTGTAAACAATAGCTGTGGTGCTGCCATCATTGAATCTACACGCTTCTGATATCCACCCAAACCTGTCCTATGCAGCCACCTTATACAACACCAGTAAATGTTCACCAAAACCAGGTGGTCTTTTAATCGGACATGTTGGTTGCCATTGTAAATCTCTTTGGGCCACAAACTACTGGTTCTGTAAGACAGGTGGTCTTTTGACCACCTGCCTTAAAGAACTGCCAGCATGTGGTCCAAAAAGACAGTTGGTCACTTGAACAGGTGTGACTTTATTCTATATGGTTATGATGGATGGCCCTGTGTACTAATTTGATGATTTGTTTATATGCGCAATATGAAAACTAAGCCATTTTTCATATCCTCTTGATACTGTCATAACTAGACATTCATTTATCAACCTGTCTATGACAAGAGTCATGGAAGGGAGAATGAACATTATTGATTTATTTCGAAAACTTTGTTGCCGAAAGCTGTTGCTTTGTGCTAGCAGAATGAAAATTATACCACGAGTTATTATCATATGATGATTGTACAGCCAACAAAACTGAACTATGCAAGCTGATGGCAAGGGGCAGGATATAACTGCTGAAATGATTTAAATTATAAACACAAGGTCATCCATAATTTATAAGAAATAAAACCTTGCTCAGTCATTTTTTTAGGAATTCACGAAAATTAAAACATTTCAAGTAATAAATTATTCATGTATCTTGTGACAAGATATTTTGTGTTTGTTGGTGTGATGTGATTGGGTTAGCATTCTGGCTGGAGTTGGTTGATTTGACACTGGAGTCAATAGCAATTCTAGTAACTTAATCTGCAGTCATGTTATGACGTTAAATCAATTACACTTCAACCTTTGCTCTAGCTGTCTCACAGTATTACAATAATTATGTCTCAATATCTGGAAGAGAAATTGTGTATCTTTTCATCTGTAGCCGGTCATGTACACCATCTGAAACAGCAGCAATTGTCCGCTGTCACTCTTAATATGCACGCGTCATCTCATCAAGCATCCTGTCTTGGTTTCGCCAGAGCTCTTGTTGATTTTATGCCACCAGTGTATGACAAGGACCTTTTACCATTAAAGGTACAGCATACAATCTTAGTTATATTTATGTACTAGATAGATGAATATAGAATTATACATGTGCGACTGTGCGTGTCTATGTGAGTGGGTGTTGCGCGCGTGTGTGCATGCGCATGCCTGTGTGTATGTGCGTGCATCTGCATGTGTAAGTGTGTGTGTGTGTGTGTGCGTGCGTGCGTGCGTGCGTGCGTGCGTGCGTGTGAGCGCGCGTGTGAGGGCGCACACACGAGTGTGAGCGCGTGTGTGAGCATGTGTGTTCCTATGCATGCATTTGTACATGTATGTGACGCATTAAAATATCTATGTGGTAAACATGTCAGCCAGTTTGAAATGGTTGTGGGAGCCGATGCTGGTGACTAGGAAGACGTGATGATGATGATGATGATGAGGTGAGCATGTAGACAATGACATAACATGAGTGGATGTGTGTTTTATTGTGAGGTTGCTATGCTGATTATCATATGCTGGAGATGATGTACAGTTTGTTTCTTGAGTCAGGGACATTTATGTTGGAAATGAATTTTGGCTTTGGAGATTACCATATTGGAGTGTGTGTGTGTGAGAAACGTACCATACCCAAGAGAAAAAAACACCACCCCTTTCCACATTCACCTATACATGTATAAAGTGTTCTCCCCTCTATGAAATCTGTTGATAATCAAGTTTACTCTGTTCAATTCACACAGCTGATATGACTCAGTCATGTACACTTGAAGAATGTTGTTACACCTGGTCTTCATTATTAGCTAGCTCATTCACTGACAATGCCTGGAAAAAGTATATTCTTTACGATAAAAAACTTATACTGTTGAATATATTTGAAAATAATTTGACTGGAAGATGTTGCTGCCTAAGGCAGCAACATCCTCCCATCAAATTAATTTCAATATATTCACCAGTTTTTCTCTATGGTTACCTTGAAAATGAGATATGGGGAATTCATCGCTGGAAGGGTTAGAATCATGGATGCAATAGTAAAATATCAAACAGGATACAGAGACAAATTGATACAGGCAGACTTATCTCTAATGGTCACCCTAACAAGGATAGCATGTGGATACTAATGAGAGGTGGTTGTGTAGTACAGGTCAGATATCATAAAATAGAACTTTTGGTGCCACAACGTCGTGGCACTTTAAAGCAGGTGATATTTCAACCACCTGCCGTCGAGAGCAGCAATTGTATGGTTCCATAAGTAAGTGACCGTAATAGAGAGGCTTGATTGCAACCATTTTTTATGTCCATAATCTGTATAAGACCCACATGTTACATGCATGTTTTCTAAGTTAGCACTGCTAAAAATACTGCAGGAAAAATATTTTTGGACAAAAGCTGGTGATGTAAATGCACCACAAACTGGCACAAAGGATCATTAATCAAGGAATTGATATGTTACCAGATGTTCTTGCTTGAGAGACATTCCTCTTCTAATTCCTCATACTTTCATATGTATGTTAGTAATATCTAACTATGTTGGAGCATGAGAGAGGTTAGCCTGAACATGAACATTTTACTGAACTATGTATCAAATTTTTTTGCATAGCCGCAAAACTTCATTCAAGCGTTTAAGGCATGTGTCAAGAATTAAGTAGAGGAATTTTCTAGTGTATACATTTTGTATGTGATAAACATTTTACTGATTGAAAATTATGTCAAAAGGTGAAATGTCAGTGCCAATGTAGCTAATTAGAATGATTTTATTGCAGTATTGGTGTCAGAGCATAGCGGTAATGTTTTGGTGTCTAGAGTATAGGCACTGTGTCAATGGAGAATTCCAATCTGTCAGTCAAATATATGACGTCATGATGAATCACGTCACATGTAGGTTGATATCACAACCGAGTACAACATATCTAAGTCAGTTATGAATGCTTAATAGTCTGTCAAGTTTTGCGAATTGTTTGTCATTACTATTTAATAAAAATTCTGTTTAATATTTTGAAACTAATTTGACTGGTCACTGTTGCTGTAATAGGCAGCAACAGCACCGCAGCAACAACACCCAGTTAAATTAGTTTCAAAATATTCAACAGCTTACCTGTACAGTTTTCTGGACATTGAGATTCAGGGAGTTCACGGTTAGGTCAATCCCAACACGGGCATTGCGTGGGTGGAGCTTACCTAGAGATGGGTGGGTGTGTGGGTGGAGCTTACCTAGAGATGGGTGGGGTATAGCTAAAACTTGATTCATCCATCTAGGAGCTAGAACTACCCAATCGTTAAAGTGGAACACCAGTCATGCAATAGAAGGATCCATTTCTAGATTTGCCATGCCTACTTTTTTATATGCTTTGGATTTGATTTGACATTTTGAAACCCGAATTCCCAGATTCTAACTTTCAAGGTAACTACATAACCCCCCCCCCCCCCCCCCCCACAGTCAAATTTCGGTTGTGCTAATATCTTGGCATGGCTTCACCCTATTGGATACATGCTTCTTTATATCAAGGGGATTGAGCACAGTATCGAGGTCATGCACGTACATACACATACACACACACACTTGATGGATGGACGGGTGGGTGGGTGAATGAATGGCATTGTGTTATAACTATGTTGTTCAAGGTCCTTGGTGTTAAACTATGTTATTGTTAAGTTTTTGGTTTAGCTCAACATATCGTCTTATATCTTGGAATGGCTTCACACTATTGGGGCTAAACATGGACATATGATTACATATATCAACCGGATGGAGCACAGTTATATTGAGGTCAAAGGTTAAGGGCCACCGTGATCTTGGTATAAAGCTCTATTCTTTGCGGTTAATTGTTTGGTTTTGTTCAACATATAATTTTATATCTTGGGATGCCCCACATGATTACATATATCAACCGGATGGAGCACAATGATATTGAGGTCAAAGGTTAAGGCCGCCATGATCCTGGTATAATACTCTACTCTTTCCCATTAAGTCATGCAAGTCATTAAGGTTTAGTTCAACGTATCATTTTTACCTGGCATTTTCACGAAGTTGAAAAAAGAGATTTTGGGAGAGGGTGGAAAAATGTCGTCGTTGGCGTCCGTTCTGGTTAAGGATTTTTAAATTGACATTTGCACCCCTAAGGGTTCATCCAATTTTTTCAAAAATTTCACAGATGTGTTCTATATGATGCTTAAGGACTAGTTTACAGCAAAACTATATCAATTTTTGAAATTATTCTTAATTTTTTTCAAGTTATAACTTTGAATAATTTGTGTGTCCAGCTTAATGTTAATCCTATGGTTAAGGTTTTTTTAATGACATTTGCTGCCTTGCACCCACAAGGTGTCA
Source organism: Chaetoderma sp. LZ-2023a (assembly GCA_034401795.1). Lineage (NCBI taxonomy): Eukaryota > Metazoa > Mollusca > Caudofoveata > Chaetodermatida > Chaetodermatidae > Chaetoderma > Chaetoderma sp. LZ-2023a. Next base: position 76,318,518 of record CM067374.1, read on the forward strand.
TCAGATTTTTAAAAAAACCTTCACAGTTGTGTTCTATACCATGCTTAGGACTTGTCCATATGAAAAAGAAATTGAATTTCAAATTAAAAAAAAAAATTTTCTTTGAACTTTAATTATTTTAGGCCTGTTTTGTATCCAATTTATACTCATAATTTATTGGTTAAGCTTTTTTAAAATGACATTTGCACCCACAAGGCCTCATCCGATTTGAATAAAACTTCACAGATGTGTTCTATACGATGCTTAGGCCTTGTCCAGATAAAAAATATATTGATTTTCCAAATCTATCCATACTTTTTCGGCCTTTGAACTTTGATAATTTTATGGGTGATTTACATCCAGGTTATATGTATTATGCTGTGGTTAAGGATTTTTCAAATGACAATTTAATCAGCAGACTTGCTTTTGCAACTTGAAACCTTGAGGATGATTGTACATATGGGCAAGGATGTGCATGACACTTGGAATTTTGATCTTTTGACCCCTGGGCCCCACCTGAGGGTGGGTGGGCCCCCCTCAGGCGGGGCCCAGGGGTCAAAAGATCAAAATTGACCAGTAATTATCGATTGTAATGCAACTCCTCCTAGACCATTTCAGATAGAAACTTGAAACTTTGGGGATGATTGCACATATGGCCAGGGATGTGCAGGGCACTTGGAATTTTGATATGACCCCAGGGGTATGGTCTTGGGCGTGGGAAATGTGGGGTAAAAAATAAAAAATTTCCAAATCTTGTCATGTCGCATATCATTTTCAAGCCAATGATAAGTAGTCTACAATACAAGTAATTATTTTGATCTTGGGTCAAACTGAGTGGGGGTGGGCGGGGCGGCGGCGTTAAAAGGTCAAAAGTGTGTACCAATCGATTGTAATGCAACTCCTAGACCATTTCAGATAGAAACTTGAAACTTTCGGTATGATTACACATATGGACAGGGATGAGCATGGCACTTTTGAAATTTTGTTATGACACCCCGGCCCCCTGTGGGGTGTGGGGTGAACTGTGGGTAAAAAATTAAATTTATTCAAAGGTGGTCATGTCACATATCATTTTCAAGCCAATTGTAAGTAGACTACAGTACAAGGAATTATTTTGATCTTGGGTCAAATTGAGGGTAGGGGCAGGGTCAAAAGTGGGCACCAATCGATTGTAATAAACTCCTCCTTGTGCAATCATCCACAAGGTTTCAAGTTTCAAGAACATTTTTTTTTTCCAAAATGGTCGCCTTGAAAAAATGTTGACCAAAAATTACCATTTTCCATTTTTTGCAGAAATCAACTCGGAATGAAAAATTGGTGGGGGTTTTTTTTTTTTGGCGTTTTTTCAAGATTACGACCAGGCGCACCTTTTGGGGTCAAAATACAAAATTTTTTTTTGCCAGAAATGAACTCAAAATGACAAATGGAGAAAAAAATATTTCTTTTTTTTCGTTTTTTATAAATGACTTGCTCCGATCGACTTGAAATTTGGTGATCTTATGGGTCCTATAGCGACTTGACTTCATCTGAATTTTGAAGAGGATTTGAATTGCAACCACACCTAGAATTTTTGCTGGATAAGTACCAGAGTCCTGGGCAGACTGGGTCCTGCGGCAGTTAGATCCAGTGGCAACTTAAAAATGCCAGATATTTGGTATCTTCTGATACGTCTTGTATATCTTGGGATTGGTTCAGCCTATTGTGACTAAACTTAGATATCTGGTTACATATATCAACCAGATACAGCACAATCCTATTGAGGTCAAAGGTTAAGTTCACTGTGGACTTAATATAGAACTCTTCTTTTCGGTTAATTTTTAGTTTAGCTCAACATATTGTCTTATATCGCAGGATTGGTTCACCCTACTTGAATTGAACTTGGTCACATGTTTGCCTACATGTATATGAAGTACAATGATAATGAACTCAGAGGTCAAGGTCATTGTAATATTTGTATAAAATGTAAACTTTAACAGTTTGGTTCCGCTTATCTCGCCTGGCCTTTCTTTCAGAAATGACCAAATTATTGGAAATAAGCATCGTCATATACTTACCTCAACCAGGAGGAACATCACAGACAGTCAGACCTTTGAGGTTACAGTTATTGTGATCTTGATATAAAGCTGATATCCTTTCTACATTTAGGTTGGTGACACATTGCAACTGCTCACGATCACACAAACTGATCTGTGTAAAGGCACTCTTTGTCATACAGGCCGTATTGGGCTGTTCCGTTTCTCACAAGTAGAAATGCTCACTGACCATGCTGGCCGCAGTTCTAAGAAGGAACGTGTACCCAAGCGTCGAACTTCACGCAAAACTAAACCCAGGACTGTTGAGGAAATGCTTGATAGGATCGGATTAGTGGTGAGTTTGGCTATATATTTAGTGTATGAAGCCATTCCTCTGGTGAGTATCAAAATAAATTATTAGTGTGAGCTTTATTAAAGAATAATTGTGTCCATTTTAATTATGTTATTGATGCTGGATAACGGTGTTGCTTTCACTTTCTATCTGTCTGTCTGTCGAGCTGTGTGTCTGTGTCGGTCGCTCGGTGTGTTCCTGTCTGTCTGTTTTCATTCATCCATCCGCCTGTCTTGTCTGTTGTGGTGACGCAATTCATTCACTGAAGTTAGAGAATTTAATTTCTGTTTGAATTGATGTAATGTTAAGTTGGCAGCCAGATTGCTTTTAAAATGAGGGAATTGAGTAATAATAGGTTCTCATAATGGAAGGATCCATTCACTCACGGGTCTGATATCTTCACCAAATATCACTTGTTAGCTGACATTTCAATCAAAATGACGTAGCTCTATCACGAATGTTTCAATAATCTGGTCTGAAAGTGTCTGAATTCTATTTCTCTGATGAACTTACTAAACATTCTATTGAATATTTTGAAACTAATTAGATGTGGGGATTTGGGTGGGGGGGGGGAATGTTTTGTGTTGTGTGGTGTGAAGCTGGTGGCTGCCTAGATGTATCGACATGTAGTTACCTTGAATTTGAGTTTCTGGGAATTCAGTGCTCATAATGTTGAAATTATTTAGCACTACAACGGTGCACTAGGCCACTGGTGATACATGTAGTCTACTACATATATGCATTTTTTGTGATATGTTCATGAATACATCATAGCTCATATCCGCCTATTGTGTGACCTTCACAGCATCTGTGCAGTGTGTTCCTTCTGAATGGCTTTGATAAACTGGAAACATTTGCCGACATTGATGAGGATGACCTTAATGAACTCAACATCCGTGATCCAGAGCAGAGAGCTAAGCTACTGACTGCCGCCGAACTGCTTGCTGATTATGAATGTGAGTGATATTGCTTGTGCATCAATAAACCCGTTATTCACACAGCGTACGTGACAAAAATTGATAACTGCCGAATGTCAATTGAGTCTCATGTTTATTATCTGAGTCAGTTTGTTGGAAATTGTTGCATATATGTAATGACTTTATCAGACAGCGACGACGATACCTCTTTCAGCACTACCCACTTTATGTGACTAATTCTAGCGGATCTATGGACGTAATTGGAAGTTGTTGCAGTCCTGCTGAATAAGGCAGCAGCAATTTCTAGCCAAATTAAAAAACAGTACCAATATGGTTATCTCAAAATCCAGAGAGTGGTAGTTCACGGTTGAAATTATTAATGCCTCTGCAGCGGTCTTGAGAAATGTCCATTTGCAGGTTAAGAGAAGACTTGATAATTTAACACTAGAATGACTGGCTTGATAACTGAACAAGTCATTCTAATGATAAATATTCAAACATAGCCTTTTCTTAGCCCTGTAAATCGGCAAACATTTTAATTTTCTGCGTAAATGTTGACCATTAACCCTTTCATGAAGAAGTTGGACAAAACCAGCCTATGCAGTGGTCTTGAGGAATGTGTATTTGCAAGCCAAGAGATGACTATTTTTGAAAATTTACAACTGGGCAATCGAGACAGTCATTGTAGTGGTAATTTTTCAAACGTAGTGTGTTGACCAGCAAGTGGACATTTAATAAGTGACAGGGTTCAACCGCCAGTCAAAATGTCAGGGAATTTTATTTTTATTTAAGGTCAGAAAAATGTCGAATTTTGTTTTCACAGTAAATATCAGGGAAAGGTCAGAGAATTTTATACTCCTAAGTCACTAAGCCGGTCTAAGAACCCAGAGTGAATATTTTTATATTATTGACCAAATTTGCTCAGTTCATTATAACAACTGGAGTTCATTTTGATATTGTCAGTTCTGTAGGATAAGGGTTAAAATACAATGTAATAATAAAGATGTTAATAATTACCGTAACTCCACTTGTGTCAATTTAACCCTTTAATGGTCAAACTGACCAAAAAGAACTCTGCAGTCCTCATGAGACATGGCTATTTGAAAGGCCAAGAGAAGAATATTTTTGAATATTTTCCACTGGGATGACTGGCTCGGTAACCGAGCCAGTCATTCCAGTGGTAAATTTTCAAAAAGACCTCTCTGTCTGCAGATGGACACTGGTCAAGTAAAACCTTTAATTTTCTTTACCATTACGCCTTTAATGGTCAAGCCAGCGAAAAAAATTCAGTGGTAAATTTACAAAAATTGTCTTCTAAAATTAAAATATCTTGGTAAAATATTGACCATCAAAATGTTTAATTAATATATCAAGTAGTATTTTGAACTCTTTGAGGTCCTTTAACACAAGACGGGTTAATGGCAAGAAGGTATAGCATGATGTGTGTCCGGAAATGTATCTCAAAAGCTACCAATTTGATTTGGCTCAAATTTTAACACAGCACAAACGTTGACGCATCAAAGTATCTTACCTAGAAAGTGGATTTCCAGCCTTTTGCCATGATCCAGATAAAAACCTGGATCCGGATCCGGATCGGATTAAATTCTGGATCTATGGATCTCTCGTAAATTAAAATTTGTTCTTGGAAAAGTTGATATCTAAAAATTTGGCTGCCATGGACCAATCGAAATTTATGGTTTGGTGACCATATTGAAATTTTGTAATTTGATGGTGAAAATTGCTTTATATACATGTGTGTTTATCGGCATGATGATGTAAAATTTTACACTTTGGCTTTTGTCAGATAAACACATTGGTCGAAATTGTGGATTATTTTCCCGCCAAAATGCCTATAGGAAAAGAATGGGAAGCTTCAAATGATTTCTCAATAACCACTGGCCCAATTCCAAATAGAGTTGGCAGGAAACATCCTTAGGATATATAGGGAAATAAAGCTGATTACTGTATTTGGCTGGTAGTCATCTTGGATTTTGTTCTACATTTTAACCGTCTGACTACTGAGTTTTCGCAGATGACATTCCAGGGGCTATATCTCTGGACCTGCTAAATATTTTGAAAACAATTTGACTGAAAGTAATGGCTAAGCCACCAATAACATTCAGTCCAATTGTTTTCAAAATATTCAGTCAAGAGTTTCTTAGCTCACTTGGCCCGTCCATTGTCCGTCTGTTGTCAATCAACTTTTGCTTTAAAACACTCCTCGTCATTAACCACTGGGCCGATTTCAACCAAATTTGAGTGGAAGGACCTTATGGTGCTAGGCTCCGGGATGTCCATTTATGAAAAATGTACCGGAATTTGTCAAATTGCTTCTTACCATTCTGAGCGATTTCAAACAAATTTGGCTGAAAGCATCCCTTCGTGATGGACCCTAGAACTTCCATAGAGAATTTTGATTTGTCAATTCTTTGGCTGAAAATCTTAGATTTTATGAAAAATGTACCAGAAATTGTCAAATTGCTTCTTATGATTCTGAGCGATTTGAACCAAATTTGGCCGAAAGGCACCTGTGGTGATGGGCTCTAGAACCTTCATACAGAATTTTGATTCATCAGTTTTTGGTGGTGAAATCTTAGATTTTATTTTAATGTTACTGGAAATTGTCAAATTGCTTCTTCTTACCATCTTGACCGGTTTTAACAAAATTTGGTTGAAAGGATCCTATGGCCATGGCATCTAGAAAATCCATTCAGAATTTTGATTGATCAATTTTTTGGGGGGAAAATCTTAGGTTTTATGAAAAATGTACCGGAAATTGGCAAATTACTACTCCTTAGCTGCTTGACATATGTCAACCAAATTTCACTAGATGGACTCTATGGCGGTAGGCTCTGGAAATTTTATTCAGAATTTTGATTGATCAATTTTTTTGGTGAAAATCTTAGTTTTATGAAAAATTTACCAGAAATTGTCAAAACATTGTTTCTCCTTAGTTGGTTGGCATAGTTCAACCAAATTTGGCTAGAGTGACCCTATCATAGTAGGCTCTAGAACTTATATTCAGAATTTAGATTGGCCAATTTTTTGGGTTGCCAGCTTGGATTTTCCGAAAATCATCCATCATATCTATTTAAATGCTAATAGTCCAGATGAGCGCCAGATGCCTTGGTCTCATTGAAATTATTGTCTGGTGGCCTGTAGCAGCGAGACAGTTAAACACCAGAAAGATGTACACAATTATGTCTACTTAAATACTGATATTCCAGCTGAATTACAGACCAAAGGGCCTCTTGTTTGATTTATTTCCTTTATTTCTCTGCTTTCGCAGCTTCAGAAGTTTCTGATGGGAACAATACGAAAAGTGATGCATCTGGTGCTGCAAGTCCTCCTGAGACTCCAATCAGTTCCTCATCACCCTCAACTACTGTTTCATCAACGTCTCATTCACACGGTCTCTCTTCATCACAACCCACTAGCCGTGATTCTGGATGTTATGACAGTAATGAGAATCTACCTGTCAAAGATTCTGTAAGTGGTCGTAAATCTGGCTGTAATTCTGGAGCTAGTCAGGCCACATTACTTAGTCGTGTTGCTTGTTGTCGTATTTCTGGTGCAAATGTAAGCAATGTTTGTGCTCCGCTTGGCAGTCCTGGATATGTCAATGATGAAATCTGTGCTAAACACCTTAACAATGGTGATACGGGTAAAACAAACTTGTCCTACAAAGCCAATGATAAGGTTGTCTTGGCAGGTTACAGCGATGATAGCAGTGATTTAGATGAGCCAGATGTTGACCATAAAATGTTTTGTGCAAAAAATAAATGTTTTAGTGAGGAAGATCAAGAGGTATGTGCCATTACTTGTGGATATTTGCCAAATGGATGTGATGTAAAAACTCAGCAATCTCAGCCTAAATCAAACACAGCGAAATCTGATTCTACTAATGGCTATAGTGAAGACTCTACATTGATTAAGAAGACTATGGTTGTGTCAAAATCCAATAATAAGCCACCTGTAACAAGAATTCATACTGCTCAGCCTTCTAAAACACAGTCTTCATCGGCATCTGTGAAAATTTCCACTATAAATGGAAAAGTGCTATCTGTTTCATCGGATAGTTCGGAAAGTACATCAAGTGATTTGTCAGATACATCTCCACACAAAAAGCCAAAACCTGCAATCCCTGTGCGAAACTCCTCACTAAACCCTGTGGAGGTTAGTCATCAGAATGGTACCAACAACACACATCATCAGCATTACTGTACAAAGCCTGATTCTCCACCTACCTCATCACAACAAGACAGAGTCAGTAGTAGTAATAAGAAAATACATATTGCTGATAAAGAATATCTGCTGCAAAACTATTCGTTGTCGAAACCAAGATTAGATTCAAATCAGGAGACGGACAAGTTTAGGTCTTTAAAAACGATGACAACCGACTGTCTAGAGTCAATGTCAATGAATGATCACAACAACAGTAGCCATTCAGAGGCAGTCGGCAAACGCGGTAAGGTGGATGCAAAGCTCCTAACAGTTCAAGACTTTCTCACATCCATTGGTCTTTCCACATACATACAGACATTGACAAAAAATGGATATATGTTAACGAGCCAGTTAGTGAATTTCCGCGAAATAGATCTTCAAAACTTAGGAATCACGGAACGGTCTCATTTGCGAAGAGTTTGCCGAGCATTAGATTGGTATCGTGCTAAGTTATCAAGTCCAGGCACTGGTAATGACGGTTCTGTTCCAGCTGTTAAGGATAGAGTTTAGCCTTTTAGCTGCCTGCTTGTTGAATTTCTGCAGACTAAATTTTCTATCTGGTTTAATGCAGGATATGCTAAATATTTTGAAAACAATTTGACTGAACGATTTTGGTGGCTTAGCCACCAACAACTTTCAGTCAAATTGTTTTCAAAATATTTAGCCGGTCCAGAGGCATTGGCCATCAAAATTATTGTCTCGTAGCTTACAGCAGTCAGACAGTTAATGATCAAGATTGGTCAAGAAAATCTAAAATATTGCTTAATGAATATCCATTTACTGGTTGAGAGAAGAGTATTTTTGAAATCTTACACTGGATGGACTGGCTCGATTATAGATACAGGCATTCAATTAGTAAATTTTCAAAAATATCCTCTTTACCTGCAAATAGACATTCCTCAAGAGCACCACTGGAGGCTGGTTTTGGCCAGCTTGACCATGAAACTGTTAAATGTAAGCTGGTTTAATTTTAATCTTAATTTCGTTGTTGATATCTTGACTGTGTTAATTTATGCTGGTAATTTACCTGCTTAGTCCCCATGTTACTGCTGATCAATTGAAGGGAAACTGCTGTTCATTTAGAGCATGTGTTGTGTAAAGCTGTTGCTGTATTAGAAAGCAGCTTCATAAAGCAACATCATTTTCAAAATGGATATCAGTTACTATGCAAAATGGAACTGAATTAGATAAAAATGTAATGTTTGCACAGATTAATTAAACCTTTGATGGTCAAGATTGGTCAAGCAACTCTAAATTTGTGCTAAGTGAGTGTCCATTTGTAGGCCAAGATTACCAGTAGAATGAATATCTTGCTTTGCCAACCAGTTATTCCAATGTTAAATTTTCAAAAATACAGTTCTCTTGGCCTGCAAATGAACATTTTTCTAGACCATTACTGAAGCCATGTTTGGCTGACTTGACCATTAAAGTGCTAAAGGATTTATATTATATTTAATAAGTCTAACCGCTGCAAGCCACCAGACAATCATTTCATTGAGCAAACACTCCTGACTTACGGAATATTATTTTGAAAACAACTTTCAGTCAAATTTTTTCAAAATATTCAGTAAGTCCAGAGATATATTTCCTGCAAAATGTCGTCTGCAAGAACTCAGCAGTTAGACGGTTAATAAGTGAAGTGTACAATATCTTTACTTTAGTGGAGAAGTAATGTTGAAGATTAATATATTCTTGAAGATGAATAAATCTTTATTTAGATATTACCTATATATCCATGTGTTAACCCTTTAACTCTCAAATTTGTTTAAGAAATTTAAATTTTCTCAGAAAATGTCAATTGGAAAAACAAGAGATTATTTTTAAAGATTTATCACTGGAATGACTAGCTCGGTTATCGAGCCAGTCATTTCAGTGGTAGCTTTATAAAAATAGCCTTCTCTTGGTTTGCAAATGGACATTTCTCAAGAACAGGGCAGAAGCCATTTTTGTCTGGCTTGGGGTTAAAGGGTTGAAATACTTATAGAGGATGTACTGTTTATATTTGACCTTATCAAAGTTTTCTGTTTTCATATTAAATTTCTGCTGATTTAATAATAGATTAACATTATGCAATGACTTGATGCTCTCCCTGTTTCAAGGTACAATTGTGTACGCATAAAAACCATATTACATGTTGCAAGTACCTGTTAATTAATTTGTTGAATTTTCATGTTTATGTTTGTTAAAATCTAACAAGTACATAGTTGTTTTCATATTCAGGATATCACGTTAAATTATTCTTACCCCTCTCCCCAACCCACATTTTGACAAAATTTTAATTTTAATATATCCATTTTTGACATTTTCATTTTCAGTTTTGACTTGCAGGCAGAATAATTATTATCAGTCTCGGTTGGTGAAATTAATGACAAACATGCGTGACACGTTATAGTTACGGTATGTATAACATGTATGGGCGGTTCTGCCAGAAATGGGGAAATTTGACCGACAGACTGATTTATGGCTCTTATGATACAATGTGGAACACGCTACACATGCAACCTTTTTGACAGAATATTTGACCAACTGACAGGCAGATAGACATGAACATACAGATGGATTGACAGATGGCCAGGCAGACAGACAGACTTACCGACCGTGTGATGGACTTATACTAGTTGTGAGTCACAGTTAACAACCTCAGCGCATACATTTATAGCTCTACGTAAGACATATATATATATATATATATATATATATATATATATATATATATATATATATATATATATATATATACACACGTTCATTTCCTTAAATCAACTGTCTTACAATGTACTGATTATTGCCAAACTTAAGATAGTATTTTTTTGTTACATAATTTGTCAATCACATTATAATTTAATGATCAATTTAAGCAATACTGTAAAAGATTATTTACAAAATATCATGTAATTGTATCAACACGTTAATTGTCAAAATAGATAAGGAAAATAAAGTAAATTGTTATTTGAAGTCCCAAGAGAAGAATATTCTTTAAAAACTGATCTCCAGAATGGCTGACCTGACTACCAACCCTGTCATTTCAATGATCAGTCTTGAAAAATATTCTCTCTTCATATGGTCATTTGTCCAGCCCACTGTAGAAAATATTTTTGGCCTGCTTCACCACATGTCAACCCTTTAATGGTCAAGCGAGCCAAAACCAGCCACCATAAATGTTCATTTACAGAACAACAGTAATACTTGTGAAAGGTTGTCAATGGAATCACTGGCTCTCTAATCGAGCCAGTGATGCCAGTGGTAAATTTTCAAAGTTAGCATTCTTTGTCTACAAATGGACATTTTCTGTGAGAAAATTGAAATGTTCTGACCAATTCTAACCATGTCATATTTTTCTGATTGCCATATTTCTCAAGAGCCTATACTATTTCTGTATTGCATACTGCTGCTATACATAACTAACTGCTGGTATTGAAAGGTTGTTATTGTTACTTATTATGTACAGTACTATATATACAGAAGATAATTGTTAGCAACATTGGTTGCCTGAGAAAGTTTACATATGTTACTGAATACTTTGTTCCACTGTTTCCCATAGATAGCAAGAGCTTTTAATGACAATATTTATAATGCTATTTAACCGTTAAACATCTCAATTCTGTCAAGAATGTCAAAATATTTCTGTATTAAATGTCCATTTGAAATAATCTCTATTTGCATGCCATGAAGTGATTATTTTTGAAAATTTACCACTGGAATGACTGTCTTGGTTATCGAGCCAGTCATTCCAGTGATAGATTTTCAAAAATAGTCTTCTCTTGGCCTGCAAATAGTCATTCTTCCTGTCCACTGTAGAGGTCTGTTTTGGCCGTTTTCACCGTGACGGGGTTAATCATTTAAAATTCAAGTTGGCCAAAAATGACATCTGCAGTGGTATTGAGAAAGGTCCATTTGCAGACCAAGAGAAGACTGTATAATTCACCGCTGGATAGCTAGCTCGATAACTTTCAGTGCTAAATTTAAAAAACTGTCTTGTTCTTCATATAGACATTTTCTATGAGATTTGAAATATTCCTGAACAAATTTCAGGTTTAATTGTTAATGGAGGACCGTATCTGAGGCTGATAATTTAACTTCACATGTGTCATGCTGATTAAGAATTTCACCGATAAATTCCCGATATTTCATTTTCAAGTCAACTATACAGGAAAACTATTGAATATTTTGAAATTAATTTGACTGGATGACAACGTTGCTGCCTTTGGCCATTAAGGCTTACCTGTTCACATTCTAATAGATCTGATAGTTTTCTCATTTCTCCTATTTGATTAATGATATTGGACTTGTATTAGACACTGAGAAATCAAAATATTTTAGTTTCAAATCGATCGTACAGCTTTCAGTATCGACGCGGTAAGCTGTGTTATCATGGTACATGTAGATATAACAATTACTGATGCTTAGATTTGTATGAGCTGTTGACAGTAACAGTGATAGGAATAATTTCTACAGCAGCAATAGGCAGATCTGATCTCACATGATGGCTGATGTCACAATCAAAATATGTCACATGATAGCTGATGTCACAATCAAAATATGTCACATGATGGCTGATGTCACAATCAAAATATATCACATGATGGCTGATGTCACATTCAAAATATGTAACATGATGGCTGATGTCACAATCAAAATATGTAACATGATGGCTGATGTCACAATCAAAATATGTAACATGATGGCTGATGTCACATTCAAAATATGTAACATGATGGCTGATGTCACATTCAAAATATGTAACATGATGGCTGATGTCACATTCAAAATATGTAACATGATGGCTGATGTCACAATCAAAATGATGTAACTCCATCATGAAAATTGAAAAATCTGTCATAATGACTTATAAATTGTATGTTCTTGATAAAGGTACAATTTAAAAACATTCTGCTGAATATTTTGATAATGATTTGACTGGGAGATGCAGAACTATTCAACAGATTACCTGTAGCTATACCTGGAAATTTGGATTCTGGGAATTCAGGTTTCAATGTTTTAAATCGATTCCAACACACATACAGAGTGGGCTGAGCATAGCTATAAAGGGTACCTTTATTGGCCAGCTAAGTGACAATTAATGTTTCAAAAGTTTATTAACTTATCATTATTTTCTGTCTACAATCATCATTTTGAAGAGAAATCTCTGTGAGAATTATGCCAAATTTATAGATCTGTCAGATGATTTATCTTTTAATATTTGCTTATTTATTTGTTTATTTATTTATTAACACTAAAACATGGTGGTTCATTTTTATTAAATTAGTATCCTTGAGATGTCTCCATTCAATAATAATGAATATGATAAATTTTGTTTTATTTTTTGCTTGACTTTACGAAGTAAAACATACTATTGCTATAGCCTGCACGTCCTCCGGCGGCAGCGGTGGTGTCGTTGTTATCCAATTTGTGTTTGGCTCAACTTTACTGGTTATATCTCATGTTTGGTTAATCATGCAGGACCCGCCCGAACTTGGGCACATGCTTCCCTATAATGACATGGTATCACATAATGAGCTTGAGGTCAAAGGTCAATGTCATTGTGACCTTGATAAAAACCTTGTTTTTTTCATCATTAACATTTTCTGTTTAGCTCAACTTTTGTGTTTATATCTCATGTTTGGTTAATCATACTGGGCCCAAACTTGGCCATATGCCTCCCTATAATGGCATGGCATCACACAATCAGGTTGGGGTCAAAGGATCAAAGATAAATGTCACTGTGACCTTGTTAAAAAAACCTTTTCAGCATTAACATTTTCTGGTTATCTCAATTTAGCAGTGTACATCTCATGCTTCTTTATAATGACACAGCATCACACAATGACATTGGGTCAAATTTTCAAAGGGCAAGGTCACTGTAACCCTGGTAAAAACATTGTTTTTATCAACATTAATATTTACCATTTGGCTCAACTAAGCAGTTCATATCTCAACTTTGGTTACTTATACTAGACACAAACTTGGAAACATGCTTCCATATAAGGTCACGGTCACTGTGACATTGATAAAAACTTCAATATTAACATTTTGCATTTAGCTTAACTTACCAGTTCATTTCTTATCTTTGGTTGGGTATGTTGGGCCCAACCTTGGAGACATACTTCCTTATAATTGGGTGACATCATATAATGATGTTGGGGTCAAGATAATTGTGACATCGGTACAAACACAGTGGGTTGTTTTTTCCCACATTTTATGTTTGGCCAAACTTAGCAGTTCATATCTCATGTTTGCTTAATCTTCCTGGCCACAAACTTGTACACACACTACACAAAAGAGGGCACAAAACAAAGATCTTTTGGGCTAATACGTCAGTACATTTATTATTGTAATACTGGTAAGTATTAACATTTTGCATTTGGCTCAACTTGCCAGTTGCCAATGCCAATTCAGGGTCAAATAGTCAAAGGTCATTGTGGTTTTTGGAAAAATGTTTTTCGACAGTAACGCTTTGTGTTTAGCTCAATTTAGCAGTTTATATCTTATATTTGGTTAAGCATACAGGGCTCACATTCAGACACATCCTTCCTTATTTAATGAGATGTATGTATGATTACTGTATTCTGCGGGTGTAGTAGTAGAAACATCCTACAGCTGCAATCAGACGTTCTTCGCTTTTGCCCACTGTGTCTTGTCCTCAGCCGAAATCCTTAGCTTCCTAAGATCCATTCTTGACTTGAGTGTACTGAGTCCTTCTTTCTTGAGGTCATCTCGTAGCATGCTTAGCAGATTTATGCAATAATGTCCTCTCCTGGCTTTGTATTTGCTGGCTCCGAGTAGGGCGAATTCCAAGGCTCTCTGTGCTGGTGTCTCTTCTGGCATCCTTAGCACATGGCGAAACATGGACCATCTTTGCTGGGCGACTTTTACAGTCAGCGGCGACGTATTACACATCTTATATAGTGCATCGTTGGAAATTATGCTGTCTGGCCATCGGTGTCCAGCGATGGTGCATAAGTGTTTGCGGTAGCAGGCATCGAGTTTGTCTAGAGCTGCCTTTGGAGCTGGCCAGCTGTTACAGTTATACAGCATCAAGGATACGCAGGTTGCATTGTATAAATGTAGCCTCTTAATTAAGGGCATCTTTGATCTACGAATTCATTGCTTCCAGAAGGACTGGAAAGCTACATGTATGTTCCCCATGACGCAGTGTGCAGACATGTCAGCAGTAATGAAAAGCAATGAGCCCATGATTTTACTTTGCACAGATTTCAATGCAGCAGCAAGGTAGCAGGTGAAAAGCACCGGAGATAGACCATCTCCCTGTGGGGAGCCGATTGATGTCTCGAACTCTACAGACTTCACTGACTTGACTCGTACTCTCAGCTTGGTGTCTACAAGCAGTAGTCTCACTAGTCGTAGCTCGTCTTCATTGCAACTTGCCTGGCATAGTACATCTAGGATCCTTGAGCGTTTAATTGTGTCGAAGGCTCGTAACATATCGATGCCCATTTTGTGGAAGTCCTAGTGTTTGGACATGACTACCGACACAACCATGCGTTGAACCCATACAATGTCTGTGCAGCTGCGTCCACGTTTTAAGCCACTTTGACATGATCCGGTGAAGTAATCGATCTTGTCTCGGATGCGGCATAGAGTAATATTGGATAGGATTTTCCGTATGCTGTTGAGGAGCACAATGGGCTGCAGATGGGCAGGGGCCCAGGTGGCTTCTTAGGCTTGGGTAGTGCGATAAGGGTGCCTTGGCCTACAGCGTCGATGGGAAGGTGGTGCATAAAAGCTGAATTGATTAGGTGCGTGATCGGTTTTGAGATAATGTCACTTGCATATTTGAATAGTTCATTGCTCATGCCATGAGGTCCAGATGCACGTCCATTTTTCAGGGCTTTAAGTGCCTTCTCAACTTCTGTGTTAATTGGTGTTAATAATGGCCTGGGGTCTCCTAAGAACGGGTGCAAGGACTCATCATCGTTGTCGGTGAACTGTTCTTGACCCATTCTCGGATCGAATCGGCTTTTACTTGATCAGCCCCAATAAAGTGTCCTTTAGAGTTGTATACAGTGAGTGGTGGTGTGTAGTCAGTAACTCTCAGGGCTCGGGCTGCCCGAAACATTTTGTGACAGTCGTCCGTGGCAGAGATTTCATCTGCTAGGGAGTCTGCCTGTTGAATACAGATCTTTTAAGCATTCGCTAATGTGGCGCAGCATAATATAGCGCTCCCGGTGTAGTTTGGTGCAGTCTTCACTTTTGCCACTTTGATAGATGCGCATCCGTAATGCTTTCTACTCTGCTGACAGTTTTACTGTATACCTAGTTTGGTTGTTTTTAAGAACACCTATGGTGCTGGTAGCGGATGACTCCATAGATTTCAGTATTTTGGTTAGGGCTTCATTTGGATCGGAGCTGACATCGATGTTAGCTATCTGCTCCCCGAGGGCTTTTTTGTATGACATTTGAGTGTCAGTGTCGCTGATGAGCTCGGGTAGGTTGTAGGTGACTACCCTCTTGTCTGGTATGGTGTTTATATATTAGGTAGAGATCATTCATCTGAAGGTGTGTAATGACTAGCTTATGGTCAGAATTGAGGTCTGTGCCTCCATACGAACGAGCGTTCCGAAGTAAGGGTTTTGCTTCTGTCTTGCATAGTATGAAATCTATTTGGTTGAAGACAGCTGTTGTAGCCTTAGAAACTTTTTGGGCTTTGCTATCAGTAGTGTGTCCAGTCTATGTTGTCCGGTGATGGCATGGGTGTTTGAAAGCCGTATTTGTGACAAATAGGCCATTGGAACTAAGGAATGCCACCGGTGCATGTCCATTGCTGTTGCGTGTGTCCTCTCCATAGGATCCCATGCATAAGCCAAGTCCTGAACCTTTGTCCGCAATTCCGAGTTTACCCAGCTTGGAGTTGAAATCGCCACACACAAACAGTTGCCATCTAGCTGGGATTGTAATGGCGGAGCTCAGTTCTGCATAGAAGGAATCTAATATTGCTGGATTCTCTGGCTTTTTCGGTAGTTTGGCCGTATGCGTTGACAATTCGACACTTAGTGGTGGTGTTTTTTCGCGTAGGTATAGCCAGGTCGATGAATGCAACGCGATCACTGACGTATCCAAAACTAATGACATGATCCAAGACCCTTGGTCCGATTACGAAGCCTAAGCCCCGGTATGTGGCCTGTTTTTGCTCCATGAGCACTAGCTTATGGCATGTCTCTAGTTGCTGCTCTGAGTGTTTAGCTACTTTAGTCTCTTGAATGCGTGCAATATCGATGTTATAACGTTCACAGTCTGCACCTAAGGTTTGCCTCTTTGATATTGCACTCAGACCATGTACATTCCACTTATCTATGGTAAGCTCCTGGGAAGATTGCGTCGTCCGTGGATGTCGAACACAGTTTCTTGTTTGAAGGGTAGACATAATCAGAGTTGCCTCTGTATGCGGATGTCAGCCCGCAATCCTTGATGACTTAGTTTCCCAACAAAGTTGGTACTTACGGAGGAGACTGACGTTAAGGTGTCATCTTTCTCCCCCTATTTAGTGAGATGACATGACATAATCGCCTTGCCATCAAACGGTCAAAGTCTGTGTGATAATGACAAAAGTCCATGGTTTTCTCAACAATAACATTTTGCTTTTACCTCTCATGTTGTGCTGCACCCAAACTTGGACACTTGCTAATGAGAAGGGATGTGAATTACTTTGTGGTCTAAAGTTCAAAGGTCATGGTTATTGATAAATGTATTGTTAAGTCTTCTATACACTTATTTTATGTTTGAAGTCAAGCTTCATAGTTCATTACAAAGTCGTAAAGTTGAGCTTCCTGGTTGCATTGCAACCACATTCCTGGTTATGATTTACTTCAATGTGATAAAATTTCATTTAATGTCTAAAATTAATCAATACGTTGACTTATTATATTAAGTAAGAATTTGTCTCAAGATCAGAACTGACCTTTTCAGTTTATCCATCAATCATATGACATTATAATCAACTACATGACGTATAGGATGACATCATAATCAATGACGTCATGAATGAAGTAGATTTAACTTCATCATGAATGCGTAATTGATGACGGACTAAGCGTTGTGCGAATTGTATGTCTTTACTATTTAATAAACATGCTTTTGAATATTTTCAAACCAATTTGACTTGTCAGTGTTGCTGCCATAGGCCATAGGCAGCAACAGCACCCAAATTAGTTTCAAAATATTCAACAGCTTACCTGTATAGTTTTCTGGAAATTGATAGTCAGAGAATTCAGTGACCAATCGATCCCAACATGGGTGAAGTATGGGTGGAGCTTAGCTAGAGATGGGCGTGGCATACATTGTAGCTCACTGAATTCCTCCACTGAAGAGTTGAAAAGTTAAATATCTCTTCCTCCATCACACAATACGTCATTCAGTTAAGCTTGAATATAGTGAACACCTGCTTTTGGTGCCACAGGTCAGAGTTACTTACGACAGGTTATAATATATCTTAAAGGACCGCCATCATTTGACAACAAAGGCTATTTACCATGTAGCAAATAATGGGTATTAAGCCTTTCACCAATGACTACCACATGTCTTTTTTGTAAGCAACCATACAGGAAAACTGCTGAATATTTTGAAATTAATTAGACTGAAAGCCAGCAAGCAACAGCTCCCACTTAAATTAATTTCAAAATATTCAACAACAATTTTTATACCGTAAAGAATAGACTTTTTCTGGGATTTGTCAGTGAAAGTGTGAAGTCACCACCTGTAGCCCTTTAATGATCAAAGCCAGCAACTCCATCCTGGAAATAAACAATGATAATACCAGCTATAGAATAGACATGAATGTACTTGCTTTTATTGATCAGTTAATAATTTAATGGTCATGACTACATGGTCACGAAAATTCACATTTTTGCTTATTGAATGTCCATTTGCAAGCCAAGAGACTATTTTTGAAAATTTAACACTAATGACTGGCTCGATTATCGAGCCAGTCATTCCAGTGATAAAATTTCAAAACTAGTCTTCTTGATTTGCAAATTAACATTTCTCAGGACCATATCAAAGGACAGTTTTGGATATCTTGACCATTAACTGGTTAATGACCGGCTTTTGATGACCCATTCTCTAGCCACTATTTATAGCCATGTTTGACTATATATTCTGTCAATCACCTGTGTGTTCTATGCAGTTTGTCACAGCAATATGTTAGGGTTTGGAAAAGTCAAGGTCTTGGATACTAAAAAATATAAGCTGCTATGCAAAGAATTTATTTCTGTCAGTAGATGATTATTCTTATTCTTAACAGCATCCTAGTACCGGGAATATGTATTCAAATTTACAGTGTGCTAATATGTGACTGTTTTTTTCATAATTTTATGGCTTTGGATAGCGACATCTGCTAATTTTAGGTCATATGTTAACCCTATAATGTTAAAACCGGCCTCTGCAGTGGTCTTGAGAATACACCTTTCCCACGTCATCATGACGTCATTACGCCAGTATTTCCCTAAATCAACGCTCAGAGCAAAACTGCTGGCTGGTAGCGCCACCAACAAGCCGCTGACCCGTATTGAGTTACTATTGCACTAAATACACCACAATCTAAACCGCTCTTATGATAAACTACAATCATTATATTATTTAAATCATATATCATTGGAAAGCACATTCAATTGCCGAAACATTACTCCATTATTTTTTTAATGTTTTCACTGAGTTATTTGTGTAGATTCATTAAATCAAGTGGACGGTAGGGGCTATTTTAAAATTGCAATCAACTGTATTAAATTTTACAAAACTAAAAAACAGAAATGTATAGAAAATTGGCTTTGCTTTCCAATGATGTATGACTTCAACAATATTATGAACATAGTTTTTCATATGCACTACGTAAAGTGAACTGTATCTGATTCCCATAGTAAAGTAATGCTGTTTGCACATCCACTATCGCGGTTACCAGCCGGAAGTGGTATGCCCGATGCATTCCGGGAAGGTATTTCCCCCAAAATACATTAAGTAGGAAAGGTCTATTGTCAAGTTGCAGGCCAAGAGAACTGTGAAATTTTACCACTGTAATGATTGGTTAGGTAACCAGTTATCACGCCAGTTATTACAGTGGTAAATCTAAAAAAATAATCTCTTGGCCTGCAAATTGACATTCCTCAAAACCATTGCAGAGGCAAATTTGCCAAATTAGACATTGTTTGACTGAAGGTTGTGTACTGTTTATAGATGTGCGACATGTGAGAAAATTGATTTTAAGTGGAGCTGTGATGTAGAACTGAATATTTTGAAATCGGTTTCACCGAAAACAGTTATTACTTTAAACAACAACAACAATATCGGTTAAGAGTCAAATTCTTTGAAAATCATCAACTTGCTTGCTCTAACTTGTAGTATAAAGCATCAAGCTTATGTACATTGAAATGAGTTACATGAATGTATCTAAGTGTTTAATCATTGTTACTTTTAGCTGTCTGCCTCCTGAATTTATACAGACTACATTTTCTATGGTGTTTAACTTTGAATTTGCTGAATATGTTGAAAACAATTTGACTGAAAGGTGTTAGTGGCTAAGCCAGCAACAACTTTCAGTCAAACTGTTTTCAAAATGGTCAGCAGAGGTATTGTCCATTGAAATTATTGTCTGGTGTCTTGCAGCAGTCAGACAGTTAATCAATTCAAGTATTGTGCCTTGTCTCCTACTAGGCTTTAAACTATTTTGCGATAATGAAATTATGTTAACAAATCCTTGACAGACTATCAGATGGCAGTCAAAAAGAGAATAAATTATAATAATATAATAATAACTTTTGTGTTTCTTTCGCATTTCTAATTCTATTTTGAGTTGTGGTATTCCGTGATAACGGAAAACAAATGGAATTCACGGAATTGGTAATTTCCAACAGAAAAGTGATTTTCAAATGGAACTCAATGGAAATTCATATTTTTCTGCAAAACAGTTGTAAATTGATACAGAAACATGATATTTAAGTAGAAATTAATGGATTAAAGTAATATTCCTCCGGAACGCGAGACATTCATAAAATTATAAATTTCTCGACCCATATCTTCGCCACCCTAACTTTGTACCGTCTGACCATACTAACAAGAGGCCCAAGGGTCTGTAATGCTCATCTGAACCATTAGCATTTGAAGCATTTGCATTTAAATATACATGATTCGCTACAGAAGTAAAACAAATTTTCACAGGAAAAATCTACCAATCAAAATTCTGTATGGAAATTCTAGCGTTTATGATCATAGGATCATTTTAGCCAAGTTTGGTTGAAATTGCTCAAAGTAGTAAGGAGAAGAAGGAATTTGATAATTTCCTGTAAATTTGTAATAAAAGTAAGATTTTTACCCAAAAAATTTGATGAATCAAAATTCTGAATGCAAGTTCTATAGCCTATAATCATAGGATCCTTTTGGCCATATTTGCTTGAAATCAGTTAAGTTGACAAGCAGAAGAACCAATTTGACAATTTCCAGTAAATTTGTCATAAAATCTTAGATTTTCACACAAAAAATAGCTCAATCAAGATTCTGAATAGAAGTTCTGGAACTTACCACCATAGAATCCATCTAAACAAATTTGCTCGAAATATGTCGAGCAGCTATGGAAGAGTAGCATTTTGACCATTTTCGGTAAATTTTTCATAAAATTCTGAATGGAAGCTCTAGAGCCCATCACCACAGGATCCTTTCAGCCAACTTTGGATGAAATTGCTCAGAATGATAAGGACAAGAAGCAATTTGACAAATTCCAGTACATTTTTCATAAAATCTAAGATTTGCACCCAAAAAAATTGATGAATCAAAAGTCTGAATTGAGGGTTCTAGAGCCTATGGCGATAGGATCCTTTCAGCCAAATTTGGTCGAAATCGGTCAGAATGGTAAGGAGAAAAATCAATTTGATAATTTCCGGTACATTTTTCATAAAATCTCGGATTTTCACCCCAAAAATTTATGAATCAACATTCTGAAGGGAAGTTCTGGAGCCTACAACTATAGGGTACTTCCAGCCAAATTTGGTTGAAATCGGTCAAGTGGTTAATGAGGAGTAGTGTTTTAAAGCAAAAGTTGACGGACTTAGGACGGACTAGGTGAGCTAATAACACAAGGTACAACCCACATTTGACTGTTTTATTGGCCTTTTAACTTACATACAGCTTAGATTATTTAATTTTGTAAAATGTAAGTGAAACGGAATTAGCAATTTTGTGAAATAGAAAATGACTGTCCCTAATTCACGTTTCCAGAGTATCCATCTATCATCTGACGTCATAATCATCTAAGTAGCGTATAGGATAACATCATAATCATTACATCATAAATGATTCTATTTGGCCCGTCTTTAACTCTTAATCGTCTGACACGTACGAACTGTATGTCTCTACTATTTAATATAATAAACATGCTGTTGAATATTTTGAAACTAATTTGACTGGACGCTGTTGCTGCCATAGGCAGCAACAGTGCCCAGTCAAATTAGTTCCAAAATATTCAGTAGCTTATCATTATAGTTTCCGGGAAATTGATAGTCAGAGTTCAGAGATCAATCCATCCCAACACGAGCGAGGTGTGGTTGGAGATTAGCTAGAGATGGGCGGGGCATAGCTAAAACCGGAAAGGTCCATTGTATTGATACCATACTGTGTGGCTAATGTGAGACATTTGAATGTACAGGTATGGTAGTGAAACAAATAATTCATGGAATATTTTGAATGTAATTTGACTGGGCTTTGTTGATACCTATAAGGAAGCAACAGCTGTTTGCTCTTAAATTGTTTTCAAAACATTCAAGAGCTTTATTGTATGGTTGTTTTGAAATTCAGATACTGGTGGTGCCATATGGATGTCAAACTCTGAAAATGAATAGATCTGATTTGTCAGTCAATGATCTGACATCATAATCAAATGTGTCACTGTCACTGAAGTATCTGGCATCATAAACAAATGTGTCACTTATTAGCTGATGTCACAATCAAAATGTTGTCTCTATAAGGGAAATCTAAAAGTCTGTCTTCAAAGTATGGATTGTATGTTTTTGAGGAATTTGCAATTTAATAAACATTCTGTTGAATAGTTTGAAAGTTGTTTTGGGAGCTGTTAATACCATCCATACAGCCACAGCCACCAGTCAAATTAGTTTCCAGATATTCAACAACTTACCTAAGTATATATAGTTAGTTTGGTATTTAGTTTCTGGGAATTTAGGTTTCAAAGTTTCAGATCGATTCCAGCACACGTACAAGTGTGTTGAGATTGACACGAAATTGGCGGGTTATATCTAGAAATGTATTCCTAAATTGGTTATGAAAGTGTAGTAGGTTGACACGTGACAGATTCTTATTGACATGTGAAGCTCACTCTGAACAGTGGCCTCACAGAGGCCTGTATGATTTCACTGCAATATATTGTGATTTGATGAAAAATCTAAATTTATTACAATGAGAAAAGAATTTTTGAACAATTTGTGGTGACTTATTGAATATTTTCAAATTACTTACTTTGATTCAAAGATGTTGCAGTCACAGTAATTTCAAAATATTCAACAGTTTGATGCTGCCTTTCTCAACACCCCACCCCAATAATTGTTAAAGAGAGTCAATGATGAATGTGTATATTCAATAGAATCTAAATAAGCTGTTGAATATTTTGAAAGTAATTGGCCTAGGGACTATTGCTGCCTATAACAGCTCCCAATCAAATTAATTTTTAAATATTCAATGTTTATAAAACCAAATTCATCAAAGAATGGCAATTCCTACACATTCGTGACAGGCATTTTGATTTTTGTGACAGAGCTCTACCATTTTCATTATGATGTCAGCTAACATGTGATGTAATGGACCTGTCCAGTTTTAGATATTCCCCGCCCATTTCTAGCTAAGCTCCACCTACACCTCGCTAGTGTTGGGATCGATCGATCTCTGAACTCACCGTCTCAATTTCCAGAAAACTACAGGTAAGCTGTTGAATATTGTGAAACTAATTTGTCTGGGTGCTGTTGCTGCCTATGTCAGCAACAGTATCCAGTCGAATTGGTTTCACAATATTCAACAGCATCGTTATTAAATAGCAAAGACATACAATTCGTATGTGTCGGACTGTTAAGTGTTTAAGATGGAGTAAATCGAGTCATTCATGACGTCATCCTACACATCACGACGTTGATTATGACGTCATATGATGGCTGGATAAATTGGAAAGGTCCATTGATTTTGTGGCCAGATGCTTGAGTGACAGATCAGATACCCCATTCATACACAGAGCAGCAGCGGCTCTATGTTTTACCAAGTTCTATACTTTCCGTGACTCTTAGTTTAAAAGCATTACCTAAAATTAACAGTTATACAAGTAGTCGTGGCATCATGGAATACCATAATGCCACGACTCCATGAATTGTATAACTAAGTATAATGGCTGTAAAGTGTGGTCTATGTGATGTGTGTACAGGCGAGGTACTGTGTGACCCTCTGTGCACATATATCACTAACTGGCTAGCCAGTTACAGTAATTACGGTCGAAATCAGCTCCCACAGAATTCCACTGTGTATCAGAAACTCACATTGTGAAAGCCTCACCGGCAAAGTAAGACTGTCTTGTGGTATTAGTTTGTTGGAAGCATTTGTGGGCTATGCTGCTAGACGCTTTCACCGGTTGTGGTTTTGGTTCCCTGTCAATGATAAAATAACATGTAATTCATTTAGATCAGTTCCAGCTGTTATTTAACATAACGTGATTAACAGACTTGAATAGAATTACTTAATCCAAATAAACAGATCCAATTAATACAGTCTGACAATGCCTGGAGAGTGGTGGGTGTGCAAAGCGTTGACTCGACAATGTGTTCTCTCTGATCCCGCATGTGAGTCTAATCAAAGATAACTGTGTGTGATAGCCATGGAGACCCAGATAAAACAAAGACAAACATGTTTACTGTTCAGATTCGTCATCGAATAATTGACATGATCCATACATCTGCGGCGTTGCAATGTTTATACAATTCCTCGATAGCAAATGTGGATATTTGTCCATACAGCGAACGGTCACAAAAACTGCCTTATGCTTAACCTTCTTTATGCTGAATACACAACGATGGAACCTGTGCTGCAATATGATTTCCAGACTGGATTGTGATCCGGATAAAAGAATCCGGATTGGATTAAATTCTGGATCTGTGGATACCTCTGAAACTACTGGTCGGGTTTTGGTCAACTCTTACCAGAAGACAGCCTACGCATGAGGATACGATACAGCTGAGAAATAACGTAACATGTTTCCCAGCAAAATAAAACGGATTGTTCAAAATATTCAACAGAACATTTCTTACTAACAAATGTGTGTCTATTTTTGCTTTGAAACATGTTAGCTTATTTCTGATCTGTAGTGTAGTTCTATTAACCCTTTATCATTCAAATTTGTTAACGAAAATTTCAATTCTTCATAGAAAATGTTAATTTGCGGACCAAGAGAAGACGGTTTTTGAAAATTTGCCACTGGAAAGACTGGCTCGGTTATCGAGCCAGTCATTCCAGTGGTAAATTTTCAAAAATAGTCTTCTCTTGGTCTGCAAATTGACATTTCTCAACACCACTGCAAAAGCTGTTTTTGGCTGATATGAGGGCTAAAGGGTTAATGTCACCCCTCAATAGGCAGAATTTAACTATAAGTTAATTCAGAAAATGGGATTTTTGATTGTAAAGGATCAGAATTTTAGTAACGAAATTCTCTATAGTTGTAATAATATGGCAATAACGATGTGCGGTAATTAATGTGTGACATCAAAGAAATTCATGTTATAGACTTCATGGGCTACATGCTTACACGAGCTATGGAACACATTTATCACATCATTATCGAGATAATTAGCTCCTTTAGCATGGCACATCACATCTCACGACACCAGGTATCAGGGCTTTAGATTTACCTTATTTAATTACTTTCTGATTATTCAACACAATAAAAACCTGTTGTATGTGAACTATACCGTTGAAAGGGTTTCAATTTGCCGATAATATCCTACTATACCCACCCACACCGGTGTGGTGTGAAATCGATCGTAAATGTGTTAATACAGTTAAAAATACGATTATTAAGATGCGAGCTATATGTTTAATTATGGTGGTGGTGTGTGGCTACTGGGTACACATAACTGAGTAGGGATCATCCCAAATAAGGATTAGTGACCGGTACGGGCTGGTTAGAATACGATATGACTGACTACTAACATGTTTCAAACACTATTTTGTCGGATTAAGAGGCTGTCGGACTATTGACATGTCAGGGTAATGGGTTATCAGACTACTGGGATGTCGGACTAATGAACTGTCAGTTTATTGGGCTATCAGACTATTGGGCTGTCAGACTAATGGGCTGTCTGAATATTGGGCAGCCCCCCGTCTGTGGCATGTGTAAGATTCTATTGATCGTTCAAATTGATCCGGATATGAAATCCAATATGAACACCAGAAAGACATTTTAAAAAGAGAGATCCATAGGAGTGATTGAAAACTATGTAATTCAATTGTCCATGTCATGATGAGGATAGATATCTGAAATTCCATACTTCCATAGTCACATGCACCGTATTATCTACATCCCCATAATTCCCCATTGCTCAGTCTCTCAAAACTTACTTGCTATTCTCTCATTTGCTATCCCCATACAGACACCCTGACCTCAGTCATTATACTATAACACTTGCCCTATATAAACTATAATATTCAGGTTGGAAAGGGGTTGCTCGACTAGTATCTAGTCATGCAGGTGTTTAGTGATATTAGTCTTAGTCTATTAATAATAGCTCACACAAGTCAGACTACACAGATTAGAGTGTCAACGGTCGTTCACAATTTTGTCTGCTCTGGAAGAACAATCTGAGTTTTATCAATAGAGATTTTAATTAGTGGTGTGTGACGGTACTTTTAGGTCATGTCATTGAGACAAGTTATATATAAAATTCTCAGGATTATATTATATCAGTCTTTGCCAATATAGCAAGTATTACAGTACAGAGCACATGTGAAACCAAGAAAGACACTCAGAGTCTACCAAATGCATACAATAACCCAATTAAGACTTGGACAAACATTCAAGCATCAGCCATGCCAATTTCCTAGGCACGATCTACCATCGACTTTATCATAAAAAAATTCCAGTCACAATATTTACTATTATGGATGTTCCTCTGCCTTCAGAGCCGAGATCCATGTACTGATCACGTTCCTTATTTCTTCTCCATCAGACAGTATTCTGGAAGGATGCCGAGTTCATTGTCTGATAAGGTCTGTCACTCAGTTTCATTAAATCATTCTGTAGTTGACTTGAAATTTGTCGGCTAAGGGCCGTCTATGCTTCAATTTCGTGCACAACTATAAGCATTGTCTTGTTTCCTGTGAATGGCCAACATGTCATCATATTAATTTTAACACCCACTACATCTCGCAAATCGTTCTTTATGATATGTAATAATACTGATTGGAGAGCATGACATATTATAATGAGCAACATGGCAGGGCATGCCTCTTGTCCGAAACAAGGGCATACATCTATTCAACCGACCATTTTCAGCCTGAGCACAGTCATCACCAGTGCTTACTCAGGAACTTTAAACAGTAATCTTTTGGTCGGTCCTTTGTACACAGCATTCGTCTTGCATTTAAAGGCAGTCGTTTGGACCAGTGGAACATATTTGGATAGTTACATAGATGACCCGCAGAAATAGTCAAGGAACTAGGACAACTCTCCTGCTTATGAAGACAAGTTTAGACACAGAAACTGAAGACGTAGGGAACGCTTTCGATGTGGAACAACTTCCAACATAGGCCTACTGCTGGTGAAATAGCCAGCGAACAGTGCATGGTGCACGGTTCATCATAGCTTACACTGAAAGCACTGATGACGCCATTAATTCTTTGTCCACGTCCTTGTCTTTTACCGATGGTGACCTGCCTTACATTGGCACACTCTCTCGATCTTTAATAAATTTGCGACATCGAAAAGTGCTTCTGCCAACTCTATGAAATTTCCACTGGAACATTTCTAGAGGGCCTTCCAGAACCACTAATAGATCTTATTCTTGCATCTGCAATGAGATGTCTGTAATCAAATTAGGTCTAATCTAACTTAGCGAAAACGAAATTCTCACTTATGGAAATTATATAACTGCAGGTGAACATACCATAATAAATTCGACCTCTGATGACGCAGATTACTGGGTTGGTACTGGGCCAATACCGGGCCGAATAGGCCCGGCATTGGGCCAGTACTGGCTCAGTAACCTGCGTTATCAGGGTTTCAATCTGTCACAATCGAAACACACGTTGTGCAACAATGTATATACAATATTCGAACTATTGAATAAGTTTATCAAAATCAGCTCCCCAAAGCTGGGCAACTGGTCAATAATGAATTGCAGTAATAAAGCTGCTACGTTCTCAGTAAATGAATCAGCTTTCATTTTGAGTTGAATCAATATGAAACGCTGTACACATAGACTTGGTTCATGACAATGCCATCTCACCAGTTTGCTTGCTTCTACAAATCTCACTTATAAATCCCATGTTCGTCTTAAGGGAACATTTAGGATAATATTTGACTTGGATTAGTGCTTTGATTGGAAGACACTTGCCATCACTAACTCGGCTGTTTTGCGTAACTCTCATCTGTTATACTCGGCATTCTAGAGTTCATTAGCATTCAGTTCACAGTCAAGATAAACATCACTCCATGTGTCAACAGCCCATACTTGGTAATCCGAAATAGGAATGAAGGATAGGAGAAATCTTACACCGCAGTGATGCTTTCAGTTTCTATTTGAACAAAGGAATGACGACAGTCCAAACCATTGTCTCTTCACAGCCCGGTTGCAGTGACCTCTCAAAAGAATGTCTATAACTCGGAACCCAGATATGGCATGGAAGCAAGGCTTGCGTAACCCAGTCCTGATAAAACAGGCTACTGGGTCATTAGTGGGCCAATACCGGGCCGATAAGCCAGGTATTGGCTAAGTACTGGCCCACCAACACGCGTTATGAGGGAGTTGTCAACGTGTCATCAACATATATGGAATAGACACGCACACATTAATTGACCCGACGATCCTGTCTCGCTAGATTCATCATCAAATTCTGATCAATGTTACAAGCAAGCCCATTGCAATTGCCTCTATCTCTACAAAGGAATAACATGATTTTTATCTGACTTCAACACATTCCGGAATTTATTACCAGAATTCTACCTCTGATTATTTGATTTTTATAAAGCTGTGTAAAAAAATTACTTAGCAGATAGGTATTATATAACCTCAATAACATCTGTGGTGTATGGTATATTTAGTGTATATATCAATTGCTAAAAGACTACAACTAACGGGTGTTAACTGAATTCAGCCACATAGTCTTCACGATAATCATCAGTTACACATTCACGTGTGTCCACACACCAGCATATGCACAAAATACGTACAAATATCCATAATTCATATCATATTTTGATGAATTTGACTGAAGAGTTAATTTGTTGTTGCCAATTCAAGCAATTCGACTAATATCAACACAATGGCAAAAGATGGGAGAGAAAACGAACGAAAAGCAATATATTGTATACCCATCATAAATATATATATATATATATGCCTAAGCTAGAGAGTGATGATCATAGACCAACAACAACGACAGCGACGGCACCTGCAGCGACTATAACGATAACAACAGCAACAACTGGGATGTGCCAGGAAATTACTAGTACTTTTTGCATGCAAAAGCATCGTGGGATGAATTTCAAAGTGAAAAATGTTAGTACTATTTCCAAGAATCGGAACATGCTGGTATTAACACAACAGTGCTGATATATCAATCGAAGTGAAGGTATAGGGAATCAGATTTGAATACTAATCTCTTTCAATCTTTTGGTGACATTGTGATATCGTATGCTCATTTACCTTTAATTCTTGGGTGGTTTGTAAATTTTATTGGTTAATTATATCTTCACCAAAAATGTTTAACCAATGAAATAATGAGAAGATTCTTCTGAAAAGAAATCACCATATTATTAGGCCATATAATTTAGTTGAGACGGTGGCCCTGTGATTAGCCTCCTTAACAAGCATCTGCAGAAATGTCAACTACAGAATAGGATCTAGCAGAGCGTCGGAGAGCACTCAAGTCCACAAACAGTGACGGTTCGTTCAGTAAGACCAGGCACATTCTGTATAAATATAACCTATCTTATGCTACATAGCTGCTGGAAGTCCCACCCGCACGTGAAGCAGTCAAGCAACTGATTAAGAAGCACGTCGACAGATTCTGGCATTATCAGGTGACTGTAGAAACCACAACTAAATCCACAACCATATATATTAATCTACAGCCATGCCTATCTAATCAAACACACAGAGACGTAAATAGAACGTACAATAAAGCCATACTACTCACTGGATGCTACATAGTTCAGGATAACCATGGCCATATTTAATCAGAACTAGGTGGATCCTACTTGTATTTCGTCACGAGTGCCAAGAAGATCGTGAACACTCTCTCTAAATGTCCAAAGCTCCAAACCATCAGATCTAGATATTTTCCGGAAATCGTTAGCACACTGTAGGATTATGGGCGCATAGACCTTTCAATAGTAATTAAAAAGTCATCCTCCGACCTGCTTCAATTGCTGCTCGATCCAATCACATCTATTATTATTAAACGTACTAACAAACAATAAATATACATATTAGAATCCATAAGTAGATGCCATATGTACGAGTGCCACCAGACGCGATCTCGCATTAATGCTATCTGGCATTATCTGTGAATGCCAGAAAGCCACCAATACCTCTACAGAGGGTTCTTCCAGGTCACAAGAGGACATCCAATAAACCAACCAACCGATAGTCTCATTATTGAGTCTGTTTACTAATAAAAGGATCCAATCTCTCACTCACATATATCTGACGCCATAATAAAATAAGTCATGAAATTCGAAAAGTCAAACAAATATACAAATTGTATGTTTTTGATGGGTATAAAACTGAAGAAATATTTTCCTGAATATTTTGAAACTAATTTGACAGGGAGCCTATTGCTGCTGGCAGCAACGGCCCTCAGTCTAATTAGTTTCAAAATAATCATCAACTTTCATCTATATTTACCTTGAAATGGAAATCGATTCCAACACGCGTAAGAATTGGGTGGTGCGTAGTGAGAAATGGGTATGGCATACGGTAGCTCGAGGTGGATTTTACTATTTCCACCAGTCTGCGCAATAAGGAGAGCACATGTCTTTCGGAAACAAACTAGGTCAGCAACACCATGTGATGATAAAATCAGCGGGCTAGATCATCATGCACACTGAAAAATCTGTCAAGTGCAAAAACATTATGTTGAATTTTTTAAAACTAATTTGACTGGGTGCTGTTTTTGCCATAGGCAGCCTCAGCACCCAGTCAAATTATTTTCAAAATATTCAATAGCTTACCGGCATAGTTATCTTGAATATGGGATTCTGAACACGCGCAACATGTGGGCGGAGCTGAGCTAGAAATGGACGGGGTATAGCTAGAAATAGATCCCTCTATTTCTGCAATTCTATCATATATGTCGACCAATCTAACCGACGCAAGATTTATGAACCATGTATCATTTGCAATGACGTCTTCAGGGTGATGACATTAGCCATCCATATATCATTGTGGAGAGAGTCTCTAAATACTAATGCTCAAGTTTCATAGAAATAGAGCACCGTCTATCCAATGCAATGCCAAATCCTATAATGAATCACTGGCAACAAATCAGCGGAATATTTGTCAAAAACACTCCCGAATCGTTTGTCATCTTATGCTTAACTTTGTCCTGGCACGAGTTGCGGGCCAGAGGAAGATAATGGCGTGTTTGTCTTGAGTAAATAGTCGTCTATCACGGATCATGGCATGTGTACCTCCTTATAACGCACTGGCTCTTAGCAAGGGATTTGTGCAATGTCCAAACAGTGGAACAAAACTGTCATGAAGTGTTTATGATAAGAGATGATCGTGATGATGTAGAGACATCAGATAGGAATAGACTAATACATCTTCATCAATATGCCATTATTGACATGTCGTGAATGACAAGGCTGAAGAAGCAATCTAATATAAACAAGAGCAGGCAGCTTGCGACCCATGACAATCCTCACTTTCATTGAAAGCAAAAGTGTATGCAGTACTGCACATTAAATTGACATGAAGAAATTAACTCACCCTCTGTCAGAGATGTGATTTTCTTAGAATAATCAGCACCTATCATGCATATATATTGATCCATTATACTCGATGCATCAGGTTGCTCCTGATGATACTTAGCACACGCCCCACGCACGTACGTACACGTTCTACATGAGCAGTTAACTGACTAAATATTTTCAATAATATTCTTCAAACAGATCGGAGTGAGCCAGACTATCATTATATGATACCAAAGATGGCCACAAGCGCAGACAAAATGCTCGGGTAACCGCTTTCCTATCGTCAAAGAGAGGCAATTATCCTGATAACCTAACTGATAGAACAGGATGATTTAGGCCTACAATTACATAATAAGCTTCTAGTACATTTTGGGGAATAAAGAAACATGGCGCTGACAGGGAAATGAGTGGCGTCTACAGAGTATCACCATCTCGCATATACTAAACTCATGATGAAATACGACACAATACATTCCAGGAATCATGGATTTCAAGATCGTTAAATCATTCATTGATTGGATTTTCTGAGAAATAGCTGTCTTTAGCTCATCACAAATATCTGTCGTGTGGTCATATTTTTAGCTGTTGCATCTTGCTATTCGCCAAGGCGAATGTGTTCTT
Organism: Chaetoderma sp. LZ-2023a; assembly: GCA_034401795.1. Taxonomy (NCBI): domain Eukaryota; kingdom Metazoa; phylum Mollusca; class Caudofoveata; order Chaetodermatida; family Chaetodermatidae; genus Chaetoderma; species Chaetoderma sp. LZ-2023a. The sequence goes on from CM067374.1 coordinate 76,350,801, forward strand.
AGAACATCATAACGGTATTTTATATGTTTATTTTGCCATAAATATGGAAATAAAAGTTCCCAATATAGGGAATATACACTTTTTCTGTTCCATAAGGTGGCTGCTTAAGACAGGTTTAGAGCCACCGCTCATAAATAAATTTTGAATAGGATGTAAGACGTTTTCTGCTGAATATTTGTGACTTAATTTGATGAGAAGCACAGCAATGGTGTCCAATCAAATAATCCCAAAGTATTCATCAGTACGTCTTATCTGTTTTGGAAACATGTTAAGTTATTTCTGAGCTGTTTTGTAGCCCATTCATCAATATCGTGACCAATTTCTGAGGACATAGTATCCCCTATTACCATCCAAATCCGGATTTTATTATTTGCTCCTTCTGATAGCGACATTTTTATGGTACCCACAACGGTTTACGACGACCAATTTTCGTCAGCTAGCATTTTTATTTCTGATCTCATCGATAGAATGTAATAATTTGAAACAGACCCTACGGTGCTCCTATTGATGGACGTATATCAGAGAATTGTCAGCTGCGATATTTGGATGCATATATAATCGTGTACTGGTAACTGGTATGGGTGTGACGTATACATTGCACCTGGGTTGATGGCATGGCCAAGCTGGCTTGCATGACTGGCCGTGAGGTTCAGGCTGCTGGTTCTGGAGAGGGTGCTAGATTATGCATAGGCTCTTGGCTGGGAAAAGGATGTAAAGAGCGTTAATTATCATTGGCTGGATGCTGGCAATGAACATTTTGAGTGTCTTTGATTGCGGAATGCATGGGTGCATGGGCACACCGTGGAGTGCCTTCATCATGCTGGAATTTGGCGAATATACCGAATGAGCTGATGAAGGGTGAAGAAGTTATGCATTATAAGTTGGAAGGTCTAACGTAGCAACATGTCCTATATTCGGTCAATCTATTATAATTAGCCTAACTGTTAGTCATATCTACACTTTGCTGTCTGTGTGGTTACATACATACACGTGAGAGCTAATTTCGTAAGATGATTCACAGCTTCCCCGTAGCAATGTTATATTATCAAAGGCCAGCTTAAATATTATAAATACATCTACAAATATTTTGATGACTCTAATTCAGTGTTCTTAATGCATCAACCTACTTGTTTTGATATCAATGTTTCAATGCTTTGGTGTATATCTGCAAAGGAATTACGTTGCAAAGTGGAATTGTCCGATGTTGTAGATGGCAGAAAAATCTACTGCACAAAGTCATCCAGATGTACCTTATTTATTGCGTTCTTGGGTTGCAACTCTTGTGCAGACATTCCAACACATCTTATACTAGACGTAAAATGCTCTTATGACTTCTATTACTCCGATCTTTATATATCAGCGTAACTTTTACAGCTGCGAAGTATAAAACAGTCAGGTAGACCTATCCATGCACAAACACAAAAAATCATACTTCGTCTTAAAATTTTACCAAAGGATATGCTTTTACTCCAATCGCAAAGTTTGCTTCTTACTTCAATCAGGTCCATGTGCGCGTCTTTTACTCTCTTCCTGCTGAATTTCTGCATACTACATCTTGCTTAGCAACTAACAACTTTCAATCAAATTGTTTCCAAAATATTCAGCAGCTCCAGTTATTTTGCACTGGCATTTTTGTATCGTGCCCTTCAGCAGGCAGACAGTTGTTAACTACTATGCCACTAAAGAACCAATTAAACGCAACTGTAAGCGAAACATGTAAAAACAAGGGAGAATGTTATACCGTCCAACCAAGATGGCCGAATGTCAATTAAAGAGAGGACAAATAGTGGTATCGTCATTTGACCTGTCAACATATAGCAATTGAGCACCAGTACCAGTGCAGTCAAAATAATCAGAAAATCCTAAACGTGAGCAACTGAGGGACCCATTTCTATATATGCTCCGCCGATTTGAAGCTAAGCTCCGCCCGCCTTTTACGCATGTTGGAATCCATTTATATGCTTTGAATCCTGGATTGCAAATAAAACAAAAATGCACCTTCGTAGCCTTTTGGTTTTACCGGGAAAAATCTGTTGCCAATTTCTTAAATTCATCCTGTCACCATACTCTTAATTTTCATGGCGGATCCTGGTGAGGAAACATTGACATACCGTGGTTAACTGAATTTGTTTCATCAATTCATACACTGCTTACTACACTGCTATTCTTGACATCCAAGAGCTGTCTGTTCTAAATTCCCAGGAATCTAAGGTTGGTCAGGAAAACCCCGGATTTCATAACGTAATCAGTGCTTGTGCCAACCCTGGTTTATCTAGACATGTTCTTGGAATAGCATATTGTTGAAACTCATATAACACATCTTTCTGATTTTCAGTGTCATGAGCTATTGGACCCAAGCTACAGTGGTTCTTTAAGATGTGTGGTCCTATGCCCCTGCTGCTTAATGGGTGAATCTGATCTGTCATTCAAGTATACGACGTCATAATCAATTACGCCATATGTAGGCTGACGTCACAATCATAATTGACAGAGAATAGGCATACTATGTCATAAAGATGGAATAGTCTAACAAGGGTACGAATTTTACATGCGTGTCTTAGATGGATTTACTATTTAATACACATTCTGGTGAATATTTTGAAACTATTTGACAGCACCCAGTTAAATTAGAATCAAAATATAAAAATCTTACCTGTAGCCTCTACTTACCTTGGGACTGGGATTCTGATAATTATGGCTTCAAAGTATATAAATCGACTCCAACACGCGCAAAAAGATTAGCTTGACTTAGCTTGAAATGTGTCACAGCTAAATATGGACCCTCAAATGTTAATCATCATTCGGACCCAAAAGTTATTAAATTTTACCGATAGATAATGATTTGTCTTAAACAATCGTGTCTTTGGTGACCACATATTGATGGTCAATACAGGTCTTAAAACATTGGCATACTACGTTTACATATCACGTAATGTATTAGTACCGTCAATTATGATCTAAAGATTTGCCAATTTGGCAGGGAGCTGTGGCTGGGAATGGGTTAATTAAGGGTTACATGCGGCTACATATGTCACTCGGCAATGTCACTTATAAAGTTATACGACAATGAGCTGTAGACTTGGTGGTCATGGGGGTCATCACGATCCGGTCGTGCTGGCGAGGGAATCGTGCGCCAATTGGCCTGATGGCTTTCAGACATCGTTTTACTCAATCATTCTGCCACACATTCTGGAGAAAAGTCACATGTTTTGATTTCAATTTAACTATAGCGCTAATAGTCAATTCGACCACTTAATGACACTATGGAGAAGTTTTCCAACGCATTTGGAACATTCTTTATCACCGCTTTAAGACTCAGGCCGCCGCGATGGTGATCTTTCTACACCCACAAGCGTACGCGTACAGGTGTACTGTAGTTCGGATTGACCGGTCGGATACGGCCGTACCTGCTAAGCTGGGTATGCGGCGCCCGTCCTGGATTCGTTTCCTGAACACGCCCATCTGGGTAGAGCCATAAGCATATATAGGCCTATGGGAGAGATAGACGCTGTTTATATGGAGCGCGTAGTTACGACCTAGATAGGATGGCGCTTTTAGTGTACCGAGATGGTACTCTGTAATCCTTATTGATAGCCTGTTCCCGTTAAATCTGGCATTAATCAGGACCAGAATTTTCAAATCTGTAAACCATTTCAAAATCGGTTGAGAAATGGCAGGGAAAACTTCATGATTGTCTTCAAAATATTGCCGTGACGTCATAACCATGTGGACGCAAAACTTCTAGAATGTTCTAGAAAGTTCGACTGCGATATTATTAGCTGCGTGCTGATGGGTTGTTGCTCGAACGATGATTGGATGGAGCCTGCGCCTGTGACTGTATAAAAGGAGAAGCGATCCAGTGATCGAGAGCATCCTCGACCAAGGGCCGAACAGGTTGAACCTGTACTAGCTACGATCGACAGATATTACGCATATGACTTCAGTTTCTGTCGCATTCCCGTAGCTACCAGTAGCCAACCCACCGCAGTAAAAACAATTTTGTAAACTCCCTACTTACGGGAGTAATTTGGAACTTCTGATAATTGTTCACGAATACTAACATCTACATTTGGAACACAAATTTGCGAGACTAGAGAATATGTGAGTCTACAGATGTAGAGGCAGGATGTTCTTTGATGGATGACTCGCTGGATTTGCCGGCCATGCCTAAAAGTGGTATTTCAATTGCAGCCGCATTGATCGTGTAGGTTCTTTCTACTTTCGACTGCAGCAAGTAAACTCTGCCCGGCGCATCTTCAGAGATGGCTGACGCACCCAGCACGATGAAGCTTTGTTTTGTATCTTCGTTTGCCTCTGACAACCCCCGCTAGTGACGGGTTGTTTACACCTTCCATCCATGCCATCAGTGTACGGGAACTTTCTTCACCACGTAGTACTATCGTATCTTTTACTGACTGTTCGTTAGACATTCTATTAGGCCAACAGTGCTGAGCGATGTATCCTTCCCACCATGAGTGTTCTTACGGAAGTCTTGTTTGCGGAAAACAGCTTTCGGGAACCGACCTGCGGGAACTTTCCAGCTTCTGGAGGGCGCATCATCTCACGTCGACTGCGGATTGACGTCTCAATTTCAGTAACACGGTAGCCTAATTTAGGAATGACTACCAAGTAGTCAAGTAACTATACTTCAGTTTAATTATTTCCCTATATAGGTTTTGTTAATTATATTGTATCCGCAAGAACGGTCCCGATTACTAAAAGGAACCGTAACGGTCTCAGGACCAATAGTTATAATTTCTGTCTTTGTTGTTAATTATTCTCATTTTCCTCAATGTGTTGCTAACCCCACTATAGTAGGTTCGTTAACCTGTACTGATATATATATATATATATATATATATATATATATATATATATATATATATATATATATATATATATATATATATATATATATATATATATATATATATATATCTTAATCATTTGACACCGTATTGTTTGTTCTGGTTAAATTATGTATATATATGGCCAGTGGCCATCTGTTCATATGTTTTGTTTATTCATAGAAAATATAGGACTGCAGTGCCCGTAGGAAACACTATGCAGCAACATTTTTATATGCAACACTTTCTCCCGCCACCAACAATTTTTCACTGAGGTCGCTGTCCATGCTACAACTCTGTTTAGCCCGGCATGCTATCGACTAAACCTTTTCTATTCAGCTCAATAGGATGGGTTCGAAATGATTAGAGGCACTTTGTTCATTACATACTGTGTAATATATTCTTCTCTTCCGGTAGTGCGATAATCTAGCCCCGCACTAATAATAATAATAATAATAATCTTTATTTCAAGAGGGTACATCGTCAGTGGCCTGATGTTCCCGAGGCCCTCAAAACATATATACACTATGTACAATAATATATAATTATATACACGCCAGGTATGTACAAATAGACATGTGTACAATAATTGCACTTACACGCACGCATGCACGCGCTCGCTGAGACACGCAGGCGGGCGGGCAGGCAGGCATACAGTAAGGCAGGCAGGCAGGCAAACATGAAGGGAGGTAGACAGGCAGACTTATACTAGTTGCGAGTCTTCAAGGTAACAGGTAAGCTGTTAAAAATATTTTGGGAAACTAATTTGACCGGACACTGTAGCTACCTAAGGCAGCATCTGCCTCCAGCCATATTAGCCCCAAAATATTAAACAGAATATTTATTAAATCATACATGTTCAAGTTCACTTTATATAAATGTACATAACGACTGTGGTGGTAGAGTATTTGCAGTACAGTAATAATTACATGTGTGTAATATTCATAATTCTATGATTCGGTAGTAGTAGTAGTAGTGGTAGTAGTAGTAGTAGTAGTAGTAGTAGTAGTAGTAGTAGTAGTAGTAGTAGTAGTAGTAGTAGTAGTAGTAGTAGTAGTAGTAGCAGTAGTAGTAGCAGTGGTAGTAGTAGCAGCAGCAACAGCGGCGGCGGCGTTTGGCGGCGGCGGCAGCGGCGCCGGCAGCGGTGGTAGTAGCAGCAGTAGCAGTAGTAGCAGTAGTAGCAGTAGTAGCAGTAGCAGTAGTAGCGATTGTAATAGTAAGTCATTTTTTTTTTCATCCTAGCCCTTAATTATCGTATTATAATTGTCCCAAAGGAAAGCCTGGCACGTGTCTAAGACCATTGTGAATCCCAAAGCGTTTTCGTCTCTTCAGATGACCAAAACTTTGTCTCGAAGGCAGATGTGGCAATGAAACGAAGAAGAACAGATGATTATTATTATTATTATTATTATTATTATTATTATTATTATTGTTATTATTATTATTATTATTTTTATTATTATTATTAGATGTTCATCTATCTTGTATGTTTGATGTGAATGACCTAAGTGTTGACGAATGCTTAGTATCCGTTAAGACTCATAAGTAAGATTTTGTCTCTCTTCATGCTCCACTCAGCCTTGTGGCTTCTTAATTGTTTGGATGTCCCCATCTGCACCATGGGCTGATCCGACTCTGGGAAACTATTGGGGTTTCTGAACGGTGATGGCCAGGGTGTGGTGTCACACACAGTCCCGTGTATCTTTGGATACTTAGTAGTTAGCACTTTAAGCCAATGTAGGAAAGCACTGCGAAAACAAATGTATTAATTATTATTTTACTTACTGACAATCCTCCCGCACCGCAGTGCAAAACTGGCAAATTGTATATAAACCTAATGACAGGTAAAACGGTTAGTTCCATAGGACCCAGTGACAGGCGAGATACGCATTCCCACCGAATTCCGTTAAAATGTCTAGGCATGATATTTAGATCTGCCATGCCCTTGCGGAAAGGACATTTACGGTGGGTATTCGTCTCTCTCACCACACCATAACGATAAGAGAAATGGTCTAATAATGCTTTTGTGAAATGTAACCCGTCTTGTAATGTTTTATGTGTTTGCGGGGCGGGATATCCAGATTCTTATCCAGTTCGGAGATCTTGCTACGTAACATGTATGAGCGCTGTCTCTAGTAATTGATGTCTTGGGGCATCTGTTCTCCGTGACAGCCATATCTAAAAGCTAGGTAGATATCAGCCAGTTGCAGCCTAAAATAATTCTTGTTCTGCAAACAACTAAAAGGAATTAAGCAAAGCAGAAGGCCCACAGAAATAAAGTGGCAACTACTAATACAGCAAACCGAGAATTACATAAGACGGTCACAAGGGAATCCATCAGGAATCCCCCACCCCATCTTCACGTAAAACAGTACGCACCCCTATAGTCATAATCTCACTAGGTATGGTCTTGTCTTTCTAAAGCATTTTTGATTGAAATATTAGAGTAGGCCCATTTTTTGTCTACTATTCTTCTCCCGCTTTAAGCAGTGGCGACACCTTCCCGAGATGGAGGCGCGGGAACCAGCGAAACAACAACAACAACGGCAACATGAGAGAGCGGATAGAAGAGATTAACAAACAAATCTCCGCACTCACTAATTTAGTTACAACACTCAGCACCAACCTCGACACCACCCAGTTTAGGATAGCAAACACCACCAGCATCGCACCGCCATCGAACACCGGTCAGCGGTCAGCCAGGCCATTGGAGGGAACGGTGTCCTAACCGACCTCCCTCTACACTGCCTGCTCCAGACCGTAGCATGCCGCAACCAGAGAAACAGTCAAACTCCTAAGGGTACCGAATCACAATGAGCCACTTCGGTTCCTGTATCCGTCTCCCGGCTCAACTGCGGTTTTCATGCAACAACGTTCAGTGGCCACCCATCATCCACAGAAAGCAACTTACATACCGACACCAAAAAGCACGGCTTCACATATGTCAGTGCCTACGTTGCCTACCCCATCTGCAACAAGGACATCCCCTTCTTTTTCCTACCACGACACGCCTTCTTTCCTATGTAAAACGGTGGTAGTAGGTTGTGGCACCTCCCCTGAAACAACGTTTTTGAAAGCACCACGTCCCGCCACCAAGACACTAGATTCTTGGTGCCCTTTGGTGATATGCGGAACACCACCCCATCCAGCATCATCTTCCGCATCCACAGACAGTAGCGATTTGGGAGAGATAATTCACTCCACCTCATGGATCCGCCAGCGCCGACATAAACAAAGAAACGCACGTCCTTGGTGTCATCATTGTTTCTTCTGCACTTCACCGAAGCATCCTATGAAGCATTGCAGTAAATGGCTTGCACAGGTAGAGCTTATCCATCATCCCGTATGCGCCGCCGTATACACTAATACCGCCTACACCGAAATGGCAACAACACCACCACCATTGCTACCCCCAGCTCCGTCTTCACCATAGTCTTCACACCAGCGGAGACGACAAACTGGCCCTTTCCTCACTCAGCCATCCACAGCCTTACAAGAAGCAATACGGAAACAGTCGGAATATATACAGAGTGATGCTGTTCCAATGCCATTATCGCAGACCGCATCATTGGAAACTCTTCCGCAGGTACATCGCAAAGTAATATACAAATGTGCCTGTTGGTTTAGTGGCGTTTCCACCAGTGCCACCGTCGACACCGGTGCTTCTATCACAGTATTTAACCAGCGCTTATATGAGAGCATCCAACCTCATAAGAAGCCTCCCCTTAAGCCTACAAATATTTACCTACAGATGGCTATGGGAGCAGATGTACCCGTAGCCGGTGTGGTTAATTTAGTTATCCAAATAGAGGAAATGCAATTCATTCAGAGAGTTGTCATCGCCTCTATCCATAACGACGCCCTACTTGGCTCTGATTACCTGACTGCCAGCGAAGCCATCATACACTGCAGACAACAGGAACTTGACATACATGGCCGACGAATACCTCTCAGACCAGCATCGTCATTATACGATACGTGTGCGGTAATATTATCAAGTACCACCACAGTTGAGCCGGGACAGGAACATATCTTATGGGCCACCGCACCAGAGTTAGGAAGCAACACACACATCGCCATGCAGGAACCCGACCCTGATTATATGATCGCCTCACAATGCGCAAGTTCCCGTATAATAGTGGACACTACTAATAAGAAAAAAGTACCTTTTAGACTACCAAGAGGGATATGCTCCTCGAGGGGTGCTCTAAACATGCGGCAGGGGGCCCGTGAGGGTCCGGGGCCACGTGAAATCAAAGGTATAGTGCAGAGGAGATACTGAAGGCCTCCGTGTCTAACGAAGGATGAATTAACATCATACTGTGGTACCATCTAGTTGGCGTATTGTTTGGGCTGCCAAGATTTTTCCCACCTCTAAGTCTCGGTAAGTGGACCATGCGTGATATGTGGATGACAGTCCACACCCAGGACATAAAAATATCTCTAGGTTTTTTGTTTTTTTCTTACTAGATGATAGTCCTGCAGGCAAGGCCGGGGAAAACGGTCAAAGTTCGTATTCTGTTGGCAAACAGGTTTGGATCAGACCGTCGGTTGCCCCTGAGTGTGAGCTCAGATGGTGATCGCTATCGACTGAGTCGCCGGTCGGCCGTCTTGATCATGTCAGTTCATCTGTGTGATCAAGATGGCTCACTACACAGCCGGTGTAACCTGTCACTTGCCGGATGGGTGGAGCAGTCTGGCGCCCAGGTACCCATGGGGTGGATGATCTGTCTAAGTACGATCTGCGCAGGGCCTCTCAGCTAAAATGACGTCAAAGTACGATCTACGCAAGGGCCTTAGCTGCGATGCATCTAGCGGACATCACCTCCATGGTACGGTCTATGCTGGGCTACGGCCCCTTGCCAAGATGACCCTATTGGCGCCCAGTACTGTTTGCTCGGCTCGGGAGTCGTCAGTGTGCATCTTGACTCTGTTCCAGATTCTGTTCCCCTGATTTGGACAGGTCTTTATCTCAGGCATATATGTAGAGGTACCTAGCCTAGGCTGCATGCTGTGTGGGGAACTGGGCGTCCATCCGGCATGGCGGGGACAGCGAACCACACCAGGGAGGCCAAAGGGTACAAGTGGTTAAATGGTACCGCAGATCCCATCACTCTGGAACCCGGAGTACGCCGCAGCGATTTAGTGGACATAATCTCATTGGGTTCACCTGCACTTTCTGACACAACACCGCAAATGACTGATGAATTACCCGAACATTTACAAGAAATTCGGAAACTACTACATAAGTATCACGATAGTTTTTCCTCCGTGGACATGGATCTCGGAGAGACTCATCTCGTATGACACTCCATCGATACGGGCAATAATCGCCCTGTACGACAACTGGTATGACGTCTTCCCATTCACAAGGAAGCGGAAGCACACCAACAAGTGAATGACATGTTGCGGACTGGTATTATTGAACCCTCAGCATCTCCATGGGCTAGCCCTACAGTGCTAGCAGGCAAAAAAGGACGGAACCTTGCGGTTTTGTATAGACTACCACTGCCTTAATGATCTTAGCGTTAAGGACGCTTATCCATTACCACGAATAGATCAGGCCTTGGATTCCTTTTCCGGAGCCAAGTGGTTTTGTACCCTTGACGTAGCTAGTGGTTACTAGCCATGGATGAAGCTGATATGGAAAAGACGGCATTCATTTGTAGGGACAGCCTTTTTCAATTCCGCAAGATGCCCTATGGGTTGTGCACTGCTCCCGGAACTTTTGAACGACTCATTGAGCAGGTATTAACCACCTTGCAATGGGAGATCTGTCTCTGTTACATCGATGACGTAATAGTCCTTGGACCAACGTTTGAGCAAACCTTGACAAATTTGGAAACTGTGCTCTCCCGCTTCCACAAAGCCAATTTGAAACTCAAACCGAAGAAATGTCATCTCTTCAGACAGAGCGTCGAGTTCCTGGGACACGTCATATCCGGTGATGGAGTGGCTACACAGCCATCGAAAACTAAGGCAGTAGCAGAGTGGCCTTGGCCCTCTTCAGTTACGGAGCCATGGCGTTTCCTTGGCCTATGCCAGTACTATCGCCGTTATATCCGACATTTCAGCGAGATTGCTTCACCCCTCTACAAGATCACTGAGAAAGATCGACCATTTGAGTGGACGAGTGAGTGTGAAGGCTCCTTCAGGGCGCTGAAGGAACTCTTGACGACTGCCCCAATTCTTGCTCACCCTAATCCAAACCTCGATTTCATCTTAGACACTGATGCGTCAGCTTCTGCTATTGGTGCAGTTCTATCTCAGGTCACCGAAGACGGAACAGAGCAGGTGTTGGGTTACGGTTCGCGTACTCTGAATAAAACAGAGAGAATATATGCAACCACCAAGCGAGAACTATAGGTGGTGATCCATTTCGTCAAGTATTATAAGCACCTTCTGTACGATTGCCCTTTTACACTCCATACAGACCATGCCTCGCTACGGTACTCAGGAACTTAAACAATCCAGTGGGGTAGGTAGTGAGATGGCAGGAATCCCTGCAGGCCTATAACTTTAACGTTGTTCACTGTCCCGGCAAATTGTATGGTAATGCCGACGCCCTTAGCAGAATCGGCGCAGTGGCTGAACACGAAGAGGCCGCCACCGTGACACAGTCATCACAGCCATCTCCGGAGTTCCCCGAATTGAGGTGCACAGAGTGGAATCCGGAGAAAATCGCATACCACCAAACAACAGACGTGCAGACACGGAATATATATGCGTAGATTCAGGAGGGGGTACGTCCTCCTAAGGAATCGGTAACACCTTTATCCACCACGGCATAATATTATTACCAACGGTTCGAAGAATGTCAATTAATAAATAACATTCTATACATTAATAACCGTTTGGTAGTCCCGGAAAGTTATCGGGAACTTATATTGAAACAACTACATGATAACACCGGACATCTGGCCGTGGAAAGGACTATTGCCCATATCAAACTGAGATTCCACTGAATCGGGATTTGCGATAGTGTCAAGGCATGGGTTGCCAAATGTATCCCATGCCAAAATCGTGCTGTTGGTCAACACCATATCGCACCATCACAAATTAAGATTGTTGGTGCACCGTGGGAGCGAGTGGCTATCGACGTGCTCTGACCCTTGAATATGACGGATGATGGAAATTAATACATCCTCGTATTGCAAGATTATTTTATGAAGTGGGTAGAAGCATTTGCTCTGCCGGACCAAGAGGCATCCACCGTAGTGGAGGTCTTGGCCAGCAATGTGTTCTGCTGCTTTGGTATGCCTTATGAGTTGCACTCCGATCAAGGAAGGAATTTTGAGAGCCGGCTCATATCAGAGCTCTGCAAATTATTCCATATCTTCAAAACAAGGACAACTCCATACCACCCCCGGGGTGATGGGATGGTAGAGAGAGTCGACAGAACTCTCGCGGAGATGCTTACCAAGGAAACATGCCTTGATTGTAGAGATTGGGACCTATGGCTCCCGTATGTACTCACTTCAGAACATTCCAGCATGGGCTACACCCCTGCTCGGTTAATGTTAGGTCGTGAATTAGCCTTACCCCTGGATCTGGCCATGCCACGAATACCAGGGGAGAAAAATTCACCATCTCTCTATGTCGAACTCTTGCGGCAAAGGATAGAACAAGCCCATGAGCTAGTGAGAGAAACACTATCCACTGCACACCAGTGGCAAAAGACATGGCACGACTGGAGGGTGCATGGAGATCCATATGAAGCAGGAAGAATGGTTTGGGTACACAATTCACGACAGTCTGCAAACGTGCCTAGTAAACTGAGTTACCAGTGGAAAGGCCCCTATGTGGTAGTAGGTAAGACGTTGGATGTGACCTACCGTATCCGTGCTTCAGATGGCCTGACCTCAGTCATTCACTTCGATCGTCTTAAACCTTGTGTCATTGATGACCCAGCACCAGAGCTCGGACTGGGCATTTCTCATGACACCGGTACCCAGGCAGATATTTCTACGGAAATTAGTATTCCCCCAATTAGCGCAGAGCAATGCGGTGCTAGTTCAGCCCCAGTTCTACCAAGCCAGAACGTGGATGAACAGGCGGCTAAGGCTGACGACGATGACGAGATACGTACTCGCCCTCTCCCTCCTCAGCATGGGTCTACTCGATCTGGGAAGTCGTATATCTGAAGAATTTCATGTTTGTTTTGTCCAAGGAACTGGATGGAAAAGTTGTTCCTCCGATCTCTTCCCATTTTCATCCACTTCATGCTATGTCCACCATCATAGAGTTACCACAAGCGGAAGCTGAGGCTGACCCAAGCCATGCTTCCTGTGGCGTGGAACATATGGTGAATAGCATGGAAGTGAAGAGGCTTCCTTGGCGTATCTAGAACCACAGAACCGTACAACGAGGTGTACCCGACCATACCCCCAAAGAGCCAGACCAATCTCCATCCAAGCGCGGCCCATATCCATGAGCGCACCACCACTCCAAATCCAACTGGCATCCCTCGTCTGTACACCAAGTTCGGACATCAGTGGCCAAGTCCATTTCACACTCCACTCGTGGTCTGTTGACCGTCAATCTTCAGATATGAGAGAGACTGCTGCAACAGAGGAGGTGGCATCCCGCACCGCACCGACAACCATTACCCCCTGCGGTGGAAAGGGAAGCAGCCTGTTCAGCAGACTCTCGGATCGAATTTTATCGGTGTCTAAAAATTATGACAGGACACCAACTGTCATGTAATGGGAGATGACCACATCCCCCTATCCAAAGACCACCCTGGCCAATTGGCCTACCATGCTTCCCCGTGAGTAGTGAGAACATCACACAACAGACAGAACATCAACACCTACAAGAACACACCTGCCTTCAAGACTGGATGCGTCAATTCATCATTGCACGTACATCACATACTTGCTCTGTTATACTCAGTATAATGGAAACATTCAACATCGGCAACAACAGCATTTAGCAGCACCTACCGTTCTTAATTAATTACCGGTAGAGACATAAATATTCCCGTAACAAATTCCTCCTGCACAAATTGTGGGAGAAATAATATCTCCCGCAGACTACACCTCCCGCAAATAACAACAGACTTGGCATTCACCAACATGGAAAACTGGAATGCGGCCACTTCGCTTATAACATGGCATCATACAGCAGCCCGGCCATCCCGACAACAGCATCATCATCAACAGACAGCAGCCAACAAATCTCCCGCACACACCTTCTTATCCAGTTACGGGAGAACTGGTCATATGGATATCAGGAATACACTACAGCCATCTACAGTACCTCCCCGTTCCCTTTTTCCTGATGTCGTACGGAAACAGCTAAACCACTTACTTCATCTACACATAATAACAGTCGATATTATTAAGAGAGCATGATGCCCGCATTGTCATCAGTCACGAGTAGGATTTTACTACCGAAAAGTTGAATTCGACAATGGATTGATCAAAGTTACGATAGCATCCGACAGGTCATCTATGCTCTAAAGTAACTCTGTCCCGCCCATGGGCTCAGCCATTACAGAGTGAAATACCCTCAGTGTTCGATAAGGTTGACATTCACGCCGCCTCTCCCTCCCCCTCGTGCACCTGGCGGCCATAAACATGTCACCTTCACCACAGCACAAGTATCATCCACAGATAACCAGTCACGTGTATCAGATTCAAATCAGCAACATGACAGAAACACAGTCAATCAGGTTGACTGTATTCACAATCTCCGAACGACGGCATTGTAAATTGTAATCACTGTGGCACACATTTTTGCAAGTTGTACTGTAATTTAACCATTATTAAAATGGTACTAATGTGTTTGGTCTAGGCCGGGACGGAGCTTGTTCTAGCCATTGAGGAGAATGCTTGGCCAGCCCTCCCGCTCGGAAAACACAGCTATCTTGACGGGATCAGTAACGTTGATCTATTGCATGAATAGACCTGTTTAAACCACACATCAAAGTTACTTACAACTTTACTGTTAAATTTTTAATTAAGAACACAACTGCTCTACCGTGCTACAAATCATTAGCACACGGGTCGGTAAAGCGTCAGCAAAAATCTGACAGTAAAATTACAGATAGAATTTCAAAAATTCTCTTCCTTGCGTTCCAGTCTATAATCGACACGGGCTGGGAACTACCTATTACAGACACCTACCAAGACGCATGTTAAAGAACTCGCGCAAATACGGGACATTATAAAGATCTTGATGTAACATATATATTTCTATCTCTCGCTTCTGCAACAGACTACACCTCAGCAACAGCATTTTGGCCATCGCCATAAACAGCATATACGTTTCCGATCAACCACGTGCTTTTTGGAGCCACGTGACATTTACTGCTATTTCCAGTGAGTTGGGTCAAACGCTTTAAACAAAAGAGCCGCCCAAAGACGCGACTACCACAGCGTGATGGAGGAGTGGCGAGGGTGAGTCCGGGAGATTACTGCTGATGTCACCTGGCTCCCACACACCCCATCAGGCGCTCCAGCCTAAAATTCAAATAGGCAAGTTTATAAGCATCCAACCTGGAGAACCGCCTCACGCTAATTAAAAGTAGTACCACGTTTTTATGTTGATCTGAGACTGTTAAATGTGCGAAATAAAGACAAGTTTAATGAGCCATTCTTCCTATAATTAAAAGTACTCCCTTTATACGGGAGGAATTAATCCTATGACGTCCAGGCCGGAAAATGAGGAAATATTCACATAAGAATGACCGAATCACCTGTTAAAACTTTTTGGTGTGGTGATCCGCCGCCTGTGACGTCACTAAATAGTATAAAAGGAGGACGCACACTCTGAATCGTTGTCTTCCCGTCAAAACTCGACACCAGGGAAGATCATAGCATTGGGCTTCTTTCGTGTCGCAAAACAAATTCTGCTGTTTTTCATCTTATTATTTCATTATTATATTTTGCCTGGAAAGTTATAAACCATGAAGAGATAGGGTATTAGGTTTTGAATAAAGGTCCCGCAACTAACTACCATGCGGGAACAAGATGTCACTCCTTGAAGATTTAGCATTGTCGGATTCATCTGAAGAAGAATCGATACCAGTTCCAAAGTGGTTCCTGTGTACCTCGTTGTTAGCTAGCGGAGAGCCATGTACCAGAACTTTCACAAGAAAATCCAACCGCACCCTTCATATTAATAAGGGTCATCTTTTCCAGACAGCCAGTATCTCTGCACTGCTACTCGCTATGGGGTGACACACATGCTCCGTTATCATCATCGTATTTTGGAAGTAACGTTAGTTCCTGGGGAAGGGAACGAGGGTCGTGCCGTTTTAGCCACCCGTTTCGAATCTTGGCTCCCAGTCAAAGCTCTCCCGACCGAGAAAATGGCCCGCACGAAGAACACTACTCGTAGATATCCCGTTAGCCATCGTCTTCTCGAGGCTACCATAAGCAACGTACTGACAGCCAGACGTGAAATCCTGCCCACAGCCACATCTGAAAGTGTTTTTCCGGTACCAATTACTTCATCCACACCAGTCCTGAAGCAGAGTAAGAAGCGAAAATTTCCCGCAGAATCCAGTTCGGCAGCACCCACATCAGTTATTAGCCATCCGGCTATGGTCACTACACCCGCCACCATAGTATCTGAAACAGTGTTAGCCAGTCAACCGATTTCAGTGGTAATTACGACACCTGCGGAAATAGACATTCCAAGTTACCCGCAGTCTCCATCTCCACCAGAACTTACCATAGACGAAGGACCAGGACCGCCGCAGCCTGTGACAATTAGTGTAACTCCGACCCATGTTATTCAGCATCCGACTCCTCGCCTTTCTGACCCCGCAATCAGAAAGGGAACCACGCCGGAACGTCCATACGCGGGAAAGGGACGGATCACCCACACACAGGATATTCAGCCTGTGACTAGCATCACTGTAAGTAGCCTACTATAGTATGCTAAGTTTCGGAAGATGTTGTCTCCTGCCGTATCCGCTCCTGCACCACAACAGCTACAGCGACCACCACGACAGCTACCACAGCCACCACGACAGCTACCATCACCACAGCATCAGCAACATTGTCAACCACTAGTACCGCCGCTGCTATATGGACGAATATATTGAAACCAGCGGTAACTGTGAGAGCAATTATGGATGCGCATATTTCTGCCACCATCACTTCGGATGATTCGGACAGTGCCAATAATAGTGAAAACATCACAGCAATGACAGTGCATCCACCGCGACGCACCACCATCAGTCATGGAACCCAGACTCAATGGGGAAATTTCGCTGCAGAGGTGTGATCATATGTAATTCAGCAGAAATATCAATAGGCGATTTGTGGAAATGTATTAATTATTACTTTATTTTTAAAATACTTTTCTTGTATGTATCCCTCCTGCCATGAATGTTCTTACGGAAGTCTTGTTTGCGGAAAACAGCTTGCGGGAACCGACCTGCGGGAACTTTCCAGCTTCCGGAGGGTGCATCATCTCACGTCGACTGCGGATTGACGTCTCAATTTCAGTAACACGGTAGCCTAACTTAGGAATGACTACCAAGTATTCAAGTAACTATACTTCACAGTTTAATTATTTCTCTATATAGGTTTTGTTAATTATATTGTATCCGCAAGAACGGCCCCGATTACTAAAAGGAACCGTAACAGTCTTAGGACCAATAGTTATAATTTCTGTCTTTGTTGATAATTATTCTCATTTCCCTCAATATGTTGCTAACCGCACTATAGTAGGTTCGTTAACCTGTACTGATATATATATATATATATATGGCCAGTGGCCATCTGTTCATATTGTAGATATCGGACTGTACGTAGGGAGTCATGACCCTGCGCACATCTTATATTTACGAGTATAAGACCTCAGTGAAATTACATGTTTGAACACCATGTAAGCTAAAAGACTATGTCACCGTGTATGATTGAATGCATGAGCATCTGAATGCATGAGCATCAACTATAGCATCTTATTATTTAGATATATATTATCAGCACTGGATGACTGGCAATGGATACGTCGGTTAATGCGTGGGTACAATCCGCAGAAACTGAATCGAGTACGACCTTTGCTGATTAGCACCAGTTTGGAATGTTCGAGTCAATTAAGGAAATAAATATGACAAACGGACTTAGTTAATTACGTAGCGGTCTGTGGTTCCCACGAATTCTCGTGGCCAGATAAGCGGAGGCAGCTGTGAATCGAGTATGACTTTTGATGATTAGCACCAGTTTGAAATGTTGGAGTCAATTAAGGAATCAGATATGACAAGCGGACTTAGTTAATTACGTAGCGGTCTGTGTTCCCACGAATTCTCGTGGCCAGATAAGTGGAGGCAGCTGGGTGCAATGGTAACTAGTGTACCGATTAACTCTAGCATTCTACAAATTGTCGACTAATAGGTAATGGACAGGACATGGACATAGTGGCTTCCTGTAGGCACTAAAGGGCACAACCAAAAGTTACTATCGAAAACGTAGCAATTAGAGGCAAGCTAATTCACCAATAGGCCTTGCTATCAAATAAGCATCCGTCATTTGTGGCAAGTCATTCGTCAGAAATGACGTGCTAATCCAACAGGAATCCCAAACGCGCTAGGTAAAAGGCGTCCTCCCCAGTCAGGAGGGTCGGGGTTTTGATTGGTCAAAATGATGTCATAATCCAATGAGAATCAGAGCAACCTCCGGCGGTACGAAACCAAGATGGAGGGAGAATAGAAACGAAAATGGTATATAAACGGGACTTTAGCTTTAGTTCGGGGTCCGGTCCGCCTCGCACCTTGTGAAACGCTCTTGCTGAATGGTTTTAAGTAGGCAAGAGCTAATTTGAATAGTATAGCAAACCAGAGCAGCTGGGAGTAATACTAGTTCATTGTGAAAGATTAGGAAACATTAAATTAAATCTGTCGTAAATACGTAAACTGGTAACAGTAAAAGTTACCGACTTTGCAGAATTACTGTATAGTTAAACTAGCGAATAAAACGATCACCTTGTGATATCAATACAAGGCAAAAGTTTGGCGCATAGTTTGTTGTTGACTCTGGAGACTACGGAAGATCACCGTAGCTTACCTGCAAGTTCTAGTAGTCAGTCAGATCAGGCCCGGATATCAAATATAAGTATCGTTAAAGTTCATCTATAAACGACGCGAGCTGATATCTATTTCTTTCGTTCTCGGTAAGGTGGCTTGTCGCAGCAACCTTACATACA
The DNA here is from genome assembly GCA_034401795.1 of Chaetoderma sp. LZ-2023a. Lineage (NCBI taxonomy): Eukaryota > Metazoa > Mollusca > Caudofoveata > Chaetodermatida > Chaetodermatidae > Chaetoderma > Chaetoderma sp. LZ-2023a. The sequence continues at coordinate 76,369,811 of CM067374.1, forward strand.
AACCTTACCCAAAACGGAAGAGACTTCATAGTCAAGTATATCTCATAAAAACGTATACGTAGCATAGATACAGGATAGACATCAGAAATCTTCAATATGTTTTGTTTATTCATAGAAAATATAGAACTGAAGTGCACGTAGGAAACACTATACAGCAACATTTTTATATGCAACACTTTCTCCCGCCACCAACAATCTTTCACTGAGGTCGCTGTCCATGCTACAACTCTGTTTAGCCTGGCATGCTACCGACTAAACCTTTTCTATTCAGCTCAATAGGATAGGTTCGAAATGATTAGAGACACTTTCTTCATTACATACTGTGTAATATATTCTTCTCTTCCAGTAGTGCGATAATCTAGCCCCGCACTCCGTTAAGACTCATAAGTAAGATTTTGTCTCTCTTCGTGCTCCACTCAGCTTTGTGGCTCCTTAATTGTTTGGATGTCCCCATCCACACCATTGGCTGATCCGACTCTGGGAAACTATTGGGGTTTCCAAGCGGTGATGGCCAGGGTGCGGTGTCACACACATTCCCGTGTATCTTTGGATACTTAGTAGTTAGCACTTTTTGCCAATGTAGGAAAGCACTGTGAAAACCCATGTATTAATTATTATTTTATTTACTGACAATCTTCCCGCACCACAGTGCAAAACTGGCAACTTGTATATAAACCTAATGACAGGTAAAACGGTTAGTTCCATAGGACCCGGTGACCGGCGAAATACGCATTCCATTAAAATGTCTAGGCATGATATTTAGATCTGCCACGGAGGACATTTACGGTGGGTATTCGTCTCTCTCACCCCACCATAACGATAAGAGAAATGGTCTGATAATGCTTTTGTGAAATGTAACCCATGTCTTGTAATGTTTTATGTGGTTGCGGAGCGAGATGTCAGGATTCTTATCCAGTTCGGAGATCTTGCTACGTAACATGTATGAGCGCTGTCTCTAGTAATTGATGTTCTCCGTGACAGCCATGTCTAAAACCTAGGTAGATATCAGCCAGTTGCGGCCTAAAATAATTCTTGTTCTGCAAACAACTAAAAGGAATTAAGCAAGGCAGAGGGCCCGCAGAAATAAAGCGGCAACTACTAATACAGCAAACCGAGAATTACATAAGACGGTCACAAGGGAATCCATCAGGAATCCCCCACCCCATCTTCACGTAAAACAGTACGCAACCCTATAGTCATAATCTCACTAGGTATGGTCTTGTCTTTCTAAAGCATTTTTGATTGAAATATTAGAGTAGGCCCATTTTTTGTCTACTATTCTTCTCCCGCTTTAAGCAGTGGCGACACCTTCCCGAGACGGAGGTCCGCGCGAGGCACTTGCCTCTCGCAAGGATTCAGCAATGACGGTCTACGCCAGGATAATACTCCTCACCCAAAAGTTTCACTAGGAGTAGTGCCCATGTGAGGCACATAACTTTTCGTCCGAGATAACCTTCTTCCTTTCAGCATGGAGGTATAATAACCTAGATTAAGTTAAATAGTTAAGTCTGATGTACGGGAGCCTCCCTTGCGGGGATACCTATGCGGACCTACGAGTCTGTGTGGTACCTCCGGGAGCCGCATGTTTAAAAGTTGATCTACCTGTCTCTATGTCTCGTATTTTCGCATGCTCTTACTGTAGAGTTATCTAGCACATTTATAATTGTTGGGGTAAACTCATTGTATCGACTTATATTTTTAGATCACCAAATCAAATCTTGTAAGTCCATAGATCACGAAATTGCTATGGACAGGCATACTGGTGACACAAACTCGTGGGATGAGACAGTTGTGTTTACTGTTCGTGACGATGGTCGCACGGCCCCACCGGAACGATTGAGTTCCACTGGCCGCAGGAGCCAGTTTTTGTTTCCCGCAGGGCAGTCTCGTACAAGGTCCGTCACCCCGAGACCGCATGCTAACCAGTGTCATCACTCGTCGTGCACTTGCGGCGTGGCGAGTCGACATACTACACCGGAATGGCCCGACACTACCAGGCGAGCTACAGTATGCCATAGCGGTTTATTGGACATTCTCTGGACGTACCCATCAACATACGTTTACATAACTAATACTCCATCGGCGTTAGATTATTTTAATTGACATAATAATGGTAATATCATAATCCGTAATAATAATGATAATATTGACCCTAAATCTTCTATTCAATCGGGCTACAGGTAGAGTATATTCGCGTAGTCATCAGAGTGCGTTTTCCTTGTTTCAAAGACACAATAATGGCCGTCTAATTTTCAGTTTCATAAACAATTATAAGCATAGTCTTGCTTCCTGCGAATGGAGAAATTATTTACAAGCCACCACACCCCGCTAATCCGTACTTCATGATATGAAATAATACTGATAGGAGAGGATGACATATTATAATGAGCAATATGGCAAGGGCATGCCTCTTGTCTCAAACGAGTGCACATCTCTTTTCAACCTACAATTGTATCCATCCGGCCCCAGACACCAGCGCTTACCCAGGAGCTTTAAACAGTAATACATTGGTCGGTCCGTTATACACAGCATTCGTCTTACATTTAAATGCATTCGTTTGGACAAGTGGAATCTACCCAAATACATATATAGACGACAAGTAGTATCAGCCAAAGAACTAGGACGACTCTCCTCCTATGGGGACAAGTTCGGACACAAGAACTGAAGACGTAGGAAACGCCTTCGATATGAAATAACTACAAACGTAGGCCTACTGCTGGTAAAACAGCCCATGGACAGTGGTGGTACAGTAGGTTCATAATAGCTCACAAGACTTAAAAAGACCTGATGACGATAATAATTCATTGTCCACCTACTCGTCTTTTACCAATGATGACATGCGTTACATTGGTACACTATCTCAATCAACTCTTTGATAAACTTGGAACAGCGAAACCCACTTGCGCCACCTTTATGAAATTTCCAATTGCACATTTCTATATGTCCTTCCAAAACTACTAAGGGCTCGTTGTCTTGCATCTGCAATAAGATGCCTTTGTAATCTAATTAGGTCTCATCTAGCCTCAATGAAAACGTAATTCCCACCTAGGGAACTTATATATATATAACTAGATGGGGACATGCCATAATAAATTTGACTCTCTCTGACAACTCTAGTTACTGGGGTGGTAGTGTGCCGAATTGGCTCGGTATTGATCCAGTACTGGTCCAGTAACCTGCGTTATCAGGGTTTCGATCTGTTACCAGCGAGACACACGTGGTGCGACAATGTATATACAATCTTACCAGCTATTGATCCAGTTCATTATTATCAGCTACCCAAAGCTGGTTAAATGGTCAATAATGAAGTGCGTTAATAAAGTTTCAACGTTCTCAGTAAATGAAACAGCTTTCATTTTGAGTTGAATCAATATGAAATGCTGTATAATTAGTCATGATAACGCCATCTCAACAGTTTGCTTGCTTCTACAAATCTCGCTTATAAATCCCATGTTCGTCTTAGGGTAACATTTTAGATAATATTTGACATGGATTAATGTTTTGATTGGAAGACACTCGCCATGTTGATTTGAGTAACTCGCATCTGTTCTACTCTGAATTCGAGAGTTCATTAGCGTTCAGTTCACTGCCAAGCTAAACATCGTCCCCTGTGTTAACAGCCTGTGCTTGGTAATCCGAAATAGGGATGAATGATAGGAGAAATTCTACACCATTCCCGGCCACAGCGATGGTTCCATTTAAAACAAATAATAATGGTAGGCCAGAAAACTTCTCCTTCACATCACGGTTGCAGTGCCCTCTAAAAGAAATGGCTTTAATTTGGAACACAGACACGACAAAGATTGAAGGTCTGCATGCTCCAGCCCTAATAGCACAGGTTACTGGACTGGTACTGGGCTAATGCCAGGCCAATGCGGGCCGGTATTGGCCGAGTACCGGCCCATTAAGATACATTATCATGGGTTGATACAAATAATTCTAAACGAGCACACATACATCAAATAACCAGACAATCCTGCCTCGGTCGATTCATGATCGAATTCTGACCGATGATGACAGCGGCAGCAGTGGTGGCGATGGTGGTCCAGACTACGACGACGATAACAACAACATCAACATCATCTGGGAAGCTTCAGGACATTAGTAGTACATCTACATGTAAAAGCATCATAGGATGAATTTGTCAGTTAAAAAGGCAATACCATTTCCAAGAATCACGCTGGTATTAACACAATATGAACAGGACTGATATATCGAGTTGATGTATGACTGATGCTATTTAGCGAAGTGACGGTGTAGGGAAGCAGATTTCATTACTAATCTCTTCCCGGTCTTTTACGCCATTATAGGATCATAGGCTCCTAACCGTATATTCTGAGATGGTTTATACAATTTTCTAAGTTAATTTATACCTTCAGCGAAAATGTATAACCAATGAAATAATGAGAAGATTGTTCTGAAAAGAAATGACCATATCATTAGGCCATATAATTTTAGCTGAGACGGCGGGCTAGTGATTAGCCTACTTAATAAGCATCTGCCGAAATATCAACTCTACAGAACAGGATCTAGCAGAGCGTCAGATAGCACTCAAGTACATCACCAGCAAAAGTTCGTTCAGTAAGATCAGGAAAATTCGGTATAAATATTACCTACCTCATGCTACAGAGCTGTTGGAAGTCCCACCAGCAACGCGTGACCCGGGTAAGCAAATGATTAAGAAGCACGTCGACAGATTCTGGAATGATTAAGTGATGGAAGAAACCACAACCATATGTATTAATCTACAGCCATGCCTATCTAATCAAACACACCAAGTATGGGCAACATTGAAATCCTACAACAGAGACATAAAAAGAGCATGCAATAAAGCCAAGCCACTCACAGGATGCTACATACTTCTGGCTAACCATGCCAGATTTAATCAGAGCTAGATGGATCCCACCTGTATTCTCTGTCACGAGCACACAGAAGAGGGTGAACACTTTCTCTGTAAATCTCCAAAGATCCAGACCATCAGATTTAGATATTCTCCTGAAATTCTTAGTGCAATCTATGATTATGGGAGTGTAGAACTATTAATGGTAATTAAAAACTCACACCCCGACGAGTGCCACTAGACGCAATCTCGCATTATCTGTGAACACCAGAATATTCCTACAGAGGGTGCATGCTTCCAGTTAACAGGAGGGACATCCAATGAACCAGCAATTGATAGTCTCGTTGTTGGGTTTCTTTCCTAATAAAAGGATCCAATCTCTCACTCACATATATCTGACGCCATAATCAAATACGCCACTAGTTAGCTGATGCCACAATCATAATTTTAATTTCTGTCAAATGTACAAATTGCATGTTTTTGATGAGTTTACGATTTAAAAAATATTTTCTTGAATGTGATGGAACTCATTTGACATGGAGCTGCTGCTGCTGACAGTCATCAACGTTCTTATATACTCACCTTGAAATTTATATTCTGGGAATTCAGGTTTCCATATTTTAAATAGATTCCAACACGAGTAAGAATTGGTCGGCGCTTAGCTAGAAATGGGCGGGGCATACGGTAGCTAGAGGTGGACCCCACTATTACCATCGCCATTTGCATGAACAATATTGAGAGCAGAAACGTCCTTCCAGTGCATAAACATTATGTTGAATATTTTGAAACTATTTTGACTGGGTGCTCTTTCTGCCATAGGCAGCAACAGCATCCAGTCAAATTAGTATCGATATAATCAGCAGCTTACCTATATAGTTACCTTGAAAATGGGATTCTGAGAATTTAGGCTTCAGAGTATATTTATATTTATATATCGATTCCAACATGCACGATACGTGGGCGGAGCTTGTGCAGAAATAGCTAGAAATCGATCCCTAAATTTTTGCAATTCTATCTTATATTTCCAACGATCTACCCAACACAATATTTATGAACAATGTATCATTTGACGTCATTAGTCTGATGACATTAGCCATCCATATATCATTGTAGAGACTGGCTCTAAATTCTAATGTTCAAGTTTCATAGAAATAGAGCAGCGCCTTGTCAATGCAATGTTAAATCCTATGATGAATCACTGGCGAAAAATCAGCGGCATATTTGTCAAAAACACTCCCAACTCGTTTGTCATCTTATGTTTAACTTCTGTCCTGGTGCGAGTTGCGGGCCTGAGGAAGATAATGGTGTGTTAGTCTTGAGTAAACAGTCATCTATCACGGAGCATGGCATCTGTAAACCCTTCTAACGCACCTGCTCTTAGTAAGGGATTGCACAATGCCCAAACAGTAGAACAAAACTGTCATTATAAAAGTGTTTATGATAAGAGATGATCGTGATGATGAAAAGACATTCGGTAGTAATAGGCTAATGCTTCTTTATCAATATGCCATTATTAACATCTATATGTTGTTAATGAGGAAGCAATCTAATGTAAACAAGTGCAGACAGCTTGCAACCCCTGGCCATCATCACTTTCATTGAAAGCAAATATATACGCAGTACCAAAAATTAGATTGACATGAAGAAACTAACTGTCACTGTGAGAGTTGTTATTATTTAGTATACTCAACACCTATCATGTATATATTGGACCATAATACCCAATGTATCAGGTTTGCTCTGATGGTGCGTAGCACATGCACGCACACACGCACACACGCACACACGCACACACGCACACACGCACACACGCACACACGCACACACGCACACACGCACACACGCACACAATTTCCGCAACACCATTCCGTTGTAGATTCATAAGCTAAAAAGCATGAGCAGTTAAATGACTAAATATTTGCGATAATATTCTTCAAAGCTATCAAAGTCAGGCAGACTATCATTATATGAAAACAAATATGACCACAAACGCAGACAAAATGCCTGTGTACCCACTTTCTGTAGCACGGATCGACCGGGCGGGTACGGACCGTCCTAGCTAGGTTGGGTACGGGTTGACCACTCCGGGTACGTTCCAAGCACGGCCCCCATGGGTAAGTACTCGTATATAGAGCCCTATGAGAGAGGTTTCATTAAAACGGCCAAGTCTGTCAGAACGCGTAGCGCGCATTTAAGATCTTCCCTTGCAACACGTGTCAGTATTGGGAGAGAGTGTACGCTTATAGTGTACCGAGTTGGTACTGGTTATTTCTTCAAATCACACTATTCTCGTCGTTCTCTTCGGTGCAGTGGAGTGGAGAAACATGACGGCCCAGCGCATACCCCCCCCCCCCCCACCCCCCACCCCCCAATCTACATGTCCTATCGACAATGAGAGCCTAATCCTAATATAATAATACCCCTAACTGTTGCGTCAAAGGAGAGAAACAGATGATCTACAATAAAATCATAGGCATGTAGTATATTTTGTCAATAAAGAAACATGGACAGGAAGATGAGTAGGGCCTACGGTATCATCATCGCGCATACACGAAACGCATTGTGAAAAACGACATAATAGTTTCCAGGAATTACTGATTCCAGGATTTTCTGGCAAACTAGTTGTTTTTAGCTCTTCCTCAAACATCAGTTGTGTTGTGATATGTTTAGCTGGTACATGTTGCTATTCGCCTAGGCCATGGATGCGCTGAATCTTAGAACATGTTTATTTTGATTTCAATCTAGAAATAAGAGTGACCAAAACATGCTGTTTCCGCACAATAATGTGGCAAATCAAAACCCCCCCAAAAAACCCATGTTAGTACAATTTTGAATATGTTGTGTGACACGTTCTGTTTTAATATGTTGTACTTTATTTGATGCCAAGCCATTGCAGCCTGCTTCCAATCAAATTAAGTTCAAAGTATTCAGCTTATATTGGTTTGGAAATATGTTCAGTTATTTCTGAGCTGTATTGTAGCTCATTCTCCAACATGGTGACAATTTATGAGAATATAGTATTGCTATTACAGTCCAAATCCTGATCTTATTATCTGATCCTAAACAAAGAATTTTGATAGCGACATTTTTATGGTATCCTCAGTGGTTTATGACGACCAATTTTCGTCAGCGTGAATTTTTTTCTGATCTCATGTTTTTGTCGATACAATTTAATAACTCATATTTGGAATAGACTACTGTGCGATGTATGTGTTCCTAATGGTGGTTGGATGAGTGACATGTCAGCTGAGATGTTTCTATTTATAATCGTGTACGGTACTACCGATAACTGATACGTGTGTGTGGTGCATTGGACCTGGAGTGATGGGATGGAATGGGCAAGTATGCGTGTGTGTTTGTGGTGGTGAGGTTCAGTCTATTTGTTCTCCCGATGATGATAGGTTATGCATAGGCTACTGGGTTGAAGGGTGTTAATTGCTATGGTTTAGACTCGCCCAAAGTAATTAGAAAGTCTTTGGCTGCGGAATTTTTGTGTGTATGGTGACAGCGGCATGGAGATTAGTCTAGAGAGCGTAACCTGGAGTGCATACACCTGCAGGAATTTGAATGGGTGAAGGCAAGCATACTGCGTGATACGGGGATGTATGTTGGAGCTTGGCGGTCATTATGGTGACGCTCCTGGGTTGACCAGCGTGGTAAGCACTATTATCCTGAAGTGGATGGTCGGTGCCCTGGGAAGTGTGCGCACGTTCGTGAGTGTGCGTGCGTGCGTGCGTGTGTGGGGGAAGGGGTGGAGGTGGGGGTAGGGTGGAGGTGGGGGGGGGGCGTGGAGTGGGTTGGGAATCATGATCTGATATGAGTAAGGGAGGCCTGTATAATATGTTGGAAAGTCTAACCTAGCAACACGTCTTAACAATATTCGACCAATCTATTATAATAGCCTCACTGTTAGACCCTAACCATAAGAGCTACATTTTAGTGAAACGCCTTCTCGGGTCTAAGAAAATAAATGTCTTGCAATTTTAATGCATACATGTATTATCTCTCAGTGATAGAAAACAAGTCTATTTTCCATTTAATGACAAAGTCACACATTCGCATTGCTATCTGTTGTTACAGACATGCAAGTGCCCGCCGCTTGTTTGGCCATTCTCAGATTCTTCGTAACAATGCTAAGAATGGAACTTGACAGTTTTTCATCCATCATATGACATCATAATCAACTACGTGATGTGTAGGATGACGTCATAATCAATGACGTCATGGGTGCCGTATACAAGTACGTCACGAATTCATAATTGAAGACGAGCTAAGCGTTGCTGTACGAATTGTATGTCTTTCTAGATCAGCTTCGCATTATAATTACATCCATAATAATTTTAATAATTCAAATTCAGATATACAGCAAATCACTCGTTTTGATTTCAAATCTTCAAGACCTATATCTGTTAAGGAACGACGTTGCAAAGTGGAACTGCCAAAGATTGTAGATAGAAGCAAAATTATTGCACAGTCCTCTATATGCATTCATTGTGTTCTTTGGGTTGTACTGCTTGTGTCGACTCATTCATTCGGATGATCTAACACATCTTCTACTAGACATCAAAATGTGCTTACGCGTACCTTTTACAGCTGCGAAGCATAAAACAGCGCTGGAAACCAATTCATGCACAAACAAAATGCTATTTCCGTTTCGAAAGGCAGAAGATTTCGCGCTGTCTTAAAACTCTACACGTATATATGTTTTATTCTACTCACAAAAGTGTGCCTCTTACTTCTACCTCGCCCACGGTGCTTTTAACGCCTGCAGCCCGTGACACTAAAGGACCAATTAAAACAAAACCGTAAAGTGGCACTGTAAAGTGAAACATTTCAAACCAAGGGAGAATGTTACCTTACAATGAAGATGTAAGGTAAGCTAAGACGAGAACAAACAATGATGTCTTCATATCACCTGTAAATTTAAATATTTAGCAATGGAGTTGGAATAATCAGAAATTAAATGTGAATAACTGAGGGTTCCATTTCTAGCCATGCCCGCACATTTCCAGCTAAGCTCCACTCTCATTTTAAGGGTGTTAGAAACGATTTATATATTTTGAATGCCGAATTCCAAATAATCCCGATTCAAAGGTGAGTTACTGAATATTTTGAAACTAATTCGTCTGCACTCTGTTTCTGCCCATGGCAAGAACATTTCTGAGTCAAACAGAATCTTTATTAAAGCCTAAATTTATGAAAGACATACCCACCATGATGGACCTTACACTTTTCATAACATAGCTAGTCTATATGTCATTATGATTGTGACATCAACTAACACGTGATATAGTTTGATTATGACGTCATATACTTGAGTGACATGTCGGATCCGTCAAACAACTAAGCACTCTGTTAATATTCTGAAAACAAAAACTTGCATTTTCTTATCCGTTTAGTACGTGTCTTACCGGGATAAAACTGTTGCCAATTTTCTTGAATTCATCATGTCCCCATACTGTTAATTTCAATGCGGATTCCGGCGAGAAAACATTGACATACCACGGTTAATTGAATTTGCTTCTTCAATTCCTGAACTACGGTCTCATCTTTCACCACTTGGGATCCATGTCAGAGTCTTCTATTCTAAATTCTCAGGAATCAAATGTTGGCCAGAAAACCCCCGGATGTTATGACGTAATCAGTTCTCGTGCCAACTGTGGATTCGCAGACACGTTTTTGGAATAGCATATTGTTGAAACTCATAAAACGTGTTTCTGATTTTCAGGGTCATCGGCTATTGGATATAGTGGTTCTTTAAGATTGATGGTCCTATGACCGTTCTGCTTAATGGATGAACCCGATCTGTCATTCAAGTATACGGCGTCATAATCAATTACGTCATATTCAAGATGACGTCACAATCATAATTAATGGAGAATAGGCCTATACTCTGTCATGAAACTGGAATAGTCTGTCAAGGGTCCTATACTCTGTCATGAAACTGGAATAGTCTGTCAAGGGTACGAATTGCACATGTATGTCTTTGATGGATTTATTATTTAATACACATTGTGTTGAATATTTTGAAACTAATTTGACTGCTCGCCGTTGCTTCCATTGGCAGCAACAGAACCCAGTTAAATTAGTTTCAAAATATTCAAAAGCATACCTGTAGCCTATAGTTGCCTTACAATTGGGATTCTGAGGATTATGACTTCAACGTATATAAATCGATCCCAACACGCGCAAAGAGTGGTCCATCATACTAACATACGCCCACTCACATCGCTCCGCTGTTTGTGGCCGTACTTGTAGACCGTTGATCTCTTGCCATGTGAAGTAACATTACGCTGTTGAGCTGGAGGGTAGCCAATCAGGTAATCATCTATTTCTTATCGCGCAATTTCCTTGGCTGTGCCCCACAGTTCATTCATATTTATGACGTTTCTTTAACTTAGCGCGGATATCATTGCCGGCAAGCGCGATACATGATACGGGAGCAGAACGGGAGTGCGAGACCGCGCAATAGCATGATGAGAGTGCGCTTGAAATGGGTGTGAGAACTAAATATGGACCCTCAATTGATCATCATCATTCGGTCCCAAAGGTTATTTAATTTTACGGATAATTAATGATTTGTCTTAAACAATCGTCTGTCTTTGGTGACCACATATTGATGGTCAATACAGGTCTTAAAACACAGGCATACTACGTTTAAATATCACGTAATGTATTAGTACCGTTAATTATGATCTAACGATTTGCCAATACACCCCTTCCGCTGTCCGTCCATCACAGTCATTCTCACTCCCGCTCTACCTCCCATCCTCTCTCCACTTTCTCTTCCCCTTTCCCACCCTAACCCCCTCCATCCCTTCCCCGATGTTGCATATTTTGAATTGAACTGGACTGGGACCTGTTGCTATCATTGACATTTTACAATAGGCACCAATAGCTTCAGAATATTCAACAGAATATATCTTACATCATAAGGAATGTGTTGTTTCTTAGGCGACATTCACCAAACAACACATGCTTTATGATGTAAGAAATATTCTGTTGAATATTTTGAAACAAAGTTTGCAGGGGGCTGTGGCTGGGTACGGGTTAATTACCGGTTAACATGCGGCTACATATAGCATTCGGCAATAACACTCATAAAGTTAGATGACAATGAGCTGTAGACTTGGCGGTCATGGGGTCATCACGACCCTGTCGTGCTGACGAGAGAATCGTGTGCCAATTGGCCTGATGGTTTTCAGACATCGTTTCACTCAATCATTCTGCCACACGCTGGAGAAATGTCACATGTTTTGATTTCAATTTAGCTAATGTCTCGCTCGGTCAATTCGACCACTTAATGACACTATGGAGAAGTTTTCCAACTCATTGTCGAATACATTCTTGATCACCACATTAAGACTGATTCATACTTCCTTACACGAGCTCAGACCGCCGCGATGGTGATCTTTTTACACTCACGGCGTGCCTACATGCGGACGCATGTGCGTGTGCATCACCCACACACGTACGCATACAGGCGCACGCCATAGTGTTTTATTGGACGTTCTCTGGACGTACACATCAACATACGTTTATATAAATAATACTCCATCGGCGTTACAAAATTCTAATTGACATAATAATGATACTATCATAATACGTAATAATAATAATGATAATATTGACCCTAAATCTTCTATTCAATTGAACTACAGGTAGAGCATATTCACGTAGTCATCAGAGTGCGTTTTCATTGTTTCACAGACACAATAATGGCCGTCTAAGTTTCAGTTTCATAAACAATTATAAGCATAGTCTTGTTTTCTGCGAATGGAGAAGGTATTTACAATCCACCACACCCCGCTAATCCGTATTTCATGATATGAAATAATACTGATAGGAAAGGATGACATATTATAATGAGCAATATGGCAAGGGCATGCCTCTTGTCTCAAACGAGTGCACATCTCTTTTCAACCTACAATTGTATCCATCCGGCCATAGACACCAGCACTTACCCAGGAACTTTAAGCAGTAATACATTGCTTGGTCCTTTATACACAGCATTTGTCTTACATTTAAATGCAGTCGTTTGGACAAGTAGAATCTACCCAAATACATATATAGACGACCAGTAGTATCAGCCAAAGAACTAGGACAACTATCCTGCTATGAGGACAAGTTTGGACACAGGAACTGAAGACGTGGGGGAAAGCCTTCGATATGAAATAACTACAAACGTAGGCCTACTGCTGGTAAAACAACCCATGAACAGTGGTGGTACAGTAGGTTCATGATAGCTCACAAGATTTAAAAAGACCTGATGCCGATACTAATTCATTGTCCACCTACTCATCTTTTACTAATGATGACCTGCGTTACATTGGTACACTCTCTCGATCAACTCTTTGATAAATTTGCAACAGCGAAACCTGCTTGCACCATCTTTATGAAATTTCCAATTGAACATTTCTATATGTCCTTCCAAAACTACTAAGGGCTCGTTGTCTTGCATCTGCAATAAGATGCCTTTGTAATCTAATTAGGTCTCATCTAGCCTCAATGAAAACGTAATTCCCACCTAGGGAACTTATATATAACTAGATGGGGACATGCCATAATAAATTTGACTCTCTGATAACGCTAGTTACTGGGCTGGTACTGGCTGAATTGGCTCGGTATTGATCCAGGACTGGCCCAGTAACCTGCGTTATCAGGCTTTCAATCAGTCACCAGCGAGACACACGTGGTGCGACAATGTATATACAATCTTACCAGCTATTGATCCAGTTCATCATTATCAGCTCCCCAAAGCTGGTTAAATGGTCAATAATGAAGTGCTTTAATAAAGTTTCAACGTTCTCAGTAAATGAATCAGCTTTCATTTTGAGTTGAATCAATATGAAATGCTGTAGAATTAGTCATGATAACGCCATCTCATCAGTTTGCTTGCTTCTACAAATCTCGCTTATAAATCCCATGGTCGTATTAAGGGAACATTTTAGATAATATTTGACTTGGATTAATGTTTTGATTGGAAGACACTTGCTATGCTGATTTGAGTAAATCGCATCTGTTCTACTCGGAATTCTAGAGTTCATTAACGTTCAGTTCACTGCCAAGCTAAACATCGTCCCCTGTGTCAACAGCCTGTGCTTGGTAATCCGAAATAGGGATGAATGATAGGAGAAATTCTACACCATTCCAGGCCACAGTGATGGTTCCATTTAAAACAAAGTAATAATGGTAGGCCAGATAATTTTTCCTTCACATCACGGTTGTAGTGCCCTCTAAAAGGAATGGCTTTAATTTGGAACACAGACACGACAAGGAATAAGGTATGCATGACCCAGCCCTAATAGCACAGGTTGCTGGACTGGTACTGGGCTAATGCCAGGCCAATGCGGTCCAGAATTGGCTGAGTACCGGCCCATTAAGATACATTATCAGGGGGTTGATATAAACAATTCGGAATGAGCAGACATACATCAAATGACCAGACAATCCTGTTTCGGTCGATTTATGATCAAATTCTGATCGACGAAGACGATGATGAAAACAGCAGTGGTGGCGATGGTGGTCGAGCCTATGACGACGATAACAACAACAGCAACTGGGAAACTTCAGGGCATTCCTAGTACATCTACATGCAAAAGCATCATTGGATGAATTTCTCAGTGAAAAAGGCAATACCATTTCCAAGAATCACGTTTGGTATTAACACAATATGAACAGGGCTGATATATCGAGTTGATGTATGACTGATGCTATTTAGCGAAGTGACGGTGTAGGGAAGCAGATTTCATTACTAATCTCTTCCCGTCCTTTTACGGCCATTATAGGATCACAGGCTCCTAACCTTATGTTCTGAGATGGTTTATACAATTTTCTAAGTTAATTATACCTTCAGCGAAAATGTATAACCAATGAAATAATGAGAAGAATGTTCTGAAAAGAAATGACCATATCATTAGGCCATATAATTTTAGCTGAGAGGGCGGGCTAGTGATTAGCCTACTTAATAAGCATCTGCCGAAACATCAACTCTACAGAACAGGATCTAGCAGAGCGTCAGATAGCACTCAAGTACATCACCAGCAAAAGTTTGTTCAGTAAGATCAGGCACATTCGGTACAAATATTACCTACCTCATGCTACATAGCTGCTGGAAGTCCCACCACCAACGCGTGACCTGGGTAAGCAAATGATTAAGAAGCACGTCGACAGATTCTGGCATGATCAAGTGATTGAAGAAACCACAACCATATGTATTAATATACAGCCATGCCTATCTAATCAAACACAGCCAGTATGGGTAAGATTGAAAGCCTGCAACAGAGACATAAAAGAGAATGCAATAAAGCCAAGCCACTCACAGGATGCTGCATTCTTCTGGCTAACCATGCCAGATCAGATCTAGATGGATCACACCTGTATTCTCTGTCACGAGCACACAGAAGAGGGTGAACACTTTCTCTGTAAATCTCCACAGATCCAAACCATCAGATTTAGATATTTTCCTGAAATCCTTAACGCAATCTATGATTATGGGATTGTAGAACTATTAATAATAATTAAAATCTCATACCCCGACGAGTGCCACTAGACGCAATCTCGCATTATCTGTGAACACCAGAACCTCACCAATATTCCTACAGAGGGTGCATGCTTCCAGTTAATTGGAGAGACATCCAATGAACCAGCCAATTGATAGTCTCGTTATTGGGTTTCTTTCCTAATAAAAGGATCCAATCTCTCACTTACATATATCTGACTCCATAATCAAATACGCCACTAGTTAGCTGATACCACAATCATAATGATAATTTCTGTCAAATGTACAAATTGCATGTTTTTGATGAGTTTACGATCTAATAAATATTTTCTTGAATGTGATGGAACTAATTTGACATGGAGCTGCTGCTGCTGACAGGAACAGCCCCAAGTCTAATTAGTTTAAATATAGTCATCAACGTTCTTATATACTTACCTTGAAATTTATATTCTGGGAATTCAGGTTTCCATATTTTAAATAGATTCCAACACGAGTAAGAATTGATCGGCGCTTAGCTAGAAATGGGCGGGGCATACGGTAGCTAGAGGTGGACCCCACTATTACCATCGCCATTTGCATGAACAATATTGAGAGCAGAAACGTCCTTCCAGTGCATAAACATTATGCCGAATATTTTGAAACTATTTTGACTGGGTGCTCTTTCTGCCATAGGCAGCAACAGCATCCAGTCAAATTAGTATCGATATAATCAGCAGCTTACCTATATAGTTACCTTGAAAATAGGATCCTGAGAATTTAGGTTTCAGAGTATATTTATATACCGATCCCAACATGCACGATACTTGGGCGGAGCTTGTGTAGAAATAGCTAGAAATTGATCCCTATATTTATGCAGTTCTATCTTATATTTCCAACGATCTAACCGACACAATATTTATGAACAATGTATCATTTGACGTTATTAGTCTGAAGACATTAGCCATCTATATATCATTGTGGAGACTGGCTCTAAATACTATGTTCAGGTTTCATAGAAACAGAGCACCGCCTTGTCAATGCAATGTCAAATCCAATGATGAATGACTGGCGAAAAATCAGCGGAATATTTGTCAAAACCACTCCCGACTCATTTATCATCTTATGTTTAACTTCTGTCCTGGCGCGAGTTGCGGGCCTGATGAAGATAATGGTGTGTTAGTCTTGAGTAAACAGTCGTCTATCACGGATCATGGCATCTGTACACCCTTCTAGCGCACATGCTCTTAGTAAGGGATTGCACAATGTCCAAACAGTAGAACAAAACTGTCATGACGTGTTTATGTTAAGAGATGATCGTGATGATGTAGAGACATTCGGTAGTAATAGTCTAATGCATCTTTATCAATATGCCATTATTAACATCTATATGTTGTTGATGAGGAAGCAATCTAATATAAACAAGTGCAGACAGCTTGCAACCCCTGCCCATCATCATTTTCATTGAAAGCAAATATATACGCAGTACCGAAAATTAGATTGACATGAAGAACCTAACAGTTACTGTCAGAGATGTTATTATTTAGTATAATCAACACCTATCATATATATATTGAACCATAATACCCAATGTATCAGGTTTGCTCTGATGGTGCATAGCACATGCACGCACGCACGCACACACTTTCCGCAACACCATACAATTGCAGATTCATAAGCCAAAAAGCATGAGCAGTTAAGTGACTAAATATTTGCGATAATATTCTTCAAAGCTATCAAAGTCAGGCAGACTATCATTATATGAAAACAAATATGATCACAAACGTAGACAAAATGCCTGGGTAACCACTTTCTGTAGCACGGATCGACGGGCGGGTACGGACCGTCCCAGCTAGGTTGGGTACGGGATGACCACTCCGGGTACGTTCCAAGCACGCCCCCCCCCCATTGCAGATTCATAAACGATTCACCTGCCAAAAAGCACGAGCATTTAATTGACTAAATATTTGCGATAATACTCTTTAAACCTATCAAAGCCAGGCAGACTATCATTATATGAAAACAAATATGCCCTCAAACGTAGACAAAATGCCTGGGTAACCACTTTCTGAAGCACGGATCGACCGGGCGGGTACGGACCATCCCAGCTAGGCTGGGTACAGGACGACCGCTCTGGGTACGTTCTAAGCACGCCACCCCCCCCCCCCCCCCGGGTAAGATAAAACGACCAAGTCCGTAAGAAAGCGTAGCGCGCATGCGCATGCGCATGTGTGAGAGCTTCCATGGCAACACGTGTCAGTATTGGGAGAGAGTGTACGCTTATAGTCTACCGAGTTGGTACTGGTTATTCCTTCAAATCACAGTATTCTCGGCGCTCTTTGTTCCGATCTGAACCGGAATGAAACGACGATTACAGAACTCTTTACCTTTTTAAAATCGGATCAGAAATGGCCGAGTTATCACTAAAAGTCTCGTTTAAATTATCTTCAAAATATTGCCTTGACGTCGCAATCGCGTGCATGCATTAAATGAATAGGGAATATCCTGTTCACGTGATAGCCACGTCACCACTTCTAGCTGCACGCAGATTGGCTACTGCTCGCCCTCTGATTGGCTGGAGCGTCCTGCCTCTGACGTCACGAGTAGTATAAAAGGGGCGAGAAAAAGAGAATCGAGAGCATCATCAGCGTGGGAGCCGACCAATCTGCAAGACTGCTGGACCAGCGCATTGCAAGACGTAGGAGAACTGCTGACTGACTGTGGTACCTACACCACAGCAGTACCATTCGGAATTGAGATCTCCTGCACTGGTGAGCAGTCTTGGACATCCGCGATACAAATTTTGGACGCTCCCGGACGGCCATCCTGGAGAAAAATAAATTAATATAAGAACTCCCTTTTCCAGAACTTTCACAGCAGAGTTTCCTGCAGATGGGCCTTGCGGGCCCATTGTAATTCCATGGGATGTAGAACTGATGGTGATTCTTGGTGGATAACTCGCCGGATCTTCCGGACCATGCTGCAAATTGGTATCAGACTTCCACGCTGCATGTCGCGTGTGTTACTTAACCTTTAGACCACAGTCTGGTGGAACACTGCTCAGTGTGTCGCAAGAGCTATGCGACGTATCTCGCACCGTGTACCCAGTTATTGTACATGCATATTTAGTTACAACACTGTAGCCCTCCTTGTTAATGGGCAACTTTCAAACTACCGTCGCCGGAAGGAAAACTTTATAACAAACTGTGTAAATTCATGTATCATTTATTCTGACCGTCTAGTGGGCATCTTTCTCTAACTGTTCTTCTTCACCGTCTTGAGAGTGAGCCGCATCAACAGTCCATTTGCGGAAATCTTCCCTGCATTCAGGATAATGCCATCTCGCACTATTCAACTGTAGCGTATCAATTTCCGTGATTTACGAACTCTTACTGCACCGATGACCAATAGGTACTCAAGTAACTATACTATTGAACATTTTATTATTTCCATAAATGGTTCTGCTGACTAAAAGGTACCTACCCGGTCCTTCCGACCGCATTTTTATACTTTCTGTTTCATACTGTATATATTATCTTTATTTCCGGGTGCTCTCAACTAACCAGCACTATGAGATCTTATGATCTGATATATCGTTAGCACTGTATTAGTTAGTTATGTATATGACAAGTGGCCATCCTAGTTATTATGTTTTGTTTCTATATGAAAACTCTAGGACGCAGTACGCTAGGTAATACTATGCACCAACATTATATCCATATCATTATTTCCCCCCTGCATCAATTTTACACTGAGCTCACTGATCATGCTCACCATGCTCGAGCCTGACATGTGACTGACTAAACCTGGCTATTTTAGCTCGATTGGATAGGTTTAAGTAGTTAGGGAAAATCTCTCCATAAGAGACACATTGTGTATGCCTCTTTTCCAGCTGTAGTGGGTATGTAACACCACACACAAGCTAGGTTGTGTAAAATTGGCCAATTATCTTAGGGCCTCTTATTAATATCTAGTGTTTGTCTCTTTCTGCGCTCATCCAGCCACAAGGCTTAATAAATGTCTAGACTCCAATTCAACACGTTGGCAGGATCCGACTCTGGGAAACTATTAGGGTTTCCGAGCGGTGATAACTAGAGTGTCGATTTAAACACACTTCCCGCAGTACCTTCGGATACCAGTTAGTTTAGTTTCCCCGGCCAATGTAGGAAGCGATGCGAAAAGAAATTATATTATATATTAGACCGGCCTGCAGTGCATCTCTGGGCATTCTGGAACTTAATCCTAATGACAGGTAACATGTTAATTCCGTAACACAGGGGTGATGAACGAGACGCAAATCTCCATCAAATTCATGTAGTGACTGGGTGAGGTCTTAAAACCCACCAGGCCCGCAATGGGAAGGTAACTAGCGATGAATATCTGTCTCTTACTCCCCACCATAAATGATATTGCGCTTTCCAAATTGCTTGTGTGAACTGTAAATTGTCCTGGTGATCTTATATGTGGTTGTGGAGCGATGGTAACTGGATCGTCATGTGATTCGGAAGCTATTGCTCCGTACCATGTACACACGCTGTTTTTCTGAGGAAGATGCTATGTGGGGTGACCGTCGGGAAGCTGGGCATCTTCGCCAGTTAGATATATGTGTTTAAAGATAGGTAGGAATCCCTGCCACTTGCGGCCAAAGCTTGGAATCGTATCTAACAACTAAATCGTAGGTAAGAATGTAGCAGAAGGCACGCATAAATAAAGCGGCAACTACCAGTATCTTTGGACCTACATAAGATGGTGACAGATGAATTCCTCGGAAATCGTCCGACCCGTCTTCACGTAAACCAGTGTGCATTACATTAATTATGGCTTCACTAGGATTGACCAGCACTTAGCTTTTTTTTTGGACAAAAGAGTGGCCCTTTTTGCCAGATCTTTTCCTCCACTTCGGCGTTGAAGGCATTTTCCTGTGACAGAGACCCACGGGAGGCACTTTCCTCTTGCAACAATAATATTTTGTATGTGTTAGGTGTATAATTGGTTTATATTAAACTAATCAAGTAGCCTCGTTGCGATGCTCCCTTGCGGGGATACCTCTGCGGATTTACGAATCTGTGTGATACCTTCAGCGAGACCACGTAGAAAGAACACCAAGTGGCTCTATGTACTGTAATATTTTGCTCACTTACTGTCAAACGCGTAGCATTGTTTGTATAGTTATTATTTTTACTTTTAATTATAACAGCATGTCCAGACCTTTTAGTTAAATGGACCGACATACCGGTGACATGAACAGTTGGGACGAGACCATGAGGTTCAATCTTGGCGGCAATGGTCGCACAGCCCCATTGGAATGTGAACGTTCCACCGGCTCTAGAAGTTGGTTTTTGTACCTTTCGGAGAGACGCGATATGGGATCCGTAACCCCGAGAACCGTAACTAAGCAGCCCTCCCGTGCATCCTGTACATGCGGTGCAATGGAGTGAAGCAACATGATGGACCAGCGCCAGCGCCTACCCCAACAACCCCCCCCCACACACCCACACACCCACCCACCTACCCCACCCACCCACCCACCCACCCACTAATATCCCAACTGTTGCGTCAAAGGAGAGAAACAGCTGATCTACAATTACATCATAGGCTTGTAGTATATTTTGTCAATAAAGAAACATGGACAGGAAAATGAGTAGGGCCTACGGTATCATCATCGCGCATACACGAAACACATTGTGAAAAACAACACAATATTTTCCAGGAATTACTGATTCCAGGATTTTCTGGCAAACTAGTTGTTTTTAGGTCTTCACAAACATCAGTTGTGTTGTGATATGTTTAGCTGGTGCATGTTGCTATTCGCCTAGGCCATGGATGCGCTGAGTCTTAGAACATGTTTATTTTGATATAAATCTGGAAATAAGAGTGTGTTAGTACAATTTTGAATACGATGTGTGACACGTTCTGTTTTAATATGTTGTACTTTATTTGATGCTAAGCCATTGCTGCCTGCTTCCAATCAAATTAAGTTCAAAGTATTCAGCTTATACTGGTTTGGAAATATTTTAAGTTATTTCTGAGCTGTATTGTAGCTCATTCTCCAACATGGTGACAATTTATGAGGATATAGTATTGCTATTACAGTCCAAATCCTGATCTTATTATCTGATCCTAAGCAAAGAATTCTGATAGCGACATTTTTATGGTATCCTCAGTGGTTTATGACGACCAATTTTCGTCAGCTTGCATTTTTATTTCTGATCTCATATTTTTGTCGATACAATGTAATAACTCATTTCAAATAGACTACTGTGCGGTGCATGTGTTCCTAATGGTGGTTGGACGAGTGAATTGTCAGCTGAGATGTTTCGATGTATAATCGTGTACGGTACTACCGGTAACTGATACGTGTGTGAGGTGCATTGGACCTTGAGTGACGGGATGGAATGGGCAAGTATGCTTGTGTGGTTGTGGTGGTGAGGTTCAGTCTATTTGTTCTCGCGATGATGATAGGTTATGCATAGGATACTGGTTTGAAGGGTGTTAATTGCCATGGTTTAGACTCGCCCAAAGTAATTAGAAAGTCTTTGGCTGCTGAATTCTTGTGTGTATGGTGACAGCGGCATGGAGATTAGTCTAGAGAGGGTAACCTGGGTGCATACACCTGCAGGGATTTGGATGGGTGAAGGCAAGCATACTGCGTGATACGGGGATGCATGTTGGAGCTTGGCGGTTATTATGGTGACGCTCCTGGGTTGACCAGCGTGGTAAGCACTATTATCCTGAAGTAGATGGTCGGCACGCTGGGAAGTGGCGTGCGCGCACGTTCGTGAGTGTGTGTGGTGGGAGGTGGGGGGAGCACGGGGTGGGGTGGGTGGGAATCATGATCTGATATGAGTAAGGGAGGCCTGTATAATATGCGGGAAAGTCTAACCTAGCAACATGTCTTAACAATATTCGATCAATCTATTATAATTAGCCTCACTGTTAGACCCTAGCCATAAGAGCTACATTTTAGTGAAAAGCCTTCTCGGGTCTAAGAAAATAAATGTCTTGCAATTTTAATGCATACATGTATTATTTCTCAGTGATGGAATACAAGTCTATTTTCCATTTAATGACAAAGTCACACATTCGCATTGCTATTTGTTGTTACAGACATGCATGTGGCCGCCGCTTGTTTGGCCATTCTCAGATTCTTCGTAACGTTGTTAAGAATGGAACTTGACAGTTTATTCATCCATCATATGACCTCATAATCAACTACATGACGTGTAGGATGACGTCATAATCAATGCCGTCATGGATGGTGTATATACGTACGTTACGAACGTATAGTTGAAAACGAACTAAGCGTTGTTGTACGAATTGTCTTTCTAGATCAGCTTACACATTATAATTACACCCACAATAATTTTAATGATGCGAATTCAGATATACATCAAATCACTCGTTTTGATTTCAAATCTTCAAGGCCTATATCTGTTAAGGAACGACGTTGCAAAGTGGAACTGGCAAAGATTGTATATAGAAGCAAAACTATTGCACAGTCCTCTATATGCATTCATTGTGTTCTTTGGGTTGTAATGCTTGTGTCGACTCATTCATTCGGATGATCTAACACATCTTCTACTAGACATCAAAATGTGCTTACGCGTACCTTTTACAGCTGCGAAGCATAAAACAGCGCTGGAAACCAATTCATGCACAAACAAAATGCTATTTCCGTTTCGAAAGGCAGAAGATTTCGCGCTGTCTTAAAACTCTACACGTATGTATGTTTTATTCTACTCACAAAAGTTTGTCTCTTAGCTCTACCACGCACATGGTGCCTTTAACCCCTGTAGCCGGTGACAGTAAAGGACCACCTAAGACAAAACCGTAAAGCGAAACTTTTCAAATCAAGGGAGAATGTTAGCTTACAATGAAAATGTGTATGTAAGCTACGGCGATAACAAACAGTGATGCCGTCATTTGACCCGTAAACGTAAACATTTAGCAATCGAGTCAGAATAATCAGAAATCTCTAAATATGAACGACTGAGGGATCCATTTATAGCTATGCCCGCCCATTTCCAGCTAAGCTCCACCCTCTTTTAAGCGTGTTAGAAACGATTTATATACTTTGAATACTGAATTCCAAAAATCCCTGTTCAAAGGTAATCGGATAAATTGCTGAATATGTTGAAACTAATTTGACTGTGGTCTGTTTCTGCCTATGGCAGGAACATCTACGAGTCAAACAGAATCTTTATTAAAGCATAAATTCATGGAGACATCGTACCCTTCATGATGGACTTTACAATTTTCATAACAGAGCTTGTCTATATGTCATTATGATTGTGACATCAGCTAACACGTGATATAATTTGATTATGACGTCATATACTTGAGTAACAGGTCGGATCCGTCAAACAACTAAGCAATCTGTTAATATTCTGAAAGCAAAATAAATTGCGTTTACTACGTGTCTTACCGGGATAAAACTGTTGCCAATTTTCTTAAATTCATCATGTCACCATACTGTCAATATACTGTTAATATCATGGCGGATTCCAGTAAGGAAACATTGACATACCACGGTTAATTGAATTTGTTTCTTCAATTCCTGAACTGCGGCCTCATCTTTCGCCATTTGGGGTAGTCAGAGTAGTCTATTCTAAATTCCCAGGAATCCAATGTTGGCGAGGAGAAAACGGATTTTATGACATAATCAGTTCTTGTGCCAACTCTGGATTAGCGAGACACGTTCTTGGAATAGCATATTGTTGAAACTCATATAAAAACATGTTTCTGATTTTCAGGGTCATCAGCTATTGGATAAAGTGGTTCTTTATGATTGGTGGTCCTATGACCATGCTGCTTAATGGATGAACCCGATCTGTCATTCAAGTATACGACGTCATAATCAATTACGTCATATGTAGGCTGAAGTCACAATCATAATTAATGGAGAATAGGCATATACTCTGTCGCTCGAATAGTCTGTCAAGGGTACGAATTATACATGTATGTCTTTGATGGATTTATTATTTAATACACATTCTGTTGAATATTTTGAAACTAATTTGACTGGTCGCTGTGGCTGTCATTGGCAGCAACAGCACTCAGTTAAATTAATTTCAAAATATTAAAAAGCTTACCTGTAGCCTATAGTTACCTTGAAATTGGGATTCTGAGAATTATACTTTCAAAGTATATAAATCGATACCACCACGCGCAAAGAGTGGGCGGACTTAACTTGAAATGGGTGTGACAGCTGCATATGCACAACCCCCTCACCCCCCCCCCCGCCCCAATTGGTCATCATCATTCGGGCCCAAAGATTATTAAATTTTACCGATAGATAATGATTTGTCTTAAACTACCGACTGTCTTTGGTGATCACATATTGATGGTTATTCCCGGTCTTAAGACACAGGCATCGACTCTTTAAAACGTAATTTATTAGAACCGTCAACTTAACTACGATGTAACGATTGACCAACACGCCCCTTCCCACCCACCCCCCCCCCTCTCTCTCTCTCTCTTCTTCTTCTTCTCCCTCCCGTTCTACCTCCTTCACCCCACCACCTCCATCCCTAACTCCCTCGACCCCCTTCCCTCATGTTGAATATTTTGAAACTAACTCGACTGGGACCTGTTGCTACCATGGACATTTTACCATAGGCAGCAGCAGCTCCCTGACCACTTAGTTTCAGAATTTCAGAATATTCAACAGAATATAGCTCATATAATAAGGAATGCGTTGTTGGTCAGACGACATTCCACAAATAACACATGTATTCTTTATGATGTAAGAAATATTCTATGGAATGTTTTGAAATAAAGTTGGCAGGGAGCTGTTTCTTGGTACGGGTTAATTACGGGTTACCATCTTGAGAACACGTGGTTACGTATAGCGCTCGGCAATATCACTCACTAAACGCTAGATGACAATGAGCTGTAAACTTGGCGGCCATGGGGTCATCACAGCGCGAGGGAATCGCGCGCCAATTGGCCTGATGGCTTTCAGACATCGTTTTACTCAATCATTCTGCCACACGCTGGAGAAAAGTCACGTGTTTTGATTTCAATTTAGCTAATGTCTCACTCGGTCAATTCGACCACTTAATGGCACTAATGGAGAAGTGTTCCAATGCATTTCCAAATACATGTTTGATCACCGCCTTAAGACTGATTCAGACCTCATTACACTAACTCAGGCTGCCTCGACGGTGATCTTCTTACACTCACGGCGTGCCTACACGCGTAAGCCTGCGTGCGTGCGTGCGTGCGTGCGTGCGTGCGTGCGTGCGTGCGTGCGTGCGTGCGTGCGTGCGTGCGTGCGTGCGTGCGTGCGTGCGTGCGTGTGTGTGTGTGTGTTAGGTTTATTGAACGCTCCCTGGACTAACGCCTCAACATACGTTTGCATAACTAATACTCCATTGGCGTTAAAAAATTCTAATTGGAATAATAATAATAATAATAATAATAATAATAATAATAATAATAATAATAATAATAATAAAAATAATAATAATAATAAAAATAATAATAATAATAATAATAATAATAATAGGTAATAAAAAAATTATTGACCCTAACATCTTCTAATCATTTGAGATGCAGATAAATAATGCTCACGTAGACATTGAAGTGCGTTTTCCTAGTGTCACAGACTCAATAATGGCCGTCTAAGCTTCAGTTTGATCAACCATATTAAGTATATTCTGGTTTCCTGCGAATTGCCAACATGCCATCTTATTTAACGTCAACTGCATTCAACTAATCCGTACTTCATGATATGAAATAATACTGATAAGAGAGGCAGACATATTATAATGATCAACATGGCAAGGGCATGGCTCGTGTCTCAAACAAGTGCACATCTCCATTCAACCTAAACTGTCTTTTAGCCTGACTACAGACACCACCAGTGCTTACCCGGGAACTTTAAACAGTAATCTTTTGGTCGGTACTTTGTACACAACATTCGTGTTACATTTAAACGCAGTCGTTCGGACCAGTGGAACTGACCTGAATAGTTACATAGATGACTCGCTGAAACAGCCAAAGACCTAGAACAACTCTCCTGCTATGAGGACACGTTCAGACACGGGAACTGAAGAAATATGGAATGCCTTCGACGTGGAATAGCTTCCAACATAGGCATACTGCTGGTAAAACGGCACGTGAACAGTGATGCATGGTCCATCATAGCTTACACTGAAAGCCCTGATTACGCCATTAAATCTTTGGCCACCCCTCGTTTTTTTTACCAATGATGACCTGCCTTACATTGGTACACTCTCTCGATCAACTCTTTAATAAACCGTTTGCGCCAACTCTACGAAATCTCCACTTGAACATTTCTAGATGCCTTCCAGAATATCTATAGGTGGAAATGTCATAATAAATTCGACTTTCTCTGATAACGCGGGTTACTGGTCCAGTACTGACCCACTAACCAGCGTTATCAGGGTTTCGATCTGTCACCAACGAGACGCACGCGGCGCAACAATGTATATACAATCTTACCACACATTGATTCAGTTCATCATTATCAGCTCCCAAAAGCTGGTTAAATGGTCAATAATGAATTGCGTTAATAAAGTTGCCACGTTCTCAGTAAATGAGTCAGCTGTCATTTTGAGTTGAATCAATATGAAACTCTGTAGACTTGGTTCATGACAACGCGATCTCTCCAGTTTGCTTTGCCTCTACAAATCTCGCTTATAAATCCCCTGTTCGTCTTAAGGGAACATTTAGGATAATATTTGACTTGGATTAGTGCTTTGATTGGAAGACACTTGCCATGAATAACTCGGCTGTTTTGAGTAACTCTCATCTGTTATACTCGGCATTCTAGAGTTCATTAGCATTCGGTTCACAGTCAAGGTAAACATCACTCCATGTGTCAACAGCCCATACTTGGTAATCCGAAATAGGGATGAAGGATAACAGAAATCCTACACCGCGGTGATGCTTCCAGTTTCTATTTAAACAAAGGAATGACGACAGGCCAGATCATTGTCTCTTCGCAGCCCGGTTGCAGTGACCTCTCAAAAGAATGGCTATAACTCGGAACACAGACACGGGGGGGGGGGGGTGTATGGGGGTGTGTGTGGGGGAGGGTGGGGTGGTGGGGTGGGTGTGGGGTGGGGTGGGGTGGGGGTGGTGGGGTGTTTGTCCTCGAAAAAATGTGAAATCTAGATTGTCTCAGAGAGAATCTCAAGCGATTCTAGATGAAAATATGGATTTTCAGTTGGTTGTAAGAGTTATTTGTTTTATCTTCAAAATGTCTACATTAGTCTAGGAATTTTTTGACTTAACTCATTTGCCTTCGCCCCCTTATTCAGTAAGCGGGTGATGAGCAGAACTGAGAGTTCAGAGGTTTGGCCCTACTTTACAAATGGCTGCTACAAACCCATGTATCTACATAGACACCACCACCACCACCACCGCCGCCGCCGCCGCCACCACCACCACCACCACCACCACCACCACCACCACCACCACCACCACCGCCGCCGCCGCCGCCGCCGCCGCCGCCGCCGCCGCCGCCGCCGCCAACAGCACACCCTCCCACCCTCCCCCGGCTACACCCACGCTACGCCACTGCAATCGCATCTATTTCTTCAAATGAATAACCTGATTTTGATCTAACATCAACACATTCTGGAATTGATTACCTGCATTCTACATCTGATTTTTCGATTTTAAAAAGTTCTGTTAAATAATTCACTTTCCAAGCAGGTTGGCCTTATACAACAATAGCATATGTATGTATGATTACTGTATTCTGCGGCTGTAGTAGTTGTAGTAGTAGAGACATCTCACAGCTGCAAGCAGTCCTTCTTCGCGTTTGCCCACTGTGTCTTGTCCTCAGGCGAAATCCTTAGCTTCCTCAGGTCCATTCTTGACTTGAGTGTACCGAGTCCTGCTTTCTTGAGGTCCCCTCGTAGCACGCTTAGCAGATTTATGCAATGACGTCCTCTCCTGGCTATGTATTTGCTGGCTCGGAGTAGGGCGAATTCCACGGCTCTCTGTGCTGGTGTCTCTTCTGGCATCCATAGCACATGGCCAAACATGGACCATCTTTGCTGGGCGACTGTTACAGCGGTGTATGTTATATTTAGTGTATTTATGGCCTATCGATTACTCTAATCCTATGTATGTAACGGACACGTACATTAACTGAATTCAGCCACATTGTCCTGACGATAAACATCATTTATTTACACATTCAATTGCTTACACATAACAGCATATCCACAACATAGTTACAAATATCCATAATGTAATATTCTGATGAAATGACTGAACAGTTAATTTGTTGTTAACAATTCATTTAATTCAAACAATATCAACACAACGACGACGATGACGACGACGACGACGACGACGACGACGACGACGACGACGACGACGACGACGACGATGCCATCGGCGGCAGCGATCTCGGCGGCGGCGGTGACGGCGACGACGACAACGATGACGACAACGACAGTGGCGGCGATAGCATTAGCAACGACGACGTTAACAGCAACCTGGAAGTGTCAAGAAAATTACTACTACAGACACATGCAAAAGCATTATGGTACGAAGTTCCCTGTGAAAAAAACCCGTTAGCAGGAATCAGAGATTCAAAGATAACTAATTGCTGATTTGATTTTCCTGATGGACACGCTGGTTAATGCACAGTAAGAACAGTGGTGATATATCGAGTTGATGTATTACTGATGCTATTTAACAGAGTGAAGTGATAGGGAAGCAGATTTCATTACTCATTTCTTCCAATCCTTTTGGGGCCCTGCGTTATCGTATTCGTCTATTCTGAGAAGATTCTTTACAGAATTTTATTGGTTAATTATATCTTCAGCAAAAATGGTTCACCAATAAAATTACGAGATGCTTCTGAAAAGAAATGACCACATTATTAGATGGTGGCCCAGTGATTATCCTACTTAGCAACAATCCCAGGTTCGTGTTTCTGCGCATGACTATTTGGCGATCAGTGGAAACATAGGCAATCTTATTCCATACTCGTTGGCGATTCCCGCTCAGCAGTATATATGGATAATCTCAGTGGCGTAGATAGAGCGGGTGGGAGGGTGTGGGGGGGGGGGGTCGGTGGGCGACGTACCCGCCCCACCAAATATTTTTTCGGAAAATGTGTGCGCTTGTCCATTACAAAAGCCTGTATCCGTATAAAAGAATTCCGTGCTGTCGGAAATTTTGTTGTCAATTGCACCCCGCCAACCAAAAACTATTTACGCCACTGGATAACCTTGCACAAACTGGGGAGGTTATCGGTAATTTATCGTAATAGACTGAATATAAAACCCGCCTGGTTATAGCCTGAATGGAACATAGAAGTGGACCTTTCCAGTTTATCCATCCATCAAACTACGTGACGTGTAGGATGACGTCATAATCAATGGCGTCATGAATAACGTAGATAAGTACGTTACGAATGCATAATTGAAGATGGACTAAGCGTTGCTGTACGAATTGTAGGCCTATGTCTTCACTATTTAATAAACATTTTGTTGAATATTTCGAAACTAATTCGACTGGGCAAATATTCAAAACCTTACCGTACAGTTTTATGGAAATTGAGTTCGGTGATCGATCGATCCCAACACGGTCGAAGTGTGGGTGGAGCTTGACTAGGGAACATGGACCATCTTTGCTGGGCGACTGTTACAGTGGTGTATGTTATATTTAGTGTATTTATGGCCTATCGATTACTCTAATCCTATGTATGTAATGAACACGTACATTAACTGAATTCAGCCACATTGTCCTGACGATAAACATCATTTATTTACACATTCAATTGCTTACACATAACAGCATATCCACAACATAGTTACAAATATCCATATTGTAGTATTCTGATGAAATGACTGAACAGTTAATTTGTTGTTAACAATTCATTTAATTCAAACAATATCAACGACGACGACGACGACGACGACAGCGACGACGACGACGACGACGACGACGACGATGCCATCGGCGGCAGCGATCTCGGCGGCGGCGGTGACGGCGACGACGACAACGATGACGACAACGACAGTGGCGGCGATAGCATTAGCAACGACGACGTTAACAGCAACCTGGAAGTGTCAAGAAAATTACTACTACAGATACATGCAAAAGCATTATGGCACGAAGTTCCCTGTGAAAAAACCCGTTTACAGGAATCAGAGATTCAAAGACCAACTAATTGCTGATTTGATTTTCCGGACGGACACGCTGTTTAATGCACAGTAAGAACAGTGGTGATATATCGAGTTGATGTATTACTGATGCTATTTAACAGAGTGAAGTGATAGGGAAGCAGATTTCATTACTCATTTCTTCCAATCCTTTTGGGGCCCTGCGTTATCGTATTCGTCTATTCTGAGAAGATTCTTTACAGAATTTTATTGGTTAATTATATCTTCAGCAAAAATGGTTCACCAATAAAATTACGAGATGCTTCTGAAAAGAAATGACCACATTATTAGATGGTGGCCCAGTGATTATCCTACTTAGCAACAATTCAGGTTCGTGTTTCTGTGCATGACTATCTGGCGACCAGTGGAAACATAGGCAATCTTCTTCCATACTCGTTGGCGATTCCCGCCCAGCAGTATATATGGATAATCTCAGTGGCGTAGATAGAGCGGGTGGGGGGGGGGGCGGTGGGTGCGGTGGGCGACGCACCCGCCCCACCAAATATTTTGTCGGAAAATGTGCGCGCTTGTCCATTACAAAAGCCTGTATCCGTATAAAAAAATTCCGCGCTGTCGGAAATTTTGTTGTCAATTGCACCCCGCCAACCAAAAACTATCTACGCCACTGGATAACCTTGCACAAACTGGGGAGGTTATCGGTAATTTATCGTAATAGACTGAATATAAAACCCGCCTGGTTATAGCCTGAATGGAACATAGAAGTGGACCTTTCCAGTTTATCCATCCATCAAACTACGTGACGTGTAGGATGACGTCATAATCAATGGCGTCATGAATAACGTAGATACGTACGTTACGAATGCATAATTGAAGATGGACTACGCGTTGCTGTACGAATTGTAGGCCTATGTCTTCACTATTTAATACACATTTTGCTGAAGATTTTGAAACTAATTCGACTGGGCAAATATTCAAAACCCTACCTTACAGTTTTATGGAAATTGGGTTCGGTGATCGATCGATCCCAACATGGTCGAAGTGTGGGTGGAGCGTGACTAGGGATGGGCGGAGCCATAGCTAAAACTGAAGAGGTCCATTAGGGACTGGATAGAGGCTAAGCAAACCAATAACTTCTAGGCTGTGCACAGGGTTGATGCGCATGCGATAACGATAGGTCAGTATGCTAATTTGTAACCATAAAGCATCGATATCACGATTCACTATCCACATACATACCGATAATCCTAGCGACAAAATGCCTGCTTTTGCGTGTTTTGAGGTGTCTGTCTTTGAGCTGCACTTATGGCGCTATGTCCGCCGAATACACACTCATTCAATTCATACGCGCATATATAGCATTGACTAAACTGTTACTAAAGCGACAAGTAGAAAGCTCTCTAAATTATTAAAATTGGACCAGAATCAATGTATCAGTAATGCTTTTGCGCCGTCTTATAATGAAGGGAGGTAAATCCTTCAGAGTCAAGGGAGTTAATGCCATTAGTTTTGGTCCGCTCCTATAAACGCAGACGTATTTATTTGCATTGTGCTGTGTTCGTGATCAAGATTGATTCAGCAGAAACAGTTTCAATATTTAAATTTGATATTGATTGCATTATACACGTTTACCTTGTCATTAATGTTTTAACTTCTCTTATGTCAACAGCGCCTCAAAGCGCTCCAAATGCAACTTATATCAATTGATCGGTTTAATTGTCAGCATCTTTCAAGTAATTTTAATTTTAGAAGACTAATTTTATAAATTTACTACTGGAATTTTGTCCGGCTTGACCATCAAAAGGGTAACGTTAAAGAAAATTTAAGTTTTTGCTTAGCCAGTGTCCATTTCAAGTCAAAGAGAAGAGTATTTTTGAAAATTTACCACTGGAATGACTGGCTAGGTTACCGAGCCAGTCATTCCAGTGGTAAATATTAAAAAACACTCTTCTCTTGGCCTGCAAATAGACATACCTCAAGACCACTACGGAGCTGATTTTGGTTGGTTTGAACTAGAAGGTTTGAAGTTTGAAGGGTTAAGTTGACAAAACAGGAGTTAAACGTGACATTGATTCGATTGAGAACATAGGCCCTCCAGAGACGCCATGCGAAGCTTGTGCCTGGACTCCAATACCTCTCTTATAGGGAAAGAGTAAAACCTCTAGGACGACAAACACTGGCATATAGACGAAAGCTTGCTGAAATGATCGAAACATATACGTATCTGCACAACATATGTAAGGTTGAATCTCCTTGGTCGCAGCAACAGGGGAAATACGCAACTTGTGGCCACGGATTAAAACTGCCTAAACGGCCATGCGCTTCTGCAGGTCTTCGTATATTTTCAAATAAAGTGGTAAACTCATGGAAATCATTGGCAGGGTAAGGCGTATCAGCACTATCTTTAAACTGCTTCAAAGACAAACAAGACTAGACGGCTCGACGACGCGTCATCGCTAAGATCCACGTTCACTGCTCTGACCTATGGACCTCTCCACACCCACTATTTAGGAGTTGCGTTACAACCTCTCCGACACCCCACCAAGTAGCCCAATGTAGATTTATGTACTTTTGCACGCCGCCCTCATATATGGGTAAGCTACATATCAAAGTTGATTGAATTCCGTCCAATGGCTTCGGAGGCTTTGCACTACAATCGATTTCCTTACCTTTTGACCCCATCCCCAACCATGGGGGCGGAGCCAAATGTATATGTAGTCTCCACTCCAAATGCACATACAAATGTGTTTGAATTCCGTCTGAAAGTCTCGGAGGAGTTGCGTTACAATCGATTTGACCTTTTGATCCCGGCCCCGCCCCTGCACCCCACCACCACCCCACACCCCACCCACCCCTCAACCCCTCGCATCACCGCACTACCGCACGCGCGCGCGCACACACACACACACACACACGCACGCACACACACACACGCGCGCGCGCACGCACGCACGCACGCACGCACGCACGCACGCACGCACGCACGCACGCACGCACGCACGCACGCACGCACGCACGCACGCACGCACGCACTCAGACACGAAAAACGTGGGGATAATATATTATGGAAGGAGCAGATGTTCAGCTTGGTTGGAACGACAAACTGGTGGGCTAGTCTTTATGGTAGGCGGCAGTCGGGGAACACCGTAGCTCACCTAAAGACTGGCTAGCTATCGATATCACTAACATAACGAGAGCTTCGTGATTTGTAAGCAGCACACTGCAGTTCACAACCAGGACACTGTTACCACGTCTGCACCAGACCAGACGAAAGGATTCAGAATCTACTCTACCAAGTGCAAATTTAATCTTTTTGTTACAACTTCCCATAGAAAGGGTCAGCAATTATACACATCTATCTGGGAAGTACTCTAAAATATATAACTGCAAGTTAACTTATAAATTATGAGTTTCGCTGTATGATATCATATATGGTGAATTATATAAATGTGTTTTAAATAGTCTTTGGCTGCTTCTCTCCATCCTTATATTCATACCCGTGCTGCCGCTCATACAACTGAGCTGATAACCATCACGCATTCGATGGGTCAGCATAACTCTTTATATCTCCCTAGCTGATTCTGGTCATGTGCCTGGGCAGACCACGAGTTAATTAAAACCTATCCGACATTTCGCGTATCACCGCGCGCCTCGATTCTTGCCACTGCAGCTTCATTTGCTGTGAATTCCCATGGATCCAAAGCTGTCCCAAAGCATCGATACTTTCTGGATTCAATCATGCCACGTGCCAAACCACATTTCCCCCACACATACTTGTTTGGCATCGTACGGCGACTCGACGCACATCTTTTCGTAATGCATAACCCTGGTGTTATGAAGAAATGGATAGAGAAAGTAAAACTTCCCCACTTATTACCATGTTTAATTGTATCGCTCCATGTGGCATTTAACTAAATAAAATAAAATGAAAACTTGATTTGTATGCATAAATGTACTTTCTGGTGAATGATGTCCAGGATGCTATGCTATTAACCGAACTTTCCCAGATACCGCAGCTTACTGCGCCGACGCTGGACCGATACCGTGCCGATACTAAAAGTTAATTTCAAGATATCTATACAGGTAAGCTGTTGGATATTTTGAAACTCATTTGACTGTGTGCCGTTCCTGCCTATGGCAGCAATAGTGTTCAGTCAAATTAGTTCCAAAATATTCAACCGAACGTTTATTAAATAGTAACCCCATCAAAGACATACAATTCATATACTTGACGGACAAAGATATTCATTCTCTATTGCGATTGTGACGTCAACCGTGCTATATCTGATTATGACGTGTCATGACGTCATATACTTGAGTGACCGATGGGATCTATCCATTCAGTGCTCAATATGGTGGTTGTTTATGAGTAGTTTGACGAAATTAGACGGAAATGTCAGAAGACTGCCAATTGAAGGCAAACTACTACTGCTACATAAATTGCAGGATTGTTGACCTTATGGCATAGAACAAACAGATACACGACACATGACACGTTATTTAATAATGCAAGGCACAGTAAAACTAACAAATAAGCGTGTCATATTAGATAACGCTGCTTTCACTTCCTCTAGTTACTTACACTCAACTACATTTGTTTATACCATATATCCAGTTCATCATTATTACATGCATAAATCTGACAGGAAGGATTAATACAGCTAATTGAGTTGACAGGAGTCAGTTATCAACTTGGTTTGAATCAATTTGCACAGTTGCATATACAGCGCTTGACAATATCGATCACTTGCTTAATTCAATTAATCTGTCGCTTAGTATCCAGTAACATTTGTGATAATATTTGTGCCGGCTTTGTGTTTTGATTTGGAATATACTCGCGGGGAATAGCTCGTCTACACTCCGGTTGGATACACTCTCCAATACTGAGTCGAGGCCGTTGATACTGTAAAGGATTTCTCTCCCACGCAGGCTCAATTCTAACCTCTCGTGACGTGCTAAAATCACATGCTTGCTAATTTAAAAACGGGATAAAGAATACTAGAACTTGCACACTATTGTGGCACACGAGAGAATGATTCAATTACGCAACAATCTGGGCGCTGCTCATGATGGGCCTCTCGTGCCTCGCTAGATTGTCCCGAACCATATCAAATCAGAAAAGAAAACAGTCCTACATCGGCTGATCAAAATCGATCCACACGCATTGCTTAACTGAGAGAACACAAGATGCTTATTACACATATGTTTCTAGCCACATGAAAATCGTCACCCTTATTGTACACTCATTTCATTGTGATATTATTCGCCTCACTATATGCACTTGACTCTAACCTAGTCTAATTCCAAGTATATTTGGTATTTAATTGGCGTTAGGCAGATTGATAAGAAAGGTTGTGTGTGTAAGCATCATCGGCAATTGTTAGATGAACAGTAACTTCATATAGGGAATATATTATACTATAGTTTTCTTTTCAACCCGTGCCATTTAGTGAATAAAGAAATAAAATTATTACTATGGGTACGCCGACAATAGCCGATTCCATTACTAGCTATGCGCCATCCATTTTAGCTATGTCACCCCCACCCCACACCCCCGCACCCCATCCTCCCCAACCCCATTTTAGCTATGCTCCATCCATTTTAGCTACGCACATTTCTAGCTTTCTCCACCTATTTTAGCAAGGCCCCACACACATCCGCATTGGAATCGAATTTAACACTTTGCTCTAAGATGATCTCTGAATGCCCAGAATCCCAATTTCAAGGTAAATATACAGGTAAGATCCCAAGCTAATTAGTTTCAAAAATATTCAAACGAATATTTAATAAGCTGCAAATTCACCAAAGACATGGGGCATCCAGACATTTTACTGTCTGAGTTTTGACACTTTGTTTGCCCGCCCTACCTCCGACTGTGACTTCAGCTACAAGTAACAAGCCCACATGTGACGTATTCTGATTATGATATCAGATACTAGAGTGTCAGATCGGATTCCAGCATTGTAGAAAGATTTAACCATCCAATCATGTGTAGGACATGCCATTGAGAGCTAGGGCATTGCAGAAAGGCATCCATATCTTCATGTGGTCCTAACTCGCGATGTAACTAATATATACACTAGCGCATCTGATAGGCGTTAATACAACAATGACTTTGTCGGTCGGTTGAGATCTGATTTGCGTGATTGAAATTATTATTATTATTATTATTATTATTATTATTATTATTATTATTATTATTATTATTATTAATAATCTACCGGGTAGGTTTGGCCATTTATTACTGTATGATTTCTCTGTCGTCCGCGTGTTAAGGCTACGTGTATAGAGTTGTAGGCTAATTTATGTTAGCTGTATTTAAATTCACCTTTCCAATAGGCTATCTATCAATCTGACGTCATAATCACCTACGCGACGCGTAGAATGACGTCATAATGAATGACGGCATTATGCCGCCATGAATGACGTAGATAAGAACGTCAGGAACGCATATTTGATGACGGACAATGATTTGTTCTACGAATTGTATGTATTTACTATTTAATCAATATTCTGTTGAATATTTTGAAACTAATTTGACTGGTCCATAGGCAGAAACAGCATCCAGTCAAATTAGTCACAAAATATTCAACAACTTACCTATATAGTTTTCAGGAAATTGATAGTTAGGGCATTCGGTGATCGATCAATCCCAACACGACTAAGTGTGGGTGGAACGTAGCTAGAGGTGGGCGGGGCATAGCTAAAACTGGAATGGTTCATTGCTACTACTATGCACAGCCGCCTCTCATAACGCACAACTGCGATACAATGGTGTATACGCATCGCCCGCATCAATTTTGAAATTGTGTTTAGAGTATTCAATAAAGTATTGCCAGTAATTGCCGGCTGCATGTATGGTCCGAGTATCGGTTTCTAACAGGGTCTGGACAGTTTTGCCGATTGCATACGACTGTAAAGCTTTTGTCAAGAAATGACTTCTATTTAATAATGTGCAAGTGTTCAGTGAAATAATACATACATTAAAGGCTTTTCATTCCTCCAAATAAATTTATTGTGTGTAAATACGTATTATCTGTTTTCAGAGATTTTGTGTACTTAGCTACCAGTTTCTAACAGGGATGTAAACTGGCAATTTATATAGCGACAAGATGGTGATATGATACCACTCTCTATGATGTGACAACAGGAGAGTTCGTCAGCAAAAAATAATGATACAAACGCCACTAAAAAGGAAGCACAATTTGAGTTATTGTAGTAAATCTAGACCTGGTCAAATTTAATTTTTCGTAAAACCCTGTATACATAGACAGCAGCAGCACCATTTTCAAAATCAAAAATCTGTATCCTTGCTTTGTAAAGTAGCAAATCTGGTGTTTAAAATGCTAATAAGGATTGCTTTGCATACCATATAACGTTACAATTAGTTTAGTTTTTGTCATATATAGAACTATGGCCATGTTTGGATTGAGCATGTGCGTGAAAAAAAATCAATCTAGATTTGAAAACAATATAAGCACCCCATACCCATTCTGCGCATCTGTAGAAAAGAATTATTGTTACGTTGGTGAAATAAATATACCGTGTTTGACAGCTACTGGCATATGTCATCTGAGGCGCGAACTGGACCAGTTTGTTTCATTTCTTTACCAGTTATGAACATCTTTATGGACCCTCAAAAAATAATAGTGAAAACATGTTTTTCAAACGTCAAATAAAAAGATAGGTAAACTGATTTCTTATTACTGCTACATTTTGATCAAATCGTCGAATTGTGTGTAAAATGCTGTATCTATTGAAATAAACATCTTTTGACGATGTCACCTAAACAACAAATGCGGGAGAACGCAAAAAGGAGCAATTGTTAGAAATAGAACACTGTTAGAAACAGGTAATCTGACCATACATTCTCTTAATTAGATACGTCGTTCTACTATAATGAATGCTATGAGTAATCCATTTCATATCACTAGGCCTGTGCTGAGTTTAGTATTTGACACGCTTGTCACGCTGAAAGACTACACATTGTTTGTAGATTAATATTCTCGCATTGTGCATGAAATGTACCACATTTTGATGACTATAATACGGGATAAGCCTGTGCAAAACACTTGTATAATATTCTCTTTGGACAGACGAATCAGCTGTTTTCGTGGCCATAATAGCCATGCAATGCAACACGTGACGTCAACGGCGAGCGATTATTGAGTAGTAATGCCCGCCGTTGACGTCACAGTTTGGCATTACGACGTGTATAATGAAGAAAATTTGAGCCCGCAGTTTTGCTATGACGTTCATTTGACGTCATATAGTTGCATTAATTCAGGAATCCATTTCCTCACTCAATCATATGGCGTCATAATCGTCATAGTCTTTACCATTCAATAAATATTCTGTTGAAAATTTTGAAACTAATTGGACTGGACGCTGTTGCTGCCATAGGCAGCAACAGCGCGCAGTCAAATTAGTTTCAACATATTTAGCAGTTTACCTGTATGGTTTTCTGGAAATTGATAGTTAGGGAGTTCAGCGATCGAGCGATCCCAACACTAACGAGGTGCGGTGGAGCATAGCTACTGATGAGATGGGCATAGCTAAAGCTGGAATGGTCCATTGCCATACATGACCACGTTACTGTGCGATAACACCGACTATATTAATAACAAGTACACATATTGATGCAAGGCATCAATGGCAAATAGCGTGGCCGGAGATTATTATAATTCAAGTTGAGCTTCAAATTCATTTTTATATATAATATACAATTTGCAGTAGCACAACAGGCTGTCCACCAAAGACAGTGACTATATCTAGACCTTGGACCCCTACATAGAACACAAAATAAATTATACATGTAGAACTGGCACAGGTACTATATAATATAGGCAAACATGGGCTTCAAGTTAAAGTCAATGTACTATAAAGATATAGCCATTAGACATGTGATAAATTGGCAACATATTTGCAGGACAGAGAAAAGCGTGTTTATCGTGTTATATTAACATTTAATATTACATAGGTTCTTACTATCATTTACAGTTTCTTACCTACCCCATGTAGTGCTGAT
The DNA here is from genome assembly GCA_034401795.1 of Chaetoderma sp. LZ-2023a. NCBI lineage: Eukaryota > Metazoa > Mollusca > Caudofoveata > Chaetodermatida > Chaetodermatidae > Chaetoderma > Chaetoderma sp. LZ-2023a. Next base: position 76,409,272 of record CM067374.1, read on the forward strand.
GGTGGTTGCGATTGTAATAATGATAGTTTCTTGCTATTGTCATATGTTTAAGATAGTTGTAATGGCATCGGCCTTAGATCGGATTATCTATGGGCTATAGGAAGAAGCAGATTATATTGGGGGCAGTCCGTCCATCTTTTCATCCTTCTTGTTGACCATATGCATAAACTTCAGTGGGTTTTGTTTGATAATTCAGATTCTATCTGGAGCCAAACTATAGGATATATAGAAAGATTTTCACATTATTGCAAGAAATATTTGATGATAGAATCGTGCAATATTTAGTGAGTTCTAGATGGTATTATGTTCGAAAGCCTGGTTACAAACCGAGTACAGAGATTGTGATACCGAATATATAGTAAATTATTAGCATTTGAAAACTGTAAGTTGCGACTAAATTGCGTATTTGAAATTAATCCATGGTAAAATCTTTTCAAACTCTATACTTTATTAGCGCATTCATATATATCTATGTAAACATATACATGAAATTCTGGAGCCTCACATATTAAACGATATGCCAGGACATATCGCCATCTATCCGATTGTGGCTGATGTGAACCAACTATCTTTCAATGGGGACCTCTTGCGAATAAGTAACTACATGGACATACTTGGTAATTATGGTATTACTTTATGGTAGAATCGTGCAACATTTTGTACAGCACTAGTACATAATAATACATATTGAGTTCTGCATGTCTTGATGTTCGAAAATTGGTTACAAACAGAGTACATAGATATCTGTACGTAAATTATTGGCATCTGACAACCTTTGGTCGCTACTAACTTGTATATTATAAAATTACTTTACGGTGGAACTTTTTTAAATCAACATTCTGTCCTTTCAACAGTAGCGTATTTATATATCTCTCTGGCATTTTGGGGCCAAACTTATTACAGACAGTAGGCTACCGAAAACCATGGATTTGCCAAAACTTGTGCACATTTTTGCTATGGAATTGTGTACTACGAAATTACTTCATTGTAGACATTTTTAAGCTTGATACTTCATTAGCGTATACCGATCTGTCCATATGTATGAATTTTGAACATGGGCCAAACTTGTTGCAGACAGTATGGTACAGAAAATCACTGATCTGCCAAAATATAAGCCAATTTTCGATATGGAATCGCTGACTATGGAACTATTTCATTGTAGAATTTGTTTTAATTATGGATATAGCTAACAATGATATGATATAATATTGTTTATGGCTGACAGAAATTTAGGCTAAATTATACTTTTTAAAGTTTATGTGGATGAAAATCTTGGGCAGATCATAACCTACAGACAATAGGGCAATGAAGCCTGTTAATTGGCTCAAATTTCAGCCAATTTTCGGTATTAAATTGTGTATAACGAATTAAATTACTTCATGGTAAACATTTTTTAACTCAATACTTCATTAGCATATTCAGATACCTATTAAACCATTTGGGTGGAATTCTTGGGCCAAACACATTGCAGGCATTACTAACTTGCCTCATACATACCCTTTCTGTTGATTTATGTATATTACCACCTGCTACAATGTTATTGACAGCTGTTTTGACTGGAAATTCGGAACATCGGTTGTCTATACATAGTGCTAAATAATTGCATGCATGGATCTTTTCCCAGTGAAAGAGTAAGGATAATAAATTGCTAATGGAAATCACACGTACATTATTTTTTAGCGAATTTTGTCAAATTTTTCACGATCTACAATATTATTATACATGTTTTACTGTTAATATTTACCACACATATAGTGACTAGTAAAATGCGTCCACGACATTACAATCTTTGCCCTGACGCCCTACGAGACAATGGAAATTTATACACTATCTCGAATGTTCAGCCCAGTGTTTTATGCTATAATACATAAGGGGAAAATGAAACAGACACAGTACCTGGTATTGTCGTCATAATATATTAAACCTTTACTGTCTAAATTTGGTGAAGAATGTTAAAATATTTAGATATTGAATGCCCATTTCCAGGCCAAGAGAAGACGGGTTTTGCAAATTTGCCACTGTAATCTGGAATGACTGTCTCGAGAGTCATTCCAGTGGTAAATTGTCAAAAACTGTCCCCTCATGGCATACAATTTGACATTGTTCAAGATCACTAAAAGGGGCCGGTTTGACTAGCTATACCACGAGGCAGTTAAAATACAATAAGAGATGATGATAGGCTTTCGTCATTGTGATTTATATACTTTCAACCATGACTTCCCAAAATCCCATTTCCAAGGTAACTATAGAGGTGAGCTGTTGAATATTTTAAAACTAATTTGACTAAATACTGTCGGTGCTTAAAGCAGAAGCACACTTAAATTAGTTTCAAAATATTCAACAGAATGTTTATTAAATAGTAAAGACAATTCGCACAGCTTACAGACTTTTCAACGTTCCTGATAGCCATAGATACGTAATTCATTACGTATTTTGACTGTGACGTCTGCCTACATGTGACATAATTGATTATGACGTCAACACTTGAGTGACAGGTTGGATAAATTATACCCTCGTTCAATAAAGGAATCGGTGCATTGCGATTGGGTCTACATGCGTCTGGCAGGGCAAAGCTAACTATCTGAATGCTCTTTCTAAAATATGTGATCACTTATTACAAGTGGTCCATGCCAGTTGGACCACACATTACTAAGTGGTATTGGCCGTTTAATGATCAACTTTGTTCATGACAATTTCAAAGGTGGGATCCATTTCTAGTTAAGCTCTGTCTTTTCTTTCGGGATGTTGGAATCAATTTATATACTTTGATTCACGACTTCCCAGAATGCACATTTCAAGGTAACTATACAGGTCAGGTGTTGAATATCCTGAAACTAATTTGACTGGGTGCTTTTGCTGCCTATGGCCGCAACTGTGCCGGGTCAAATTAATTTCAAAATATTCAACAGAATGTTGTTTAAAAAGTGAAAACATAAAATTTGTACACATGACGGACTAGTCAATATTCACGATGGAGCTAGAGACGCCATCCACTAAGTATTTTGACTATGCCGCCTGTGAAGCTTTTATAGGACGCAATTGATAATGGTAAAGGCATACAACGGCTAGGTATATTAGTTTCAAGTAGTAAGGTCATACAATTCGTACAAAGCCCGGTATCAAAATATTCAACAGAATGCTGAATGTTGTCTGTATGTTCACATTTTGGATTTGTCAATGAAGATTGTTTGCTTGCTTGGTAGGTAGGTAGCTGTAGGTAGGTGTAGGTAGATAGGCAGGTAGGTAGGTAGGTAGGTAGGTAGGTAGGTAGGTAGGTAGGTATACTTAGATTTTTAATGCACTGACTTCAATTTCTGTGCTAACCCCGCCTCCGGAGTGCACCCGTTAGTTTACTTTGTTGATCATTATTTCCCAGACGAACCCAGACATCTTTCCGCCGGACCATCACACCATGACAAGAATCTTGGTTTAGCGAACCAGCTTTCACATGTCCGATATACTGATACACTGGCGAATTCATATGAGACTATCTTTTGGATGCACATCATATGGTGTATACTATGCCCTAACCCTGTCTCCATCGCGACGCTGACAGTAGTTGATTGATTGATTGATTGATTGATTGATTGATTGATTGATTGATTGATTGATTGATTAACTCCCGGGGATTAAATCGCAAAGACATAAAATTTCGTACATGTGATGGACTATTCAATGTTCCTGATGAAGCTATTTACATCATTCATCACGTATTTTGATTGTGACATCATCCTACATATGACGTAAACAATTATGACGTCATATGCTTGGGTGACTGATTAGGTCCATCCATTAACATAGAGATGTCCTATGCTCATTTGCAGACCAAGAGATCGTTGTTTTTGGCACTTTACCATTGGAATGATAGGCTCAGTTATCGAGCCAGTCATTCCTGTGGTAAATTGTCAAAAATGTCTACCTGTTAGACGTAAATGATAGTTTCTCAAGATTACTACAGAAGCCATTTTGGCCAGTTTGATCGGAACGAGTGTTGAAGTGGAGATTAAGAGATGTTTGAGGGTACAGTGGGACAGATCACAACACCATTTTATTTCTGATGAAAAATGTATAAATTTGCGTCTGTTCAATTTCTCTTCCAATTGCCAAAAAAAAAGAATTTACTCACTTTTGGAGGCTATATATGCGTCTAATCGTCTGCGTCAGTCAGTCAGCAATTAGCTCAGGCCACCAGCGGTAGGTATAACTAGCCCCAATAGTGAGAGTATGCGTATAATGTGCACGAGAGATCTAGACAATATGTCCTAAATCTGCGATTCCATTCTAAATAGAGGCGAGCTACCTTGCTCTCCGTAAAAAACAAAATTAACTAAACACTCGTTAGCGGTAGGAGATCTGACGAGAACGTGAATGACCACACTCCCATGCGCGAAATGGCAGTACCTATAGGCAATGGACCTTTCCAGTTTTGGCCATGCCCCGCTCACATCTAGCTAAGCTCCACCCACACTTCGCAGCGTTGGGATCGATCGATCTCTGCGAATGCCCTGACGATCAATTTCCTGAAATCTATACAGGTATTAGCAGGATTAGGTACACTCAAGTCAAGAATGGTCCTGAGGAAGCTAAGGATTTTGGCTGAGGACAAGACACAGTGGGCAAAGGCGAAGAAGGACTGATTGCAGCTGTAGGATGTTTCTACTACTACAGCTCCAGAATACAGTAATCATACGTACAGGTAAGCCGTTGAATATTTTGTAACTAATTTGTCTGGGTGCTGGGCAACAGGGCTCAGTCAAATTAATTTCAAAATATTCAACAGAAGATGTATTAAATAGTAGACATGCAATTCTTACAACAACGCATAGTCCGTATGCAATGGACTGTTCCAATTTTATCATTCGAATATATGACGTCATCTGATGTCATAGACAACTAAGTGACGTGCATGCTGACATCATAATCATTACGTCATAAATGATTATATTTGCCCTGTATTTAACTCTTAATCGTCCAACACGTTGTAAGAATTGTATGTCTGCTATTTAATAAACATGCTGTTTAATGTTTTGAAACTTATTTGACTGGGCGCTGTTGCTGCCGTAAGCAGCAACAGCATCAGCATCCAGTTAAATTAGTTTCAAAATATTTAATAGCTTACCTGTATAGTTTTCTGGAAATTGATAGTCAGGTATTTCAGGGATCGACCGATCCCAACACGAGCGAGGTGTGGGTGGAGCTTAGCTAGAGGTGGGCGGGACCTAGCTGAAACTGGAAAGGTCCATTATGCGTTCGTGACGTACTTGTATAAGTCACGTCATAATGACGTGATTGGTTATGATGTCATTCTACACGTCAGGTAGTTGATTGCGACGTCATGTGATGGATGGATAATGTGGAAAGGTCCATACTAAACACAACCAAGTGAATGCGTTGAGCGGCCACGGAGAGATGATAGGCTTACACGCACATCCGTCGTAGTCGTCGTGATTTATATACATGCTTTGAACCATGACTTCCCAGAATACCCTTTTCAAGGTAACTGTGAAGGTGAGCTGTTGAATATTTTGGACCTAATTTGACTGGGTGCTGCTGCTTATTGAATAGTAAACTCTTCAATTCGTACAGCTGAAGGACTTTTTTAATGTCCCTGTTGGACAAAGCTACGCCAGTCATTACGCATTTTGACTATGACTTCACCCCCCTACCGGGGAACTAATTGATTATAACGGCAACCCTGCAAACAATGCTATGTTGGCCCAACGTTGGGCCAACGTATGTTTATTCGTTGGCCCAACATAGGGTTGCTCGTTGGGATTACGTTGGCCCAACGTATCACGTAGTTTTTCCACATAAAATCTACGTTGGCCCAACGTACCCAATTTACCATCAGCCAGCCAACGTAAATACAACGTAGGTCCAACGTACTAATTTTCTATTTTCTAGCGTCAATCACACATAAGACCAACCTTGGGCCAACGAAAGCACATGTTGGGCCAACGTGCAAAACTACGTTGGGCCAACAAATAAAACTTACGTTGGGCTAACGAAACAATGCTTGCTGGGAAGGCTCTATAATATCTGACCGCTCTTGCTAAAATATGTGCTCACTTATTACAAGTGATTAGACTACTTAGGCTACGTTATACAGCTCATAAATAAGTTAAAATTATTCTGTCTTGTTTTGCAAACATTTTAATTTATTCTTTAGATGTTCTATATTTCATCGAGTCGGTGGTTTTAGTGTACAGCCCATACATGTAAATAAGTCACTATATTTACCAAGAAAAACAGAAATTCTACCTTGCTTTGTAAACGTGATAATTTATTTTTGAGGTCTGCTATACCAAACGGTGTCAGATTTCGCGGAAACTGAAATCAAAATAACTCGCTTTAGCCATTATTTTGCTGATTTCAAAGGCTATGCTTAGTTGTTTCACGGCCAGTACATGAAAGATTTGTGTAAATTATGTAAACAATACTGCTGAAAGTTGTCTACATGTGTGCAGCATCGGGTTACGGCAGCAGTTTCCAAAATGAATAGACGTTATCATATAGTTATCATATATATATATAAATGTTTGGAATTTCAGAGATGTATGCGTTAGGTTTTAACGCATTTCTGTAATTCTTACCGCCTCTCAGTATTACCGTATTTCCCCTATTTATTTTACCGTAGTTTTGTAGTTCCGTATTTTGCATGCTATTTAAGCAGAATTTCTATTCCAATTAACAAAAAAAGAATTTACTGACTTTTGGAGGCTATATACATAGCTGCTCGTCTGCGTCAGATGTCAGTCAGTCAGTGATGTTCCAGCGGTTGAGCCATCTATCCCCCCCCCCCCGCCCCTTATAGCGAGCGTATGTGTATGAGCGATCTAGCCAATATATATCCTAAATCTATGGTCCCAATCTAAAAATAGAGGCGCGCTCTATCTATCTCTATAGTTAGCTGTTGGAGACCACAATACCTTGGGCAAAATGGCTATACGCAATTCTAGACACAACCCGAATAGAAGCGTAGCCGTGAGCGGCCACGCAATAATTATTTTATTGAACCAATTTTATCTTATAATGCCCGTTGTCCAGCTTCAATGGTATAAAACAGCGTGGTAAGCCAGTCCTTTCCTGCACGAGCAAAATGCTACTTCCGTTTTGGAACCGGGTCTGGAGGCATACGTCTCGCTTTGTCGTAGAATTCTATAGGAAACTCCCACATTCTGCTAGTCATAATGTATGCGTACTGATTTAAAGACACACACACACACGCGCGCACGCACGGACACACGCACAGACACACTGTAAAGACACGGTCAAATGCAACAGTAAAGTAGCTCTGTAAAATGGAACATTTCATTGAGGAAAATGCTAACTTTCAATCAAGCCACACGGATGCAGATAGCTTAAGGCGAAGGTGGATACCATTTTCCGCATATTATTTATTGATCGCGTACATGTAAGAGGCTTGTAATACAATTATTCTCTCTGACTGCTGGCTAATATTTGTTGAAACATATCCCGAGAAAAATGCAATGGACCGTTGCAGTTTTTGCTAAGCCCCGCCCACCTCTAGTTAAGCTCCACCCACACCTCGTTCGTGTTGGGATCGATCGATCCCTGACCTCCCTGACTATCAATTTCCAGAAAACTATACAGATAAGCGGTTAAATATTTTGAAACTAATTTAACTGGATGCTGTTGCTATGGCAGCAACGTTAACAGTGCCCAGTTAAATTAGTTTCAAAATATTCGACATAACCTTTATTAAATAGTAAAGACATACAATTACTTACCTACGTCATTCATGACGTTGCAATGACGTCATTAATTATGATGTCATTATACACGTCATGTAGTTCATTATGCCGTTATATGGTGGATGTATAGAGTGGAAAGGTCTTTTGACGGCAGCTCAATCAAATTGCGTTAAATATGATTAAGCATGCATCGGGCTCACACACACATGCCATATGATTCTAGTAAATATAGACATTTTATATAGGTGTATTTTAAACCAGATTCATTTAGCAGTCTATTACCGGTGAAAACACACTTTTCCATTCTGGAGATTTCAGCATGTTACTCACATTTACAATACAACTCAGAATTAAGTCAACATGTATGGAAATGGTCTGTTGAATATTTTGATGTTAATTGGATTCCTTCCTTCCCTCTCCCACCCCACCCCATCGCTTCCTGCATCGCTCGCCCCTCCTTCCCTTTCTTTGTTTCTTTGTTTGTTTGTTTCTTTCTTGAAAAATGCCTTCGTCACAGCCAAATGGATGAATCCAGTCCATCGGTCAATCATCTGAGATCATAATCAACCGCGTCACTTACACATACACTTATCCGTCCATGAATTTGTACGAATTGTGTGTCTTTACTATTTAATGAACATGCTGCTGAATATTTTGAAATTCCCATAGGCAGCAACAACACCCAGCCAAATTAATTTCAAAATATTCAACAGTTTACCTGCATAGTTTTCTGGAAATTGATCTTCAGGGAGTGCAAGGACCGATCGATCCCAATATGGGCAAAGCGTGTGTGCAGCTTATCTAGTGAAGGGCGGGGCATAGCTAAAACTGGATTCCTCCATTAGTCCTGACTAGAAGCTGGATCAATAAGCGGTAGATGGATACCTGACTATGGTCATTCAAATTCAATTCCAGTTCAATGTCCTCTTCTCCTGTGTAGCAGCATCGGCAGCTCATCCACTTTATATAGTGTTATGTTATGTCATATCGTTCATAGATATTATAGCTGAGCTCCATGAACCGGCGTGACATATTCTTGAGATCTCTCGTTTTTCATATCAACAGTGTAATAATTTCATTAATAATTTCAATAGATTATTACCATGGAAACGGTACGTCAACGGTCAACGAGTGCATCAGATTGACAGATCGACGATGAAATCCTTTAATCTACATGAGAATGAAATAAAGAGTTTAAGTGCTTTCTTTAGCAATGAGCAAACGTGTAACTGAACTCAGCTGACACCCACACCCAGACCCACCCTCCTTCCCATACAAAATACTACAGTTATAGTTGATCACGTCATAACAAGCTTAGCTGATTAGCTGATTAGTCAATTCATCTTTCCAAGTTTATCCATCCATTGCATGACGTCATAATCAACTACGTGACGTGTAGGATGACGTCATAATTATGGCGTCATGAATGATTCGAAATCGAGCTTTAACGCTTAATAGTCTGCCACGTTGACCGAATTGTATGTCTTTACCATTTAATAAACATTCTGGTGACTATTTTGAAACTAATTGGACTGGGCGTTGTTGCCGTCATAGGCAACAACAACATGGCAGCAACAGCACCCAGCCAAATTAGTTTCAAATATTTAATAACTTGCCTGTATAGTTTTCTGGAGATTGATAGTCAGCGAGTTCAGGGATCGATCAATCCCAACATGAGCGCGGTGAGAGTGGAGCTTATCTAGAGATGGGCGGGGCATAGCTAGAACTGGAAAGGTCCATTCCTTTTTATTCAGTGTTTGTCACTAGCAGGCAAATTGGATAAAGATTGCTATCACTAAATAAGCACACTGCTGAAAAAAATGGATGAATTAGTTAAAATAAATTGTTTATGTAAATAAATCATTGGAAAATATATAATTATAAAACATAAAAGATGGTGACATGTCTCATTTTATGGCATTAGCTGTTCCACTGAATATTATACAGCGACAGTACTGCTATAGCGTGGTGATAATATATATTTAATAGTAAGTGACTTGGTAACAGAAAATTATGGAGCATAATTCTTGTCAAATCTCCTCTGATTTCTGGGATAATATGCTTACTCTGTCATTTACTCACCAATTCATGAATCCATTTCCTCACTCAATCATATGACGTCATAATCAACTACGCGACGTGTATGCTGAGGTCATAATCATGACGTCATGAATGATTCGATTAAAACCGTCTTTAGCGCTTAATAATCCGACACGTTGTACGTATTATATGTTTTTGCTATTTAAGAAACATGCTGTTGAATATTTTAAAACTAATTTGACTGGGCGTTGTTGCCAGGGGCAACAGCACCCAGTCAAATTAGTTAAAAAAATATTCAACAGCTTACTTGTATAGTTTTCTGGAAATTGAGTCAGGTCGATCGATCGCAACACGAGCGAGGTGTGGGTGGAGCTTAGCTAGAGGTGGGCGGGCATAGCCAAAACTGGAAAAGTCCATTGCGTAAACATCTGCCATGCTGAAGAACAATACCATTGATCCATCCCTAATGACTTCTTTTAGACACTTCGCGCTGCAATGGGTTCTGCACCGCAAACCATCTTGCCTTCAATCTAATCTAATTTTCGGAGACGTTATATTGAGCTGTTGTTAATGCTACTGGCTTCGCGCTAGGATCAAGCATGGATATAAGTTTTGTCTGTAATCAATGGCTTGTCTCAGAAACGCTTTAATGTTGTGGCGGCGACTACTTGGCGCTGAAACTTGTCAAAGTTTCCTGGCGTTGCATGTGAATGATCTGAAACTCTGACACCGGAGAAAATGGAAGGTGTTCCTGTGACTTGGTGAGATTAGATCTGATACAAGTGCATCACAACTGTATAACACGTAAATAACTTCTTGAGTTATATAGGTATGCACGTTATAGACGCTTTGTCAACTTTCCTTTATAAAGCGATGGTTGAATTTATATTAAGACATATATTTCCCATTGTGAAATCTATTTCAGGTTAATAACATGTTCTCCAATACATAATGTTTTATTATCATCTAGTAAGAGGACTCTTAATTACGAAGGAAGTTTTGCCGCTGACCATTGTCTCACCAAGGCCAATGTGCTGATATTCAGTCTAGGTGAATGAACCTTTCTAGTTTTAGCCATGGTCCGCCCATCACTAGCTAAGCTCCACCCACACTTCGACGTGTTCGGGATTGATCGATCCCCGAATTCCCTGACCATTAATTTCCTGAAAACTATACAGTTAAGTTGTTGAATATTTTGCAACCAATTTGACTTGTCGCTGTTGCTGCCTCAGTGCCCAGTCAAATTAGTTTCAAAATATTCAACATGATATTTATTAAATACCAAAGACATAGAATTCGTACAACAACTCATAGCCCGTCTTCAACTATGCGTTCGTGACGTACTTATCTACGTCATTCATGACGTGATTGATTGTGATGTCATTCTGCCCGGCACGTAGTTGATTATGACGTCATGTGATGGATGGATACAGTGGAAAGGGCCATTGTACAGAATGACAGCAGCACATATCTGCTTAAAGCATGGTTAACGTTGGGTGTAGACCTATGCTGGGTGCATGTGTGATGTAGAATCATTAGATTTATTATGCATTTATTTCACTTCGTGGAACTTCGTAAATTTGCAGATATCGAAAGAAAATTGAAATTGGAGGAACAAGAACTTCTCTGTAGGATTAAAACATTTGCTACACGTTGAAACGTTTGTGTGAAAATGTCAACGTCGACATGTTATCCGTACTACAAAAGTGGCAATGCATTTTATTTTCGATATGCAGCGACTAAGAACTCCATGAAATTGCTTACATCAGAAAGTATGAAGGGGCATCTTGTCATGTCTGTTATATTTGTTATATTACACAGAATTGTGATTGTCATGCACCCGGTGATGGAGAATGGTGAGTGCATTCCCTTGGGGATGTAGGTCATCATATGCAATGGATGAATCCGATCTGTCGATTATGTATATGACGTCATAATCCATTATGTCACATATAGGATGATGTCCCCATCATGATTGACAGAAATACTCCGTTATGAAGCTGGAATAGTTCGTCAATTTCACGAATTGCATGTTTTTGATGGATTTACTATTTAATAAACATTTTGTTGAAAACTTTGAAACTGATTTGATTGGGTGTCGCATGTACATTTACGACTTAACTCATTTCAAACTGAATCTACAAGAAGCTGTTTCATCAGTAAAAGCAGCTACGATTTTCAATCAAATGGCTATGCGAACGTTCATTAGATTTTATCCGTAGCATGTCATAAATATCACCCTCGTGATGGGATGCATTATTCAAACAGGGAAGAGGGGTTACTCAGAGCGTAGATAGTATGTTTCTGACCAACAGGTATTCCTGGATGTGTAAAGGTATAATTTCTGATTTATTATTCAATGTATGAGTCATGTCAGTCATTTAGCGAGTAGCCGCAGAGAACTTGTAGAATTTCACGTTGACATGTCGTGGCCAGTATCACTTTATAAGTTATTGCTAAATAACGGAATGAACACATTATGCGGCATGATTGCCGTAATCGAATCTGTAAAAAATATGTGATATTTAGACTGAAGCACACGAATGCAGATGACACCCCTGATAATGCAACACAAGATTAATGAAAATTGGCTGCTAGCCTCACTATGTTGTGTTTCTACAGCCTGGTGACAACTAGATTGTGTAAATTGAAATTTATGAAATTAATACAATACATTCTCCACCCATGGGATTCAGGTAGAAAACTTAAACGAGTACTGAAGCACTGTTTCATAGTCTCTTCCATTCTACTTTAAAAACCGGTGCTCAAATTGATTGACGCGATTGATGGGAATACCGACACAGACAATTCTTATTCACTTTAAAATCCCAATCTTCTTATGCACGTTTGTACCTCAAGAGAAGATTACCCAATGAGTCGTAAATGGATAACTGATGATGGATCACTCAAAGTTAATGCCAGTGTAATATCGTTTGCTCCTCTGGGACGATATCGGCTGCTCATCCATTTGATATATTCTTATGCAATATTACATAAAGTTTTTAACATAGCTGTGGTATATATCAAGAAGCTTTCACTTTCATTCTTGCAGTTGATACTTTTATTAACGCAACACACAGCTTCTATGATCAGCAACCCTTTTACTAGAATTAATATTACTTGCTTTCTAGGCCCAAAGACCTAACTGATAAGATGATTCAAACGGTGATACTTTTAACACTACATTTCTTATTTAGCGACAAGCTTTTACACATAAATGTGCGTCCCATCAGAAGTAGCTAACATTCACTGAATGACTTATGTACTTTGCTTGCGAGGATAATGGACATGGCTGAGTACCCGTACACTTTACATACATGTGAACTAATTTACAACCAGCAGTTGTGGAGGATGAGATGTTGCAGATCACTGGCGCTGTTAAGATCTAGTTGCAATCGAAGCCAGATATCACCCAGCTTGCCATTCAGCAAAGCGAATCTCCAATATGCTGCCTTCCATGAAGGGAGACAAGAAACGTGTTATAATATAGCATCCAGTAAATTGTTTGAAGATTTTTAGCATGAAAAAGGAGTAATAATTGAAGGATGCCCTACTTAACTACTTTCACAAGAGACACATTTTGGACATGGTACAGTCGATATTGTCCATTCAAATCTCTGAATTCGTGCTCAATATATTATCATCTCAAGCTAACAAGGCTACACCGCAATAATTATGAGGTACATAAAGAATAGCCACAACTGTGATGGGTGATCATGACAGAATAAAGATGTTGTACCACATTGTCAACCACACCAACCATTTCACCATCCTGGGATCATAACAACCTCAGGTGACATCTATCTGAGAGTCTATATCTAGGATTGGACCTTTTCATTTAAGCTATGCCCCGCCCACACCTCGCTCGTGTTGGGATCGATCGATCTCTGAACTCTCTAACTATCAATTTCCAGAAAACTATACAAATAAGCTATTGAATATTTTGGAACTAATTTGACTGGGCGCTGTTGCTGCTTTGGCAGCAACAGCGTCCAGTCAAATTAGTTTCAAAATATTCAACAGCATGTTTGTTAAATAGTAGAGATATACAATTCGTACAAGGTATCGGACTATTAGGAGTTAAAGACTGGACAAATAGAATCAGGGGCACCAGAAGCACAGGGGCAGAGGAGGCAGCTACGTCCGTTGCCCTTTGGGCAGGGGTAGGGCAGCGGGGGCAGCTGTGCCCTTTACCCATTTCTATGCGAAAAATGAGTAAACTTTTCTTTAGAACTTTATAAAAGGATTCAGAGCAGACTGAGCAGTTATATTAAAGTTCGGTTGTTTTGACATTAATCCAAGTCCATAAAATAATATAGGAGTGCTTCTAGGCAGGATATATCTATTCTTACGTCGTGCAGACTGATGATAACCATAGACATCGTTTTAGATTAATGATGATAACTCGTAACTGAGCGGCCTTAACGACGAATAAAAAATCATCAATGCAAATGCTATTTATGTAGTGGCAGTTACATGTGGCATATTGACTATTTTCTTTATTATCTCAAAACGTTTCATGGATCTTTGCAAGTAAAGGTAAGATACATAGTCATAGGCTATTTGAATTTTGAGGTGATACTGGTCCACGCACCGTTAATGCCTTGCTTAGTGGGTAGAATAGAATATATGTGCGATGATGGGCGGCTGGGTGCAGCAATGTGGAAATACTACAAAATGGGTATTATAATTAACAGCAACTCTCAAACTCAAATTTGTAATTGACGTGCGGAGCATATGCAAAGTTAGAAATAATTTGTATACACATGGCCGAAGTTTGAAGTCAGTGGGGGTGTTTGAGGGATGGGTCTACGATGTGTTGTCTCCCGTCCTACCCCCAATGCCACCCCCACCCCCACCCCCATTTTGCTACCTCATTTGTCTATTCACCCCGCATCTGCCCATCTTATTCTTTAAGTGAGTCCTTAAGAACTGCTGGGCAGGAAGGGATCGATAGGGTCGGATTCATGGTTAGTCCCGGAAAGCAGCTTGGTCGATTTGTTGGTGGCCACCTTGGATTTTGCACTATTTTAAAAATTACATTTAAAGACCCGTGATACCGATTGGCATGAAACTCAAGAAACTTCATGGTCTTCATAGAAGTCAAGAGCTGAACGAACCTTGTTCACGTGTTCAACATGATTGGTAGATTTGTCTTGGATAACCTAGTTTTCACAAAAACCCACTTTTCCTCTAAATCCCGCTGAAGGAATTGGACCACAATTCAGCAAATATAATTATGAACTAAGGTCCAATCAAATATCTTTCAAGGCAACCTGCGCAGGCCCACCGTGCAGACGCATGCCCGAATGCACGCACTCTCAACGTGTGCATCTAACACAACCCGCCCACTCGCTCGTTCGCTTACAATGTAAATTGGAAATAGGTTCAATTGACCAAAGAATACATAAGTTCTTCGCTTAACATTGTTCTAACATCTATAAGTGAATCATAAGAAACTCAAAATGCAGGAAATCGATTCTAAGAGCCGGTACCTTTCACAGTTTTTTCTTGTCGCGGCTAGGTGGGTGGGTATCCCCGAACACCCTTCTATGAGAGGGTGGGGGTGGGGTGGGCGCGTGGTGGGGCGGGGGTGGGGCGGGGGTGGGGGACACCCATCTCATATCGTCCTCCAGACAATGACATCCAGTGTGCCCTTTTTGTGGAACCTGCCCCCGCCCCTCAAATTTGCTTCCGGCGGCCCTGAATAGAATAATTTATGATGTAATGATTATGACGTCAGCATACACGTCACTTAATTGGTTATGACGTCATTTGATCGATGGATAAACTTGGAAAGGTCCATCATCAACAATACCATTCCTCTTGGGCAATTCGTGTGGCAGTACAACTAAGAAAAAACTTACTATTTTTCCTAAACAAAATAAAACGCACTGTTGAATATTTTGAACATAATTGCACTGGAAGACATTTCTCCCTAAAGTAATAATGTCTTCCGATCCAATTATGCTCAAAATATTCAACAGCACATTTCTTGCTAACTAACATGTTTCTGTTTTTGTTTTGTTTTTGAAATGTTTTAAACAAAGTCATCTCAATCATTGATTGCTTCTCTCCACCCTTATATTGCTACCCATGATTCAACTGATACAACTGTTGACAATTATCGCACATTCGATGGGCCAGCTTAACTCGTATGTTTATATCTCCCCAGCCAATTCTGGCGATGAACTTCGGCGGGCCACGGGTTAATTAAAAACCAACCCTTCATTTTGCGCATCACCACCGCCCCCTCATTTCTTTCCACCGCAGAATTATCTGCTCTAACTTGCTAGGGATCGAAAGCTGTCCAAAAGAATCGATAATTTCAGGATGCAATCATGCCGCGTACCAAATCCCTATTTTTGCAAATACTTGTTTGGCATCGTATCGAGACTCGACGCACATCATTTGGTGGTCTATAAACCTTGTATCATCAAGAAATGGATAATGAAAGTTTATGTAGCAATGTTCCCAGTACCAGGTACAATGTTTAATTATTCCGGGTGGCTTTTAACTAGATTAAATTTAATGAAAACCAGAGTTGTATGTATAAATCTACTTTCTATCAACTGACATTCAGAATGTGATATATATTCTACTGAATTTCCTGATATAGTTATCTTCACCGAGTACAACCAGACGCTTGGAACATGTTTATTTTTAAACATATTATTGTTAGTCAATAGGCTACTGCCAGATTGTCAATGAGAGAATCGTCTATTTGCATCAGAGTTACTGTACATCTCTGAAATAACTTACCATGATTCCAAAAGCAAAATGAAACGGTCTGCCAATATGCGTGGACTTAATTTGATTGGACGCCATTGCTACATAAGGCTTCCAATCCACTTAAGTGGAAACTATTCTACAGAACATTTCCTACATCGTGTTCAAAATTGTACTCACTAACAATTTTCTGATTTTTGTTTTGGAAAGTTTTAATATATTTAGGAGATGTACTGTATCAAAATACCCATCTCTCTCGATTTTACAACTTCAACAAACACTGGTAGGCGGTTAGGAGTAAAATGCAAGATGGCGCCAGATATGGAATAACATTAAAGCTGCATGATATTGTACCTGCACTTTGAGACCAAGAAGAGTCTGGAAGCAAGATAGGGTGACTAGATGCCAGCTCGTAGAGAACAACCGTCTTTCATTTTGTACCCTGCAGTGTGACGTCATATACATAATGGATAATAGAAGGATCCACTTCTAGCTATGCCCGGCATATTTCTTGCTAAGCTCCGCCCACGCATTCCACTCCACATTCCGCGTGCTTGGATCGATTTATATACTTTGAACCCTTAATTAATCTCAATTTCAAGATAACTATACAGCTAAGCTGTTAACTATTTTGAAACTCATTTGACTGGGTGCTGTGAGTTTCAAAATATTCAATAGGACGTTTAGTAAATAGTACATCCATCAAAGTCGTACACTTAGCGGACATTTCAATGCTCATGATGGGGATAAATACGCCATTCATTATGCATTTCGATTGTGACGTCAACCGTGACGTAATTGATTATGACGTCATATACTTGACTGACAGATCAGATCTATCAATTCAGTGCTCCATATGGTCGTTGTTTATAAGTAATTTGATGAAGTTAGAGAAAACCAAGTCACAAGACCGCCCATTGAAGGCAAATTACTACTGGTACATAAATTGCTGGATTGTTGACCTTATGCCATAGAACAAACCACCAAAATTAATACACATGACAAATTATTTAATAATGCAAGGTACAGTATAGCCCAATAGCTTCAAAACAAGTTACCAAAACAAAAACCAGTAAACATGTTAGTTAGTATAATTTTGAACGCAATGTAAGAAATTTTGTGTGTGAATATTTTGAACATAGTTGGTTTTGACGACATTGCAGCAATCCCTTCCAATCCAATTATGTTCAAAATATTCAACAGTACATTTTTATTTTGCTTTGGAAAGATTATAAGCTATTTCTGAGCTGTACTGTAAACAACTGCCAAAAGTCTCCAAAATCATCACAAGTAGCCTACATCTTGGGCATCTACAGCGCGGCTCGTCAACCGCCATTCAAGCTGATTCTATGAAAGCGTGTCATATTAGATCATGCTGCTCTTACTTCATATAGTTATTACCTGTAACAACCAATTACAGTTGTTTATACGACATATGCAGTGCATCACTATTACATAGATAAATCGGGCACGAAGGAATAATACAGATACAGATAGGAGTCAGTTATCAACTGGGCTTGAATCAATTTGAACAGTTGCATATATAGCGCTTGGCAACACCGAGTGTCTGCTTAATCCAATTAATATGTCGCTTAGCCAGCCTGCTGTAACATTTGTGATAATATTTGTACTGGCTTTGTGTTTTGATTGGAATATACTCACTGGAAAAAACTCGTCTCTGCTCTGACGATAGACTATAACCAGTACAGTAGTGGAGATCACCGATTCTGTAACGGATTTCTTTCCAATGCAGGCTCAATTCCGACCTCTTTCCATGTGTTAAAATCACATGCTTGGTAATTTGAAATCGGGATAAATAAAGGTAGAAGTTGCACATTATTGTGGCACACGATACAATCGTTCAATTGAAAAAACAATCTGAGCGCTGTTGTTGATGGATGTCTCATGCCTTGCGAAGTTGTCCTGGCCGCTATCAAATCAGAAAAGAAAATATGCATACACCAGATCATCAGAGACGCGGTCTTAATCGATCCATGATTATTGCTTAACTGATAGAACAGAGGATGCCTAGTACATGCGTCTTTTCCACCGCAAGTAAATAGCCACCCTCATTTCAATCTGATATTATTTGCTCCAATACATATACATTACTCTAACCTATACTAATTATAAGGATATTTGGTATTTATTTAGGGTTAGGCCGATAGATGAGAAGTGTTGTGTGTGTATGCATCATCGCTATACTTGTGTCAATTCTTAGTTGAGCAATTAATTCATACAAGGACATATATTATCAGGTTGTATCATTTTGTAAATAATGAGTTAAAATTGTTTATATCAGTTGGCTTTAAATGGAGGTGACCATTGCTCGTCAAGCTCCGCCCACTGAGGTAGAATAGATATTATCACTTTGAATTCCCGGAATCCCAATTTCAAGGTACCTTTTCAATGGACCATTCTAGTTTATACATCCATCATATGACGTCATAATCAGCTAAATGACGTGTAGGAAAATTGGTGACGAACTAAGCGTTGTTATACGAATTGTATGTCTTAGCTAGTTAATAAAGATGCTGTTGAATAGTTTGAAACTTTTAACTGGGGGATGTTGCTGTCATAGGTTTCAAAATATTTAACAACTTACCTGTATAATTTTCTGGAAATTAATGGACAGGGAGTCTAGGGATCGATCGATCCCAAAACAAGCTAGGTATAGCTAGAGCTGTGCTAGAACTATGCGCGGTACAGCTGAAACTGGAAAGGTCCATCAAGCCGTTATATATTATGAAATTAATTTGGCTGGAAGCTCTAGCTGCATATGGAATTAATTTCAAAATATACAACAGAAAGTGAGTTAGATTGTAAATTCACTAATGACATTCAGTTCAGATACTGCCGGAGCTTTACCACTTTCTGTGTCAGCCCTACATCCTTAGATTGTGACGTCAGCTGCAATTAATGCACCCACGTGTCATAATTCGGATCCTTGCATTGTAGAAAAATGCAACTGTTCAATCATATATAGGCCACGACATAGAAAGCGAAGCCATAGCAGAAAGTCATCCATATGGTCAATGTGGTTCTAGCTCGCAATCCACCTAATATAGACATTCCAGTATCTCTGCTAGACGTTAAGCGGAGTTATTATATACATTTACATGCGGCACGAAGTGTAATATGGGTCATGACGTGCTGTGAATTGCATATCAAAGCTAGAAAGAGGGCTGTATGTCCATTTTAGCCAGCGCTTTGGCAGAGCAGTACTTTTTCTTTTTCTGTTATATACATATAAACAAACAAATAACCAAATAAATATAAATTTTTGTTTTATATATTTACTGGTATTTTCAAGAATTTAGCATTTAGTACAATCTTTCCTCAATATAATTATTTATGCTTTATGACGATAACTTGACGCTGTTCGCAGAGCTTTAGTAAATTTGATATCTTGCCTGGAAGGGCATTCCTGCCTGGAAGGGAATGCCATGGAGTATTATAGGACCTACTGATACACAAATACGATAGCCTATATATATTCTACAAGATGACATCCGATTGCAGAAATTATAATATTATATCATTATCTAACATAATTATATCCGTAGATTTCGAGGTCGATCAGTGAGACAACACTTAAAGCTGGTCTTGAGCAGAGGGTAAACCTACCTCCCACTCCCCTCAAAGAGGGAGCTAGGGTTGGGTAGCCGATGCCCGGCAGTTCTTAATTATCGGTCATTTGTTATGGAATCAAGCAGAGCATAGGTTTTGTTTTTTAGTTGTGAGTCCGTTACAACGTTATGATGCGCAATTTGCCTGAGATGCAAAATATTTTCCCCGAATATTCTGTATATTATTCAGCCTCATTAAATCGGTGCTGCTCGCAAGCGCCTCGTGTTGGCATGTTCCTAATATGGTGTTGCAGTTGATTAAATGAATGTTAGTCAGGTTTTGAACTTATGATGCACCTTGTACAGCTTCTATGCATAAAACAGCGCTTTAAGCCAGTCCTGCCTGCAATAGCAAAATGCCACGTCCGTTTTGAAACGGTCTGGAGGCATTAATTCTCGCTTTGTCGTAGAAATCAATAGGAAACTACCTTTTTTTCTAGTCATAAAGCGTGCGTACTATTTTACAGACACCGACAGTGTGCATTTAGCGTGAATGTGACAGTAAAGTCACGATCAAATGCAACAGCAAAGTAGGCCAGTAAAATGGAACATCTCAATGAGGAACATTTTAACTTTCAATCAAGCCGACCGGATGCAGATATATTTATGATGATGGATACATGTATCTGCATATTATTTATTGGCCTCATATGTCTAAGCCGGTTGACACCAACTTATTCCCGATGTCTGTGAGCAAGTATTCTCTTAAAAATAAATGTTCCGAAAACAATACGATCGAAGGATTGAACGTAGCTCAGTCCATTTGCATTAAAACAAGACAACATTGTTATACTGATGGAATACAGGCGACCATTTTTGGCATTTTGCATTTCCACATGCGAATCTAGATTTGTACATCAAGATCACAATGACTGTGACCTCAAAAGTTTGAATAACTTTGTGCCGCTCCTACTGGTTGAAGTAATTGGCAATTCTGAAACAGGACATTGGTGTTACATTGAATGGATATTGGCGAAAACTTTGGCATTTAGGGCCTAGTATTTCAACACGCTAGTCAACATTTGTATCAAGATCACAATGACCCTGACCTGAAAATTTAAATTCAAGTAGGGTAAATCAATCCTTAGATATACGATACTATGTTGAATTAAACCAAAAACGTAACCCAAAGGAATAGTTGAATACCAAGGTACACCAACCCTTGACTGTTGATCTCATTACCTCAATAGGATTGTGCTGCGTCACATTGCTATATGTAACAGTGCGCTCGAGTTTAGTCACAATGCCCTGAACCAATACTGAGATATAAGACGATATGATGAGCAAAATCAAAAATTTAACTGGAAACAATAAAATTCTATGCCAAGGTCCCAGTGGCCTTGACTTTTGATCTCAATAACTTTGTCCTCCTCCCTCTTAATATAAGCAAGCATGGGTCAAAATTTAGTCCAAATAGGGTGAACCAATTCTGAGATATAAGACGATATGTTGCGATAAATCAGACCTCAAGGGGAAACAAAATTTTATACTAAGGTCAGAGTGACGTTGGCCCTTGACCTCAATATAATTCTGCACAATCGTGATATGAGTTAGGATGCGTCCAATTTTTGTCCCAATTTGGTGAACCAATCCTGAGATATAAGACGATATGTTGATCAACACCGAAAACGTAACCAGAAATAATAAAGCTTTATACCAAAGTCACGGTGGTCTTGACCCTTGACCTCAAAATCATTGTGCTTCGTTCTCTTGATCTAGGGAAGCATGTGCTTACTCCCAATATGGTGACCCAATCCTGAGATATAACCCGATACGTGGAACTAAGCCATAACCCTACCCGATATTGGATGCTGACGAACAAACAGCCAGACGTAACGGAACCAATCGCTACATTGGTGAAAATTCTAATTTTCCCCAATAATAATTAAGAACGCATCTAAGTCACACCCATCTGCCACATAGTCCTAGTAAATATAGACATTTTATATAGATGTGCTTTAAACCAGATTCATTTAGCAATCAATTCACCTTTCGAGAGTACTCACTCATCATATGACGTCATAATGAACTGCGCTATGTGTAGAATGCCATCATAATGCATGACGTCATGAATGATGTCGATAAGTACGTCAAGTACGCATATTTGAAGACGATCTATGCGTTGTTGTACAAATTGTTTGCTTTTACTATTTAATAAATATTCTGTTGAATATTTTGAAACTAATTTGACTGGGCGCTGTTGCTGCCATAGGCAGCAACGGCACCCAGTCAAATTAGTTACAAAATATTCAACAACTTCCCTGTATAGTTTTCAGGAAATTGATAGCTAGGGCATTTGGGGATCGATCAATCCCAACACGGCGAGGTGTGGGTGGAGCTTAGCTAGTGATGGGCGGGGCATAGCTAAAACCGGAAAGGTCCATTGCCAGTGAAAACACATCGCAATTTTCGAGATTTCTTATGGTGATGAGTCTATATAACGTAATATCACGGGATAATTGAATTTGATCTTTTCGTTTCCAGTACCACCTTTTTCATTATTCTCTGCCATGCCAGATTCCCAATGTCCTAGATTTCCATAATCCAATATTGGCCAAGCGGAACTGTGTTCTTGGCATAGTCCATTAGTATCTACATACGTGTTTGGAATATAGCTGAAATGGTACATCTCTTGAATGTTTGTTCCTAAATAGCAGAGAAATTTATCATTGAAAGTTAAATTTAATTTCCCCACTGCAGGAAAGGTTACTGCGCCAAGCATATTAAAATCACCTTTCTGCACTCAATCTTTGGGTGGGGATGGGGTGAGGGGAGGGAGGAGTGTGTGGCAGTTAGATGATATGTCTTATAAGGAGAAGTGGTTATATAATATAGAGGAAAGTTGTTTAATATTTTGACACACAATCTCCAAGAACATGTTGCTGTCATAGGCAACAGCAGCTCCCAGTCAAATTAGTTTCAAATTATTCAAGAGAATATTCCTCACATCTCACATCATAAGGAATTTGTTGTTTCTGGTCGGTAAGGGTTAACAACTAACTATGATTAAAGACAAATTATTGTTTTCTTACAGGATCTTTCTTTCTTTTCTTTCTCTCTTTTTCTTTTTTTCTTTTTTTCTCTCTCTCTCTCTCTCTCTTTCTCTCTCTCTCTCTCACTCTCCCTCCCTCTTTCTCTCCCTCTCTCTCCCTCTTTTCTCCTCTCTCTTTCTCCGTCTAGCTCCCTCTCGTTTCCTCTCGGCATCTCTCGGCCACTCTCCGTCCCTCTCGCCCCTCTCACTCCATCTCGACCCCACTCTCTCTCTCTCTCTCTCTCTCTCTCTCTCTCCCTCTCCCTTTCCCTGTCGATCCAGGTCTTTCACTCGCTTCACTCTCTCTCTTTCTCCATCTTCCTCTCCCTGAGGGCGAGAGGGAGAGACAGAAATCTCCACCGAAATAACATAATCGGAGATGGCGAAAAATGGAAATAATGTACAATGTCAAGGTCAGATCGAGTATTAAACGACATTTACTGTTTTAAATGTTGACTGGTCATGATTGGTCAGGAAAATCCAATTTTCATTTTGATACTAAATGTCCTTTTCAGGCTAAAGCTGCGTTTACCTGGCATGCGGGGTGCGGATTGCGGAACGGAAAGAGTATGCGGAATGCGGGTAAAATATCGCGTGTACCATTTACCTGCACGCGGAATCATTGCGTTATTTTATTGCATTTTTATTGGTGATATTGCGATATTTCTATCAAATTTCTTTCAAAAGCGACACACGTTTTTTAATGCTTTGATATCTAGCTTTCCACTGAGACCATTACAAAATGTTTACGTACGGAGGCGAGAGATGCAGATCCAAAATGGCGGATATTGACGACTAGATTAAAAATGATACCTTGGCCTAATCTAATAACATGTAATTATAATATTACTGAATTCCGATTTCTTTGGACAAATTAGTTCTTATAATTTTAGACGATGCATCAGCTTTAACTACTTGGATTACCCTTTCGCTCCTAGGTTACATGTGCTCTATTCCGCAACGGAATCTTTTCCGTCCGGAAATGTCGCTACATTGAGCGATCGGTTTTTCCGCATCCCGCCGTGCTGCGTTCCTCATACCACTTACCGCGTGCAGGTACATGGATGAAGGAAAGTAGTAAAGAGCGATCTGAAGTATATTCCGCGTTCCGTTTCCGCAACCTGCTTTCTGCATTCCTCGTGCCAGGTAAACGCAGCTTTAGAGAAGACCTTTTTAACAATTTGTCATTACAATGATTGACCCGATTAACGAGTCAGTCATTTCAGTCGAAAAATGTCAAAAAGAGTAAGTCTTCTCTTGGTCGGCAATTGAACCTTTCGCATTAACATTGCAGAAGATATTGTAGTCAGGTTGAGTGATAACAAAGTAAAAAATCATTGTTATGGAAAACCCTGAGGAGTTCAAAGTGATACGGATTTGGCTGATAAAAATGATTCGACTGAAAGAATGCTGGAAATAATGCTATAAAATTCCAGCATTATTTCTTTTTCAGATATGGAAAACATAAGCTAGGATGTTCTTTGCAAAACAAAAAATAAATTGGTCTGGTCTAGCAAGATAAAAATATATATTCTTTAATGAGTTGCATTCCTTCCTGCCTTGTTGGTTTTCTTCTACTACACTCTGACACATGTCCGAACACATAAAGGACATCACAGGCTTGGCAAGATCCACGACCGTCTCACCTCACGTCCTGCCAGTATCGATACATTTACATTGTCATAGAGATGTAGCATATTGATCGGAATATATTTATAACCTTGGCTTGTCATCATTAATATGACACATTTGCCAACTTTGAAGGATTGATAAACTGTTTCTGCATCCTCATGCCACACGGGCATGCCCTTCTTGGTACGAGCCACGAGTCAGGAGATCAAGATGTTCTGTGTGATTGATGCAAATAGATATGGAGACAATTCGGTTCCCTCTGGAGCTGCCTTGTTCACAGTTTCATAGACGAATTCAGTCGTCTCCCAGTTACTCATATGACGTCATTATCAACTGGGTCACATGTAGGGTCAAGTTCGACTCACTAACTACAGTCAGTTTCATGGTTTACTGAACATGCGCAGTTGCTATGTCAAGCCGAACGCTGAATAGCTAACTATAGTCAGTTGGTACCCAGTTCCCCATTGAATTATATTGCCGAAAATTTGGAGCCGGTACCAATCTCCATTAACCCTTTTCTGTCGTCTGTTTTGATGGCCTACGAAAATGGGTTATTTTTGTCCGCTAAGACGTCAAAAAGTGTCCATATGACATAAAGTGGGAAGGAATAGGGGCTTGGGAACATCGACATACAATAGGAAAGTATAATTTCATCAAACCCAAGTTATTTAGTGAAATATTTACACTTTTATATGCATTTATTCGTGGCAACCGATCGCTGTCCGCCATTTTGAAATTTACGCAAATATCGCACTAACAATCTGAACCGAGCTCGGGTGTTCGGTTGACTATAATTAACTAGCTAGTTAGCTATTTGAAGATCGATTGGTATTCTAGTTATCTATAGCTAACTATGGTTAGGAGTCGAACTTGACCCGGGCTCACGTCATAATCAATTGCCTCATGGATGACGTGATTAAGTCCGTCAGAAATGCTTAATTGTCTGTCTAGTTGTACGAATTGTATGTCTTTGCTATTTAATAAACATTCTGTTGAATATTTTGAATCTGAGCACTGGGCGCGGTTGTCATATGCTAATATTGGACCAATGCATGTTTTAAGTCCATCTCAAAATGTTTTTGCTCTTTTATAGCTATACCATGCACTGATCATAAATCCACCGGATGCCACATTGGACAGCGTGCGGTGGTGGGTGGGAGGGGGGGGGGGGCTGCCTGTGGTGGGGGGGGGAGTGGAGGGGTGAGGGGTGTGGTGGTGGAATTGTTTATGCACGTTTTAAAATGACACCGTCACTCGGTCCTTCTTTTAGCTGTGCAAAAAGTCATATTTATTTAAACCTATATAATATCACATAGCAAAATGACTGAAAGTGTCCCTAGAACACGCATCTGCTATTCGCTCACAGCTCAGAACATCAGGGAACAAACGTGCTACGCAAAATAATGTGTCTATTTTTAAAATGTGGGCTGATATGCGTAGATCTCCATGCACTTACTAATGAATGCAATATATTTTCATATCTTATGTGCATGCTCCCCATCTGTTTTAAAACCTAATATTACATAACATCTCCTTCACCGATTATAGGCTAATGTTACAAACTTGTTATACAAGTCTACTGAATTTTTAACTAATCTTGTGTCGCCTGCTCCTATCATTTATTTCAGTTCGATGAAAATATGTGACATTTAAATCACATGCCCTACCAAACATATGTTACCCATTCTCTGAATGCCATAACCACAGATTATTTAGTTTAATTTTGTGAATTGGGCAGTAATAGTAATGCTTGCCATAGAACGGCATCTCCCGAGGCGCTCCCTGTAGAACATAGTTGTTACTCCAAGTGTGGGGATAGTGTTGAAAAAACTAATAACTGTTGGATTTGTCAGAATTAACAGTATAATCGAAGCTCGTAAGCAGTGAGGTGACATTTACATGCCCATTTAGAACAAAAATTAACCGAATAGTCCAGACCATCCATTTTTGCCATAAACTCTGTGCTTCTACTTACACATCCAAACACATATCAAACATTGCCTATCTTCGAATGGCATCGGCAGTGATGAGTGTGAAGGCACTGCTTAAAAGCGAAAGTCGTTATTAAGAACGACCAGTGTTTGACATTAAGCACCGTTGTATATTTCGTGCATAGGTCTGCAACACAGAAGCTGATAGTCAGCATCCAAATTGTTGGTGACAAGTTGTAAAGTGTAGAACTGCTGACCGACCCTGGCCGACAATCAGATAAGAAATCGTTTAGACAAGCTATTCTAGATGTACATATGTGGCTGGTGTAATGATGATATTGCTCAGCAAGTGCATGTTAGGGGGAAAGGAGGGGAAAGGAGCAGTTATTGATCTCAATGCGACATATGCCCGGTACCATCTGGATTGTAAGGGGAACTTTCTGATTCATTGGTCCATTGCTTCAGGAACTAAATCTAATGCCCATGATTGGGAGTTGATAGAGTTTCTACAAGGTAACCATGTGATGAGTCACAGACCTGGCATTTGGAATGCAATTTGGTCCGATGTGTACATTGAAACAACATTTATGAGGTATGGACATGGACCATGAGTTATTATAGGAATCACCCTCGAGCCATCGGCGCTGTCCAGATGAGCACTTAACTTGCGCATTACTAGCCAGGTTATCACTAATGTAGAAGCAATGAAAGATACCAGCAGTCAACCGCGTGTCACAGTCCATAAGGAGGAGATGCATTAATGTGTGGTAGTAGTCTAATAGCAGATACACAGGATAGAGCGAAGCTTCGAAAAAAGTTGTCATGCTCAATATATCCATTGAATAAGGCAGTCACCTTGCTGGCATAATCAATATCGTGTGTCGGGGGTGGGTCCAGATGCTGTAAATGCAGACTTATCTCTCAAAATAGGCAAACAGCACATTACATGCAGGACTATGAGTCTACTTGGTCAGACGGGTTTAATTGTGCATTCTCTAAGAGGGTAGTTACGATGGCTGTCACAATAAAGCACAACGAAGCTGCAATGTTGCAGTATTTCATAATTGCAAATCAGTCTCTAGGCTATACATATCAACTCATTGTGACAGAATTTTATATTGCCGCCAATAAAACGATGTAATTCCACTGTTACCGCGATCATCAAATAGCGCATTTTAATAACCATTACTCCTCTTATCCATCTAGTCTATATTGTGTTCAGTGGGCATCTAAAAAATATTCATGAAAGGAAATCGCTCTCGATCACGTGACATATTTTTTTATGTTTCCCTTTCGTTTTCGACTCTTTTCAATCAGCTTTTATTATTACCATCAGTAAATACTATTAACGACTAGGCTCAATAATAGGTTAGACTAACGTAGGCGAATTAGCTGTAAACAGGGCAACACGGCAACAATACTGATACGTGAAGGTGGCTAACGTTACCAGTTTTCGCAACGCGTCTGCAATAGTTTGCAAACTATCGCAGTTATTACGAAAACTGACAACTCAAACGACATTCATTCACAGGGCGACCATCTCTCCGGATTTATCCGGAAAATGCGGATTTTTTAACAGGCCTCCGGATTTCCGGACATCCTATCAAATATCCGGATTTTTTCCCAATATACATATCAAAATTTTCTTAGCACAAATTTGTGTAGACACGGTTAAGCTAGTTACGTTCACGGTGATGAATAATGAATGGCACTCGATAATATTTATAAAATTGTAAATGATTGATTCTCTATTGGTCATTCGTATTCAACATAACCTAATATTAACATAACATAGCATATTAACATAACCTAATTACGATTAAAATAATTTCGTTCTTTAATTCTTGTACACATGATGGGCACTTGTTCGGCGTGTAATCAATGAGTCTCATGCCGTGTGATCATTCATCTCAATTCCGTAATATCACGTGATTACCTATGTCTAAGATTATTGAAACCATCGACCAGTCTAAACAGGTAGACCATCTCGTGAGTGATTTTAAATTGTCGCAACGAGGATACAAAACAAACATGTTTATTGCTGAACGATTACCTTTACCAGTCAGTTGGTGTTATGTAATAGGATAATTTCGATAGGCATGTACGCACCAACCACGACCACACACTGTTACTGATGTACTGACAGGAATGTATCGTATCCAATGATAACGATACCGCTCAATGAGCGCATGGCATCAGAATTAAATGAGGTTAAGTGATTGAAAGTTGTTGCTGTCCTTTGCAGCAACATCTTTCACCAAACAGTTACAAATAATCGCAGATCATTTACCTGGTTACCAAAGGTATATATCTAGTTGTTCGACACGCAATGAATAAACAACCGATAAATCTGATGATTGAACTGCTGCTGCTGCTGCTGCTGCTGCTGCTGCTACTACTACTACTACTACTACTACTACTACTACTACTACTACTACTACTACTACTACTACTACTACTACAACACGCACGCACCCACGCACGCACACTCCTCGTTCATTTCTATTCTAATCAACAACTGAATATTACATACAGTAATTGTACCGCACATCATTGACACCTACCCCATAAAACCGGTATACGGTTTAAACCGGTTTGAAAATTAGCATCGTCGCCGGTTTGATATGATTACCCTGTTCAAAAGGGAACACATTGCAAAACGTTTTGTTAAATCTACACAATGTGACAATGGGCGATTTTAATATCCATTAATTTATGCAATATGCAAACTGAAGAAATCTGTTACCAATTTTCGTTTTATATTGTGCAATTTCGACACTATTCAAGTCGACCCATCTGTTACAACAACCTTGAGTTGTCCCACTCTTCACAACCGCACACTCAGGTAATGTAAACACTGGGATGCGATTGGGTGGGTGTAACACAAAACAAGTGTTCATATTTTCACACGAATACCTACTAAAGTATGACAATACAAACAGTCCCTTGTTTGGTGGTGGCATGGTCCTATTGCAATTACTATGGTGGGATTCGATCTGTCCTTCAAGTATTTGTCATAATAAAAATATACCATTTGTAGCTAAATGTCTGAATTGTATATCTTTACCGCTTTGGTGAATTTATAATTTAATAAATTTTTTGTGACATTCTGTACGGCAGAAAAAACTCCCAGCAAGATGAGTTTTAATATATTCAAAATCTTGTATGGTTACCTTGAAATTAAAATTCCAGGAATCGGTTATTCAAAGTGTTAAAACTGATTAAAATGCACATATAAGGTGGTCGGAGCTAAGATAACCTGAAGGATATATTCCTCACACCAGACACACACACACACGCACGCACGCACGCACGTACGTACGCACGCACGCACGCACCTACGCAAGCACGCGCTCACGCACGCACGCAAGAACGCACGCACGCACATCTCCTAATTCAATACCCTTTTCACACAACCATAGTCACACAGACATACCTATTTAATAGGAGGTTTGACGTTGCTTTTAAGTTTAACGCCGATTTCAGGGCATTTCATCATTCTATCCGCCGATATTATTTGGCATCCAGGGATGGCCGCCGCCGCCGCCGCCGCCGCAACCACCACTCTTTTAACCTACATGAGTGACAGATCGGACGACCGACTACATGAGTAACAGACTGTATTAGATCGGATGACTGCATGAGTGATGGACTGACAGACAGGCCGACAGGTCATCTGACCTACAGACGGTATGAATGACAGATCAGATGATGGACCGACTGCTTGAGTGACAGATCAGTTGATGGACTGGCTGCATGAGTGACGGACTGTATGAGTGACAGATCTGATGACTGCAAGAGTGACAGACCAGTGACACCATATCGACTGGCTGACTGACTGTCCAACTGACCAACCGTCCAACCGACTGCATGCGTGACAGATCAAATAACCAAATGGCTACATGAGTGACAGATCGGATGACTGACTGCACAAGTGACGCACTGACGACCTGTATGTGTGGCAGATCGTACGACTGCATCAGTGACTGACTGATGGACAGACCGAACGACTGCAGGAGTGACAGATCGGATGGCCGACTTCATGAGTGACAGACTGTATGAGACAAAGATCAGATGACTGCATGGTTGATGGACAGGCCGTCTGTCCGACAGACTGCATAAGTGACAGATCAGATGACGGACCGACTGCATGAATGATAGACTGCATGAGTGACAGATCAGATGACTGCATGAGTGACAGACTGACGGACATGCCGATACTAGGCCGACCGGCTGACCGACCGACCTACTGACCAAGCGAACGTCCGACTGCATGCGTGACAAATCAGATGACCGAGTGGCTGCATGAGTGACAGGTCGGATGACTGACTGCATGAGTGACGGACTGACGGAATGTATGAGTGACAGGTCGGACAACTGCATAAATGACAGACTGATGAACAGACTGAACGACTACAGTAGTGACAGATTGGATGACTGACGGACTGCATGAGTGACAGATCGGATGGCCGACTGCATTAGTGACAGACTGTATGAGACACAGATTGAATGATTGCATGAGTGATTGACTGACGGACAGGCCGACTGTCTGACAGACTGCATGAGTGACAGAGCTGATAACGAATTGCACGAGTGATCGACTGACGGACTGCATGAGTGACAGATCGGGGGACTGCTTGAATGACGGACTGATGGACAGACTGAACGACTGCATGCGTGACAGATCGGATGACTGGCCGACCACATGAGTGACAGATCGGATGACCAGCTACATGAGAGACAGCCTGTAGAGACACGGATCGGATGACTGCATGCACGATGGACTGACGGACAGGCCGACAGGTCGTCTGACCGACAGACTGCTTGAATGACAGATCAGATGACAGACTGACTGCATGAGGTACAGACTGTATGAGTGACAGGTCAGATGGCTGCATGAGTGACGGATTGACGGACAGAGCGACACGCGATCAAACGGCTGACCGGACGGGTGACAAACTGACAAACCAACCGACTGATTACCTGCATGCGTGACAGATCAGATGAGGGTCCGACTGCATGAGTGACAGATCGGATGACTGACTGCGCGAGTGACGGACTAAATGAGTGACAGATCGGAAAACTGCATGAGTGACGAACAGGCCAATAGACCAACTGACCGGACGACCAACCAACTGAGTGACCTCATCAGTGACAGATCAGATAACGTACTGACTGCAATAGTGACAGATCGCATGACTGACTGACTGCATGAGGGACAGATCATGTGATCGACCGATGGCATCAGTGACGGATCGGATGACGGACTGCGTGAGTTACATATCGGATGACTGCATGCGTGATGGTCTGGGGGACAGGTCGACCAACCGACTGCATGAGTGACAGATCGTATGGCATACAGATCGGATGATTGACTGACTGCATGAGGGACAGATCGGATGACCGACTGCATGAGTGACTGAATGACGGGCTGCATTAGTGAAAGATCGGATGACGGCATGACTGATGGGCAGGCGAGAAGGCTGACAGTCCGACCGACTACATGCGAGACAGATCGGATAACAGACCGACCGCATGAGTGACAGCTCGGATGACTGACAGCATGAGTGACAGCTTGGATGATTGCATGAGTGACGGACTCGCGGAGAGACCAACAAGCTGACCGACCGACCGACCGAGTGCACGAGTTACGGACCGGATGAGCGACATCATGAGTGACAGACTGACGGGCTGCATGGGTGACAGATCAGATGACTGGATGAGTGACAGAGGGATGGACAGGCTGACAGAACGACCAAGCGACTGCATAAATGACAAATCAGATAACCGACTGACTGCATGAGTGAGAGATTGGATGACCGACTGCATAAGTGATGGAATGGCAGACGGCATGAGTGCCAGATCGGAAGACTGCATGAGTGACAGACTGATGGGCATTCTGACCGACCGACCGACTGACTACATGACTAACAGATCGGATAACCGAGCGACTGCATGAATGGCAGTTCAGATGACTGCATGAGTGATGAACATGCCAACAGACCGAATGACCTACCAACAAACTGCATGAGTGACATATCGGATGACCGACCGACTGCATGAGGGACAGATCGGATGACCAACCGTCTGCATGAGTGACAAATCAGATGTCTGTCCGCCTACATGAGTGACAGATCGGATGACCGAATTCTTAAGCGACAGATCTGTTAACTGCATGGGTGACGTACTGTATGGGTGACAGGCCGACTGACTGACCAACAGACGTATGCAGCAAAAATATCTTGATATGATTCAATATCAATCTGTCGGAGTATGAGGAGGAAAATATGTAGCGTAGCACTCACAACCTCGTCGCTATCACTATCGAGAGATGTGTTTATGCGCTTTGACACTACCCATAGTTCTTTGCGACTAGGGAACGCTGCATATCTTTTATGCACAATTCAATTTCAATGAAGGGGCGCTCAACATGGAAAAACCCATTTATATTCCATGAGAATGCATAAAAATACGCTATATGAGCCCGGAATATTGTAAGTTTGCTATTACCTTTCATTTTAGGCTACTTGATTTGACACAGTACCTTTAAAGGTGATCAAATACTAGTCTATAAGATAAACCTGATCTACTCCAGAGTGATGGGATTACAACGATCACGACAGATCAACGTCAAGAACTTTATGGAGTATGAACTGTCATCAAATTAACGCCAATCTTTGAAAACAATGGAGACAGGCGCATAGCTCAGACCAAGCATGTTTTGAAGAAGCCACTGCAAGTGTAACATACAGGAATACATATTAAAACCACACGTGACTATCAATGATGGTTGTGCTCTGTTATGGGTAATTTGCTGGCTAGACAATGGGACAGTTCATTTAGTTTTTCACAAACTTCTTACATTATATTAGCAGCCAGCTACAGTACAGTGCTGTGTATGTCATCCTTAACAGATACTACAAATACAGAATAAGGGGTGGTACAGGGATGGCCATGGCTGCAGGGGTTGGAAGCATGCATCAACAACGAAATGAGCAAGCACTTCTTCCGCCACACAATTTTATACTGACTGTGACACAAAACAAAATTCAGCTGATAAACATCATTGACCAACATCTGAAGAAACTTTAACACAGAACAGCTCCAATTCGAAACATCCTTGCTGTAACAGACAGTGAGCCTATTCAATTAGAGATCGGGTAATGGAGCCTATTCAATTAGAGATAGGGGAGTTGAGCCTATTCAATTAGAGATCGGAGAGTGGAGCCTATTCAATTAGAGATCGGGTAGTGGAGCCGATTCAATTAAAGATCGGGGAGTGGAGCTTATTCAATTAAAGATCGGGGAGTGGAGCTTATTCAATTAGAGATCGGGTAATGGAGCCTATTCAATTAGAGATCGGAGAGTGGAGCTTATTCAATTAGAGATCGGAGAGTGGAGCCTATTCAATTAGAGATCGGGGAGTGGAGCCGATTCAATTAAAGATCGTGGAGCGGAGCCTATTCAATTAGAGATCGGGGGTGGAGCTTATTCAATTAGAGATCGTGGAGTGGAGTCTATTCAATTAGAGATCGGGAGTGGAGCTTATTCAATTAGAGATCGAGGGTGGAGTCTATTCAATTAGAGATCGGGGGTGGAGCTTATTCAATTAGAGATCGTGGAGTGGAGTCTATTCAATTAGAGATCGGAGAGTGGAGCCGATTCAATTAGAGATCGGGGAGTGGAGCTTATTCAATTAGAGATCGAGGGTGGAGTCTATTCAATTAGAGATCGGGAGTGGAGTTTATTCAATTAGAGATCGTGGAGTGGAGTCTATTCAATTAGAGATCGGGAGTGGAGCCGATTCAATTAGAGATCGGGGAGTGGAGCTTATTCAATTAGAGATCGGGGAGTGGAGCTTATTCAATTAGAGATCGAGGGTGGAGTCTATTCAATTAGAGATCGTGGAGCGGAGCCTATTCAATTAGAGATCGGGAGTGGAGCTTATTCAATTAGAGATCGGGGAGTGGAGCTTATTCAATTAGAGATCGGGGAGTGGAGCTTATTCAATTAGAGATCGGGGAGTGGAGCTTATTCAATTAGAGATCGTGGAGTGGAGCTTATTCAATTAGAGATCGGGGAGTGGAGCTTATTCAATTAGAGATCGGGGAGTGGAGCTTATTCAATTAGAGATCGGGGAGTGGAGCTTATTCAATTAGAGATCGTGGAGTGGAGCTTATTCAATTAGAGATCGGGGAGTGGAGCTTATTCAATTAGAGATCGGGGAGTGGAGCTTATTCAATTAGAGATCGGGGAGTGGAGCTTATTCAATTAGAGATCGGGGAGTGGAGCTTATTCAATTAGAGATCGTGGAGTGGAGCTTATTCAATTGGAGATCGAGGGTGGAGCCTATTCAATTAGAGATCGATGGTGGAGTCTATTCAATTAGAGCTCGGGAGTGGAGTCTATTCAATTAGAGATCGGGAGTTGAGTCTATTCAATTAGAGATCGGGAGTTGAGTCTATTCAATTAGAGATCGGGAGTTGAGTCTATTCAATTAGAGATCGGGAGTTGAGTCTATTCAATTAGAGATCGGGGGTGGAGCCTATTCAATTAGAGATCGGAGAGTGGAGCCTATTCAATTAGAGATCGGGGGTGGAGCCTATTCAATTAGAGATCGGGGGTGGAGCCTATTCAATTAGAGATCGGAGGGTGGAGCCTATTCAGTTAGAGATCGGGGGTGGAGCCTATTCAATTAGAGATCGGGAGTGGAGTCTATTCCATTGGAGATCGTGGAGTGGAGTCTATTCAATTAGAGATCGGGAGTGGAGTCTATTCAATTAGAGATCGGGAGTGGCGTCTATTCAATTAGAGATCGGAGAGTGGAGCCGATTCAATTAGAGATCGGGGAGTGGAGCTTATTCAATTAGAGATCGAGGGTGGAGTCTATTCAATTAGAGATCGGGAGTGGAGTTTATTCAATTAGAGATCGAGGGTGGAGTCTATTCAATTAGAGATCGTGGAGCGGAGCCTATTCAATTAGAGATCGGGAGTGGAGCTTATTCAATTAGAGATCGGGGAGTGGAGCTTATTCAATTAGAGATCGGGGAGTGGAGCTTATTCAATTAGAGATCGGGGAGTGGAGCTTATTCAATTAGAGATCGTGGAGTGGAGCTTATTCAATTAGAGATCGGGGAGTGGAGCTTATTCAATTAGAGATCGGGGAGTGGAGCTTATTCAATTAGAGATCGGGGAGTGGCGCTTATTCAATTAGAGATCGGGGAGTGGAGCTTATTCAATTAGAGATCGTGGAGTGGAGCTTATTCAATTGGAGATCGTGGAGTGGAGTCTATTCAATTAGAGATCGAGGGTGGAGCCTATTCAATTAGAGATCGAGGGTGGAGTCTATTCAATTAGAGCTCGGGAGTGGAGTCTATTCCATTGGAGATCGTGGAGTGGAGTCTATTCAATTAGAGATCGGGAGTGGAGTTTATTCAATTAGAGATCGTGGAGTGGAGCTTATTCAATTGGAGATCGTGGAGTGGAGTCTATTCAATTAGAGATCGAGGGTGGAGCCTAGTCAATTAGAGATCGAGGGTGGAGTCTATTCAATTAGAGCTCGGGAGTGGAGTCTATTCAATTAGAGATCGGGAGTGGAGTCTATTCATTAGAGATCGGGAGTTGAGTCTATTCAATTAGAGATCGGGGGTGGAGCCTATTCAATTAGAGATCGGGAGTGGAGTCTATTCCATTGGAGATCGTGGAGTGGAGTCTATTCAATTAGAGATCGGGAG
Source organism: Chaetoderma sp. LZ-2023a (assembly GCA_034401795.1). NCBI lineage: Eukaryota > Metazoa > Mollusca > Caudofoveata > Chaetodermatida > Chaetodermatidae > Chaetoderma > Chaetoderma sp. LZ-2023a. The sequence continues at coordinate 76,445,713 of CM067374.1, forward strand.
TGGAGTCTATTCAATTAGAGATCGGGAGTGGAGTCTATTCAATTAGAGATCGGGGAGTTGAGTCTATTCAATTAGAGATCGGGAGTGGAGTCTATTCAATTAGAGATCGGGAGTGGAGTCTATTCAATTAGAGATCGGGAGTTGAGTCTATTCAATTAGAGATCGGGGGTGGAGCCTATTCAATTAGAGATCGGGAGTGGAGCCTATTCAATTAGAGATCGGGGTTGAGTCTATTCAATTAGAGATCGGGGGTGGAGCCTATTCAATTAGAGATCGGGGGTGGAGTCTATTCCATTGGAGATCGTGGAGTGGAGCCGATTCAATTAGAGATTGGGAGTGGAGTCTATTCCATTGGAGATCGTGGAGTGGAGCCTATTCAATTAGAGATCGGGAGTGGAGTTTATTCAATTAGAGATCGGGAGTGGAGTCTATTCAATTAGAGATCGGGGGTGGAGCCTATTCAATTAGAGATCGGGGGTGGAGCCTATTCAATTAGAGATCGTGGAGTGGAGTCTATTCAATTAGAGATCGGGGGTGGAGCCTATTCAATTAGAGATCGAGGGGAGTGGTGTCTATGCCATTAGAGATCGGGAGTGGTAGCGCACAAGGCATGCGTGACCTACGAACTACACATGAAGAAGCGGATGTCAACGTTGTTCAACAAACAATGAAACTGTCACTATATAGAGCAACCAGTATTGCTATAGCATGTGACGACAGAGATGTGTTTGTACTTCTCGTTCATTTCTATTCCCATCAACAACTGAAATGTTACCTAACAATTTCAGTTACTAAGCCTGGTAGAACTGTAGTGGGCATCAAGGCCACAGCAGATAAGTATGCATGTATTGCTGAAAGATTACTTACAGCACGCACCCTCTCAATTTCACATATGCATGGCATTGGGAAAGGTACTATTGTGAAGATGTTTATGCGTGGAGACTACTGGCCATTCAGTCAATAAACTTGAAAAAAACGAAGAGATTATGGATGGCATAATTTGTGAAGCTATTGCGTTCATTGCTGCATATTACGGGTCGAAGCACAAGTAAACGATGGCTACAGTCTGATATGATGTTTGGTAATCAAAATGGCTAAGCCAAAGCTAACTTCCGCACTGAAACTGAAGGCATAACCTTCCACCACTGAACGGTTTAAGGAGCATGAGTACAGAGCACATTATCAAGCCATGGTCTGGATGTCATCTTTGGAGAACACCCCACCTAATTTTGATGCCGCAAATTATGGATGGACACGAAACAACACTCTTACCTATCAACTTGCCACCGGATGTGTTATTCACACCACTTGATGTATTGCAGTTGATAAAGTGTGTATGTTCCTCTACACAAGCTACACAACCATGTTCAACGACAAGATGTCTGCTTTGTTACGCAACTCTCTTGCTCTGTATTTTTCAGTTGCGACGGGGCTAATGACTGCAAGAATGAGCGTACTAGAGTGGGATTTGCTCATGTAGATAAGCAGGGACATCTTGACGAGGACGAACAACCTAGTATATGTCTGGAGTATATTATCCAGGAGGTCAAGATTTTTGTTGAAGTTTTATATTTAAACTTTATCCATTAAGCACGCATGTCAAAGTATCAAAATAACCAGATATGAGATGAGGAAATGTATTTTTAAAATCATTTGAGTAATATTACTGGTCGATTTAATGAGCCGCTGCTGCTGAAGTACAATATTAATATTGTATATAAATTATATAATATGCCAGCATCTGCAACCTATGCCGAAAGGAGGGGCTGTATGTTTCTACAATGTTGCACAATGTTCACTATTTGTTATTTATGCCTATCGCGTTTGTTCTATGACGTTCCGATTTATTATAGAATAGCGGATCTGACTTGTCTGCACGCTTTCAGTTATTTTGATATGCGATATGACATTGGTTTAAAGAAATATGACTTTTTGCACAGATAAAATAATGACGTTTGACGGTGCCATTTTAAAAGGCTCATAAGCAATTTCCCCCAAGCTTCTTAAAGTGACACACAGCTGATTCATCATCAGCATATGATATAATTATAAAAACAACAACAATATTTTGGGAGGACCCTAAAACATGGTTCAGGGAGCGCAGGGATCGATTGATCGTAACACGGGCAAAGCGTGTGTGGGGAGCTTGCTAGAGATGGGATGGTCCTCCTCTTTCCTTCCCTTCCTCCATCCCTCCCTCCCTTTGTTTTTTCATTCATTCATTCATTCATTCATTCATTCATTCATTCATTCATTCATTCATTCATTCATTCATTCTTTCTTGAAAATTGCCTTCATTGCGGCCCAATAGATGAATGCAGGCTATCAATGAATAATATGACACCATCATCAACCACGCCATGTGTAGGCTGACGGTCATAAACAATTGCTTCACGAATGGCGTAATTAAGTCCCGTCATAAACATTTAATAGTCCATCAATTTGTACGAATTGTGTGTCTTTACTATTTAATAAACATGCGTTTGAATATTTTAAAACTAATATGAATGGGCGCTGTTACTGCCATAGGCAACAGCAACACCCAGTCAAATTATAATCAAAGGTTTTAACAGTTTACCTGTGTAGTTTTCTTGAAATTGAGATTTAAGGACTGCAGGGATCGATCGATCCTAACACGGGAAAAATGAGGGCGGAACTTAGCTAGAGATGGGCGGGGTGTAGCTAAAACTGGATTCATCCATTGGTCCTGGGTAGAAGCTTGATCAATAACCGGTAGATGGATACCTGATTATAGCTCAGTCAAATTCAATGCCGGTTCAATGTCGTCTTCTCTTCTGTGGTAGCATCGGCAGCTCGTCCATCTTATATACCGTTATGCCAGATTATAGCGGAGCTCCACTAATCAGCGCGCCATATTCATGAAATCTCTCGGTGTTCATACCAAAAGTGAAATAATTTTGCAAATTTCTATTGATTATTGCCATGCCATCTCTACCCCAGCGAATACGAATGAATTACTGATTTTAAAAGCCTTCATTAGCGATGAACAAACGTCTAAGTGCCCCCATCTGACAGTCTCACAACCCCATACCCACCCTCCCGGCTAGTTGACCGCTTCTGACAGTCTGACACCCCCATACCCACCCTCCCTCTCATAGGAAATATTACAGCTAGAGTTACTCAAGTCATGACAAGTTAATAATGGAAGAATGGACCTTTCCAGTTTTAGCTGTGCCCCGCCCATCACTAGCTAAGCTCCACCCACACTTAGTCGTGTTGGGATTGATCGATCCCAGAATGCCCTGACTATACAGTTAAGTTGTTGAATATTTTGTAACTAATTTGCCACTTGCACACCCGTCTGCCTTGCCCGAAAAAATACCATTGGTCCAACCGTAAGAACTTGTTTGGGAGTCGTCCCGAAGAAACACTTTCTGCACCACCCCTTCAGTCTGTGTTATTGACCACCAGAAGATATAACCGTTTCTTGTCGCGTGTCAATACTCGTAAATAACAACTCACAACCGATTTCTAGCATACACTAATAGTCCAAAGTTCCCCGGATGTGGTGTTTTAATGAGGTCGATGGCAATCAAATTTTCGGAGACTTTAGTGAGCTGTTGCTAATGCTGCAAGCATCATGCGAGGATCAAGCATGGATATAGTTTTGGTCTGTTATCACTGACCTGTCTCAGAGATGATTTGCTATCGTGGCAGTCACGACTTGGCACCGAAATTTGTCAAAGCATCCTGGCGTTGCCTGTGAATGATTTGACAATCTGACACGGGAGAAGATGGAATATGTTCATGTGATTTCATGCGATTGGGTCTGATAAACTGTATTACGAGTGTATAATAACACGTAAATTACATCTTTAGTTGGAGACGGTATATAGGTTATTTCCCTTTGTGAAATTTATTTTAGGTTTCTAAATGTTATCCAATACATATGTCTTCTTAGCAGCTAATAATATGACTCTTAACCCATCTGGTGTCAACAGCGCCTCAAAGCGCTCCAAATACTACTTACATTGTTGTATATCAATTGATCGTTTTAATGGTCAGCATTTTTCAAGCAATTTTAATTTTAGAAGACTAATTTTATAAATTTACCACTGGAATTTTGTCCGGCTTGACCATCAAAAGGGTAACGCTAAAGAAAATTTAAGTTTTTACTTATCCAGGTTACCGAGCCAGTCATTCCAGTGGTAAATATTTAAAAAATAACCTTCTCTTGGTTTGAACTAGAAGCTTTGAAGTTTGAAGATTAAGTTGACACAAGAGGGGTTAGTCATGAAGGAAGAGTTGCCGTTGATCACCGGCTCACTAATCTGGACCAAACTTGTATGAAAGCAAGGCATGTGCTGATATCCAGCCTTAGTTAACTGACTTGTAAAGCACGGCATCAGTCAGCCTGCTTAGAACACGGTTACTGTGGGGGTGTAGTTCTATGGAGGGATCATGAATGATATAAAATCATTACATATTTGATGCATTTATCTCGTCAAGTGGAACTTCATAAATTTGCAGATATCAGTTGAAAATTGAAATTGAAGTAACACGAACTTCTATATAGGATTACAAAAGTTTGCAACACTTTGAACCGTTTGTGTGAAAATCGCAAGACCAATATGTTAGTTTTACTGCAAAAGCGACCATGCATTTTATTTTCTGTGAAATTGCTTATATTAGAAAGTATGAAGGGCATCTTGACATGCCTGGTATATTGATCACTGTACTGCAGAAATATTCTGGTGTTGTCCTGGTGACAGAGATTGGTAAGCTGGATGTCCTGGTGATGAGGCATGGTGAGTGCCCGGCCCCAAGTGATTAGGAATGGTGAGTGTCACACCCCAGTGATGACGAATGGTGAGTACCACGCCCACAGTGATGAGGAATGATGAGTTCCACGCACCCCGTGATGAAGAATGGTGAGTGCCACGCCTCCAGTTGTTAAGAATGGTGAGTGCCTCATCCTCGGTGATGAGGAATGATGAGTGGCACCCCACCCCCCAGTGATGAGGAATGGTGATGTAGGTCACGCTAGTCCGAGTTCTCTGACTCTGTCTTATGCCGATTCGGATATCACAGCCTGTCATATCAGAATCGGCAAAGGGCAGAGTCAGAGAACTCTAAATGGGTTAGCATATACAATTCAGACACAGAGCCTTAGGAAGGTAAAATCTACTACAGCTGACCTGATAATATATGAATGTAACATTTTATTTGAATATATTTAAAACGTCTTGTTCCGGAAATCCTGATCAACTAACTGCATCGACATTATGAATTAACCCATTTCAAAATGAATTTATATAAAAAACAATTTTATAAAAGCAGCTACAAATTTCAGTCAATTTTTTATGCAAACATCTATTTTATTTTACCTGTAGTAAATGTCCTCATTGTGAGTGGATGCATTATTCAGATATGTGGGTGGAGGGAAGGCGGGGTATTTTGAGAGCAGATACAATTTTCAAGACCAACAGGTTTTCATGTTTGCATATTTCTGATATATTATCCAATGCGTTGGTCATGTTTGTCATTTCGCAATCAAACCTCAGAAGACATAGCATTGCATATCATCATTTCCAGCATCAGCCTGGGGCAATTTGTTGCGGATTGCATCAAAATGGTCTACATTTTCAGTTTGTAATATATGGCTAAAAATAGAATGAAATTGCTTTAATTAATCAGTAAAATATGCGATATTTAGACTGAAGCGCATGTCCGCAGATAACACCCTTGAGAATAGATGACAAAATGAATGAAAATTGGCTGCTAGCGTCAACATGTCCTGTCTCTACATCCTGATGACAACTAGATTGTGCAAATTGTAATTTATAAAACTAATACGATACATTCTCCACGGCATTGTTTCTTCACGGGCATAGCCGCCATAATTCCAGTTAAAACGCGTTGTCAAAATGACGGACGTGATTGATGGGAACACTGATACAGACAATTCTTATTCCCCTTAAATCCCCATCTTCTTATATGATTTTGTGCTCAGGAGAAGCGTGCACAACGAGTCGTAAATGGATAACTGATGATGGATCACTCAAAGGTAATGCCAGTGCAATATCGTCTGCTCCCCCGTGGCAATATAGGCTGCTCATCGACTTTATGTATGATTATACGATATTGCATCTAAATTGTAACCCAGATCGATATACCTCTGTGGAAATATTTCAAGAATATTCCGATTTCATGTCAATAGTTGATAATTTTATTAACACAGCAAACTTTCGCTTGATTTGATTGAGGGAATTGCTTTTGGCATATTCAGTGTGCTGGGCGGATATAAACGTTTTATGAATGGACAATGACTGGCAATAGAAGGATGCTCTATTCACCTACTCAAACTTCCACGGAAGAAACATTTGGGAGATAGTTCTGTCTACATTAGTCATTCAAACTTCTGTATTCACGCTCCATCTATTTTTAAGATGTAGCCATCTCAGTATACCAATGCTACAAAGCCCCAACTATGACGTATCTAAAACAGCCCCAACTGTGATGGGTGCCTGCGACAAAATAAAGCTACCGTTCCACACTGCCAACCAAACCACATCAGCGATTAGTGACTGCTAAGATATATAATTACGGCCAATTTGTATCATTGATCTGAGCGTAAAAGCATATGCGACGGAAGCAGAGGCGGCGGTGGCATCAGCTGTAGTGGCAGTAGTAGTAGTAGTAGTAGTAGTAGTAGTAGTAGTAGTAGTAGTAGTAGTAGTAGTAATAGTAGAAGTAGTAGTAGTAGTAGTAGTAGTAGTAGTAGTAGTAGTAGCTGCTGCGTCGGCGTCAGCAATGTCAGCGACGGAGGCAGCAGCAGCAGCAATTGCACGTTCGTGAGATCTGCCTGGCATTAGTAGTTCCAGTTGAGAGCTTTTGGAGAATAAGTGACGAGTGCTTGATTATAGCATAATTGGAAGTAGGATACCAGGAAATCATTGAATGTAAAAGTTGTTCAACCTCGTTCCCTTTCTGTGATACCTTGCTAGCTCTGTCACTAAATAACCACTCATATGACGGGTTGTCTTGCCCACCCCCACCGTTAACATTCAATGTCCGTGAACTTCCGCACACCAAATCCAACGCACGAGGTCCATTTGCACGAAGCACTGCATTCTGTACCAGGAGCCAACTCGCACGTGCCATTGATCATCAAAAATATGTCTTTGACTTGTCCACCCTAAATACTGGTAAACAATCATAAAGAACAACTATAACCTGATCTACATACGCATCAATAGTCCAGAATTACCCGGATGCGGTGTTTTAATGAAGTCGATTGTAATTTAATTTTCTGAGAACTTAGCGCGCCGATGTGGCAGCGACTACTTGGCTTCGAGATGGGTCAAAGCTTTTGAGAGTTGCATGTGACAGGTCTAACACGCTGGTACTGAGGAAAGTGAAAAGAAGTGCCATGTGAGAGTTCAGATTAGTCAAGAGATAACTATGCTTACTGTAAATTATCATATGCATTATATATGACCTTGAGGGGCCTTTTAAAATACTATTAATGGTCTCTAATCTCAAAAACTTTCTATATTGCCTGATACATTGTTGCTGAACGATTCCAAGAATACAATAATGATCAACGATTAACGGTAGAAGAAAGTCACAACGAATGCTTTGATCAATTTGAGTGTGCAAATCAGGAAGTGGCTCTAGACAATTGTAGCGTCTGTCAGACTATGTGAAGGAATTTTGTTAGTCATGGTCTATTCCTGATGAGGCGATGGCATGTCAGAGTCACTCAGGACGCGAGGATAAGGAAACAGGAACTAGCTCGGGTCAAAGTAGCCTTCTATGAGACAAACTAACTAGGGATATACACTGAACCTAAAATGACAACTTATCGATTATTCATCTATTCTCGGCACCACAGATCAGTGTTTAGCCGAGACGTGTTGATGATTAATGAACGAGTGTATGGAAATAAAATAATCTGTCATCTTACATTTTGAATAAGGAGGCGAGAATTGCATAGAAAATAGCAAGTCATTTGGTTGAGCGACCCCCTGATACTCAGTGCAACAGGATGATCTTTCTTTAAAACAGCTGCTTGAACGACTATGAAACCAGATGATAAGTTTTCCAATCCAATTATATTCAAACTATTCAACAGTACATTTTTATCTTGTTTTGAAAAGATTGTAAGTTATTTCTGAGCTGTACTGTAAACAACTGCCAAAAGTCTCCAAGATCATCAGAAGAAGTACATCTTGGGCATCCACAGCCGTCATCCAAGCTGATTCTATGAAAGCGTGAAATATTAGATCATGCTGCTCTTACTACCTATAGTCAATACCATTACATGGACAAATCTGACAGGAAGAATTAATACAGCTAATTAAGTTGGCAGAAGTCAGTTATCAACTTGCCTTGAATCAATTTGAGCCGTTACATATATAGCACTTGATAACATCGATTGTTTGCTTAATCCAATCACTATGTTGCTTAGACTCCAGTACCATTTGTGAAAAATAGTTGTGCTGGCTTTGTGTTTTGATTGGAATATACTCGCTCGGAATAACTCGTCTCTGCTCTGACGATAACCTATATCCAGTAGAGTAGTTGGCATCACCGTTTCCTCATGCTTACTTCTAAGCCCTTTGACGTGTTAAAATAACATGCATGGTAATTTGAAATCGGGATAAAAATGGTAGAACTGGCGCACTATTGTGGCACACAATCTGAATGGTTCAATTGTGAAAACAATCTGGATGCTGTTATTGATGGATGTCTCATGCCTCGCTAGGTTGTCATGAACGATGTCAAATCAGAAAAGAAAACAGGCCTACACGGCTATCACAGAGGCATTATCATACACATATTTAATTGTGATATTATTCACTCCGACCTATTCTAATTCCAAGTATATTTGGTATTTAATTGTCGTTGGGCAGATAGATGAGAAAGGCTCTGTGTAAGCATCATACTTATACTCTGTCTATTGTTATAGATGAATATTAAACTCATATAGGGAATATATTACATTATAGCTTTCTCATCAAGTAGTGCCATTTCGTAAATAGAGTGGAAATTGTTACTATGGGTACACTGGCAATAGACGAATCCATTCCTAAATATTCTCCATCCATTCTCAGCTATGCTCTGTCCATTATAGCTATGGTCCGGCCACTTTTAGCCAGGCTCCACACACATCATACACGCATTTGAATCAATTTTAGTACTTTGCTGTAAGATGATTGCTGAATTCCCAGAATCTCAATTTCAAGGTTACTATGCAGGTAAGTTCCAAAACTAATTAGTTTCAAAATATTCAAGAGAATATTTATTAGGCTGCAAATTCACTAAAGCCATGTCATTCAGACGTTTACTTTCTGGGCTTTCCGTTTTGTTTGTCCGCCTTACCTCTTTTGATTGTGACGTCAGCTACAAATAACAAGCCCACATGTGATGTGTTCTGATTATGATATTAGATTCTAGATTGTCAGATCGGATCCCAGCATTGTTGAAACATATAACCATCCAATCATGTAGTGGATAAGCCATCGAGAGCTAAGGCATTGCAGAAAGTCATCCATATCTTCTGTGGTCCTAGCTTGCAATCCAATTAATATAGACACTCGAGCGCATCTGATAGACGTTAATCACCATAATTATATTGAACTGATGTTATCTTAGAATGCACCTTGCACAGCTTCAAGGTATAAAACAGCGCAGCAAGCCGGTTCCTTCATGTACTAGCAAAATGCTACTTTCGTTTTGGAACGGTTTGGAAGCATTAAGTCTCGCTTTGTCGTAGAAATCTATAGGAAACTTCCTTTTTCTGGTCATAAAGCGTGCATACTCTTTTACAGACACCCACAGTGCGTATTTAGCGTCAATGTAACAGTAATGTCACGATCAAATGTAACAGTAAAGTAGGCCAGTAAATGGAAAGGAATGCAAAGCACTGATCCAAGCTGCAAAGTTCAAATCGTTCAGCAACCACCCGATGAAGATCAGGCAAGCACAGCTGTCATCAGGAAGACTTAAAAGATCAAGTTTTGTGAAAGAGACAAAAGCACTTCAAAGGAAACACCAAGAAATGTTGCCAGCACAAATAGAAGACCCAAACCACACCCTTGATCCTCCACCCTGGGAAAACAAACTAGAGAGCATAGCTATTCGCACCACAGTACCTCATCTCACAACCAAAGATGAACACAGTGATGTGAGCAAGAAGGCCCTGACGCTAGCCATGCTGGAAGAAATGTACCCTCAGGAGACATGGATAAGGATCTACACAGATGGATCAGCCAAAGATGCAATTAGGAGCGGAGGTGCCGGACTGCACATACAGTATCCAAACGGACAACATGAGTCAGCTGCAATACCGACGGGCAAACACTGCACAGACTACAGAGCTGAAGTCGAAGCACTGGTTCATGCAGCTAATACCATCAGCAGAACAGCAGACCCTATTGCACAGATTGTCTTTTTATCTGATGCCCGCTCTGTCCTTGATGCTATGACCAAAGGTAAGCTGCCACAACTTGAAGAAGCACTACAAACCATCAAATGCTATTGGATAGTATTGCAGTGGATCCCCTCACACAGTGGAGTCCAAGGAAATGAGGAAGCAGACAAGATGGCAAAGGTGGGTGCAGAAGAGATTCAGACAGAAAACATGGTTACCCATACAGAGATGAAGACTATCATCAAGTCACTCTATAGAACACCTCAATCAGAAGATGCCTACCATCATCTCTCGAGGCCAGAGCAGGTGACCATTTTCCGTCTCAGAACTGGACACAACAGACTAAACCAACACATGTACAGGCGGTTCCACCTTACGACATCGCCCGCTTGTCCTTGTGGAGAAGCAGAACAGACTACAGAGCACATACTTCAATGTTGCAGTACGTATCAGCTGCTGAGAGAAGAGATCTGGCCTTTGTCAACCTCTTTTCTTGAAAAGCTGTATGGGCCTGTGGAAGAACTGCATAAAACCACAGATTTCATCTTGAGAACGGCTCTCCAAGTGTGATACCAGCGATCGAAAAGAAGAAAGAAGAAAGAAGAAGAAGGACAGGAAAAATGGAACCTTTTAATGAGGAACATGTTACCTTTCAATTAAGCCGCTCGGATGCAGATAGCTTAAGGCGATGATTGATACAATTATCTACATATTATTTATTATTGGTCTCTTATGTGTAAGTGGTTACTACTAAAATCATTCTCTATATCAGTTAGCAAGTATTCATTTAAAATAGTCAGAAAACTATACAATTTAAGGTAGTGCAATCAAATAATTTTGCTTTAAATATTATTAAGCACGCATCGAACTCACAAGCACATGCAATATAATTCTAATAAATGTAGACATTTTATATAGACGTGTTTTAAACTGGATACATTTTGCAATCTATTACTGATGCAAACACACTTTACAATTGTCGAGATTTCAGGATTTTGCTCACATTTACAGTACAGTTAATAAATAAGTTAATATGTTAGCGAAACAAAAGCAGAAATAACTTAGTTGGTACAATTTTCAACACGGTGTAAGAAATGTTCTGTTGAATATTTTAAATATAATTGGGTTGGAGGACTTTAGGCAGCAATGCTTTTCAATCCAATTATGTTGAAAATATTCAACGATAGACTTACATTTTATTATTTATGGAAACATTCTGCATTATTTCTTAACTGTACTGTATGGTGATGTGCCTTTGAACATAATATCACGGTATAACTGAATTTGATCATTTCGTTTCCTGCATCACCTTTTCAATATTCTCTGCCATCCCAGAATCCCAATGATCTAGATTTCACTTAATCCAATATTCGCCATGAGGAACTGTGTTCTTGGTGTAGTCTATTATCTAATAGACTACGTACGTGCTAGGAATATAGTTGAAACAGTACATTTCTTGAAGATAATTCTTATCATCAGAGCACCTTGTCATTGACAGTTAAATTTAATTTTCCCACTGCATTCAGGGGTTGGTTTTCTTTCTCTTTCTTTCTTTCTTTTTTCTTTCTTTCATTCTTTCTTTCTTTCTTTCTTTCTTTCTTTCTCTTTTGCTTAGTTCTGTGTTTGTTTCTTTATTTATTTCTTTATTTCTCTCTTTCTGTCCTTCTTTCTGTCATTCTGCCTCTCTGTCTTCCTTTCATTCTTTCTATTATTCTTTCTTCTTTCTTTTTTCGTTCTTTCGTTAAGAGAGAGAGAGGGAGAGAGAGAGAGAGAGAGAGAGAGAGAGAGAGAGAGAGAGAGAGAAAGAGAGAGAGAGAGACAGAGAGAGAGAGAGGGAGGGAGGGAGTGAGGGGGGAGAGAGAGGGGAGAGGGGGGAGAGAGGGGAGAGAGGGAAGAAGGGAGGGAGGGAGGGAGGGAGGGAGAGAGATAGAGAGAGAGAGAGAGCGAGAGAGAGAGAGAGAGAGAGAGAGAGAGAGAGTCAGAGAGAGGAGAGTGATAATAACTTCAATGTCAGATCGATTAGTAGACGACTTTTTTAAATCTTGAATTATCAATGGCCATGTTTGGCCAGGAAAAGTCAAATCTTTACATAATGAATGTCCTCCGCAGGGTGAGAGAAGATGATCAACGAGTCATTCATGGAAAAATGTCAATCGAGCTGCAATTGGGGTTTTCTTATTAACATTAAATAACAAAATTCATTGTTATGGAAAACTCAGAGGAGTTCAGAGTGGCACGAATAAGGCTGGTAAAAATTATTAGATAGAAAGAATGCTGGAAATAATGCCCTCCCATAGGATTCAATCATTATTTTTCTTCTAGCTTACCGGAATAGTATTCTGAAAATTAAGATTCAGCGAGTGTAGGGATCGATCGATCCTAACACTGGCAACGCGTGGGTGGAGCTTGGCTAGCGATGGCCTGGCATAGCTAAAGCTGCATTCAGTCATTGTTATTCGCTAGAAGCTTGATCAATAAGTGGTAGATGGATACATGATTATGGATTGGTCAAGTCCAACGCCAGTTCAATGTCATCTGCTCGTCTGAGCGCCATGGGCCGGCATGCCATATTCTTGAAATCTCTCATTCTCATAACAAATCTGTAATAATCTTATTAATCATCTCAATTGATCATTACCGTGGAATCGATACGGAATCGGTACGTCAATATCAGATATTTTATATTTATATTCTATATTATAGTTTTATTTTATGGTATTAGTTGTTCCAATCGATAGAATACAGAGACTATAGCCTGGTGATAATATATTTATTCAATAGTACTATATATATATATATATATATATATATATATATATATATATATATATATATATATATATATATATATATATATATATATATATATATATATATATATATATATATTGACTTCGTAACGGCGATTTATGGAGCGAGCGTAATTTTTATCAAAACTCATTCGATTTCTTGGATAAGATGTCAGCTCTCGCCAATTATGCCCTGCTGAAAAACAATACCATTAATCCATCATTAACAACGTCCTTGGGGCAATTCCCGAAGCAATGAGTCCTGCATCAGGAACCACCTTGCCTTCAGTGTGTGTTATTGACCAATAGAAGATATATCCCTTTTTTGTCCCTCATAAATACTCGTAAGGACCAACTCACAACCGACTTTAACGCGCACGCATCAATAGCCCAGCGTTAGCCGGATGTGGTGTTTTAATGAAGTCGATGGTAATCTAATTTTCTGAGACTTTAGCGAGCTGTTGTTAATGCTGCTGGCATCGCGTGAGGATCAAGCATGGATATAGGTTTTTGTTGTAATCAATGGCCTGTCTCAGAAACGCTTTACTGTTGTGGCGGCGACTACTTGGCGCCGAAACTTGTCAAAGTTTCCTGGCGTTTCCGTGAATGATTTGACACTCTGACACTGGAGAAAATGGAAGGTATTCCTGTGACTTGGTGTGATCAGCTCTGATACAACTGTATCACAACTATATATCATGTAAATTACATCTTGAGTTATACAGGCATATACATTATAGACAATGGTTGGATTTATATTAAAGAATTTATATTTCCCACCGTGACATAGATTTTACGTTGCTACCATATCTAATACTTTATGTCTTATTATCAGCTAGTAGTATGCTTCTTAATTATGATGGAATGTGTTGACATTGACTCTTGTCTCTTTAATGAAGAATGGCGAGTGCCACACCCACAGTGATGTACGCCATCATAGGCAATGGATAAATCCGATCAGTCGATCAAATATATGCCATCATAATCAAATACCCTCAGTAGGCCGCCGCCACAATCATATTTGACAGAAATACTTCATCATAAAGCTGTAATAGTCCATCAAGTGTACGAATTCTATGTCTGTAATAGATTTACTATTTAACACTCATTCTGTTGAACGCTTTGGAATAATTTTGACTGCTGTTGCTGCCATATGCCATAGGCAGCAACAAATTAGTTTCAAACTATTCAACAAATTGCCTGTATATTTACCTTGATTTCGGGATTCTGAGAATTCAGGGTTCGATCGATCCCAACACGCGAAAAGCATGTGCAGAGATTAGCTAGAGGCTGCGGGCAGGGCCTAGTTATAAATTGATTCCGCAATTCTGATCCAAGAATTTAGGAAGGTAGAGTCTACTATAGCTAAGCTGATAACATAGGAACTGAACAGAATATTTATAACCCGTTGTTCTGGAAACCTTGACATTTACAAATTAACCCAGTTCAAACTGAATTCACAACATTTTCAGTGAAAGCTTCAGTCAAATTGTTATGAAAACATCCACCATATTTTAGCTGTATCATCTCATGACTGTCATTATCATGATGTGATGCATTATTCAGACAGGGGAGAGCTGGGTTGGGTGTGTGTGTGTGTGGAAAGGTGGGGTGTACTCTGAGCGCGGATATAATGCTCATGACCAACAGGTTTTCATGCATGTGCCAATGTATTTCTGATTTATTATCCAATGCATGTGCCGTGTTGGCCATTTCTCAAGCAGCCTCGGAAGACCTATAGCATTGCATGCCATCGTGTCCAGTATCAGCTGGGGCCAATTTGTTGCGGCTGACTTCAAAATAGACGGTGTTTTCACTGTATAAGATATGGATAAATGATAGAATGAACGCGTTGCGTAGCAACTGCTTTAATTAAATCCATAAAAATATGCAATATTTATAGTGAAGCCCACTGCCGCATATGACACCCTAGATAATAGATCAGAAAACTAATGAAAATTGGCTTCTAGCATCATCATATAGGGTTTCTACAGCCTGGTGGCAACTGAAATGTGGAAATTCGGAATTATGAAATAATACGATACATTCTCCACCCAGGGCATTCAGGTAGAAAAACAATAGAAAGATTAACGCATTGTTTCTTCCCTCTCACGCACACAGCCTCCTTGATTCCAGTTAAAACGCATGACCAAAATGATGGGCGTGATTAATAGGAATACACATACAGACAATTCTTAAATCCCCATCTTGTTCTGTCCATTTGTGCGCCAATTGATATTTGCACAACCACGTCGTAAATTGATAACTGATGATGGATCACTCAACGGTAATGCCAGTAGTAGTATAGCCGGGATTAAACGGATACCACGTCCCTGAATAACGGGGGAAATAAAGAAATTCGCCTCCCAGGCCCTTAACAATTGAGGGCCGCATTTTTTAGGTGTTTTTAGGTCCAGGTAGCGCAGGCCTCTAAAAAACTGCCGCCCCTAGGGGCCCCCCTTCACTATGCCAGCACGTAGTGCGACGTAGTGCGACGTCACACCCCCATAATGAAAGCACCCTGGAGGCGAATTTCCCGATTACCCCTGTTATTCCGGGACGTTGTATCATTTTAATCCCGGCTATACTACTTAGCACATGGTCGTAACGTCCATTTAGAGACTAGCATACTCAGCGGTATACGAGCTGATCAAGCACGCATTACATGGTCTTAACGTCCAGACAAGCATACTCAGCGGTATACGAGCTGATCAAGCACGCATTACATGGCGTCTATTTAGAGACAAACATACTCAGCGGTATACGAGCTGATCAAGCACGCATTACATGGTCTTATCGGCGCCACTGCTGTGACGCCAGCACGAGCAATACGATGAGAAGCAAGGCTATATATGAAGAGTTAAACTGAACAGAGTGAACCCCTCGAGAAATATCTGTGCCAGATCGAGCCCTGCTCCATCCGGATCGATAGTGATCTTCATCCCCTCAGGGGCAGGGGCTAGCTGCTTCACTCTAGGCTAGGAAACGTAGCTCTAGGACTATATGAGTCGTTTGCGGGCTAATGAGTCCCACTCGCTGAAGCAGTTTAACAGCACTCTTGGCTTTGGAGACATGTGACACCCCATCGACCCGTAGGGTGCCCTCCTGGACAGCTTCTTCTGGTCCATCGAATGGAAGACGCAGCAGGAGCTTTCCACCTGTAACCCCGATCCGGTGACCCACCCTCGTCAGGGAGACACCTTCACCTATGTAGGTGAGGAAGGACGATCCCCGATTGTAGAGCTTTCGAACTGTCCCATCCTTTTCCACAACAGTGGAGATGGGAGTAACCTCTATGTCAATGAGTGCGGGATGCCTATATAGGGGCAACCATGGTCCGGCGCGGTACCACACTTCTTTCTTCTCAAATATGAACTGCAGGTTTTTTGCCAGGGTCAATAGCAGGC
This sequence comes from Chaetoderma sp. LZ-2023a, assembly GCA_034401795.1. Classification (NCBI taxonomy): domain Eukaryota; kingdom Metazoa; phylum Mollusca; class Caudofoveata; order Chaetodermatida; family Chaetodermatidae; genus Chaetoderma; species Chaetoderma sp. LZ-2023a. Next base: position 76,462,308 of record CM067374.1, read on the forward strand.
CATCACGGACCAACGGCGGGGCACCGCTCGAATAGGGTTTGACCAGGTGAAAGCTGATGTCGCTATTTAGGGTGTTGAGGTCTACCACATCTATATCCGAGAGCCCAATCAACGGCTCGAGGACGTACTTCCTCTTCGGGAAATCGTACCGAAACACGATTTTGTGGCCATCTGTGTCGCGACCCAGGCGCCCTTTCGACACATCCTTGAGGTCTGCGAGCATCTCCACCCCATCACCCCCAATGGGGTGGAGGGGGAATGCCTTTGAGCTTGCTTCGTACTGTAGGGCGAAGGACTTGCCATCACTCTCTTCTACCTTGGCAGCATCAACTGCGTACACATCTGCGAGGTCAGCAAGGCCAGTCGAGTGAGCAAATATGGGTTCCATAGCACGCTATATAGGAGGGGTTTAAACGAGACATATAACCATGCCGATTGTCCGACTGCTGCTTTCCGGTGGTGAGAACGTAATCTCACCCTCTCTAGAGGGGAGACGGGGGGGGGGGGGTACAGTACCGTGTAGAATGGGTCCTCTTCGAGGTGCCCCAGCGGGGCACAACATATATACACGCCGATGTGCTGCATCAACCTCCGGGCCGTGCACACAGCAGCTCACTGGTAGAAGTCGGCCGGAATGTGATAGAGTATCTCCCAGGTGCCAACAGCAACCTATGGAAAGCTATCAGTCCTAGCCTGTTCACACCTGTAAATCACCTGTTTGACAAGCCCTCCATTAACATATACGCCAGCACGGATGGGATATCGGACGCCCATTTAGAGTTTACACTCTTATTACTCATTGACCTGACATGATATCATACCAGCAATATCTGGCCTTTGCCGAGATGATGAACCCGATAGAGGATTGCCCCTTCTTAACCCCTACACAGATAAAGGCTTTAAACGAACAGATGCCTGCACAGCAACAGATCTGTCAACAAGCAGGAGAGCGCCTACAGCGGGAGAACTGGTATCAACAGAACGCGCGCAGGGCAAGGAGGCGCGGGGGAAATTTCCATTACTGGCAGGCCCTCCTGGAGGAGAGTAAGCCAGATGCAGGAGTCTTGACAGACGACGATCGGCCAGATGTCTACGACGATGAGCCAGGTGTCTTCACGGACGAGGATGAGCCAGAGGTCATACAGTGGGAAGAGGAGATGGCGCGGAAGTATAAGATCAAGAAAGCCATCCAGCGGCGGACCTACTATCTTGGTGATAAGGTGACGTTCCAGATGTCACATCTCAGAACGCTACTGGCACCTGACATAGTGCTGGATGACCACGTTCTAAGAGACAGCTGTCTCAAGACCGAAAAGCTGGCACAGTTAGCCAGACTCTCCAAAATGAACCCTTCTATGTCTCATAAGCAGATTCTGCAGGTGATGTCGGTTTAAGCCCCAGGTATACTATGGCAAAATCAGAGTGGCGGAAGCAACCAGAACTATACCCCTCCCTGACTGCTGACGAGGGCGGTACCATCCACGGCTGGCGACTCCAGCAGATAGATACCATCAGGCAGAATCTCGTCCATGAGGCAGAAAAGTATGGCAGAACGCGCAGCCGATATAAGACAGCCTACAACGTCCTCGCGCATACAACCACTGCTGCGGGCGTGATTGGAGCCAGTGCTGGTGTGGCAGCTGTGGTCACTCTCGCTACAGGGGTGGGTTCCCTCGTCGCCATCCCTCTGGGTGGCGTGACACTAGCCACCACTGTCTTGGCCACGGGCTTGGGGGTGTGGCAGCGGCAGATCACAAGGAGGTTGGAGAAGCATGCTAAGTACGTGACACTAGCACAGAGTATGCTATGGACTATCGACGAGTCTGTCAGCAAAGCTCTCGAGGATGGCCAGGTCACCGATGAAGAGTACCGCCATATATTGAAGGTCCAAGCCCTGTACCGCACTGCGAAACCTAAAGTGCGACAGCAATACCTCAAAGGCTCCAGCGGGTGGGTTGATATGGAGGAGTTAAAAAACGAGATGTTACGGCGAGGTCACCTCGCCGGTCTCTGGAGCGACTACAAATAATGTGCTGCGTTAGCTTTAAGAACACCAGTATAGATGGCCTTCCCACGGGACCTCACGACAGTCAACCGGAACCAACCGCCCCTCCTGGGTACACTCTTGACTGGCCTGAGAGGCCTACTTGATGATATACCAGAGCTAACACCTTTCTCTATCACAGTGGATGGACGGGCCATAATCAGCTTCTCCGCCAACCCACGACCACTGACCAACCGCCCCATCACCATCAAGGATGCGAAGCAAGCTCATACTTGGATGGCTGCTCCAAGCCTCTCATACTGGAATCAGCAGCTGAACTTTGCCGTGTGGTGTGCCACGGCAGGCTGTGGAGTAAGTTCCACCATGCTTCAACCCTATTCTTGTACTCCTGAAGCTGTGCTCATCGCCAGCTGTCTCAGATTCCACGTGTACTTCACTGTGCGACGAATCCTCCATGAGCTGGGTGCAAGCCTCCCTGATACAAACAACTTCGATCCACAGCTCAACAGTCATAGCGTCTCGGCGGCCAGCAGACTACAGAGAGAGTTCAGAGCTCACCCAGACTATCGGTGGCATGGCGGCGACAACCACGGTCTAGGAGTTATGTACGGTGACCCGAGACGTGACTACTCAGGATTCCCCTATCGAACACCCCGACGAGTAGGCCGACGGAAGACAGTGACATTCTCGTTCGATCCAGACTCCGATCCTGGAGTGATAGTGCAGAATATGCACATCACCGGAATCAGGCAGGACTCCCCAGATGCGTGGAAGTACTTTGTCCCACACACCACCTCGGGCCTCACCTCAGTCCCTGGAAGCCCTGTGATACTGCCTCCTTACAGCGCAGACCAAGCTGCGTCATTCCATAGATGGTGTCAGCGGAGCAGAGGTCCAGGCCATGTTCATCAGTCTCGTTGAGGATATGATCATCGTGGCAGATCCCAGCAGTCTTATTGCTAAGTTCCAGCAGGGGCTGCAGAAGGCCCATCGCAAACTTGACTTTGCTCTTTCACCACACCTACGGTTGATTTCGAGCAACATGATCGTGAACATCGAGGACCTACAAGTCAGGGGCTATAACAACATGATAGTCGAGGGGAGTTCTGCCGGTGTCCACTTCGGTTTCAACGCAGATATCAACACACCTAGACGTAATACGGGCCATACAGTCATTCCGACACTGCAGCCAGTCGACACCGCGCTTCCCATGGCAGCGCCAACCCCACCACTGCAGCCAGTCGCCACGACACCACTTCCCGTGGCAGCTCTACGAGTGGTGTCAGGCCTAACTATCGTGGTGCTCGGGATCAGCCTACTCCGCCGCTAGCAAATCAGCTATCTCGTCAGTCTCGGCTGGGACCACAGTGAGACACTGAGCCAGCTTGGCCTGCCCTACAGCCCCTATACACGCTGCCAACATGCACATCCAAGGGCTGGAGGGTTCCGCAGTGCATCCTTTTTCCAGCTTGTAGTATCGCAGAGCCTTGTTCAGCTCTGAGTTAGGTGAGGCCATGGAGGTCTGCAACTGCTGGAACACATCTGACAGATACTCCCGATCCTTGTAGAAACCTTTAGTTCGCAGGAGCTGCTCGACGATACTCCCACCCATGATAAGGTATTCGAGGAAGCAGATCTGCCCCTTTCCAAATCCTAGATAGAGCTTCACAGCTGTCAGCTCCTCTGTCAGCTCAGCACCAGAGAGCTGCGCGAGCTCATCGGGCGTCTTCTTCTTGTAGGCCTTCAGCTCCCTCTGGAAGACCTCACAGTACTTCTCGCATAGCGCGGACATGTTTAAGATGCCTCAATAGAGAGATGAATATTCCTGAGTACAAATCCGGCCACCTGGCAGATGCAGACTGGGAAGATCTTATTAGCTCACTCGACAGGGAACACAGGCGTTTAACTGCATTGTATACTCAGGGTTTAAACAATGCCGTCAACGGTACAGATCGTGAAGCAACTGCCCGAGAGCCAGATGAGTCTTCAGAAGGTAGAGAACCTGCTGTGAACCAAGACAGAGAAGTTACTGACACAGGCTAAACCTCTAGCAGTCCATGTCGCCAGTAACGTGGCGGCAAATGTGGCTGTGGTGAAGATGACAGGGGGAAATGAGGTTCTTCCTGCCGCCACTGCAGCTGTCCTCGCTACCGTAGTGAGTGGGGTGGCCGGCCACTGTCGCGGAATAACTCATCCCATCCCAAAGATCGCCCTCAGTGGTGCCGCCTACACTGCCGCCGCCAAGATCATGGGTGAACGTGTTACACTAATGGAGGCCGCGGTTCTAAGGCTAGCAACGAGTGCAATGGCCGAGATCATCGTCGCCTATGGTTAACCCTTCTGAATAGTGAGAGATGGATGACGAGACCCCTGCAGCATATGAGGCATGGCGGGGTGGAGGGTGGTGTGTAGTCCATAGTCGAGCATGCGGCCTGAGGATTGCCAATGCCCAGGAATGGTGGGCCGCCCACAAGGCGTGCCCCTGCAGAGAGGGCCAGTACCCTGAGCACTGCTACCTATTCCCTTGGCCGACTGCGTGGTCCTCATATGCCCAACTATTTCACTGGGGGTATGACTAGTGGGTTTAAGCCGCGTATATAGCACTATGACTCTGTCACTCACAGACCTAGAAAGCAAAGAGCTAGGCTATCTTGCTCACTTGGGCGAGGCACGCCTCGGTTCAGAGGACACTGTTGCCCCTATCTCCTTCCTAGACTTTGATGAGAAGGGAGACCCGCGGGAGATCCGAGGTACCATCCCAGCCCGAGATCTCGTCGGGAACACTGATACGGTAGGACAATCGGCCATTAACAAGGGCAAGACTGTATACAAGGGGATAGGCATCAAAGACAGGGCAATGATGCGAGGTATGCTCGGAGTCGACGAGGCTGGTGCCATCAAGGTTATGGCTGAGTCCTATGCACAAGACCAGGTTAAGGATCTCCTGAAACCGCGGAGCTTTTTCCAACAAGACGGAGAGAATCTCAGGGTAGGCACCATCGGCCTGAGCAATATCACGGTCGATGGCAAAAAAGGTGCAACCGACAGCCTCCAGCTACCAGAGGTGAAGAAGTTAGGGTTCTTTGGTTTGTCGTTTAAGCTCACATAATAGTCATGGCTTCCCGTGCATGTATCGTACAGATACTGGATGTGCTAGACACTGTGGGTGCTGACACAGGCCCTCTACGCTATCTTCTCGGCTGCTGCTGGGATTTCATGCTTGACGCCTCCATCGCATCCTTCGTATCCACCGGAGGTACAACGCTACCCACACAGCAGGCGCAAAAGCTGGTGCAGGAAGTACTGCCGTTTAGTCTCCCAGATATAGACGAGGCTACCGCCGACCAAAAGCTAACCATCCTTCGCGCACATGTCTGTACCATTCGACAGTAGGCCAGGCGATGCTGGCCAGGTGGTGCTGATCATTGCCCCGTCAGGCCACGGGAAAAACATCTTGCTGCGGGCTCTCCTGGCCGAACATCTCCACTCTCAATACATCCTTCTGGTGTCTGACTCCGCTGCTGAGGCGGTTGACAGTAATGATCAATGGTACAATGGTCCAATCACCAAGACGCAGAACCTGCAAGCCCTGATGGAGAAGCTGCTGGCAGCCCGACTGACAGAACCACTTGTTCTAGTTATCGATGACCCTGCAATGGACCAGAAGACAGTCACCTACCTCAGCAACATCACCAGGCGCATCCGGCACACGAAGATAACCGTCTTCATCCTCTTTCAGAAGTACACCCGCGAGATCTCTCCAGACATCCGCCACAATGCCCGGTTGCTATACTTCAGCTCCAAGTGTGGACGTGCCCTGCTCGAGACCATATATGACAGCCTAACCCTCAAGGAGCCCAAAGGGGGCTTTATCGCAGGTGTGCAGGGGGCAGCTGAGCTGTACCGCTTCATCTTCGGCAACAAGGAGACAGGTGAGCTGTCACACTTCAAGCCCTCTCTGGAAAAGGCACAGACCTTCACCTACAAGCTGAATCCATCCAGGAAACTAGCCTGCTCTACGCGTCATCGCTGACAGACTGTGCGGTGACCACGGCGGTCTCCGCTGCAACTTTTTTCGTTCAGGCTGCGCGGTCTCTGCTACTTCGTCCGCTACGTCATCAGAAGCTTGAGGAACTTCGTCAGAAGCCTGGAGGAACCTTGTCAGAAGCTTGAGCAACTTCGTCAGAATCTTGAGGAACTTCGTCAGAAGCTTGAGGAACTTCGTCAGAAGCTCGAGGAACTTCGTTAGAAGCTTGAGCAACTTCGTCAGAAGCTTGAGCATCATAAGCTTGAGGAACGTCGTCATAAGCCTGGATGAACTTCGTCAGAAGCTTGAGGAACGTCGTCATAAGCTTGAGGAACGTCGTCATAAGCCTGGAGGAACTTCGTCAGAAGCCTGGAGGAACTTCGTCAGAAGCTTGAGGAACTTCGCCAGAAGCTTGAGGAACTTCGTCAGAAGCTTGAGGAACTTCGTCAGAAGTTTGAGGAACTTCGTCAGTTTCGTCAGAAGCCTGTCGCTGAAACTGAACAGTTTTGAACAGGTTGGAGATCGTGCAGAGCAACAGCACCGTGGACACCACCTATGTGAACGATGAGTACCGAGTCCTAGGTCCGCTGGTTCGTGATCCATCCTTCTATGCGAAGGGAAACGGGTACTACGCTGTGGGTGAGGGGTTCACGGCATTCGAACTACTGGTAGGTGTCGAGAAGCCTGTGGCAGTTCCACTCTTCACCCTCCTCGAGAACACACACGTGAATCCAGCTGCCATGCAGGATAGGTTGTTCCTCCGGGTGTACACTGAGCATCTCGCAGATGTGTCGATGAATGCCCCAAGACTTCATGTCTGGCATGACGAGAATGACCAGGAACTGAAGCAAACGGGATCCAAACAGCGGATGTGCATGTGGAGCGAGAACACCAGCAGGTCCAAGCCACAGCTAACCAAGAGGTAGAGCTGACATTGCATCGTGGTGCATCGGACTGTGTCGCTGTTGCGGTCCTGGTTCAGAAGGGAGTCGTCATCCAGTAGGTGGGTAAGCTGGACGACTTCAAACTTGTGGTTGCTGGGACCAATGTTCTTGGTGAGGTACGCGAGCTGGCTGACTGCCAACTCTACAGACAGAAAACTAAGTCATACGCACTTCTGCGACTAACCAGTGGAAGCGACGACCTCGAGTCAGCACTCAAGGGCCGTCACCACGTCGGTGGCAGGAACATCCCACCTAATCAGGGCAACCAGCTCAGCTTCAACATTGGAAACCTCATAGCTGGGACTCGCCAATTAGGTGTGACGGTACTTTACTTTGGCTATGCTAAGGTATGCGTATCGAACACATCGGGTATTCAGCTTGAGCGCGCATAGAGCACGACCCCTGTCGTCACCGCTGCAGCTGCCACTACTACTATAAGCTCTGCTGTCTTCTGACCTGTCGATGCTTCATAGTCGAGCGTTGGCACAGATACGGCCTCGTAGTACTCATCGAGACTCTCATCTGCCTCTTTGAGGCTCTGGTTGGCCTGAGCTCGGAGTTGTCGTCGGCGTGCCTCCCTCTGGCGCATATGCTCGAGGGCTTTGCTGTACTCAAACTTCTCCGTAGACAGCTTCTCCATCGCCTGGTTATGACGCTCACGCTCGACCTCTGCCGCCTTCTTGTTGGCGAAGCTGAGTCCCCAGTTCGCTAAGGCAAACACGCCCGCATTCAAGATTGCGGAGGCCATGCTATAGACTACAGTTTAAAGCTACTATATACGGATATGTATGAACCAGAGGCTTATGAAGATCCAGTCGAGGACTATGATGAGGAGGATTATGATGCAGACGAGGACTATGATGCAGACGACTACGATGTAGCGGAGACCGTGGGTGATGAGCCTGAATCCCTCAAACTAATACACAGAGCAAAAGGAATCTATCGCACTTACGTAAAAGGTTCTATCGGTCCGCTGGCAGCAGTTGGGGCTCTGATCGCTCTGTTCACAACGAAGGCGGGCGAGACGGTCCGCAAGATCGCCAACAATGCTCTCCAGGGTGTGGAGAAGATTTCTGAAGCCATACCAGCCATTGCCTCAGGAGTAGGTACGTTCTTCGGAGTCGCAGGCCCTTGGCTACCGTATGTTGCCATGGCACTCGCGGCCATCTGGGCCGCCGAACATTTAAGCCGTACTATATAAGGATGACGTCTCTGTATGACCTAGTCAAGACACTTAACTTCCGAGGGTTAGTCGATAAGCTACCGCTCAGCAAAGATCCAGCAGAGACTAGACGCCGGTGTATGGGGGTGTTTGAGGAGGTCTTCAGTGATAGTCGAATGCATAACGGCCGTCTGTTCGTCTGTGTAGAGTTCGCCCAAGCTGTGCGTGACAGGACGGGAGTGGACGTCAGTGATACCCTCACCCAGACCGTGCATGACAGGACGGGAGTGGAGTCAGTGATGAAATCCGGGGTCTTTCTTGAGGAACTCTACTATCAGCCTGGTGGATATTACCGTGAGCCCCACCAACTACTCGAGGCTGTACGTCGCAAGGGCCACAACTTCACCTTGGAGACAATTAGCCAGTGGCTCAGCCGCCAGGCGATGTGGCAGATATACAAACCTCGTCCACGGCACATCAGGTATGCCCATTTCGATGAAACTGTCCCGAATAGAGTTCACCAGGCAGATGTTCTATTCCTTCCACACGACTCGGTTGGTCGTAAGACCTATAAGTATGCCCTCACCATCGTCGCTGTCGCCAGCAGGTACAAGGCCGCAGCACCGCTCACAGACAAGTCAGCTGGCCAGGTGGCCCAGGCATTCCAGGGTGCCTACGAGGATCCAGAAAACCCCCTCCAGTGGCCAGAATTGTTGCAGGTGGATGAGGGTAAGGAGTTCAGAGGCGAGACTGCGGCCCTCATGCGGAAACATGGTGTGGCAATTAGACGAGGTGAAGTTGGTCACCACCGTGCCCAGGAAATCGTCGAGCGGTGGAATCGGACACTGGCAGAGAGACTGTTCCCACACCAATACGCCCAGGAAATGGCACAGGCCGGAGAGAGGTCCAGGGTGTGGGTGAAAGGTTTGCCCCGGGTGGTAGAGCGATCCAATACTGAGGTAACTCAGTTAACTGGTAAGAAGCCAGTAGAGGCTATCCAACGATCCTCTGTTGCCCAACCTTCCGGAGGAGCGGACAAGGAACAGGTGTGCCTTCCATCTTATGCTCTGGTTCGGTACCTGTATGAACCTGGTGAGTTGGAAGGCGGGCGACGACGTGCAACAGATCCTAACTGGTCGCTAGATGTCCACAGACTTGACAGGTATGTCGAGATGGAGGGCCAGCCTACGCTGTACTATCTGGCATGCTCGGAGAGCTGTCCCAAACGTCCGTTTGTTCGGGAGGAGCTTCAGGTGGTCCCTCCAGACACACAGCTACCACCGTCGTCAGGTGCCTGAGGGATATGGTACTCGATTCGTTCGGTATGGACACCATCTGGCAACACATGCCGCTTATCATAGTAGGCTGAGAGCCAGAGTTTTTCCTGTTCATACGTCACCATGCCTGGTGGCGCATGTGTAGGCCTCGGTTTGTAGCTCTGTCCATGCTACCATTTAGGGCACTGAAGAACCTTTGCCAAGAGACATCGTTCTGGCGTTTAGACATACCTTTGGCTGAGCATTTCACCTTCGCCTCGGGGCTCTCCACGTAGTAGCACTTGGAACAGAGAGCGATACCACGGTTGCCTTAGAACTCGAGCTTGAACAGCCCCGGAGTCCGTCCAGACCACTTGTCCCAAGCTAGCCACTCCCACTAATGAGCCTCATACTCTGCTCGCATATCAGGGCGAATGACTTCGTCGAGGCTGGAGGCAGCTATTGCGATGTACGCAGAGTCTGTGTCCATCTGGAGGTACTCGAAGCTGTCACGAGGCACATATTGATCCAGGAAGTCGTAGTAGAACTCCAGCATCCGCAGCTTCGCGAGCTTGTATACGGCTATCCCCACCTGGAAGGGCCGGCGAATGGTGATTTTTGCCTTGCGTCTCTGGATCTCGTAGGACTCGCCGATCTCCTCGAGATCCTCGAACCATGCACTGCGGAGGGCTCTATCTACCACTCGTTCATCCTTGGTGAAGGTCGTGTTGCTGTGGCGCTCCAGGGCCTCGATGAGCTTCCCATAGGCACTGTTGCCTAGTAGCTTGAACAGATCTGCCAAGAGCGATTTGCTATTATCAACATCTCCTGTACGGCGAGCATTGGTAACATTGTTCACGAACCACTCAAAGGGTCTCTGCGGCTTGTAGTCTATGGTGCGGTAGACCGCTGGAATCTCCAGCCCATGGGCGAGGTACCACTTGAGTGATGGTGCATACAAGAGCTTCCTCTTGGCCGAGAGTGCGCCGACTAGTTTACTGGTTGTGGGACGTTTCCTACCTGTTTTTTCTAGGTATGCGAGCATCTCAACAGATACTGCCTCAGCCGGAATCTCTCTGTTGTAGAAGAGAGGTGGCATTTCCTCGAACTTCGCCCACAGGGCCTTAGGAACCTCTATGTCCACTTCGGCGAAACCGAACCAGTGGTCAGCCAGCAGATCCTTCTTAAATCTGGCTACGTCGCTAGCACCGGACCACTGCCGTACTGTCTCCTTACCACATGGCATCTCTTTAGCCATCATAGACAAGTACAGAGCATTTGCGTCATATCCGAGTAGACGTTGGCAGACACGCTCACTCTGGCGGATGCGGGTCACACCTGCCTCGTGGTATCTGGTGAACACGATGCTGGGCCCTCCGACAACCGCGTCCTTCAGCATATCGTAGGCCTCCTTGCCCGGGGAGTAGAGGCTAACATCCGGCATGTGGTGGGCGGTTCCGCGTAGGAGGTACTGCAGAGACACTCCTGGGAGAGACACAGCATCCTTGAGGATGTCTATTTCTCGTTCCGTGTAGAACTCCCGCATCCGCTTGAGAGCTTCGATGAATGGACTGACATCCAGGTTGTTATAGTACCGCAACCAGTCGGCGAACGTCTGCATGCCTTGGTCTCTGAATGTCTGTTTGCACTGTTTCCACTCCGATAGCTCGAGGAGGTAGCCACCTTTGAGCTTGGACCACCACGCTGGGTAGTCTGGGAGTCCAGGGTAATTAAGCTTCTCGGGGGTGTCGAACCATTCATACGGGAGCCAGCTCTTCTGCTGTGTACATCCATAGGCTTTGATCCATGCCTCGTAGGAGACTCCTGGCCCCAAGTAGTTAATCACATCGAGAAACCTAAGCTCGGGGGTCATGAGGAACATGGTCTTACTAGCTTGCTTGGCGACGTTCACTGTGCCAGTGTTGGTCAGCTCATCCACGAAGTGCTTCTTGATCAGGTTTAGGTCATAACGGCCAGAGTTGAAGCCCAGCACCGGGACTTGGTCACACCACTCGGTAATCAGTCGCTGCTGGCGTTTTGGGAGCTTGTCCATGTCTGAAGGGATGAACTGTGTCCGGACTTCTGTACGGATTCTGTGTGCTCGCCTGGTAATCTCCTCCATGAAAGCCTTGATCAGAGCTTCTGGGTCAGGATTGCAGAGGTGAGTGGGCTCACTGGCGGAGCCTTCCAAGGAGCAGCCGACTGACAAAGAGATCGGTATGTGGTTACTCTCAATCGTGAGAGTCTCCGTAGGATGAGTCTTGACGCCATCTGGGAGCGCCTTGAAGTCATAAACGATGAAGTACGGGTATGAGACGGTCCGAACTTGTTTAGGGATGCTTGGGCAGCGTTTTATCCCGCACTCCCACTGTACCACAAGCGTGTATCCAGCTGCTCTCAGCTTCTCCTCTCTCCGGACTGTCTTGAGGTATTTTTGTTCGGCCGCCTCACCTTGCTGGTGCTGAGGGCATCCATGCCAGAAACAGCCATGGAACTGGTAAACGGTGTTGGTAGTCAGATCATAACCATCTACGGGAGCCCCCTCGATCCAACGCTCGCCACCGTGCCCATACTCTACATGGTGTATGTGGATACCTTGGGTTTTCGCCTCATACGTGACCCAACGAGTAGCCGCTGAACTGGCTGGTTGGGGTGGATAGAAGGCTTTCTCATGCGCAGACTGCGGTCCATCAACCTTCTCCCCAGGGCACTCTACGGTTGTTATGCCACCTGTACAACGGTCAGCATGACGCTGAAGATGGCATGCCTGTGTAAACCCCTGCTGACAGTGCCCGCAGACTAGTGTATGTGCCAGCTTGGAGATGTTCTTTATATAGAAGGCGTGGTGATCGTACACCCCGATGGTCATAGTGTCGTGGTAGTGGGCCGCTTGCCGGATCAGGTGCCAGGTGCCCTCTTCAGTTGGTTCATACACGCGAATCCCGATCTTCACGAAGAACTCTACCTTATCCAGCTGATCCAGAGAGGTTTTTGGCATGTCAGGCACAGGCCCGTCCAGGTCATAGAACTGTCTCGCGAGCTCACGTGCGGGCTCAGTACTTCTGTCGGGTCTCGCCCCCTGATACACCGCTAGGCACCGCCAGAGACACATGTTATCCTTGTAGGTGTCAAGTGCCACCAGACTCATCTTATGTCGTAGCCAGACTGGGAGCGGTCCTGTCCCGAGCAAAGGTTGGTGGTCGATGACAGCCTTGACCACAACGTTGATTGATCGGACGAAAGCCCACTTGGTGTTGGGGCGGTCGATGCTGTCGGGGTCGAGGCGGTCTTGCTCTCTTGCCGCCACCCAGTCCTGAGCTGCTCCTATCGTGTTCAGCCACGGACTCCCTGGAGCGTTCTTGTGGAAGAGCATCACCCTACCATCCTCGATGTGTTTGATGCGATAGGTGTGGGTATACCGGAGGTAGAAGGCGTTCCGGGCAGTCTGCTGGATCTTACCCATGATCTGCCCTGTAATGTCTCCATTGAGGCCTTGGAAGAACGTCCAGCGTCTTCCTCTCTCCTCCCCTTCCATCTCACCCAGATGCTCATTGAGAATCTGCTCACCCTCTCGCCTCATGCTCCGGGCTAAGGGTTCAGCCCTCGGGCCTCTCATCATTCGCCTAGCGATCCGGCGTAGGGCGGGTCGGCGCTCCAGTGGATGGTCTGCCATCCGCGTCGCAACAGCTTTGGCTCGTAAGCTGGCCGTCACCTCCTCATCCAACTGATGAAGCTCCCGCCGCCGCTGTGCTTTCTTGTGGGGATTCAAAGGATCATCTCTGGTGGTCGCGGGAAACCGTCCCGTCTTCACTGATCGGCTCAGTCGAGCAATGAATTCCTCGGCACGGGCCTGCCCGATCAGCTGGAGCAGGTCAGCTTTCTTGGCCTTAGAGGCTACTCTAAGGCCAAATTGCCTTGCCATAGCGCAAAGCTGTGCAACAGTAATCATGGTGTATACCACTGAGTAAGGCTTGTCTCTAAATGTACGGTCAGACCCTGTAATGCGTGCTATACCACTGAGTATGCTTGTCTCTAAATGGACGTTCAGACCATGTAATGCGTGCTTGATCAGCTCGTATACCGCTGAGTATGCTTGTCTCTAAATGGACGTTCAGACCATGTAATGCGTGCTTGATCAGCTCGTATACCGCTGAGTATGTTTGTCTCTAAAAGGACGTTAAGACCATGTAATGCGTGCTTGATCAGCTCGTATACCACTGAGTATGCTTGTCTCTAAATGGACGTTCAGACCATGTAATGCGTGCTTGATCAGCTCGTATACCGCTGAGTATGCTTGTCTCTAAATGGACGTTCAGACCATGTAATGCGTGCTTGATCAGCTCGTATACCGCTGAGTATGTTTGTCTCTAAAAGGACGTTAAGACCATGTAATGCGTGCTTGATCAGCTCGTATACCACTGAGTATGCTTGTCTCTAAATGGACGTTCAGACCATGTAATGCGTGCTTGATCAGCTCGTATACCGCTGAGTATGATTGTCTCTAAATGGACAGGCAGCCCCTGTAATGTGTGCTTGATCAGCTCGTATACCGCTGAGTATGCTAGTCTCTAAATGGACGTTCAGACCATGTAATGCGTGCTTGATCAGCTCGTATACCGCTGAGTATTCTAGTCTCTAAATGGACGTTCAGACCATTTAATGCTGCTTGATCAGCTCGTATACCACTGAGTATGCTTATCTCTAAATGGACGTTCAGACCATGTAATGCGTGCTTGATCAGCTCGTATACCGCTGAGTATGCTTGTCTCTAAATGGACGTTCAGACCATGTAATGCGTGCTTGATCAGCTCGTATACCGCTGAGTATGCTTGTCTCTAAATGGACAGGCAGCCCCTGTAATGTGTGCTTGATCAGCTCGTATACCGCTGAGTATGCTAGTCTCTAAATGGACGTTCAGACCATGTAATGTGTGCTTCATCAGCTCGTATACCGCTGAGTATTCTAGTCTCTAAATGGACGTTCAATTGTTAAGGGCCTTGGAGGCGAATTTCTTGATTTCCCCCGTTATTCAGGGACGTGGTATCCGTTTAATCCCGGCTATACTACTCCAGTGCAATATCGTTCGCCACTCCGTAGCATATTGGCTGCTCATCCACATTATACATATATATATATATATATATATATATATATATATATATATATATATATATATATATATATATATATATATATATATATATATATATATATATATATATATATATATATATATATATATATATACGCTATTGCTTATAGATTTTAACCCAGACCGATACAACTATATGATAATATTTCAAGAATCTTTCGATTTCATGTCAACAGTTGATACGTTTATTAACACTGCAGACTGCTTCTATAATAAGTGAAATTATAACTACAATCAATCATACCTATATTCCAAAAGCAAAGACAAAAATGATAACAGGATTCAACAGGTGAACGCCTTTATGACTAAATTTATTATTTTTCGACATCATTGATACTATCAGAAATATATAACATCTTGCACACAGTCTTCCGCAAGATCGACATACCTCCATGTAGCCCTGTTGCAAGTCAACATTCACTGCATGGCCTATGTACTTATTCTACAATGGTATGGAAAATGATTGTCATGCACACTTTACATGCCTGTCAATTAGTAGTGCAAACGAATCTACATACGAATGAATTACTGATTTTAAAAGCCTTCATTAGCGATGTGCAAATGGCTAAGTGCCCACCCATCTGACAGTCTCACAACCCCATACCCACCCTCCCGGCTAAGTGACCTCATCTGACAGTCTCACACCCCATACCCACCGTCCCGGCTAGGTGACCTCATCTGACAGTCTGACACCACATACCCACCCTCCCTCTCATAGAAAATATTACAGCTAGAGTTAATCAAGTCATGACAAGTTAATAATGGAAGCATGGACCTTTCCAGTTTTAGCTATGCCTCGCCCATCACTAGCTAAGCTCCACCCACACTTCGTCGTGTTGGGATTGATCGATCCCAGAATGCCCTGACTATACGGTTAAGTTGCTGAATATTTTGTAACTAATTTGCGACGTGCACACACGTCTGCCTTGCCCGAAAAAATACCATTGATCCAACCGTAAGAACTTCGTTAGGAGTCATCCCGAAGAAACACTTTCTGCACCACCCCTTCAGTCTGTATTATTGACCAACAGAAGATATAACCTTTTTTTGTCTCGGCGTCTGTACTCGTAAATAACAACTATAACCTACTTTAGTACACACTAAATCCCCGGATGTGGTGTTTTAATGAGGTCGATGGTAATCAAACTTTAGGAGACTTTAGTGAGCTGTAGGCATCATGCGAGAATCAAGCATGGATATAGTTTTGGTCTGTTATCACTGACCTGTCTAAGAGATGATTTGCTATCGTATGTATAACACATGAATTACCTCTTTAGTTAGAGACGGTATATAGGTTATTTCCCTTTGTGAAATTTATTTTAAGTTTCTAAATGTTATCCAATACATATGTCTTCTTGGCAGCTAATAATATGACTCTTAACCTCTCTGGTGTCAACAGCGCCTCAAAGCGCTCCAAATACTACTTATATCATTTAATCGTTTTAATGGTTAGCATTTTTCAAGTAATTACAATTTTAGAGGACTAAT
Source organism: Chaetoderma sp. LZ-2023a (assembly GCA_034401795.1). Taxonomy (NCBI): domain Eukaryota; kingdom Metazoa; phylum Mollusca; class Caudofoveata; order Chaetodermatida; family Chaetodermatidae; genus Chaetoderma; species Chaetoderma sp. LZ-2023a. The sequence goes on from CM067374.1 coordinate 76,478,342, forward strand.
TTTATAAATTTACTACTGAAATTTTGTCTGGCTTGACCATCAAAAGGGTAAAGTTAAAGAAAATGTAAGGTTTTGCTTATCCAGGTTACCGAGCCAGTCATTCCAGTGGTAAATATTTAAAAAATACCCTTCTCTTGGCCTGTAAATAGGCATACTTCAAGACCACTACGGATCTCATTTTGGTTGGTTTGAACTAGAAGGTTTGCAGTTTGAAGGTTTGAAGTTTGAACATTAAGTTAACACAAGCGGGGTTAGTCCTGAAGGAAAAGTTGCCATTGATCACCGTCTCACTAATCTGGACCAAACTTGTATGAAAAAAGTCATGTGCTGATATCCAGCCTTAGTTAACTAACTTGTAAAGAACAGCATCAGTCAGCCTGCTTAGAACACGGTTACTGTGAGGTGTAGTTCTATGGAGGTATCATGAATGATATAAAATCATTACATATTTGATGCATTTATCTCGTCAGGTGAAGCTTCGTAAATTTGCAGATATCGATTGAAAATTTAAATTGGAGAAACACGAACTTTTATGTAGGATTGCAAACGTTTGCAACACTTTGAACCGTTTGTGTGAAAATCGCAAGACAAATATGTTAGTTTTACTGCAAAAGTGACCATGCAATTTATTTTCTGGATAAAACAACTACATTGTCTGTGAAATTGCTTATATTCGAAAGTATGAAGGGCATTTTGACATGCTTGGTATATTGATCACTGTACCTCAGAAATCATCTGTTGTTGTCCTGGTGACAGAGATTTGTAAGCTGGATGACCTGGTGATGAGGCATGGTGAGTTCCCGGCACAAAGTGATTAGGAATGGTGAGTATCACACCCCAGTGATGACGAATGGTGAGTGCCATGCCCACAGTGATGAGGAATGATGAGTTCCCCGCACCCCGTGATGAAGAATAGTGAGTGCCACGCCTCCAGTTATTAAGAATGGTTAGTACCTCATCCTCGGTGATGAGGAATGATGAGTGGCACGCCCCCAGCGATGAGGAATGGTGATATAGGTCACGCTGGTCCGAGTTCTTTGACTCTGTCTTATGCCGATTCGGATATCACAGCCTGTCATATCAGAATCGGCATAGGGCCGAGTCAGAGAACTCTAAATAGGTTAGCATATACAATTCAGACACAGGGTCTTAGGAAGGTAGAATCTACTACAGCTGACCTGATAATATATGAATGTAACATTTTATTTGAATATATTTATAACGTCTTGTTCCGGAAATCCTGATCAATTAACTTCATCGACATTATGAATTAACCCATTTCAAAATGAATTTATAAAAAAACCCATTTAATAATTAAAATTAATTAAAATAACAACTACGACATTCAGTCAATTTTTTATGCAAACATCCATTTTACTTTACCTGTAGTATTTCATAAATGTCATCATTGTGAGTGGATGCATTGTTCAGAGATGTGGGTGGAGGGAAGGAGAGGTATTTTGAGAGCAGATACAATTTTCAAGACCAACAGGTTTTCATGCATGCATATTTCTGATGTATTATCCAATGCATTGGTCATGTTGGTCATTTCGCAATCAAACCGCAGAAGACATAGCATTGCATGCCATCTTGTCCAGTATCCGCTTGGGACAATTTGTTGCAGATTGCAACAAAATGGTTTACATTTTAAGTTGATAATATATGGCGAAAAATAGAACGAAATTGCTTTAATTGAATCAGTAAAATATGCGATATTTAGACTGAAGCGCATGCCCGCAGATAACACCCTTGATAATAGATGACAAAATTAATGACAATTGGCTGCTAGCCTCATCATGTCCTGTCTCTACATTCTGATGACAACTAGATTGTGCGGATTGAAATTTATGAAACTAATATGATACATTCTCCACGGCATTGTTTCTTCACGGGCATAGCCGCCATAATTCCAGTTAAAACGCGTGGTCAAAATGACGGACGTGATTGATGGGAACACTGATACAGACAATTCTTATTCCCCTTAAATCCCCATCTTCTTATATACTTTTGTGCTCCAAGAGAAGCATGCACAACGAGTCGTAAATGGATAACTGATGATGGATCACTCAAAGGTAATGCCAGTGCAATATCGTCTGTTCCTCCATGGCAATAGGGGCTCCTCATCCACTTTATATATGATTATTCGATATTGCATCGAGATTGTAACCCAGTTCGATGTACATCTGTGGTAATATTTCTAGAATATTCCGATTTTATGTCAACAGTTGATAACTTTATTAACATAGCACACTGCTTCTATAATAGGTAATATTCTGAGTACAATCAATCATACCTATAATGCAAGAGCAACGACCGAAAATGATAACCGGATTCAACAGGTGATAAAACTAACTTCATTGTTTTTCGACATGCGTTCACTTGATCTGGTTGATGGAATTGCTTTTGGCATGTTCAGTGTGCTGGACAGATATATATGTTTTATACATGGACAATGACTGGCAATAGAAGGATGCCCTATTCACATACTCAAATTTCCATGGAAGAAACATTTGGGAGAGAGTTCTATCTACATTAGTTATTCAAACTTCTGTATTCACACTCCATCTATTTTTAAGATGTCTCCATCTCAGTATACCAATGCAACAAAGACCCAACTATGAAGTATCTAATACAGCCCCAACTGTGATGGGTTCCAGCGACAAAATAAAGCTGCCATACCACACTGCCAACCACACCACATCAGCGATTAGTGACTGCTAAGATATATAATTATGGCCAGTTAGTATCATTGATCTGAGGGTAATAGTTAAAGCATATGATATCAAGCAGTTTCAGTTTGCAGCGAGTGGTGGTAGTAGTCGTAGTAGTAGTAGTAGTAGTAGTAGTAGTAGTAGTAGTAGTAGTAGTAGTAGTTGCAGCAGCAGCAGCAGCAGCAGTAGTGGTAGTATTAGTAGTAGTAGTAGTAGTAGTAGTAGTAGTAGTAGTAGTAACAGCAGCGGTAGCTGCGTTGGCGTCGGCAGGATCTGCGGCGGAAGCGGCGGCGGCGGCGGCAGCAACAGCAGCAGCAGCAGCAGCAGTGGTGGCAGTAGTAGTAGTAGTAGTAGTAGTAGTAGTAGTAGTAGTAGTAGTAGTAGTAGTAGTAGTAGTAGTAGTAGTAGTAGTAAAAGCAGCCGTAGCTGCGTCGGCGTCGGCAGTGTTTGCGACGGAGTACGTTCATGAGATCTGCCTGACATTAGTAGTTCTAGTTGAGAGCTTGTAGATAATAGGTGACGAGTGCTTGATTATAACATAGGTTGGAGTAATAGCTAGGACACCAGGAAACCATTGAATCTAAATGTTGTTCAACCTCGTTCCCTTTGTCTGATACCTTGCTAGCTCTGTCACTGAATAACCACTCGTATGACGGGTTGTCCTGCCCACCCCCACCGTTAACATTCAATGTCCGGGGACTGTAGCACACCAAATCCAACGCACGAGTTCCATTTGCACGAAGCACTTCATTCTGTACCCCGAGCCCACTCGCACGTGCCATTGATCATCAAAAATCTGTCTTGGACTTGTCCACCCTAAATATTGGTAAACAATAATAAAGAACAACTATAAGCTGATCTACATACGTATCAATAGTCCAGAATTACCCGGATGCAGTGTTTTAATGAAGTCGATTGTAATTTAATTTTCAGAGACCTTAGCGCACCGATGTTAATGTTGCTGGCATGGCGTGTCTCAGAAATGCTTTGTTAATGTGGCAGCGACTACTTGGATTTCTAGATCGGTCAAAGCTTTTGAGAGTTGCATGTTACAGGTCTAACACGCTAGTACTGAGGAAAGTGAAAAGAAGTGCAATGTGAGAGTTCAGATTAGTCATAAGATGACTAAATTTACTGTAAATTATCATTTGCATTATATATGACATTGAGAGGCCTTTTAAAATACTATTAATAGTCTCTAATCTCAAAATCTCTCTATATTGTCTAATACATTGTTGCTGAAAGATTCCAAGAATACAATAATGAACAGCGATTAACGGTAGAAGAAAGTCACAACGAATGCTTTGATCAATTTGAGTGTGCAAATCAGGAAGTGGCTCTAGACAATGTAGCGTCTGTCAGACTATGTGAAGGAATTTTGTTAGTCATGGTCTATTCCTGATGAGGCGATGGCATGTCACAGTCACTCAGCATGCGAGGATAAGGAAACAGGAACTAGCTCAGGTCAAATTAGCCTTCTCTGAGACAAACTAACTAGGGATATACCCTGAACCTATAATGACAGCTTATCGACTATTCATCTATTCTCGCCAAGACAGATCAGTGTTTAGCTGAGACGTGTGAATGATTAATGCACGAGTGTATGGAAATAAAATAATCTGTCATCTTACATTTTGAAGAAGAGGCGAGAATTGCATAGAAAATAGCAGGTAATTTGGTTGAGCGACCACCTGACATTCAGCGTAACAGGATGATGTTTCTTTAAAATGAAACCAGATGATAAGTTTTCCAATCAAATTATGTTCAAAATATTGATCAGTACATTTTTATTTTGTTTTGAAAAGATTGTAAGTCATTTCTGAGCCGTGCTGTAAACAACTGCCAAAAGTCTCCAAGAGCATCAGAAGTACATCTTGGGCATCCACAGCAGTCATCCAAGCTAATTCTCTGAAACCGTGCCATATTAGATCATGCTGCTCCTACTACCTATAGTCCATAACCATTACATGAACAAATCAGACAGGAAGAATTAACACAGCTAATTAAGTTGGCAGAAGTCAGTTATCAACTGCATTGAATCAATTTGAACAGTTACATATATAGTGCTTGATAACATCGATTGTTTGCTTAATCCAATCTCTATGTTGCTTAGACTTCAGTAACATTTGTGAAAAATAGTTGTGCTGGCTTTGTGTTTTGATTGGAATATACTCGCTGGGAATAACTTGTCTCTGCTCTGATGATAAACTATATCCAGTAGAGTAGTTGATATCACCGATTCCTCATGCTCAATTCTAACCCATTTGACGTGTTAAAATCAGATGCTTGGTAATTTGAAATCAGGATAAAAATGGTAGAACTGGCGCACTTTTGTGGCACACAATCTGAATGGCTCAATTGCGAAAACAATCTGGACGCTGTTATTGATGGATGTCTCATGCCTCACTAGGTTGTCATGAACGATGTCAAATCAGAAAAGAAAACAGGCCTACACAGTTGATCACAGAAGCAGCTGTAATCGATCCGTGATTGCCACATGAAAATTGTCATGCTTATTATACACACATTTCATTGTGCTATTATTCACTCCGACCTATTCTAATTCCAAGTATATTTGGTATTTAATTGTCATTAGGCAGATAGATGGGAAAGGCTCTGTGTGTGTAACCATCATACTTATACTCTGTTTATTGTTATAGATGAATATTAAACTCATTTAAGAAATATATTACATTATAGCTTTCTTATCAAGTCATGCCATTTCGTAAATAGAGTGAAAATTGTTACTATCGTTACATTGGCAATAGATGAATCCATTCCTAGCCATTCTCCATCCATTCTCAGCTATGCTCTGTCCATTTTACCTATGGTCCGGCCACTTTTATCCAGGCTCCACACACATCATACACGCATTTGAATCAATTTTAGTACTTTGTTGTAAGATCATTGCTGAATTCCCAAAATCTCAATTTCAAGGTAACTATGCACGTAAGTTCCCAAGCTAATTAGTTTCAAAATATTCAAGAGGATATTTATTAGGCTGCAAATTCACTAAAGCCATGTCATTCAGACGTTTACTTTCTGAGCGTTGTCGTTTTGTTTGCCCCCTTCCCTCCATTGATTGTGACGTCAGCTACAAGTAACAAGCCCACATGTGACGTATTCTGATTATGATATCAGATATTAGATTGTCAGATCGGATCCCAGCATTGTAGACGCATATAACCATCCAATCATGTAGTGGATAAGCCATCGAGAGCAAAGGCATTGCAGAAAGTAATCCATATATTCATGTGGTCCTAGCTTGCAATCCAATTAATATAGACACTCGAGCGCATCTGATAGACGTTAATTGCCATAATTATATTGAACTAATGTTTTCTTAGAATGCACCGTGCACAGCTTCAAGGTATAAAACAGCGTGGCAAGCCGGTTCCTTCACGTACTTGCAAAATGCTACTTTCGGTTTGGAACGGTCTGGAGGCATTAAGTTTCGCTTTGTCGTAGAAATCTATAGGAGACTACCTTTTTCTGGTCATAAAGCGTGCATACTATTTTACAGACACCGACAGTGTGAATTTAGCGTCAATGTAACAGTAAAGTCACGATCAAATGCAACAGTAAAGTAGGCCAGTAAAAATGGAACCTTTTAATGAGGAACATGTTACCTTTCAATTAAGCCGCTCAGATGCAGATAGCTTGAGGTGATAATTGATACAATTATCTACATATTATTTATTATTGGTCTCTTATGTGTAAGTGGTTACTACTAAAATTATTCTCTATATCTGTTAGCAAGTATTCATTTAAAAATAGTCAGAAAATATACAATTTAAGGTAGCGCAATCAATTAATTTTGCTTCAAATATTATTAAGCACGCATCGAACTCACAAGCACATGCCATATAATTCTAATAAATGTAGACATTTTATATAGGTGTGTTTTAAACTGGATACATTTTGCAATCTATTACTGGTGCAAACACACTTTACCATTGTCGAGATTTCAGGATTTTACTCACATTTACAGTACAGTTAATAAAAAAGTTAACATGTTCGCGAAACAAAAGCAGAAATAACTTAGTTGTTACAATTTTGAACACGGTTTAAGAAATGTTCTGTTGAATATTTTAAATATAGTTGAATTGGAGGACTTTAGGCAGCAATAATTTTCAATCCAATTATGTTGAAAATATTCAACGTTGGGCCTACATTTTATTATTTATGGAAACATTCTGCATTATTTCTTAACTGTACTGTATGGTGATGTGGTTTTGAAGATAATATCACGGGATAACTGAATTTGATCATTTCTTTTCTTGTATCACCTTTTCTCTGCCATCCCAGAATCCCAATGATCTAGGTTTCACGTAATCCAATATTCGCCATGAGGAACTGTGTTCTCGGCGTAGTCTATTATCTAATAGACTACTTACGTGTTAGGAATATAGTTGAACCAGTACATTTCTTGAAGATAATTCTTAACATCAGAGCAACTTGTCATTGAAAGTTAAATTTAAGTTTCCCACTGCAGGCAGGGGTTGGTTTTCTCTTTCTTTCCTTCTGTCTCTTTTCTTTTTCTTTTGTTTGTTTCTTTGCTTGTTTATTTATTTCTTTATTTCTCTCTTTCTGTCCTTCTTTCTGTCATTCTGTCTCTCTGTCTTCCTTTCATTCTTTCTATTATTCTTTTTTCTTTCTTTTTTCTTTTCCTTCGTTAAGAGTAAGAGAGAGAGAGAGAGAGATAGAGAGAGAGAGAGAGAGAGAGAGAGAGAGATAGAGAGAGAGAGAGAGAGAGAGAGAGAGAAAGAGAGAGAGAGAGAGAGAGAAGGAGAGGGAGGGAGGGAGGGAGGGAAGGGGCTAGAGAGAGCGAGAGAGAGAGAGATAGAGGGAGGGAGGGAGGGAGGGAGGTGGTGGGAGAGGGAGAGAGGGAGAGTGAGAGGGAGGGAGGGAGAGAGAGAGAGAGAGAGAGAGAGAGAGAGAGAGAGAGAGAGAGAGAGAGAGAGAGAGAGAGAGAAGGAGAGGGAGAGAGGGAGGGAGGGAATGGGCTAGAGAGAGCGAGAGAGAGAGAGATAGAGGGAGGGAGGGAGGGAGGGAGGGAGGGTGGTGGGAGAGGGAGAGAGGGAGAGTGAGAGGGAGGGAGGGAGGGAAAGAGAGAGAGAGAGAGAGAGAGAGAGAGAGAGAGAGAGAGAGAGAGAGAGAGAGAGATGAGTGATATAATGCACAACTTCAAGGTCAGATCGATTAGTAGACGACCTTTTTAAATGTTGAATTATCAATGGCCAAGGTTGGTCAGGAAAAGTCAAATTTTTACATAATGAATGTCCTCCGCAGGGTGAGAGAAGATGATTAACGGGTCATTCATGGAAAAATGTCAAACGACCTGCAATTGGGGTTTTCTTATTAACATTAAGTAACAAAAATCATTGTTATGGAAAACTCAGAGGAGTTCAGAGTGATATGAATAAGGCTGGTAAAAATTATTAGATAGAAAGAATGCTGGAAATAATACCCATCCATAGGAGTCACTCATTATTTTTCTTCTAGCTTACCAGTTAGTATTCTGAAAATTAAGATTCAGGGATTCGATCGATCCTAACACTGGCAACGCGTGGGCAGAGCTTAGCTAGCCAGGGCCGGGAAAAAGCTAAAACTGCATTCATTCATTGGTCTTCGCTATAAGCTTGATCAATAAGTGGTAGATGGATACCTGATTATGGATTGGTCAAATTAAATGCCAGTTCGGTGTCATCTGCTCCTCTGAGCGCCATGAGCCTGCGTGACATATTCTTGAAATCTCTCATTCTCATATCAAAATTTTTATTAATCATCTCAATTGATCATTACCACATATCGGTACAGAATTAGTATGTCAACAATATATCAGATTGACAGATCAATCGTTTGATCTATAAAGGATTGGAATTCAAATTTGAAATGCTTTTTTTAGCGATGAGCAAACAGCTAACTGAATCCAGCTGGTACCCGCACACTGACCTACCATTCCTCCCATACAAAATATTACAGCTATAGTTGATCACGTTATGACAAGCTCAGCTGATTACCTGCTTAGTCAATTCACTTTTATTCTCTAATTGTCACTGTCAAACAAATGGGATTAGGACCACTACAGCCGTAGTGTAGGTACACTGTTGAGGGAATTGGTGAATTAATTAAAATAAAATGTGCTAAGATAAACCGTTGAAAATCTATAATTATTAAAACATAAAAGATGGTGACAAGTTTTATTCTATGGTATTAGTTGTTCCAGTCGATAGAATACAGAGAAAGCATGACTATAGCCTGATGATAATATATTTATTCAATAGTACTATATATATATATATATATATATATATATATATATATATATATATATATATATATATATATATATATATATATATATATATATATATATATATATATATATATATATATATATATATATATTGACTTCGTAACGGCGATTTATGGAGCGAGCGTAATTTTTTATCAAAACTCATTCGATTTCTTGGATAAGATGTCAGCTCTGTCATTTTATCGCCAATTGTGCCCTGCTGAAAAACAATACCATTAATACATCATTAACAACGTCCTTGGGGCAATTCCCGAAGCAATGAGTCCTGCATCAGGAACCACCTTGCCTTCAGTGTGTGTTATTGACCAATAGAAGATATATCCCTTTTTTGTCCCTCATAAATACTCGTCAGGACCAACTCACAACCGACTTTAACGCGCACGCATCAATAGCCCAGCGTTAGCCGGATGTGTTTTAATGAAGTCGATGGTAATCTAATTTTCTGAGACTTTAGCGAGCTGATCTAATTTTCTGAGACTTTAGCGAGCTGCTGGCATCGCGCGAGGATCAAGCATGGATATAGGTTTTTGTTGTAATCAATGGCCTGTCTCAGAAACGCTTTACTGTTGTGGTGGCGACTACTTGGCGCCGAAGCTTGTCAAAGTTTCCTGGCGTTTCCGTGAATGATTTGACACTCTGACCCTGGAGAAAATGGAAGGTATTCCTGTGACTTGGTGTGATCAGCTCTGATACAACTGTATCATAACTATATATCATGTAAATTACTTCTTGAGTTATACCAGGTATATACATTATAGACAATGGTTGGATTTATATCAAAGAATTTATATTTCCCACCGTGACATAGATTTTACGTTGCTACCATATCTAATACGTTATGTCTTATTATCAGCTACTAGTATGCTTCTTAATTATGATGGAATGTGTTGGCATTGACTCTTGTCTCACTAATGAAGAATGGCGAGTGCCACACCCACAGTGATGTACGCCATCATAGGCAATGGATAAATCCGATCTGTCGATCAAATATATGCCATCATAATCAAATACCCTCAGTAGGCCGCCGCCACAATAATATTTGACAGAAATACTTCATCATAAAGCTGTAATAGTCCATCAAGTGTACGAATTCTATGTCTGTAATAGATTTACTATTTAACAATCATTCTGTTGAACGCTTTGGAATAATTTTGACTGCTGTTGCTGCCATATGCCATAGGCAGCAACAAATTAGTTTCAAACTATTCAACAAATTGCTTGTATATTTACCTTGATTTCGGGATTCTGAGAATTCAGGGTTCGATCGATCCCAACACGCGAAAAGAATGTGCAGAGATTAGCTAGTGGCTGCGGGCAGGGCCTAGTTATAAATTGCTTCCGCAATTCTGATCCAAGACTTTAGGAAGGTAGAGTCTACTATAGCTAAGCTGATAACATAGGAACTGAACAGAATATTTATAACCCGTTGTTCTGGAAACCTTGACATTTACAAATTAACCCAGTTCAAACTGAATTCACACAATTTTCAGTAAAAGCTTCAGTCAAATTGTTATGAAAACATCCACCATACATTAGCTGTATCATCTCATGACTGTCATTATCATGATGTGATGCATTATTCAGATATTGGAGAGCTGGGTGGGGGGGGGAGGTGGGGTGTACTCTGAGCGCAGATATAATGCTCATGACCAACAGGTTTTCATGCATGTGCCAATGTATTTCTGATTTATTATCCAATGCATGAGCCGTGTTGGCCATTTCTCAAGCAGCCTCGGAAGACCTATAGCATTGCATGTCATCGTGTCCAGTATCAGCTGGGGGCAATTTGTTGCGGCTGACTTCAAAATAGACGGTGTTTTCACTGTGTAAGATATGGATAAATGATGGAATGAACGCGTTGCGTAGCAATTGCTTTAATCAAATCCATAAAAATATGCGATATTTATAGTGAAGCCCACTGCCGCATATGACACCCTTGATAATAGATCAGAAAACTAATGAAAATTGGCTTCTAGCATCATCATGTTGGGTTTCTACAGCATGGTGGCAACTGAAATGTGGAAATTCAGAATTATGAAATAATACGATACATTCTCCACCCAGGGCATTCAGGTAGAAAAACAGCAGAAAGATTAACGCATTGTTTCTTCCCTCTCACGCACACAGCCTCCTTGATTCCAGTTAAAACGTATGACCAAAATGATGGGCGTGATTAATAGGAATACACATACAGACAATTCTTAAATCCCCATCTTGTTCTGTCCATTTGTGCCCCAATAGATATTTGCACAACCACGTCGTAAATTGATAACTGATGATGGATCACTCAAAAGTAATGCCAGTGCAATATCGTTCGCCACTCCGTGGCATATTGGCTGCTCATCCACATTATATATATATATATATAAAAATATACGTTATTGCATACAGATTTTAACCCAGACCGATACAACCATATGATAATATTTCAAGAATCTTTCGATTTCATATCAACAGTTGATACCTTTATTAACACTGCAGACTGCTTCTATAATAAGTGAAATTATAACTACAATCAATCATACCTATATTCCAAAAGCAAAGACAAAAAATGATAACAGGATTCAACAGGTGAAAACCTTTATGACTACCTTTATTATTTTTCGACATCGTTGATACTATCAGAAATATCTAACATCTTGCACACAGTCTTCCGCAAGATCGACAAAGACCTCCATGTAGCCCTGTTGCAAGTCAACATTCACTGCATGGCCTATGTACTTATTCTACAATGGTATGGAAAATGATTGTCATGTACACTTTACATGTCTGTCAATTAGTTGTGCAAACTAATCTACATACGAATGAATTACGGATTTTAAAGGCCTTCATTAGCGATGTGCAAACGGCTAAGTGCCCACCCATCTGACAGTCTCACAACCCCATACCCACCCTCCCGGCTAAGTGACCCCATCTGACAGTCTGACACCCCATACCCACCCTCCCGGCTAGGTGACCGCATCTGACAGTCTGACACCACATACCCACCCTCCCTCTCATAGAAAATACTACAGCTAGAGTTAATCAAGTCATGACAAGTAAATAATGGAAGAATGGACCTTTCCAGTTTTAGCTATGCCTCGCCCATCACTAGCTAAGCTCCACCCACACTTCGTCGTGTTGGGAGTGATCGATCCCAGAATGCCCTGACTATGCAGTTAAGTTGCTGAATATTTTGTAACTAATTTGCGACTTGCACACACGTCTGCCATGCCCGAAAAAATACCATTGATCCAACCGTAAGAACTTCTTTGAGAGTCATCCCGAAGAAACACTTTCTGCACCACCCTTTCACTCTGTGTTATTGACCAACAGAAGATATAACCTTTTTTTGTCGCGTGTCAATACTCGTAAATAACAACTATAACTGACTTTAGCACATATTAATAGTCCAAAGTTCCCCGGATGTGGTGTTTTAATGAGGTCGATGGTAATCAAATTTTCGGAGACTTTAGTGAGCTGTTGTTAATGCCGCAGGCATCATGCAAGGATCAAGCATGGATATAGTTTTGGTCTGTTATCACTGACCTGCCTAAGAGATGATTTGCTATAGTGGCAGTGACGACTTGGCACCGAAATTTGTCAAAGCATCCTGACGTTGCCTGTGAATGATTTGACACTCTGACCCGGGAAAAGATGGAAGGTGTTCATGTGATTTCATGCGATTGGGTCGGATAAACTGTATTACGAGTGTATAACACATGAATTACCTCTTTAGCTAGAGACGGTATATAGGTTATTTCCCCTTGTGAAATTTATTTTAAGTTTCTAAATGTTATCCAATACATATGTCATCTTGGCAGCTAATAATATGACTCTTAACCCCTCTGGTGTCAACAGCGCCTCAAAGTGCTTCAAATGCTACTTATATCATTTAATCGTTTTAATGGTTAGCATTTTTCAAGTAATTACAATTTTAGAGGACTAATTTTATAAATTTACTACTGAAATTTTGTCTGGCTTGACCATCAAAAGGGTAACGTTAAAGAAAATTTAAGGTTTTGCTTAGCCAGGTTACCGAGCCAGTCATTCCAGTGGTAAATATTTAAAAAATACCCTTCTCTTGGCCTGTAAATAGGCATACTTCAAGACCACTACGGATCTGATTTTGGTTGGTTAGAACTAGACGGTTTGAAGTTTGAAGGTTTGAAGTTTGAACATTAAGTTGACACAAGCGGGGTTAGTCCTGAAGGAAAAGTTGCCATTGATCACCGTCTCACTAATCTGGACCAAACTTGTATGAAAAAAGTCATGTGCTGATATCCAGCCTTAGTTAACTAACTTGTAAAGAACAGCATCAGTCAGCCTGCTTAGAACACGGTTACTGTGAGGTGTAGTTCTATGGAGGGATCATGAATGATATAAAATCATTACATATTTGATGCATTTATCTCGTCAGGTGGAGCATCGTAAATTTGCAGATATCGATTGAAAATTTAAATTGGAGAAACACGAACTTTTATGTAGGATTAAAAACGTTTGCAACACTTTGAAACGTTTGTGTGAAAATCACAAGACCAATATGTTAATTTTACTGCAAAGGTGACCAAGCATTTTATTTTCTGGATAAAGCAACTACATTGTCTGTGAAATTGCTTATATTCGAAAGTATGAAGGGCATTTTGACATGCTTGGTATATTGATCACTGTACTACAGAAATCATCTGTTGTTGTCCTGGTGACAGAGATTAGTAAGCTGGATGACCTGGTGATGAGGCATGGTGAGTTCCCGGCACAAAGTGATTAGGAATGGTGAGTATCACACCACAGTGATGACGAATGGTGAGTGCCACGCCCACAGTGATGAGGAATGATGAGTTCCCCGCACCCCGTGATGAAGAATAGTGAGTGCCACGCCTCCAGTTATTAAGAATGGTTAGTACCTCATCCTTGGTGATGAGAATGATGAGTGGCATGCCCCCAGTGATGAGGAATGGCGATATAGGTCACGCTAGTCCGAGTTCTTTGACTCTGTCTTATGCCGATTCGGATATCACAGCCTGTCATATCAGAATCAGCATAGGGCCGAGTCAGAGAACTCTAAATAGGTTAGCATATACAATTCAGACACAGGGTCTTAGGAAGGAAGAATCTACTACAGCTGACCTGATAATATATAAATGTAACATTTTATTTGAATATATTTATAACGTCTTTTTCCGGAAATCCTGATCAACTAACTTCATCGACATTATGAATTAACCCATTTCAAAATGAATTTATAAAAAACCCATTTTATAAAAACAGCTACGACTTTCAGTCAATTTTTTATGCAAACATCCATTTTATTTTACCTGTAGTATTTCATAAATGTCATCATTGTGAGTGTATGCATTATTCAGATATGTGGGTGGAGGGAGGGAGGGGTATTTTGAGAGCAGATACAATTTTCAAGACCAACAGGTTTTCATGCATGCACATTTCTGATGTATTATCCAATGCATTGGTCATGTTGGTCATTTCGCAATCATACCACAGAAGACATAGCATTGCATGTCATATTGTCCAGTATCCGCTTGGGACAATTTGTTGCAGATTGCAACAAAATGGTATACATTTTAAGTTGATAATATATGGCTAAAAATAGAACGAAATTGCTTTAACTGAATCAGTAAAATATGCGATTTTTAGACTGAAGCGCATACCCGCAGATAACACCCTTGATAATAGATGACAAAATTAATGACAATTGGCTGCTAGCGTCACCATGTCCTGTCTCTACATCCTGATGACAACTAGATTGTGCAAATTGAAATTTATGAAACTAATACGATACATTCTCCACGGCATTGTTTCTTCACGGGCATAGCCGCCATAATTTCAGTTAAAACGCGTGGTCAAAATGACGGACGTGATTGATGGGAACACTGATACAGACAATTCTTATTCCCCTTAAATCCCCATCTTCTTATATGCTTTTGTGCTCCAAGAGAAGCATGCACAATGAGTCGTAAATGGATAACTGATGATGGATCACTCAAAGGTAATGGCAGTGCAATATCGTCTTTTCCTCCATGGCGATATGGGCTCCTCATCCACTTTATATATGATTATTCGATATTGCATCGAAATTGTAACCCAGGTCGATGTACCACTGTGGTAATATTTCAAGAATATTCCGATTTCATGTCAACAGTTGATAACTTTATTAACATAGCACACTGCTTCTATAATAGGTAACATTCTGAGTACAATCAATCATACCTATAGTGCAAAAGCAATGACCGAAAATGATAACCGGATTCAACAGGTGATAAAACTAACTTCATTGTTTTTCAACACGCGTTCACTTGATCTGGTTGATGGAATTGCTTTTGGCATGTTCAGTGTGCTGGGCAGATATATATGTTTTATACATGGACAATGACTGGAAATAGAAGGATGCCCTATTCACATACTCAAATTCCCATGGAAGAAACATTTGGGAGATAGTTCTATCTACATTAGTAATTCAAACTTCTGTATTCACACTCCATCTCTTTTTAAGATGTCTCCATCTCAGTATACCAATGCAACAACGCCTCAACTGTGAAGTATCTAACACAGCCCCAACTGTGATGGGTGCCAGCGACAAAATAAAGCTGCCATACCACACTGCCAACCACACCACATCAGCGATTAGTGACTGCTAAGATATATAATTAGGGCCAGTTAGTATCATTTATCTGAGGGCAATAGCTAAAGCATATGATACCGTACAGTTTCAGTTTGCAGCGAGTGGTGGTAGTAGTAGTAGTAGTAGTAGTAGTAGTATTAGTAGTAGTAGTAGTAGTAGTAGTAGTAGTAGTAGTAGTAGTAGTAGTAGTAGTAGTAGTAATAGTAGTAGTAGTAGTAGTGGTAGTAGTAGTAGTAGTAGTAGTAGTTTTGGTAGTAGTAGTAGCAGTTGCAGTGGTAGTAGTAGTAGTAGTAGTAGTAGTAGTAGTAGTAGTAGTAGTAGTTGCAGCAGCAGCAGCAGCAGCAGCGGCAGCAGCAGGAGTAGTAGTAGTAACAGCAGCGGTAGCTGCGTTGGCGTCGGCAGCATCTGCGATGGAAGCGGCGGCAGTGGCGGCAGCAACAGCAGCAGTGGTGGCAGTAGTGGTGGCAGTAGTGGTAGTAGTAGTAGTAGTAGTAGTAGTAGTAGTAGGAGTAGTAGTAGTAGTAGTAGTAGTAGTAGTAGTAGTAGTAGTAGTAGTAGTAGTAAAAGCAGCAGTAGCTGCGTCGGCGTCGGCAGTATCTGCGACGGAGCACGTTCATGAGATCTGCTTGACATTAGTAGTTCCAGTTGAGGGCTTGTAGAGAATAGGTGACGAGTGCTTGATTATAGCATAGTTGGGAGTAATAGTTAGGATACCAGGAAATCATTGAATCTAAATGTTGTTCAAACTCGTTCCCTTTCTCTGATACCTTGCTAGCTCTGTCACTGAATAACCACTCGTATGATGGATTGTCCTGCCCATCCCCACCGTTAACATTCAATGTCCGGGGACTGTAGCACACCAAATCCAACGCACGAGTTCCATTTGCACGAAGCACTTCATTCTGTACCAGGAGCCAACTCGCACTTGCCATTGATCATCAAAAATATGTCTTGGACTTGTCCGCCCTAAATATTGGTAAACAATAATAAAGAACAACTATAAGCTGATCTACATACGTATCAATAGTCCAGAATTATCCGGATGCAGTGTTTTAATGAAGTCGATTGTAATTTAATTTTCGGAGACCTTAGCGCACCGATGTTACTGCTGCTGGCATGGCGTGTCTCAGAAATGCTTTGTTAATGTGGCAGCGACTACTTGGCTTCGAGAAGCGTCAAAGATTTTGAGGGTTGCATGTGACAGGTCTAACACGCTGGTACTGAGGAAAGTGAAAAGAAGTGCAATGTGAGAGTTCAGATTAGTCATAAGATGACTAAATTTACTGTAAATTATCATCTGCATTATATATGACATTGAGAGGCCTTTTAAAATACTATTAATAACCTCTACTCTCAAAAGCTCATTATATTGTCTGATACATTGTTGCTGAAAGATTCCAAGAATACGATAATGAACAGCGATTAACGGTAGAAGAAAGTCACAACGAATGCTTTGATCAATGTGAGTGTGCAAATCAGGAAGTGGCTCTAGACAATTGTAGCGTCTGTCAGACTATGTGAAGGAATTTTGTTAGTCATGGTCTATTCCTGATGAGGCGATGACATGTCACATTCACTCAGCACGCGAGGATAAGGAAACAGGAACTAGCTCAGGTCAAATTAGACTTTCCTGAGACAAACTAACTAGGGATATACACTGAACCTATAATGACAGCTTATCGACTATTCATCTATTCCCTGCACCACCGATCAGTGTTTAGCTGAGACGTGTGGATGATTAATGCACGAGTGTATGGAAATAAAATAATCTGTCATCTTACATTTTGAAGGAGGCGAGAATTGCATAGAAAATAGCAAGTCATTTGGTTGAGCGACCACCTAACAATCAGCGCAACAGGATGATGTTTCTTTAAAATGAAACCAGATGATAAGTTTTCCAATCAAATTATGTTCAAAATATTGATCAGTACATTTTTATTTTGTTTTGAAAAGATTGTAAGTTATTTATGAGCCGTCCTGTAAACAACTGCCAAAAGTCTCCAAGATCATCAGAAGTACATCTTGGGCATCCACAGCAGTCATCCAAGCTAATTCTCTGAAAGCATGCCATATTAGATCATGCTGCTCTTACTACCTATAGTCAATACCATTACATGAACAAATCTGACAGGAAGAATTAATACAGCTAATTAAATTGGCAGAAGTCAGTTATCAACTTGCCTTGAATCAATTTGAACAGTTACATATATAGTGCTTGATAACATCGATTGTTTGTTTAATCCAATCTCTATGTTGCTTAGACTTCAGTAACATTTGTGAAAAATAGTTGTGCTGGCTTTGTGTTTTGATTGGAATATACTCGCTGGGAATAACTTGTCTCTGCTCTGACGATAAACTATATCCAGTAGAGTAGTTGATATCACCGATTCCTCATGCTCAATTCTAACCCATTTGACGTGTCAAAATCACATGCATGGTAATTTGAAATCGGGATAAAAATGGTGGAACTGGCACACTTTTGTGGCACACAATCTGAATGGCTCAATTGCGAAAACAATCTGGACGCTGTTATTGATGGATGTCTCATGCCTCGCTAGGTTGTCATGAACGATGTCAAATCAGAAAAGAAAACAGGCCTACACGGTTGATCACAGAAGCAGCCGTAATCGATCCGTGATTGCCACATGAAAATTGTCATGCTTATTATACACACATTTCATTGTGCTATTATTCATTCCGACCTATTCTAATTCCAAGTATATTTGGTATTTAATTGTCATTAGGCAGATAGATGGGAAAGGCTCTGTGTGTGTAAGCATCATACTTATACTCTGTTTATTGTTATAGATGAATATTAAACTCATTTAAGAAATATATTGCATTATAGCTCTCTTATCAAGTCATGCCATTTCGAAAATAGAGTGAAAATTGTTACTATGGTTACATTGGCAATAGATGAATCCATTCCTAGCCATTCTCCATCCATTCTCAGCTATGCTCTGTCCATTTTAGCTATGGTCCGGCCACTTTTATCCAGGCTCCACACACATCATATACGCATTTGAATCAATTTTAGTACTTTGCTGTAAGATGATTGCTGAATTCCCAAAATCCTAATTTCAAAGTAACTATGCAGGTAAGTTCCCAAACTAATTAGTTTCAAAATATTCAAGAGGATATTTATTAGGCTGCAAATTCACTAAAGCCATGTCATTCAGACGTTTACTTTCTGAGCGTAGTCGTTTTGTTTGCCCCCCCTTCCCTCCATTGATTGTGACGCCAGCTACAAGTAACAAGCCCACATGTGACGTATTCTGATTATGATATCAGATATTAGATTGTCAGATCGGATCCCAGCATTGTAGACGCATATAACCATCCAATCATGTAGTGGATAAGCCATCGAGAGCAAAGGCATTGCAGAAAGTCATCCATATCTTCATGTGGTCCTAGCTTGCAATCCAATTAATATAGACACTCGAGCGCATCTGATAGACATTAATTGCCATAATTATATTGAACTAATGTTTTCTTAGAATGCACCTTGCACAGCTTCAAGGTATAAAACAGCGTAGCAAGCCGGTTCCTTCATGTACTTGCAAAATGCTACTTTCGGTTTGGAACGGTCTGGAGGCATTAAGTTTCGCTTTGTCGTAGAAAGCTATAGGAGACTACCTTTTTCTGGTCATAAAGCGTGCACACTATTTTACAGACACCGACAGTGTGAATTTAGCGTCAATGTGACAATAAAGTCACGATCAAATGCACCAGTAAAGTAGGCCAGTAAAAATGGAACCTTTTAATGAGGAACATGTTACCTTTCAATTAAGCCGCTCGGATGCAGATAGCTTAAGGCGATGATTGATACATTTATCAACATATTATTTATTATTGGTCTCTTATGTGTAAGTGGTTACTACTAAAATTATTCTCTATATCTGTTAGCAAGTATTCATTTAAAAATAGTCAGAAAACTATACAATTTAAGGTAGCGCAATCAAATAATTTTGCTTTAAATATTATTAAGCACGCATCGAACTCACAAGCACATGCCATATAATTCTAATAAATGTAGACATTTTAAATAGATGTGTTTTAAACTGGATACATTTTGCAATCTATTACTGGTGCAAACACACTTTACCATTGTCGAGATTTCAGGATTTTACTCACATTTACAGTACAGTTAATAAATAAGTTAACATCTTCGCGAAACTTAAGCAGAAATAACTTAGTTGGTACAATTTTGAACACGGTGTAAGAACTGTTCTGTTGAATATTTTAAATATAATGGAATTGGAGGACTTTAGGCAGCAATAATTTTCAATCCAATTATGTTGAAAATATTCAACGTTGGGCCTACATTTTATTATTTATGGAAACATTCTGCATTATTCCTTAACTGTACTGTATGGTGATGTGGTTTTGAACATAATATCACGGTATAACTGAATTTGATCATTTCGTTTCCTGTATCAACTTTTCGTTATTCTGTGCCATCCCAGAATCCCAGATTTCACCTAATCCAATATTCGCCATGAGGAACTATGGTACGTTTTAGGAATATAGTTGAAACAGTACATTTCTTGAAGATACAACTGTATCACAAACTAATAAATCATGTAAATTACTTCTTGAGTTATACAGGTGTATACATTATAGACAATGGTTGGATTTATATTAAGGCATTTATATTTCCCACCGTGACATAGATCTTACATTGCTACCATATCTAATACTTTATGTCGTATTATCAGCTAGTAGTATGAGTCTTAATTATGATGGAATGTGTTGACATTGACTATTCTCTCACTAATGAAGAATGGCGAGTACCCACAGTGGTGTACGCCATCATAGGCAATGGATAAATTCGAGCTGTCGATCAAATATATGCCATCATAATCAAATACCTTGCAGGCTTGAGTACAAGTGCAAATGCATTTGCATTTGCATTTAAATGCAATTATGAAATTTCTGTCGCATTTGCCTTTGCATTTGTATTTGTTGCATTTGTATGAAAAGGGTTGCATTTGCATTTGAGTTTTCAAATGCATTTGATTTCTTCAGAAGTACTACTTTTCTCATTTTGGATTTCTTTCAAAATTGATTGGAACCTGCTGCTGTTGTAAATAGCAGCCACAGCACCCAGTCAAATTAATTAAAAAAAATTCAACCAAATTCTTTGTTAAATCATAAAAATGGCATTTCTGTTGCTAGAAATTAGAAATGTAATTCTCTGTGACTCCTTAACCCATTTCACTATGAATTTCTTAGCATGTACCTCTGAGCCATCAATATACATAAATATGCAAACTCATGTATATTTTGAAATTAGTTTGACTTAAGTGGGTTGAGATCTTAGCAAGCCGACACATTTTAGTAAATTTGTTTCTGAGATAAGCTACAGCAACGTATCTCTAGCATAATACATATGATCACCACATAAATAGTAAGGAATGGGTGCCTTCATTCTCTTGTCCAATGCGTTGACCATTCAACACATACATACAAGACCACTGAAATAATTGGCTCAGTGATTGTCTTCTCTTGGCCTGCAAATGGGCATTTGTAAAGACCACGACAAAGGCTGGTTTTGGTCGGTTTGGACAGTAAAAGGGTAATTAAACAATTGGACTAAATAAACGTTGTTGTTGCTTTAGTCAATACGTTGATTTTCAGGAAAATTAATAATATTCATATGATCATCTGTGTTAAAGAACCGCAATCTTTTAGACCCAAAACACAGATGATCACTCACGCACCTTTGACTACAGTACAGTCTACTCAACCGGTACTCTCTATATTCTTTGTCAAGATCCTTTCAAAGTAATTAGCGTAAGCTTAGTAATATATCTCTGGTTGCCCAATCTATGAATAGGGTAGGGTGTTCTTAACTCCATTCATTCATAAATCTCTTAATTCATTAGTTGTCAAGATTGGCTTTTTGAATGTCCATTTGCATTATAAGATAATACAATTTTTTTAAATTCCTGACTGAAATGACTGGCTTGGTAATCGAGTCAGTCATTCCCGTGGTTAAATTTCAAAGATTATCTTCTTGGAATGCAAATAGACATTTACCAAGATCAATAAATCAAAGATGCTTATCATTCTGTTGATTTGGGTTAATTTACTGTTCGCCCATTGTGATTAGAAGGGCCTGGCAATCAGTTTGACTATAAGCACGTACTCAGCCATGTGTGACTAATATGATCTCAGACAAAGTTAATATTTAAACATTTTAATCTAGAAGTGCCAGAATCTTAGTTCAGGTCTTGAATAAGCTGATGAACATTTTGAAACAAATTTGACTGGAAACTATGACCCACAGCTGCCAGTCAAATTATCTTCAAAATTTTCAACAGAATATTTGTGAAATTCATACAGATATTGCATACGCTGATAACTATTTTGAATGTATTTTGATTGGAACCTGTTGCTGCCATAGGATCAGTAGTAGCTATCAATAAATTTCCTTTCAAAATATTGAACATAATATTTGATAATTATTTTGAAAGTAATTTGACTGACACATGTTACTTCCATAGGGTGCAATGGCTATCAATGAAATTACCCTTCAAAATAGTCAACATAATATTTAGGAATCTGAAAATTCAATGCTTTAATGGTTACCCCATAACCCTTTAACCCTCATATCAGCCAAAAATAGCTTTTGCAGTGGTCTCGAGAAATGCCCATTTGCAGACCAAGGGAAGACTATTTTAGAAAATTTACCACTGGAATGACTCGCTCGATAACCGAGCCAGTCATTGCAGTGGTAAATTTTCTAAATGGTCTTCTCATGGTCTGGTAATAGACATTTTCTTCGAGAAATTCGAGGGTTAAGTGTTAATGGTGAGATAAGTATTTTTTTTTCATAGTAAAGTTCCATGTGCAGATAAACAGAAGACTATTTTTGGAAAAAAAATCACTACCATGCTACCAGCAGATACATAGATGGTAATTGCATACTCAAACTTTCAGTACCAGACGTGTGCCCAAATATTCAAATGCATTTGCAAACGCATTGCATTTGCATTTGCACTTGCATTTGAATAAGTTGCAAACATTTGTATTTACCTCTAAATGCAATGGCCCTAGGCTCATTTGCACTTGCATTTGCATTTGAATAGTTTATAAACATTTGCATTTGCATTTAAATGCAGTACCCTGCACTTGGACCCACGCCTGAATGTAGGCCGCCGCCACAATCATATTTGACAGAAATACTTCATCATAAAGCTGTAATAGTCCATCAAGTATACGAATTGTATGTCTGTAAGGGATTTACTATTTAACAATCATTCTGTTGAACATTTTGAAACAAATTTGACTGCTGTTGCTGCCATATGCCATAGGCAGCAACAAATTAGTTTCAAACTATTCAAAAAATTGCCTGTATATTTACCTTGATTTCGGGCTTCTGTGAATTCAGGGTTCGATCGATCCCAACACGCGAAAAGCATGTGCAGAGATTAGCTAGAGGCTATGGGCGGGGCATAGTTATAAATTGATTCCGCAATTCTGATCCAAGACATTAGGAAGGTAGAGTCTACTATAGCTAAGCTGATAACACAGGAACTGAACATAATATTTATAACCCGTTGTTCTGGAAACCTTGACATTTGCAAATTAACCCAGTTCAAACTGAATTCACAAAATTTTCAGTAAAAGCTTCAGTCAAATTGTTATGCAAACATCCACCATAATTTAGCTGTATCATCTCATGAATGTCATTATCATGATGTGATGCATTATTCAGACAGGGGAGAGCTGGGTGGGGGAAAGGTTGGGGTACTCTGAGCGCGGATATAATGTTCATGACCAACAGGTTATCATGCATGTGCAAATGTATTTATGATTTATTATCCAATGCATGAGCCGTGTTGGCCATTTTGCAAGCAACCTCAGAAGACCTATAGCATTGCATGTCACCGTGTCCAGTATCAGCTGGGGGCAATTTGTTGTGGCTGACTTCAAAATAGACTGCGTTTTCACTGTGTAAGATATGGATAAATGATAGAATGAACGCGTTGCGTGGCAATTGCTTTAATCAAATCCATAAAAATATGCGATATTTATAGTGAAGCCCACTGCCGCATATGACACCCTTGATAATAGATCAGAAAACTAATGAAAATTGGCTTCTAGCATCATCATATTGGGTTTCTACAGCCTGGTGGCAACTGAAATGTGGAAATTCGGAATTATGAAATAATACGATACATTCTCCACCCAGGGCATTCAGGTAGAAAAACAATAGAAAGATTAACGCATTGTTTCTTCCCTCTCACGCACACAGCCTCCTTGATTCCAGTTAAAACGCATGACCAAAATGATGGGCGTGATTAATAGGAATACACATACAGACAATTCTTAAATCCCCATCTTCTGTGCTTTTGTGCCCCAATATGTGCTTGCACAACCCCGTCGTAAATTGATAACTGATGATGGATCACTCAAAAGTAATGCCAGTGCAAATCGTCCGCCACTCCGTGGCATATTGACTGCTCATACATATTATATATATATATATATATATATATATATATATATATATATATATATATATATATATATATATATATATATATATATATATATATATATATATATATATATATATATATATATGTATGTAAATATACGTTATTGCATATAGATCTTAATCCAGAACAATATAACCCTATGATAATATTTCAAGACTCTTTCGATTTCATGTCAACAGTTGATACGTTTATTAACACTGCAGACTGCTTCTATAATAAGTAAAATTCTAACTACAATCAATCATACCTGTATTCCAAAAGCAAAGACTAAAATGGTAACAAGATTCAACAGGTGATAACCTTTAAGACTAACTTCATTATTTTTCGACATGCTTCCTTACACCAATGTGTTTCATCGTTGATACTATCAGAAATATCTAATATCTTGCACACAGCCTTCCGCAAGATCGACAAATACCTCCATGTAGCCCTGTTGCAAGTAAACATCCACTGCATGGCCTATGTACTTATTCTACAATGGTATGGAAAATGATTGTCATGCGCACTTTACTCCACAAGTCGATGAGATGATGTCGCAGAAAAGATATAGTTGCAGCCGAAGCCAGACATCACAGAGCTGGTCGTCCATCGTACATCAACAACGCTAATCTCCACTATGTTGCTTTCCATGACGGGAGCAAAGAAACGTGCTATGATATAGCATAGAAAGGTTTTTGTGCATGGTCAATGACTGGTAATTGAAGGGTGCCCTACTCAGCCACTATAACTTTCCGCAAGGGAAACATTTTGGAGATAGTTCTGTCTTCATTAGCCATTCAAAGTTCTGTATTCACATTCCATATCTTTTCTATGACGTCGCCATCTCAGTATACCAGTGCAACAAAGCACCAACCATTAGGTAGCTCAAACAGACACAACCGTGATGGGTGCCCATGACAAAATAAAGCTGTTTTATCACACTGCCAACTACATCACATCAGAGATTAATGACTGCTAAGGCATATAGTTCCTGCCAGCTAGTAACATGGTATTAAAGCATGTAATACCATACAGATTATAGTGGATGGTGGTCGTATTGGTAGTGGCAGTAGTAGTAGTAGTAGTAGTAGTAGTAGTAGTAGTAGTAGTAGTAGTAGTAGCAGTAGTCGTCGTCGTCGTAGCAGTAGTAGTAGTAGTAGTAGTAGTAGTAGTAGTAGTAGTAGTAGTAGTAGTAGTAGTAGTAAATAATAATAATAATAATAATAATAATAATAATAATAATAATAATAATAATAATACTAATAATACAGCATTTGCATTTATCAATTTGACTAATTTTCAAAGTAGTAGTAGTAGTAGTAGTAGTAGTAGTAGTAGTAGTAGTAGTAGTAGTAGTAGTGGTAGTGGCAGTAGTAGTAGTAGTAGTAGTAGTAGTAGTAGTAGTAGTAGCAGCAGCAGCAGCAGCAGCAGTAGCAGCAGCAGCAGCAGCAGTAGTAGTAGTAGTAGCAGCAGCAGCAGCAGCAGCAGGAGCAGTAGTAGTAGTAGTAGTAGTAGTAGTAGTAGTAGTAGTAGTAGTAGTAGTGGTAGTGGTAGCAGTAGTAATACCTTAGCTCATCTTCCTGGAGCACATACATCTCCACCAGGAACCAGAACCACATTACCTTCAATCTGTGCAATGGACCATCAGAATATATATCTTGGCTAAGAACGAACTCATATCCGATTTTAACATCAGTCCATTCCTGCGTGTACGGTAGCACACCAAATCCAACACACTATTCCAATCTGCATGAAATCCTACATCCTCTACCAGGGTACAACTCGCACACGCCATCGATCATCAAAAATATATCTCACTATTGTCCTCGTAAATACTCGTAAGTAATCATAAAGAACATCTATCAGCCATACACACCAATAGTCCAGAGTTACCGGGCAATAGTCCAGAGTTACCGGGATGTAGTGTTTTAATAAAGTCAATTGTAATCTAATTTTCGGAGACTTTAGCTCACTGATGTTAAAGCTGCTGGCATCGCATGAGGATCAATCATGGATATAGGTTTTGTGTCTACTCAATTGTGGGTCTCGGAAATGCTTTGCAAATGTGGCAGCGACTACTTGGCGTCGAGATGAGTTAAGGTTTTTGAGAGTTGCATGTGACAGATCTAACACGCTGGTACCGACAAAATTGGAAGGTTGTGCCAAGTGAGATTTGAAATTAGTTAGTTAACTTTCTTTATGAACGCTTGCTGTAAATTATGATTTGCATTATATATGGTAGTGGGAGACCTTTGAAAATACTATTAATAATCTCTAAACACAAAAGCTATAGTAGCTTCTGAGAATACTGGACTGATTAATGATTAACGGTAGAAGAAAGTCACAAAGAATTATTTTCAGTTCAATTTGAGTGTGTAAATCAGAAAGCGTCTCTGGCGAATTGTGGCATCTATCACAGTATGTGAAGGAACTTTGTTAGGGATGATGTGCCTCTGACGAGGAGAGGGCTACCGATAAGGAAATAGGAACTAGCTCGGGACAAATTAGTCTGCTCTGGGATAAGCTAATTAGGGATATATACTGGATCTATAATGACAGCTTATCGACTACATCTATCAGGGGTATCAAGGATCAGTATTCGGCCGTGGGGTGTGGATGATTAATGCACGATTGTATGGAAATAAAATGATCTGCCATCTTACATTGTGAAGAATGGTGACGAGAATCGCATCGAAAATGCACATTACCTTCAATCTAGTGATGCGCCAAGAACACGACAGAGCTCTTCAAACCCGCGTAGTGGAAAGAACAATTCTACTAGTTATGAAAACCAGCTGTCACAATTTAAGGTGTTTATATCAACTTTAGTGCAAAAAATAAAGGATCAGAACAGAACAATCTCACTGCTACAGGTCACTGCTGAAACGAGAAACTGCCCTAATTTCAATCCACAGTCATATACCACTGATCTCTCTGGCATTTACAACCGTTTTGACCTTGGAACATCATAAACTAATTCAAAGCACCAATGAAACAAACTTCATAATAAATAAACTAAACCAAATAGAGAACAAACTCAATATTACAGCTTCACCAATGAGCCAAATGTCGCAACAGCAGCCTGTACAGACACAGCCTCAGCCAATACTGCAACCTCAACCAATCTACCAACTCGCTGGTCAACAGACATATCAAGGGTCATTTCCATCATCTGTACAATCAGACCATCATTATGTGTCGCAACAACAATCTGTGCCGTCGCTACTGCCAAACTATCTTCAAGCCCAGCCACCATCTTATAACACTCTTCTAAATCTGTCTACTCGACCACCGAGCTGTCACGATGTTCAGTCACAACATTATGACATGCCTGTGCACTGTGAATCATCACAACATCATGAAATGCCCATGCGCCATGAATTCTCAGAACATCCTGACATGTCTGTGCAATTTAAATCCATGCAACATCATAACATGCCCGTGTGCCGTGAAACCTACCTACATCATGACATGTCGGTGCGTCGTGAATCATCACAACATCATGACATGCCTGTGCGCCATGAATCCTATCTACATCATGACATGCCTGTGCATCGTGAATCATCAAAACATCAAGATATGCCTGTGCACCATAGATCAGCACAACATCATAATATTCCCGTGTGCCATGAATCATCACAACATCATGATATACCTGTGTGTTTTGAATCATTAAAACATCATGAGATGCATGTGTGGCATGAATCATTACAACATCATAATATGCCTATGAGCCTTGAATCATTTCAACGCCATAACGTGCCTGTACGCCATGAGTCATCACAACATCATGATATGCATGTGCACCGTGAATCCTTAAAACACCATAACATGCATGGGCATCATGAGTTCCCACAACACCATGGCATGCCTCTACACCGTAAGCAGTCACAACATCATGACATTCCTGCGCAACGTGAATTCTCACAATATCATAACATGCCTCAGCACCGCGAATCCTTAAAACATCATGACATTCCTGTACATCGTGAATTCTCACAACATCATTAAAGGCCTGTGCGCCATACATCTTCTCATAATCATGATATGCCTGTGCTCCATGAATCTTATCATCATCATGCCATGCCTGTGTGACGTGAGCCCACACAACACCAGATGTCCGAGCAACGTACATTCTCATTATATTGCAGCAATTACCAGCAGAAGGCATGTACAGATCAAAGTAAGATACCACCGGCCATCTCACATAAAAGACAGATTCAGTCACAAACCAAGGCAAAGGCAATGAAAACACTACATAAAGACTCAAGCAGTATGGTAAATGCACAAATAACTCCAGCCGAAAGCAAATTGTTACCTAGCGACTCTAAACATTCCAAATCTTCACAACATGGTGATAACTATCTGCAACATTTATCGATGACTGGCTCAATACAGGCCAAAATAGCAGGCATTACCAACATGCATATTAACAACAAAAAGGATAATTCAACCAATGTATTAAGAAGAAGATCTAACAGTTTAGATAATAAACTTGCTGATGCACATGATTCTTCAGCTCAGGCCACTCAAACTGCTCATCAGCCAACACAGCCTTTTTTAGGGGCAACTGGTCTCCACACCCGACCCCCCGAAAAAATACATTACCAAGCAAGGAAGTAAACATCAACCACCAGATCCGTGTCGCCGTTAATGCTCAACAGAAGACAGACCATCAATTTCTAAGATTGACTACATTCAATGTAGAAGGAATCAAGGGAAATCTACCATATGTACAAGATATTTCGAAAAATACAGATATACTATGCCTACAAGAACATTGGCTGTGGGAGTTTGAAAGTGGCGACATTCAGAAATATCTACCCAAATTCTACTACAACACGAAGTCTGTAGATTCAAACACTCCAACATGCAAATTCGAACGTCGTAGAGGATATGGAGGAGTTGCCATACTCTGGCGTCAGGAAGTCAATAATTTTGTCAAACCTCTGAAGGAAGGAAATGAAAGAATATGTCTTCTCGAAATTAATTCTGAGCCTATGCCATACTTACTCATTAATACGTACATACCTACATCTGGGTACTCAGACTCTGCGGACAAATACTCTGAATGCTTAGATCTCATATATACCATCGTGGAATCATATCTCCTCACACATAGCCTTATCTGGTGTGGAGACATGAATGCTACCATTCTACCGAGAGACAATAAATCAGATAAACTGCTTAACAACATTCTAAAGGATCTAAACTTTGTGACAGTACCGTATATGCCGACTACACCAACATACATCCACGGGAAAAGCTTCTCACAAATCGACTACTTCTTCTACCATAATCCTACAAATATACTGAACTTGTCCATTGCCAGCATGCACTGTATCAATACCTCTACACATGTACCGGTCTCCTGTTGTATTCCTGTCAGAAGTGTCACAAAATTCTCTGCTGCAAAGAACAAACAATCAATTTACAAACTGATTTGGACAAACATGGATAAAGATGAGTACCAGTCAACTCTAGCAAGAAAGCTGAGTCATACCTGCATGTAGGGAAGACTGTAACATTGACACATTTGTAGACAATATTCAAAATGCTCTCAAGTGTGCAGCCAGCACTACAGTCCCATCCAGACAATTGGTAATGTATGGCCCGAAATGGAAGGCATCTCCAACAGTAAGGGACATATTCACCCAGGGTAAGCACTTACACAAAAACTGGATTGAGGCAGGTAAACCCGGACCAGATCATCCTACTTCTATGCAGTGTAAAATATTGAAACGACAGCTCCACTCCCAACAGCGTACTGAAGCCGCGGTAGAGCGAAAATAACTGTACAACCGAGTAATGGTTGAGTATGGTTCTGCAAATTTCTACAGGCTTATTAATCGAACAAAGACAAGGCGTAGTGATACTGACTCTTTAGTTGTCAATGGAGTTCCCACTACAGATATGGTAAAGCAACGGAATGGACTTGCAGCCTTCTATGAAGACCTAGCAAAACCTTCCCAACATGTAAACTTTGATAATGATTACCATGCACGAGTTAAGATCGACCTTCATTTGATCCAATGTACATATGCCCAGAATCAAGAAATACTTCCTACAGTAACACCTGCCGAAATCTATGAAGCAATTTCAAAGCTCCACACTGGCAAATCCGCAGATGAATTTGGCCTCAATCCAGAGCACGTTATTCATGCAGGGCAGTCAATTATACCACTACTGGCCAAGTTGTTCAACTACATCTTTGAGTCGAAACAGATTCCAGACATCTTCAAACGGGGAATTATTACTCCAGTACATAAGAAAGGAAAGGACCCCTCAAATCTGAGTAATTACAGAGGTACCACTGTAACATCTCTACTGGGGAAAATCTTTGAGCATGTCATCCTTGACAAAATTGAAGAGTCCTTACCATGCAATCAATCATCTCTGCAGTTTGGATTTACTAGAGGACTTTCGCCACTTATGGCTGGTTTAATACTCTCAGAAACTACTACAGAATGCAAAGATCTACATGTCCCGCTGTATATCTCCTTCCTAGACACTCAGAAGGCATTTGATGTGGTGGATCATGCATCCTTAAAGTGTAAGCTGTATGACGAAGGTATAAATCTACACTTACTGCAAATTACTGATCTGCTCTACAGGGATCTTACTGCGAAAGTGAAGTGGGGAGGTTCTCTAAGCCACTCATTCCCGATACTGCAAGGTGTCCGACAAGGGGGCATCCTCTCCACTGTGTTGTACAAAGTTTACATTAACAACCTGCTGCAGCAATTTGAATCTTCACAACTAGGAACATTCATGGGAACTCAGTATACAGGATGCCCAACAGTTGCTGACGATCTCACCCTAATGAGCAACTCAGAATTTGAACTGCAATGTATGCTTGATATTGTATATCGTTACTCAACTCGTGAGCGATACCTAATACATCCAGAAAAGTCTACAATACTGCACAATTTAGTACGCACAAAATCTGTTCCGCACTTGCCTAAATGGTGTCTTGGCGAATTAGAAATATCTGTCTCTACAACAGCAACTCATTTGGGGTTATCTCGAACTACAAAACAAGAAACGAAGATCAATGTTCAAGAGCGTATATCTTGTGCTAGACGCACACTCTATAGTCTCACTGGCACAGGTTTGCATGGCTCGAATGGTATATCAACAAAAATTGCATACCGTATCATCCAGCTTTATGTCATCCCTCGACTACTCTATGGACTAGGGATCCTTGTACTACAAAAACAAGAACTTGATCAACTAGAAAGCTTCTTTATTGACATACTTAGGAAGATACAAGCCCTTCCAACGAGGACCGCGAAATGTGCTGTACTCCTTCTACCTGGCGCTAGACCAATCACTGCAGAGCTACACATACGTCAGCTAATACTTTTGAGGAACATCCTGGCATGCCAAAACAAGCCACTTAACCACATACTAGTAAGACAGTTGGCGTTTGAGACTCCAAAATCGGGCAGTTGGTTTATTTATATTAAGAATTTGCTAGAGAGATACAACTTATCAAACATCCAAGAGCTTATTCTGAATTTACCCTCTAAGTTAAAATGGAAATCAGTAGTAAAATCTGCCGTGGACAGCCAATGGAACGAGGACTTACAGTTTGCGTGTGAAACCAAAAGTACACTTAAAAACTGTAACACTAAAGACTTTTGTATTGGGAATTGCCATATATCCGTGCACACTGTAGACAATGACAACAAGGATGTAAAACGTAGTGTCATTAAAGCCAGGCTCATCACAGGAACATACCTAGTACAAGCAACACTAAGTAAATTCAACCAAAACATTGTGAACCCCACATGCCGTCTCTGTCAGTTGAGTTCTGAAGATTATCAACACTTCTTGCTACACTGTGGTGCACTCCATCAGTATAGAAATCAATATTTATCACTGCTCAAGAAAACCATCATCGACCATCTTGGCGAGAATTCCTTGAAATATATCTCCAGCATAGAAGATCACCTCGTAAAACTTATTATCGATTGTACAAGTCTAGTCAGGGCTGGATTACTACCTAACAACTTCTCATTATTATGTGAATTGCAATGTATAACTAGAAAACTATGTTACAACCTGCATTGCGGTAGAAGCTTCCTCTTTAACCAGCTTCCACAACAACATTAATCAACAGTAACTGCTGTTAACTGATATCCTGAATCAGAACTGTATTTATATATAAATGTCCATGCACTCTGGTGCTGAACAGTGTTTGTGTTATTATTATTGAAACGTATGCGGACAACAT
The DNA here is from genome assembly GCA_034401795.1 of Chaetoderma sp. LZ-2023a. Taxonomy (NCBI): domain Eukaryota; kingdom Metazoa; phylum Mollusca; class Caudofoveata; order Chaetodermatida; family Chaetodermatidae; genus Chaetoderma; species Chaetoderma sp. LZ-2023a. The sequence continues at coordinate 76,510,716 of CM067374.1, forward strand.
ATTTAGCTAATCTATAATTGCGGACTAAAATTACAAGTATATAATGTTCATAAATCAATCTGTAGTTTACGTAACCACACATGTGGGTGCTCCTATCAAGAGGAGGGATATACGAACAACAACAACAACAATGGCACGCCATTTGGTTGAGCGACCACCTGACATTCACTGCAACAGGAAAATGTTTCTTTAAAACAGCTGCTTGAATGACTATGAATCTTAACGAAAAACATCTCTTTGTAAACCCTCTACTACAGATCATGTGTGCGCATGTGTGTGTAATAATAGATTTTCTGCTACAAGAGTAGCTATAGATCTAGAAAGAAGATATGTACCTTCCAATCCAATGAACCTTTCCGGGTTTAGCTATGCCACGCCCATCTCTAGCTAAGCTCCACCCACACCTCGCTCGTGGTGGGATCGGTCTATCTCTGGACACCCTGATTATAAATTTCCAAAAAAACTACACAGGTAAGCTGTTGAATATTTTGAAACTAATTTGATTGGGCGCTGTTGCTGCCTAAGGCAGCAACAGCGCCCAGTCAAATTAGTTTCAAAATATTCAACATCATGTTTATTAAATAGCAAAGAAGTACAAAGACACAATTCAAACAACGTCTCGGACTGTTTGAGATTTGATGATGGTCTATATGGAACCCTTTGTGACGTAATGATTGTGACGTCATCATACATGCGCTGGGCTGATTATGACGTCATACGAGGTCAGATAATGGATGGATACTCTGGAAAGGTGAATTATGTTCAAAATATTTAACGGTACAGTTTTATTTTGTTTTGGAAAGATTTTCAGTTATTCCTGAGCTGTACAGTAAACAACATTACTGCCAATGTCTCCAAAAACATCAGAAATACATCTTGGCATCCACAGCATGACCCATCAGCCATCATTCAAGCTGATTCTATTAAAGCGTGTCATATTAGATCATGCTGCTCTTATTTCCTCTAGTTACTTACCTGTAACAATCAATTGCATTTCTGTATACAACATATCTAGTTCGTCATCATTACATGCATAGTTCATTCGTCATCATTACATGCATCGTTCATCATCATTACGTACATAAATTTGGCAGGAAGGATTAATACAGCTAATTATGTTGACAGGAAAACCATTTGATCAGTTGCATAAATAGCGCTTGACATTATCGATCGCTTGCTTAATTCAAGTAATCTGTCGCTTAGCCGCTAGTAACATTTGTGATCATACTTGTGCTGGCTTGGAGAATTTATTGGAATATACTAGCTGGAAATAACTCGTCTCTAATCAGATGATAAACTATATCCAGCAGAGGACTTCTTCATCAGCCTCAATTCTAATCCCTCTTGATGTGTTAAAATCACATGCTCGATAATTTGAAATCGGGATAAAGAATGGCAGAACTTGCACACTATTGTGGCATACAATCTGAATGGTTCAATTGAGAAAACAAGCTGGATGCGTTTATTGATGGATGTCTCATGCCTCGTTTGGTTGTCTTGTCGATATCAAATCAGATCCATGACCAATGCTTCACTGATAGAACAAGAGATGCCTAGTACACGTATGTTTATAGCCACAGGAAAATTGTCACCAGTATTGTAGCCAAATTTCATTGTGATATTATTCGCTTCACTATATGTTCTTCACTCTGACCTATTTCAATTCCAAAATATTGTCTAATTAATTGTCGTAAGGCAGATAGATGTGAAAGGTTGTGTGTGTAAGCATCATACTCATACCTTCTCTGTTGTTAGATGAATATTAGCCCTTTTATGCCGAAACCGGCCCAAACCGGCCTCTGCAGTGGTCTTGATGATTGTCCATTTGCAGGCAAATAGAAGACTATTTTTTTTAAAATTTTACCACTGAAATGACTGGCTCGTTAACCGAGCCATCCATTCCAGTGGTAAATTTTCAAAGACATTCTTCTCTTGGCCTGCAAATAAACATTCAATGAGGAAATATTTTGATTTTTTAAAACAAATTTAGACATTAAAGGGTTAAACTCATATAAGGAATATATTACATTAAACTTTTCTTATCAAGACATATCATTTCGTAAATAAGGAGTGAAAATTGTTACTATGGGTACACTGACACTAGAGAAATCCATTTCTAGCCATGCTCTGCCCATGTTTAGCTATACGCTGCCCATTTCTAGCCATGCTCTGCCCATGTTTAGCTATACGCTGCCCATTTCTAGCCATGCTCTGCCCATGTTTAGATATACGCTTCCCATTTCTAGCCATGCTCTGCCCATGTTTAGCTATACAATGCCCATTTCCAGCCATGCTCTGCCCATGTTTAGCTATGCGCTGCCCATTTCTAGCCATGCTCTGCCCATGTTTAGATATACGCTTCCCATTTCTAGCCATGCTCTGCCCATGTTTAGCTATACGCTGCCCATTTCTAGCCATGCTCTGCCCATGTTTAGCTAAACGCTTCCCATTTCTAGCCATGCTCTGCCCATGTTTAGCTATACACTGCCCATTTCTAGCCATGCTCTGCCCATGTTTAGCTATGCGCTGCACATTTCTAACCATGCTCTGCCCATGTTTAGCTATGCGCTGCCCATTTATAGCCATGCTCTGCCAATGTTTAGCTATACACTACCCATTTCTAGCATGCTCTGCCCATGTTTAGCTATATGCTGCCCATTTCTAGCCATGCTCTGCCCACGTTTAGCTATACGCTGCCCATTTCTAGCTATGCCCATCCCATGTTTAGCTATGCGCTGCCCATTTATAGCATGCTCTGCCCAAGTTTAGCTATATGCTGCCCATTTCTAGCCATGCTCTGCCCAAGTTTAGCTATGCGCTGCCCATTTCTAGCCATGCTCTGCCCATGTTTAGCTATACACTGCCCATTTCTAACCATGCTCTGCCCATGTTTAGCTATGCGCTGCCCATTTAGAGCATGCTCTGCCCATGTTTAGCTATATGCTGCCCATTTCTAACCATGCTCTGCCCAAGTTTAGCTATACGCTGCCCATTTCTAGCCATGCCCTGCCCATGTTTAGCTATATGCTGCCCATTTCTAACCATGCTCTGCCCAAGTTTAGCTATACGTTGCCCATTTCTAGCCATGCTCTGCCCATGTTTAGCTATACGCTTCCCATTTCTAGCCATGCTCTGCCCATGTTTAGCTATACGCTGCCCAGTTCTAGCCATGCCCTGCCCATGTTTAGATATATGCTGCCCATTTCTAACCATGCTCTGCCCGAGTTTAGCTATACGCTGCCCATTTCTAGCCATGCTCTGCCCATGTTTAGCTATACGCTTCCCATTTCTAGCCATTCTCTGCCCATGTTTAGCTATACGCTGCCCATTTCTAGCCATGCTCTGCCCGAGTTTAGCTATACGCTGCCCATTTTAGCCATGCTCTGCCCATGTTTAGCTATATGCTGCCCATTTCTAGCCATGCTCTGCCCATGTTTAGCTATGCGCTGCCCATTTCTAGCCATGCTCTGCCCATGTTTAGCTATGCGCTGCCCATTTCTAGCCATGCTCTGCCCATGTTTAGCTATGCGCTGCCCATTTCTAGCCATGCTCTGCCCATGATTAGCTATGCGCTGCCCATTTCTAACCATGCTCTGCACATGTTTAGCTATGCGCTGCCCATTTCTAGCCATACTCTGCCCATGTTTAGCTATGCGCTGCCCATTTCTAGCCATGCTCTGCCCATGTTTAGCTATGCGCTGCCCATTTCTAGCCATGCTCTGCCCATGTTTAGCTATGCGCTGCCCATTTCTAGCCATGCTCTGCCCATGTTTAGCTATGCGCTGCCCATTTCTAACCATGCTCTGCACATGTTTAGCTATATGCTGCCCATTTCTAGCATTGCTCCGTTCATTCTTAGCTATACTCCACCCATTTTTAGACATGCTCCACCAATTTAATATGTGCTCCACACACTTCACATGAACATTAGTGTCGATTTTAACACTTTGATTTAACATGATCTCTGAATTCTCAGATCCCAATTTCAAACTAACTATACAGGTAAGCTCCCAAGCAGACTAGTTTCAAAATAATCAAGATAATATTTAATAAGCTGCACATTCACTAAAGCCTAAATTCTAAATCCTAAATCCAGAGTTTTTACTGTCTGGGCTTTGCCACTTTGCTTGTCCACCATACCTCTCTTGGCTGTGACGTCAGCTACAAGTAACAAGCCCACATGTGACGTATTCTGATTATGATATCAGATACTAGAGTGTCAGATCGGATCCCAGCATTGTAGAAACATATAATCATCCAATTATGTAGAGGATAAGCCATCAAGGGCTAAGGCATTGCTTTAAGGCAACCATATCTTCATGTGGTCCTGGCTTGCAATGCAACTACTATAGACATTCGAGCGCATCTGATAGACGTTAATCGCCATTGCTATATTGATCTAATGTTATCTTATAATGTACCTTGCACAGCTGCACGGTATAAAACAAAGCTAGGCAGGTTCCTTTCTACTCTAGCAAAACACTACTTCCGTTTTAGAACGGTCTGGAGTCATTAATTCTCGCTTTGTCGTAGAATTATAAAGGAAACTACCTTTTTCTGGTCATAAAGCACGCGTACTATTTTACAGACACCCACAGTGCGCATTTAACGTCAACGTAACAGTAAAGTCACGATCAAATGCAACAGCAAAGTAGGCCAGTAAAATGGAACATTTCAATGAGGAACATTTTAACTTTCAATCAAGCCGACCGGATTCAGATGGCTTAAGGCGGTGATTGATACAATTATCTACATATTATTTATTATTGACCTCCTATGTGTAAGTGGTTACTAACAAAATTACTCTCTATAACTGTATCAATGCATGCAGGGTTTAATACCTGCGACACGTATATTAAAATCACCTTTCTGTTGTAAATGTCTTGGGTGGAGGTGCACCTAGATGACGAGTCTCTTATAACTAGAAGAGCTCATAATATAATATAATATAATATAATATAATATAATATAATATAAAGGACAGTTGATTAATATTTTAAGACTAATTCTCCTGGAACATTTTGCTGGCATAGGCAGTAGTAGGTCTCAGTCAAATTAGTTTCAAATTATTCAACAAACTGTTCCTTACATCATAAAGAATTTGCCGTTTCTGGTTTGTGAGGGTTAATAAATAAGTATTAGTAAAGGCAAATTGTTCTTTCTTTCTTTCTCTTTTCATTTTTCTTTCTTTTTTCTTTCTTTCTCTCTTTCGCTCTCTTTTTCTTTCTTTCTGTCTTTATTTCATTCTTCAGAGAGAGAGAGAGAGAGAGAGAGAGAGAGAGAGAGAGAGAGGAGAGAGAGAGAGAGAGAGAGAGAGGGAGGGAGGGGAGAGAGAGAGAGAGAGAGAGAGAGAGAGAGAGAGAGAGCGCGAGGGAGTGATGTACGAAGGGAGTATTGACAGTTATTGTGGAAAGGCTTTACTATGTCAAATTAAATCTTTTGTCTTCCGAAAATCAATTTCAAGTTTAAATGTTGAATAGTCAAGATAGGTTAAGAAAATCAAAAATTTTCCATTGGCATAATTAACGATCCAGTCATTCCAGTGACAAAATGTCAAAATGAGTCATCTCTCGGCCAACAATTGGACCTTTTTTTATTAACATTATGTAACAAAAACCATCAATATGGAAAACTCTGAGTTCAGAATGATACGGATTTGGCTGGTAAAACTTATTAGTTGGAAAAAATACTGGAAATAATGCTATAGAATTCTAGCATTATTTTTCTTCTAGATATAGAAAACAGAAGTTAGATCGGTTTGTAAAAACTAAAACTAAATTATTCTGACCTAATAGGATACAACTATGTTCTTGAATGAGTTGCATTCCTTTCTGCTTTTCGGCTTTCTCCTACTACACTCGACAGATGAACGATTCCCCACTCCAGAGGGCAGGATCCACGACCGTCTCACCTCCTCTCCTGCCCCTATCCGTGTAATTATATTATCATAGGGATGTAACATATTAATTGTAATATATCTATAACCTTCTTGTTTCGACATCATGAATATGGCACATTCACAACCTATATTGATAAACTGTTTCTGCATCTTCACCTCACACAGGCACGGCCAACTTGGTGTCAGCCACGAGTCAAGAGTTCAAGATGTTGTTCGTGATTGATATGATTACCTTATACAAATAATTATAAATCCTCTCAAATTGCCTTCGTTACTGCTCAATGAATGAATCCAGTCTATCGATCAATCAAATGACGTCATAATCAACTACGTCACATGCAGTCATAAATGCTTAAATACCTTATCACGTTGTACAAATTAGATTTCTTTACTATTTAATAAACATGCTGTTGAATATTTTCAAACTAATTCCGGCAGCAACAGCACCCAGTCAAATTAGTTTCAAAATATTCAACACCGTACCTGTATAGCATTCTGAAAATTGAGGTTCTAACACGGGCAAAGCGTGTGTGTAGCTTAGTCTAGCTTTAGACTAGCTGTATAGATATCATGAGATGAGATTAGTTATCCTTTAAATTTTGCCATTGACATGATTAACAAGCCAGTCATTCCAGTGGCAAAATGTCCAAAAAACTCTTCTCTCGCCTGCAATTGGACTTTTTCTATTAATATTATGTAACAAAAAAACGTTAATATGAAAAGCTCAGAGGAGCTCAGATTGATACCAGCATTAGAATTCTAGCATTATTTTCTTTCTAGATATGGAGAACATAAGCTAGATGGGTTTGTAAAACAAAAAATGCATTGGTCTACCAGGATAAACGTATATATTCTTGAATGAGTTGCATTCCTTCCTGCCTCGTAGATTTTCTCCTCGTAGGTTTTCTCCTTGTAGGGTGGTGGTGGTGGTGGTGGTGGTAGTGTGGGTGGGAGGGGTTGGGGGGGGGGTGTTGGTGGGTTCTCCGATAGATGAACGAGTTCCAATACATAGATGACTCAATATAGTCTACTAGATTAAGTAACAATCGTTCAAATTGTGAAACAATTACCAAATTTGGCATGTAAGAAGTTTTAGGTGTACTCTTTCATATAAAAGCAGGACACACGCGATTGGGCCCATCGGGAGCCCTCATCTTGCAATCTTGTAATAAAGTGGCCGGGGTAATATTATAAAGTCTCATTTAAAGTAAATTTGAATTTTAAAATTGGAAACGAAAATTTCTCGGCTTCAGTTATATATAATTGATTCAAGAGTCTTTAAACGTCTAAATAAATATGTATCTGTAAGATATATTGCAGATTTAGCGCAACAACTACTAATTACACTCTATAAGACAATCAACTCATTGCCATTTTCAAATAATTCGCCCCTTGCACTGCACATCAACAGCACCTGCCCTAGCCATAGTTAACAGTCTTATGCTTTGCAGTGTATGATAGTTTGTGAATCTTTGTCGGCATACACAATGTCTAAAACGTGTAAGATTGTAGATCCTAGTGCAAGTACTTCTCAGTGTTTAGAAAGTCTGGACTCATCAAATATAACAGACTGGCAGCTTTGCGTTCTCTGCCCGACAGAAACAGATGAGAGATTAGTTGATCCTGGACTATGTATATATACGGGGAGTGATAAGGACTGTGGCTATAAATGTATTTCTGAAAACCTGTATCAGTTCCACAATCTCAATTGCTTGCCCATGAAAATAGATATTTCCAGAATGGGCACTGCGTGAAGGTATTGAGACAGCTCTTCGGACAAACAAAGCACGATGACATAAAAGCTGTCGAATAAAATTGATAAGCAAAAGCTTCTGCGTGCTCAGAAAAAAGGCCAAAGATGATGGAGAACCCGAACAAAGTCCAGTTAAAACCAGACATACTTCTGTAGCAAGTTCAATGAAAAGGACAGAAAAGTGTTTCTTCTGTGATGAAGATGGCACTAATGAACACCTTCGCAGTGCATTAACATTAGCAGTTGATCATCGTGTTCGAGACTATGCCTACATATTACAGGACAGAAAACCTCTAAGCACGCTTTCAAAAGGGGATATGCCTGCTTTAAATGCAAGATACCATCTCAGTTGCCTGACTGCACTGCACACTCGTGTCAGACAGCACCAGACAGAAAGCAACAATACTGACCTAAATATGAAGACTGATAGTCTAGTATTGGCAGAATTAGTTTCATACATAGAAGAATTCCGGCAGAACAAAACACTTCACATTTTTAAGCTCTGCAATTTAGTAAGACTATATGAAACACGACTGAGTGAAATAGATCCTTGTTTTTCAGGGAAAGTGAACAGTACTAGACTGAAAGAAAGATTGCTATGTCTAAGACCAGATTTGAGAGCTCAATCTTAAGGGTGAGATGTCATTATGATGTTTAATGCAGACATTTGTGAAGCCATCAAAATCGTGTGTTCATATAATTCTAATGATGCCGCAATTCACTTGCTATGCGCTGCGCAAATATTGAGGCAAGACATCCTACAACATGACTATTCCTTTAATGGTAACTTCGAAAAGGGATGTGAGGTCGAAGCTGTCCTGGGAAGTGTTCTCGCTCTTGTGAGAAAGATTTTGCGAGGCACAAGTATTCAAGAGCAAAAGTAGGCACCAGATGCTGTAACAAAGGTAGCATTAGCACTCTTACAGGTGTTAGTGTTTAATACCAAGAAAACTCTCAGCGAACAATATAAAACTCATATACGTCATGCTAAGTCACGAGAGACATCCCTTTCTATATACACTGGACTGGTTATTCATTGCCAAAACAAGACAAATAGAGCTAATTGATAAGTTGTCAAGCCATGCTTATGTATATCATATGATAGAACAAAAGAAAATTCTACAACCCTTGCACATAGTGTCTGTGCACAGTTTGAAAGAGATGATTGTGCCTGTCCCTTTACTCTCAAAAAGGATGTCTTTACTGTTGGAGCAGTATAATATCGACCATAATCCATCTGCTAGGAATGCTATGGACTCATTTCATGGAACTGCTATATCCCTGATTCAGTTCCCATGTCAGGAAAATCCTGGAACTGAACAAGACCGAATAATGATAGAATCAAATGTTAGCCACCAGAAAACATTATCTCCACTACCAGCTGCATATTCAGAAGTGATTCCTGTGGAACTATCAACAAAAGATCTTATTACACCCGTAACAGAGGGACACGTTAGAGCACAGACTACTAAAGAAAACATCTAAAGAAGAGGAATATGGCTAGTTGGATTTCATGGCTGAGAACATGCTTAAAAAGGAGACATTAAACCCTAGAGACCTTGTGTCATGGGCACCATCCTATGCTAAGAGGCAGCCAGATAACATTAGCTCTGTCTCGCAAATTGCACGTATGCCTCTATTTGTAGAGCCAGCAAACACAGTAGCAATGATAATACACGCAATGAAGCTTGTGGACAATGCTACTAAGAATTTACACCCCCCGTCAAATTCCTGTAATAACTATGGATCAACCATTGTTTTCCATTGCCCAGAAGATCCAATGGACATGGCCAGATATTTTTGGTGAGAACAAATTTATGGTGATAATGGTTGGTCTCCACATTGAAGTGAATTTGATGAAACTTCATGGTGATTTCGTAAATGGCAGTGGATGGACAACTATTGTTGTAGAATCAGATGTCACCACTCCAGGTCGAGCTGACGCAATACTGAAAGGGTCCCATGTAAATAGATCAAGATATGTTCATCAGGTAACAGCAGCAGTCTTACATTTGTTGCAACTCTCTTCATATGATACATATACGAAGTCCCTTCTTTGTCCTGGCCAAGCCATTGATTTCAGCACATGGTGTAGTTTGAATACTAAGGAGATTCCAAATTCCAATGCTGGGCCATGGTTTTGGAACTTGAATTACTCGCTATGCAGTTTATTCGCTCAGTGGTGTGAGCGCAATTTTAATCTCTCTGTTCAGTGACTTGGGAAGATAGTACCATAGATGTTCTCTTTGAGCTGCCAATTCACATAAAAGATATGGTTCAGCTACAGCAACAAGCAACATCAGCTCATGCAGAGTTCATAAGAGGACATTTTGCCGTACAGAAAACAGCACCTATCTTTTCTGCTATGTCTTTAGACCAAGTCCATGAACAGATGAATGAGAAGCTCAAACGAGTGCACAGATCAATTGAAATATGTGATCCCGCCGATGAAATTCAAAATACAACAATTTCGTTGTAAATCCTGCTTTTTGCTTGTGCCATATAGAATATTGATATAAGGAAATAAGCTATGTATTCGTAAATAATCACATCAACTTCTTTGGATAGTAAAACATATAAAAAGTTACCTTATTCATCTAGATATGTGTCCTAGAAGGTAGGGTATTATATAAATAAGTTTCGAAAGCAGCCATGATGAAATTCAAAATGGCGGATAAAATATGTGTCTGATCATGTGTGTCCTGGAACTTAATGGATAGAGCATACAAAAATCTATAAGTAAGCCAACTTTCATGCTTGTTTCACATTTTGAACGATTTTGGTCAGTTTTCGACTCAACCTACTAGACTAATAGGATTGACAGACATGATTCATGACCGTCTCACCCCCCCCCCCCCCCCCCCCTTATCGGCATAGTTACATTGTCATATAATATATAGTTATAACCCTCTTGCTTTACCATCATAAATACGACACATTCGCCACCTCTGAATTATTGAGAGACTGATTTTGCATCCTCAACTCACACGGGAACGACCTACTTAGAGCCAGCCACGGGTCAAGAGGTCAAGATGTTGTGAGTGATTGATGAGATTACTTTATACAGACAATTCTAAATCCTCTGAAATTGTCTTCGCCGCTGCTCAATGAATGAATCCACTCTATCGATCAATCATATGACGTCATAATCAACTACATCAAAGGCAGGCTGACGTCACAAGCAATTACGTCATGAATGACGTAATTATTTCCGTCATAAACACTTAATTGTCCATCAATTTGTACAAATTTTATGTCTTTACTATTTAATAAACATGCTGTTGAATATTTTGAAACTAATTTAGGCAGCAACAGCAGCCAGTCAAATTAGTTTCAAAAAATTTATCAGCTTACATGTATAGTATTCTGGAAACTGATATTCAGGGAGTGTAGGGATCGATAGGTCCTAACACTGGCAAAGCGTTAGCTAGCTATGGGCGGGACACAGCTAAAACCGGATTCATCGATTGGTCCTGGCTAGAAGCTTGATCACTAAGCGGTAGATGGATACCTGATTATGGTCAGTCAAATGCAGTGTAATATCGTTTGTCAATTAATTATTACCGTGGAATCCGTACTTCAACGAGTACATCAGATTGGCAGATAATCTTTAGCGATGAGTAAACGCTAACTGCCACCAGCCACACCCAGACTCACCCTCCCTCCCATACAAAATATTACAGCTAAAGTTGATCAAGTCATAACCTGATTAGCTGATTATTTTTTTCTCCTTTAATTCCCATTTCCTGGGTATTCATCTATCAATTTGACGTCATATGACGTCATGACCAGCTAAGCAGCGTGTATGATGACGTCATAATCATTGCCTCATGAATGATTCTGTATGTCCAGTCTTTAACTCTTAACGTTGTATGTCTCTACTGTTTAATAAACATGCTGTTGAATATTTTGAAATGCATATGCAGCAACAGCAACCAGTCAAATTGGTTTCAAAATATTCAACAGCTCACCTGTATAGTTTTCTGGAAATTGATAGTCATGAAGTTCGGATATCGATCGATCCAAACACGAGTGAGGTGTGGGTGGAGCTTAGATAGAGATGGGCGGGGCAAAGCTAAAACTTGAACGGTCCATTCAGTAATTCTCCCGGTCAAACAACTACTATATAGCGTGGTGATCATATATATTTAATAGTAATTGACTTGGTAACAGCAAATTATGGAGAGTAATTCTTCTCAAATCTCATTCGATTTCTCGGATAAGATGCCAGCTCAGCCATTCACACACCAATTCCGTAGACATCTGCCCTGCGAAATAAACAATACCATTGATCCTTCCCTAATAACTTCTTTGGGACACTTCCAGAAGCAATGCGGTTTGCACCTTGCCTTCAGTCTGTGTTATTGACCAAGAGAAGATATACCCCTTTCTTGTCCCTCGTAAATACTCGTAAATAACAACTTCCAACCAATTTTAACACGCATCAATATCCCCGAGTTACCCGGATGTAGTGTTTTAATGAAGTCGATGGTAATCTAATTTTCGGAGACTTTAGTGAGCTGTTGTTAATGCTGCTGGCATCACGCGAGGATCAAACATGGATATAGTGGTTGTCTGTAATCAATGGCTTGTCTTGGAAATGTTTTACTGTTGTGGCAGCGACTACTTGGCGTCGAAACTTGTCAAAGTTTCCTGGCGTTGCCCGTGAATGATCTGACACTCTGACACCGGAGAAAATCGAAGGTGTTCCTGTGACTTTGTGAGATTAGATCTGATACAAGTGCATCACAACTGCATAACACGTAAATAAATGCTTGTGTTATATAGGTATGCACGTTATAGACGCTTGTATAAAGCGATGGTTGAATTTATATTAAGCATTTATATTTCCCATTGTGAATTCTCTTTCACGTTTCTAATATATCTAATGCACATGTCTTATTATCAGCTAGTAATATGCGACTCTTAAATATGGGGGAAAGAGTTGCTATTGACAATTGTTTCCTTAATTTGGATATATAGCACTTGCATGTGAAAAACCCAATTTGCCGATTTCCAGCCTCATTTGACTGGATGTCTGTTTAGAGCATAGTCAAAGTTAGGTGTACAACTATGCAGGCTGCATGTATAATATGGAATCATTAGGTATGTTATGCATTTTTCTTGTCACGTGGAACTTCGCTCAAGCTTACATATATAGATTGAACATTGAAATAGGAGAAGCTAGAACGTCTAAACAGGATTAAAAACGTTTGTAACACTTTGGAACGCAAGTGTGTGTGTGTGTGTGTGCGCGGGCGGGCGGGCGGGCGGGCGGGCGGGCGGGCGGGCGGGCGGGCGGGCGGGCGGGCGGGCGGGCCTGCCTGCCTGCGTGCGTGCGTGTGTGCATGCGTGTGAAAATGTGAAAAAGACAATGTCGACATGTTAGCCGTACTACAAAAGTGGCCATGGTAGATGGTTTTTTTTGTGGTTATTTCTGGGACGACCGAAAATTCATCCATAGGCCGCGTGTCACATAAATAATACTTTGAAACCTGAAATAAACAAAAACAGATTTGCTGCTTAGGATGAATGTAGCATTGTTGCTCTCTCATATTGTACTGCCGCTATGCCTGTGCACGTGGTGTAGTGGGGATGTTCGGGTTGGTGTGGGGTGTGGTATGTAGTTCGGATTGACCGGGCGGGTACCGGCCGTACCAGCTAAGCTGGGACGCGCCGCCCGTCCTGGATTCGTTCCTTGAACACGCCCCCTGGGTAGAGCCATAAGCGTATATGAGACTATGAGAGATCGCGTTATGAAAAGCGTTCGTTAAAGCACATAGTGCGCATGCGCACGCTTAGATGCTATTCTTACAGAGGACGTAGTTTACGACCAAGATGGGTTGACGTTTTTTAGTGTACAGAGATGGTACCATGTAATCTTTCTTAGTTACTTGTTCCCGCCGAACCTGGCATTAATCAAGACAAGAATTCGATGGGCGGGAATCCTGTTTGCCTGAACCAACCTGTGGGAACTTTCCAGCTTCCTGAGAACGCATCAACCCACGTCAACCAGAGAATGACGTATCAATTTCAGTAACACGATAGCCAAACTTATTCCGTTAAACGTACTCTTCTAATTATATCGTATCCATATAAACGGTCCTGATGACTAAAAGGTACCGTAACGGTCTTAGGACCGCTAGTTATAATTTATGTATATGTTTATAGTTATTCTCATTTTCTGTAAGGTGCTTTTCACTAACCGCACCATAGTAGGTTCGTTAACCTGTACTAAAAATATATAATTCTGATCATTTGATACTGTATTGATTGTTCTGGCTAGTTTATATATAGCCATCAGTTCATATGTTTTTGTTTAGTTGTAGAAAATATATAGGACTGCAGTGCACGTAGGAAACACTATACAGAAACACTTATATATGCAACACTATCTCCCGCCACCAACAATTTTTCACTGAGGTCGCTGCCCGTTCTATAACTTTGTTTAGCCCAGCATCCTACTGACTAAAACCTTTTCTATTCAGCTCGATATGATAGGTTTAATATGATTAGAGACGATTTCTTTGCTAGGAAATGTGTAGTATAATCTTCTCTTCAGGTAGTTGCGATAATTTAGCTGCGCACTCCGGCAAGACTCATAACTCTAAGATTTTGTCTCTTCATATTCCACTCAAACTTGTGGCTTCTTAATTGTTTGGATGTCCCTATCCACAATATGGGCTGCTCCGACCCTGGGAAACCGTTGGGGTTTCCGAGCGGTGATGGCCAGGGTGTGGTATCACACACATTCCCTCAGTATCTTCGGATACTTAGTAGTTAGCACTTTTGCCAATGTAGGAAAGCACTGCGCAAACATATCTTAATTATTATTTTATTTGCTGAACAATCCTCCCACACCACAGTGTAAAACTGGGCAACTTGTATTTAAACCAAACGACAGGTTAAATGATTAGTTCCATAGGACCAGGTGATGGGCAAGATGCACATCCCCACTAATTCCATAAGAATGTCTGGGCATGATATTTAGATCTGCCACGCCCTCACAGGGAGGATACTGGTGATACAAACTCTTGGGATGAAACAGTTGTGTTTAATGTTCGCGACAATGGTCGCACGGCCCCACTGGAACAATTGAGTTCCACCGGCCTTAGGAGCCGGTTTTTGATACCCGTAGGGCAGTCTCGTATAGGATCCGTCACCCCGAGACTGGATTCTAACCAGCGTCATCATTCGTCGTGCACTTGCGGCACGGCGAGTTGACATGATAGACTGGAATGGCCCGACACTACGCCATGAGCTACAAGTGGTGCCCGATGTGGGGCTTGAAGAACATCATTAACAACACGCAGCCAACTCACGCCCACACCATATAGTGAGCTCAGTTCTATACCATCTCCATTTAGCGACGACTCCCTCGATCAGGAGGTAGCGTCATATGATGTATTCACATCTCTCATGCTCACCGACTATGCCAGAAATTCTGCGGAATCAACAACCCCACAATATTACCTGTTTTTGCCTGTCAGTGACGGCACCCTTCGGGATGCCTCACAGGCGGGAACAGAGTTTAGAACTATATCGGACGTCTGCGACAGGCCACCACCATCAGGGCCGAATCGTGGACGACCACGACAAAGACCCGATTACGGGCATGTAAATAATCCTTCAGACTATTATCGTTCGCCCGTGTCATCCACAGAGACCATATGGCCGGGTGACAATCCACATTATAGACACCATCCCACACCTCCCCCTTCTAGCACAATGCTATGCTCGAGGGGGGACCCCGCAGCATTATCGGAAGGAATCGGCACCACCTTTTCGCCAGTACATCAGTCACGCTACACATCACGACCATCAGCCGACTGCACCACCGCCATATGAGGAATATCACTCCTCACCTCGGGGAGAACGTCCACGTAATCTTCATGACATTCTGCCTCCAATCCATAAACCTATGCCGGTCTATGGCTCTACAACCTGGCCGGACTCAGCCATCAAAAACTAAGGCAGTAGCAGAGTGGCCATGGCCCTCCTCTTCAGTTACAGAGACACAAAGTTGTCTTGGCCTCTGCCAGTACTATCACCATTACATCCGACATTTCAGCGAGATTGCTTCACCCCACTACAAGATCACCGAGAAAGATCGACCATTCGAGTGGACGAGTGAGTGTGAAGGCTCCTTCAGCGCGTTGAAGGAAGCCTTGACGACCGCCCCGATTCTTGCTCATCCTAATCCAAGCCTCGATTTCATCTTAGCCACTGATGCATCAGCTTATGTTATTGGCGCGGTTCTATCTCAGGTCACAGAAGATGGAACGGAGCAGGTATTGGGTTATGGTTCGCGTACTCTGAATAAAACGGAGAGAAGATACGCAACGACCATTAGCGGCGGTACATTTCGTCAAGTATTATAAACACATTCTGTACAGACGCCTTTTTACAATCCGTACAGACCATGCCTCACTACGATGGCTCAGGAATCTAAAAAAACTGGAGGGCCAGTTAGCGAGATGGCAGGAATCCCTGCAGCTCTATAACTTCAACGTTGTTCACCGTCCCGGCTAAGTGCATTGGAATGCCAACGCCCTTAGTGGAATTGACGCGGAAGCTGAACACGAAGAGGCCACCACCGTGACACAGTCAACACAACCATCTCAGAGTTCCACGAATTGAGGTGCACAGAGTGGAATCTGGAGAAAATCGCACACCACCGAACAACAAACGTACAGACACGAAGTATATACACGTGGATCCAGGCGGGGGTACGTCCTCCCAAGGAATTGGTTACACCACTTTCCACTACGGCAAAATATTATTACCAACGGTTCGAAGAATGTCGATTATTAAATAATGTTCTGTATATTAATGACCGTCTGGTGGTCCCGGAAAGTTATTGTGAACTTATATTAAAACAACTGCATGATAACGCCAGGAATCTGGCCGTGGAAAGAACTGTTGTCCATATCAAATTGAGATTCCACTGGATCGGGATTCGCGATAGTGTCAAGGCATGGGTTGCCAAATGTATCCCATGCCAAAGACGTGCTGTTGGCCAACACCATATCACACCATCTCAAATTAAGATTATTGGTGCACCATTGGAGCGAGTGGCTATCGATGTGCTTGGCCCCATGAATATGGCGGATGATGGAAATAAATACATCCTTGTATTACAAGATTATTTTATGAAGCGGGTAGAAGCATTTGCTTTGCCGAGCCAAGAGGCATCCACCGTAGCAGAGGTCTTGGCAAGCAATGTGTTCTGCCGTTTCGGTATGCCTTATGAGTTGCACTCCAGTCAAGGAAGTAATTTTGAGAGCTGGCTCATATCAGAGCTCTGCAAATTGTTCCATATCATCAAAACAAGGACGACTCCATACCACCCCCGGAGTGACGGGATGGTAGGGAGATTCAACAGAACTCTCGCGGAGATGCTTACTAAGGAAACTCACCTTGATTGTAGAGATTGGGACCTACGGCTCCCATATGTGCCCATGGCTTACCACACTTCAGTACATTCCAGCATAGGTTATACCCCTGCTCGGTTAATCTTAGGCCGTAAATTAGCCTTACCCCTGGATCTGGCCATGCCTCTGATACCAGGAGAGAAAAATTCACCATCTCTCTATGTTGAACTCTTGTAGCAGAGGATAGAACAAGCTCATAAGTTAGTGAGAGAAACATTATCCACTGCACACCGGCGGCAAAAGACATGGAACGACCGGAGGGTGCATGGAGACCCATATGAAGCAGGAAGGATGGTTTGGGTACACAATTCACGACGATCTGCAAACGTGCCAAGTAAACTGAGTTACCAGTGGAAAGACCCATATGTGGTAGTAGGTAAGATGTTGGACGTGACCTACCGTATCCGTGCTTCAGATGGCCTGACCTCAGTCATCCACTACGATCGACTTAAACCTTGTGTCAGTGCTGACCCAGTACCAGAGCTCGGACTGGGCGTTTTTCGTGACACCGGTACCCAGACAGATATTTCTATGGAAATTAGTATTGCCATGGTTAGCGCAGAGCACCGCGGTACCAGTTCAGCCCCACTTCTACCAAGCCAGAATGTGGGTGAACAAGCGGCTAACGCTGACAATGATGACGAGATAGGTACTCGCCCTCTCCCTCCTCAGCACGGGTCTACGCGATCTGGGAAGTCGTATCTGAAGAATTTTGTGTTTGTTTTGTTCAAGGTTGTTCCTCCGATCTCTTCCCATTCCCACCCACTTCATGCTATGCCCCACCATCATAGAGTTACCACAAGCGGAAGCTGAGGCTGACCCAAGCCATACTTCCTGTGGGGTGGAACATATGGTGAATAGCATGGAAGTGAAGAGGCTAGATGAAGCCTTGGCGTGTCTAGAACCGCAGAACCGTACAACAATGTGTACCCGACCACCTTCCAAAAAACGCCAGACCAATTCCCATCCAAGCAGAACCCGTATCCATCGCCGCATCCCGACCCCAAATCCAACTGGTATCCCTAATCTATACACTAAGTTCGGACATCACCGGCCCAGTCCATTTCACACTCCACTTGTCGTCTGTTGACCGTCAATCTCTAGATATGAGAGAGACTGCTGCAACAGAGGAGGTGGCATCCCGCACCGCACCGACCAACATTAACCACCCCCCCCCACAGTGGGCAGGGAAGCAGCCTGTTCAGCAGACTTTCGGCTCAAATTTTCCCGGTGTATAAAAACTATGATAGGAGACCAACCGTCGTGTAATAGGAGACGACCACATCGCCCTGTTCAAAGGCCACCCCATCCATTTGGCCTACCATACTCCCCGTGAGCAGTCAGGACATCACTTCACAGACAGAGGGTCATCGCATACAGAGCACACCTGCCCTCAAGGCTGGATACGTCAATTCGTCATTGCGCGTACATTACATACCTACTCGGTTATATTCAGCATAACAGAGCCATTCAGCATCGGCAACAACATCATTTAGCGGCACCCACCAGTATTATTTAATTCCCGATAGAGACATAAAAAATTCCCACAACAAATCCTCCTGCAGGAGAAATAATATCTCCCGCAGACCCACACCTCCCACAATAACAACAGACTTGGCATTCACCAGCGTGGAAAACTGGAATACGCCCACTTTGCTTATAACATTGGCATCATACAGCAGCCCGGACATCCGGAAAACAACGTTATCATCAACAGACAACAGCCGACAAATCTCCCGCACACACATTCTTATCCAGTTACGGGAGAACTGATTATATGGATATAAGGAACGCATTACAGCCATCTACAGTACGCGTCATGGGAGGAACGTTTGTCCAACGTTCTTCCCCCTCCATTTTTCCTGACGTCGTACAGAAACAGCCAAAATCTACATACTTCATATACATGTAATAACAGTCGATGTTATTAAGAGAGCAAGATGCCCGCATTGTCGTCAGTCACGAGTATAATTTTGCTACCGAAAAGTTGAATTCGATGATGGATTGATCAAAGTTACGACAGCATCTGATAGGGCATCTGTGCTCTAGAGTAACTCTGTTCCGCCCACGGGCTCGGCCATTACAGAGTGAAAGACTCTCAAGGTTCAATAAAGTTGACAATCACGCCGCCTCTCCCCCCAATTCCCGCACTTGGTGGCCATAACACGTCACCTTCACCACAGCGCAAGTATCATCCACAGGTAACCAGCCACGCTTATCCGATTCAAATCACCAACATGTCAGAAACACAGACACTCAGGTTGACTGTATTCACAATCTCCAAACGACGGCATTGTAAATTGTAATGATTGTGTCACCCACTTCTGAGTTGTACTGTAATTTAACCATTATTAAATGGTATTAATGTGTCTGGTATAGGTCGGGATGGAGCTAGTTCTACCCATTGAGGAGAATGCTTAGCAAGCCCTCACGCTCGGAAAACTCAGCTATCTTGTTGGGATCAGTAACGTTGATCTACCGCCTGAATAGATCTGTTTAAACCACACATCAAATTACTTAAAACTTTACTGTTAAATTTTCGATTAAGAACACAACTGCTCTACCGTGCTACAAATCATTAGCGCATGGGCCGGTGAAGCGGCATAAAAAATCTAACACTATAATTACAAAGAGAATTTCAAAAATTCTCTTCCTTGCGCTCCAGTCCATAATCAACACCGGCTGAGAACAACCTATTACAAACTTATACAAGACGCAAGTTTAAGAGCTCGCGCAAATAAGGGACATTATGTATTAAAGATTCATGATATAACATATATATCTTTCCATATCTCGCATCTACAACAGACTACACCTCAACAACAGTATTTTGGCCATTGCCATAGACAGCACATATGTTTCCGATCAACCACGTGCTTTTAGAAGCCACGTGACAATTACTGCTATTTCCAGTAAATTGGATCAAACGCTTTAAACACAAGAGCTGCTCAAAGATGCGACTACCACATCGTGATGGAGGAGTGGCGAGGGTGAGTTGCGGTGAAAGCCGCTGACGTCACTAGGCTCCCACACACCCCATCGAGCGCACCAGGCTAAAAATTAAAACAGGCAAGTTTATAAGCATCCAATCTGAAAAACCACCTCGCACTAACTAAAAGGTGAGACTCCGCAAAGAAAAAGTAGTACCACGTCTTTGTGTTGATCAGAGGCTGTTAAAAGCGCGAAATTGGAACAAAGTTAACGAGCCATTCCTCCTATAATTACAAGTACTCCCTTTATATGGGAAGAATTAATCCCTAGACGACTAGAGTAGGAAAGAGGAAACCTTCCATATAGGGCTGACCGAATCACCTGTTAAAACTTCCAGGTGTGGTCATCCGTCGCCTATGACGTCACCAAATAGTATAAAAGGAGGAAGCGTGCTCTGAAACTTTGTCTTCCCATCAAAACTCAACAGCAGGGAAGAACAGATAGCATTAGGCTTCTTTCGTGTCGAAAACCTAATTCTGCTGTTTTATTATTATTTCATTTATTATACTTGGCCTGGAAAGTTAAAAACAATGAAGAGATAGGGCATTAGGTTTTGAATAAGATTCCTGCAGCCACCTACCATGCGGGAACGAGATGTCACTCCTTGAAGATTTAGCGTTATCGGATTCATCTGAAGAAGAATCGGTACCAGTTCCAAAACGGTTCCCGTGCAGCTCGTTATTACCTAGCGGAGAGCCCTGTACCAGAACTTTTACAAAAAAATCCGACCACACTCTTCATGTCAATAAGGATCATCTCCTCCAGTCAGCCATCTGCGTGACATATCAGTATCTCTACACTGCTACTCGCTACGGAGTGATCCATGTGCTCCGTTATCGTCACCGTGTATTAGAAGTGACATTAGTTCCCGGGGAAGAAAATAAGGCTCCTGCCGTTTTAGCCACACGTTTCGAATCTAGAGTTTCCAGTCAAAGTTCTCCGGACCGAGAAAATGGCCCGCATGAAGAACACTACTCGTAGATATTCCGTTAGTCATCGTCCTCCCGCGGCTACCGTAAGCAATGTACTGACAGCAAGACGTGAAATCCTACCCACAGCTACGTCGGGGAGTGCTACACCGCTACCAGTCACTACACCTACACTGGTCCTGAAGCAGAGTAAGATGCGAAAGTCTCCCGCAGAATCCAGTCCAGCAGCACCCGCATCAGTAACCAGCCATCCAAGTACAGCTACTACACCCGCACCCATAGTGTCTGACACAGTTTTAGCCGGTCAGCAGATTTCGGTACTCATCATGATGCCTGCAGGAAAGGACATTCCAAGTTACCCACAGTCACCATCTCCACCAGACCTGACCATAGACGAGGGACCAGGACCGTCACAGCCTGCATCGATTAGCATAACTCCAACTCGTGTTATCCAGCATCCGCCTCCTAGCCTTTCTGACCCAGCCATCAGAAAGGGAACTACGCCGGATTGACCATACACAGGAAAGAGACGTATTGCTCACATGCAGGACATTCAGCCAGTGCCTAACGTTACCGCAAATCATCTGTTAAAATATGCTAAGTCTCGGAAGATGTCATCTCCTGCCGTATCCACTCCCGCATCATTGCCTCAACCTACGATACAGCTCACCACCATCACCACGCCAGCTACTGCAGCCACCACGACGACTACAACAACTACAACATCAACCACGTCAGCAACCATTAGCACCACCGATGCTTCATGGACGGATATTTTAGAACCAGCAGTAACTGGGAGAGACATTATAGATGCTCATATTTCCGCCACCATCACTTCAGACATTTCAGACAGTGCCAGTAATAGTGAACGCATCTCAGTAATGATAGTGCATCCACTGCGACCAACCAACGTCAGTCGCGGGACCCAGACTCAGTGGGGAAATTTCGCAGCAGAGGTGTGATCATTTGTGATACAGCAGAAACATCAGTGGTGTGATTCATCGAAGAGTATTAGTTATTACTTTATTTTTGAAATACTTTTCTTCTTATTATATATGTTACATCAATTGAATCCCATCCATAGGATGACTATGGTTATCCGCCACAGCCGCACACTTCAGTGCCCAGCTGTGTCCCACACGAAATGGGCACTGCGGACTCCGGTGTTGTAAGAACGCTGTGTACGACATAAAGAATACAACATCCTGCAGTGCAATACTGTCATAATCCCGTCATGCAGTATCAGCTACGCTGGGCCTGCCTGATAAATTAACTGTTAAGTTATTATTATATTCTATTTTTCTTATTATTTTTCTTCCTGTCTTAGATGTCATGACGACTATGGGGTCAGTGAGAGCTGACCGTTGCGGACCCACTATAACGGGCCGCAAAATTTATTTTTAATAATAAGAGCTCTGTGTTGCGTACCCCTTTATTTACCCAGCGTGCGCAAGTAATTCAGGAGTAATTGACTAAATACCCCGTAAGGGTATGTTACATGGATCTTATATGTATACATATATATATTACATATTATTATATTTAAACTTAAAATTGTGGTACTTTGGAGCTTGGGTGTTCTCTGCGGAGATAATGATTATCCACACCAAAAGAGAACACCCATGCGAGCTATTGTTTAGGATAATTCACTAAGTAAAGTTACAGCACGCACAAAAAAATATTAAAATAAAACAAAACAAAAAAAGAATAGGCCTGGAAAAATAATTCAAGGTAAAAAAAAATTGAAAACTAAAAGTATACCTCCCCCTCCTCATTGGCACCTCTATTTGCTCTGTCTCTTGAATACGCGTCTTTTGCGTCACTACTCCTCTGCGGCCATGCGCCTACCCGGGAAGTCTATGATTCCCGCCTAGCGTACGTCCATGCGTCGATCCGCCATGCGCGATCGTTTGCCACGGATGTCAAACTAGGAGGGGGTGGTGTAGTTCGGATCGACCGGGTGGGTACCGACTATACCAGCTAAGCTGGGTACGCGCCGCCCATCCTGGATTCGTTTCCTGAACACGCCCCCCCTGGGTAGAGCCATAAGCGTATATGAGCCTATGAGAGAGATCACGTTATGAAACCGTTAAAGCGCATAGTGGGCATGCGCATGCTTAGATGGTATTTTTACAGAGCACGTAGTTTACGACCAAGATGGGATGACGCTTTTAGTGTACGGAGATGGTACCATGTAATCTTTCTTAATTACTTGTTCCCAATGAATCTGGCATTAATCAAGACCAGAATTCGACGGGCTGTCTAAAGCTGTAAACCATTTCAAAATCGGCTAAGAAATGGCTGAGTTATCCACGGAAAACCCTTCTTGATTATCTTCAAAATATTGCCATGACGTCATAACCATGTGGACGCAGAACTTCTAGAATGTTCTAGAACATTCGACTGCACTATTATTAGCTACGTGCTGATTGGCTGTTGCCCGACCGATGACTGGTTGGAGCTTACGCCTGTGATGTCACGAGTAGTATAAAAGGAGATGTGATCCAGCGATCGAGCGCATCCTCGGCCAGGGGCCGAACAGGGTGGACCTGTACCAGCTACTATCAGCGCGACAGACAATATGCATATTACGTCGCTTTCTGTCAGTTTTTCTCCCATAGCTAGCAGTTACCCAACCCACCGCACTAAAACAATTTTGTTCTTGCAGGAGCAATTTGGAACTTTCTAATTATTGTTCACGAATATCAAGATCGGAACACGAACTTTGCAGTGAGGCCTTTACGGCCTGAATATGTGATTCTACAGATGTAGAGGCAGCAATATTCTTTGATGGATGACTCGCCGGATCTGCCGGAAATGCCAAAAAGTGATATTTCAACCGTCCCTGCTCTGATGTCATGCAGGTTCTTCTAACTTTCGACCGCAGCAAGTAAACTTTGCCCGGTGCATCTTCAGAGCTGGTTTACGTACTCAGCACCGTTAAGCTTTGTTTTGTATCTTCATCTGCATCTAACAACCCCCGCTTGTGATCGGGTTGTTATCAACTTCCATCCGTACCATCGGTGTACGGGAACTTTCTTCACAGCAGTAATGCTATTGTATCTCTTACTGACTGCTCCTTAGACATTCTATATTGTGATTACAGTCTTGAGTTCGATCCGCTCCCATCATAGGCAGCTTGCGGGAACCTTGTTTGCGGGAACCAACCTGCGGGAACTTTCCAGCTTCCTGAGAATGCATCAACTCACGTCAACCAAAGAATGACGTATCAATTTCAATAACACGATAGTCAAACTTAAGAATGGCTACCGAGTATTCAAGTAACTATACTTAACATTTTAACTATTCCATTAAACGTACTCTTCTAATTATATTGTATCTGTATAAACGGTCCCGATGACTAAAAGATACCGTAACGGTCTTAGGACCGCTAGTTATAATTTCTGTATATGTTTATAGATATTCTCATTTTCTGTAAGGTGTTTTTCACTAACCGCACCATAGTAGGTTCGTTAACCTGTACTAAAAATATATAATTCTGATCATTTGATACTGATTTGATTGTTCTGGTTAGATTATATATATATATATATATATATATATATATATATATATATATATATATATATATATATATATATATATATATATATATATATATATATATATATATATATATATATATATATATATATATATAGCCAGTAGCCATCAGTTCATATGTTTTTGTTTAGTTGTAGAAAATATATAGGACTGCAGTGCACGTATGAAACACAATACAGCAATACTTATATATGCAACACTTTCTCCCGCCACCAACAATTTTTCACTGAGGTCGCTGTCTGTGCTATAACGTTGTTTATCCCAGCATGCTACCGACTAAAACCGTTTCTATTTAGCTCGATAGGATAGGTTTAATATGATTAGAGACGATTTCTTCGTTAGGAAATGTGTAGTATACTCTTCTCTTCCTGTAGTTGCCATAATTTAGCCTCGCACTCCGGCAAGACTCATAACTCTAAGATTGTGTCTGTCTTCATGTTCCACTCAGCCTTGTGGCTTCTTAATGGTTTGGCTGTCCCAATCAGTACCATGGGCTGATCCTACCCTGGGAAACTGTTGGGGTTTCCGAGCGGTGATGGCCAGGGTGTGGTATCACACACATTCCCACCGTATCTTCGGATACTTAGTAGTTAGCACTTTTGCCAATGTAGGAAAGCACTGCGAACACATATCCTAATTATTATTTTATTTGCTGAACAATCCTCCCGCACCACAGTGCAAAACTGGGCAACTTGAATTTAAACCTAATGACAGGTTAAACGATTAGTTCCATGGGACCAGGTGACAGGCAAGATGCGCATCCCCACCGAATTCCATAAGAATATCTGGGCATGATATTTAGATCTGCCACGCCCTCACGGAAAGGACATTTACGGTGGGCATTCGTCTCTCTTACCCCCTCCATAACGATAGATCAATTGCCTAAAATACCTTTGTGAAAAGTAACCAGTGTCTTGTGACGTTTTATGTGGTTATGGAGCGAGATGTCAGGGTTCTTATCCAGTTCGGAGATCTACTAAGTAACATGTATGAGCGCTGTCTTCAGTATTGATCTCTCAGGGCATCCTCTCTCAATGACAGCCGTGTCTAACAGCTAGGTAGATACCCGCCATTTGTGGCCTAAAAATAGTTCTTGTTTCTAAAAACTAAAAGCAAGTGAAGCAGAGCCGAAGGCCCGCATAAATAAAGTGGCAACCACTAATTCAGCATTCTACGAATCACATAAGCCGGTGACATGGGAATCCCCTGGGAATCGTTTGTCCCGTCTTCGCGTAAAACAGCACACAACCCTATAGTCATAATCTCACTAGGTATGGTCTTTTCAAACATTTTGGTTGAAATGTTAGAGTGGGCCCATTTTTGCCTACTACTCTTCTCCCAAGTGGTGGCGACACCTTCCCGTGATGGAGGTCCGTGCGAGGCACTTGCTTCTCGCAAGGATTAAGCGACGACGGTCCACCTGACTTTTCATCCGAGATAATCTTCTTTCCTTTCAGCTTAGAGGTATAATAGCTTATATTAACTAAATTAGTTATGTCTCGTGTACAGGAGCCTCCCTTGCGGGGATACCTCTGCGGACCTACGAGTCTGTGTGGTACCTCCGGGAGCCTCATGTTTAAAGGTTCATCCGGCTGTCTCTATGTCTTGTATTTTCGTATGCTCCTCATTTTTATCTAGCATACTCGACGGTCTGTTTAGGTAAAAACATTGTATAGACGTATATTTTTAGGTCACCAAATCAAATCTTGTAAGTCCATAGATCACAAAAATTGCTTTGGACAGGCATACTGGTGACACAAACTCTTGGGATGAGACAGTTGTGTTTAATGTTCGCGACAATGGTCGCACGGCTCCACCGGACCGATTGAGTTCCACCGGCCTTAGGAGCCGGTTTTTGTTACACGTAGGGCAGTCTCGTACAGGATCCATCACCCCGGATGCTAACCAGCGTCATCATTCGTCGTGCACTTGCGGTGTGGCGAGTCGACATGATACACCGGAACGGCCCGACACTACCCCGCGAGCTACAGGAGGGGAGGTAACTTTTATTGGGTGAAGATATAAATTGGGTTTTGGTCTGGAGGAGGACAAAGTCTGTGAAATTAAATCTATAAGGAAGATTTGGCTAAAATTCAAACAAATATATTAAAGTGAGATGAAAATCAACGTAATGCTATAAAATCAAGAAGAAATAAATTAAGAATAAATGCCATATGAATAAAACGATCAAGAAACGGAAAAAATTGAACTGAAAATCTAGTGTATGTAAATGAAATATTCTGAGATTAGAACTTAGAATTAAAACGTGTTGTTGGTGTTGAAATAATAAGATGGGTTTCGTTTCTCGCTATAGATGCATTTAAGGGCGTCGGTGTCATCAGTCAGAAGGCGCAGGCAAAAAGGAAAAACTTACAAAGAAATTACCAAATTAAAACAGTAATCAGCGATATAACACGCATTTCAGCAGCATAAAACACAGTTCGACGTTCTAGGATGTTCTTAAATTTTATTTTCTATGTGAAGCAAATAAATTGTCCGTGAAATTCCTTGCATCAGAAAGTGTGGAGGGCATCTTGCCATGGGTGTTATCTTGATGACTGTACTGCTGAATTACTCTGCCGTGTCCTGATAACAATGATTCGTGACTGACATGTCCCGGTGATGAGGAATGGTCAGTGCCACACCCCCAGTGATGTACGTCAACATATGCAATGGATGAATCCGATCTGTCTGTCAATTTTATGACGTCATAATTAATTACGTCACATGTAGGCTGATGTGACGTCACAATCATAACTGACAGAAATACTCCGCCATGATGCTGGAATAGTCCGCTAACTATACGAATTGTATGTCTGTGATGGATTTACTATTTAATAAACATTATGTTGAACATTTTGAAACTAATTGGACTGGGCGCTATTGCTGTCATAAGAAATTCATGGGAATTCAGTATTCGATCTATCCCAACATGTGAAAAAGGTGGGCGGATCTTAGCTAGAAATGGGCGGGACATAGCTAGAAATGGGAGGGGACATAGCTAGAAATGGGATGGACATAGCTAGAAATCCTGATAACATAGGAACGGAACCAGTTGATTTAAATATATTTATAATACGTTATTCCGGAAAGCTTGATCAACTAATTGTTTCAACATTTACGAATTAACACAGTTCAAACTGAATTTACAAAATGATATTTTTCAT